>CM070628.1:9407839-10007839 GCA_036346255.1 Ampelocalamus luodianensis
TGGCCATTTCTTCAGGTCAAGAGGCGTCTCATCATCTCATATAACGGGCACATTAATATTAGTTATCACCAGAGTAGTAACGCCTCCACGTCGCCTGACAGTTATCATCAGAGATAGAGGCGCATTACGTGCAGTTATTCCCAAGAATAACGACGTATATTGACTGCTTAGATTCCCTAGTCAATTGGGCCTACTCATCTTATGACTATGAGGTAGTCGTAGAAAATCTTATGACTAGGTACTGGTCGTAGTAGAACTTACGACTAGGGGATGATCATAGAAGAACTTACAATCATAAGGTAGTCGTAGAAGGATTTACAACTAGAGGGTGGTTGTGGAAGAACTTACAACCACTTGCTCAGCTTCTCCCTTATGAACATTAAGGGGTATATTCAAGAACCATATGATTGTACATTTATCCATAATAAGAATTACTGGTAAATAATGAAATGAGGATTATTAGATCCTCGTCAAGTCCTATTTAATTAGTGGTAATTGAAGAAATAATCCAATATAAATAGTCGTGTATAATAAATTAATTAGTGGTAATTACATACCATGTTTGTTATGTTGCGTACCGTAAATCGGGTTGTTGTGGTTTTAGGTAATTTTGAACATGCAAGAGTTGGTAGGGTTTTATGGCGACGGTCTCGTACAGGCTGGACCCGATGGGTTGGACTTGTTGAGATGCCAATACAAGGTAGTCCAAGTGGAGGAGCTCGATGCGATGAATATTTACGAGCTTAGGAGCTGCATCTGGAGGGAGTTGGACATAGAGCCCATGACGAAGAAACTTATCATCGAGGCGATCACCTACATGAGTAGGAGAGGGCAGGACATATGAGAGCTAGTCGAGGTGAATGGAAGCGTAGCATAGGGCGATACATGCAAATTGCTTCCTAGCCCGAGGCGGCGATATACATGCAGCTGATGGTGTACATGAATTTTGTACGCAGGGCGTCGGGAAACCTTGATGATGCTGGTGCCAAGGGAAGTGGGCAACCACAGGGGGAGCTTGAACATGGTAGCACGGAATGTGCTATATTGAAGGAAGTCCACGAGGGAAGACTTGCGCATAATTTTGTGCAAAATGAGAGGGCGAGACTATGGTGGTCGGCCCGCATTGATTGCCATGAGTATCTACCAGATCAGTCTGTCAGGTTGGAGTCCATCGGTCATGTGTACCGGGTGCACCGGTCTAACCCAGGACATTACGGAGTGAAGTGTGTAGTGGAAGGCTGCCCTGGCAAGGTCAGCGCTCATCGAGCAAAGTTCTTGACTCAGTCTTCATGGTCAAGGCGGTGCCGACCACACTTGCAAGCTTAGCGAGTTATTGCGACAACATTAAAATGTGACTTCCGTATATGTGGCAAGCCTTATCAGCTACCCACCTAGTTGCGGAGGACATGTCTATCTCCCCCAAGATGCTGCTACCAGAAGTTGTCAATCTGGTTGGTTATCCATCAACTATAGTAAGGTCCAACGAGCCAAGTAAAAGGTTATCGAGTCCATGTATGGGACATACGAAGAGGCTTACAACCTTGTACTGAGAATGCTTCACCAGATTACCAAAGCAAATCGTGGCATATACATAAACAAGATTGAAAGTGAAGATACTGATGGAGGCCCCAACTGCTTCATACTGGACCGGGTGTTATGGGTTTTTCCCCAAGCCACAGAGGGCTTCAAGTTCTGTCTTTCGGTGCTCACGATGGATGACACTTTTCTCACGGGGAGGTACAAGGGAACCATTCTCACTGCGCTTGCGATCGACGTGAATGACTAGCCTCTCTCGGTTGCTTTTGCCATCATAGAGAATGATAACACATCTAGTTGGTTGTGGTTCCTGATGAATGTGAAGCGGGTGGTTGTGGGAAACTAGTCCAACGTATGGCTTATCAAAAACCGCAATGCTGGGTTGTTGCCGGCTCTGAACACCATGAAGAATGGAACGGAGCCCCCTCACCAGTGGAATGACGTGAAAACCCGGTGGTGCAATAGACATCTTGCATCGAACTTCTTCACGCGGTTCTGCAGTTAGAAACTAATGAAGACGTTCAAGGTGTTGTGCACGTAGAACCAGAGACAGAAGTTTGATTCCATCTGGATAGACCTCGAACATCGGACTATGAGGCATACAAGGGAGTCCCCTCCGAAAGCATAGGAGGGACAGTAGGCCGCGAGTAGGTAATCCAGGAGCACCATAAGTTTCACAGAGTGGATTAATCTCCACACTCCTGCGTTAGAGAAATGGTCTTTGCTCTATGACATAGACGGTGCGAGGTATGGAATTATGACGACCAACATGTCCGAGGTGTACAACAGTGTGCTGAAAGGTGTGCAGTGCCTCCCTATCACCGCGATTGTTGAGGAGACATGGACTCGCATGGTCGGTTACTTCATCAATAGAGCCGCCGCAGTGAGGAAACAACTACAAGATGGGAATCAGTGGTCTAAAAACATGCAGAGGTATATGGACCAGACGATGCAGAAGGCCCGAATGCACGACATCCGGGTGGTCGATGGCCTCAGGAGGAAGTACGAGATCAGGTTGAGGCAAAAATATGTCAACAGTCATGCCACGGGGGAAATGAGACATGCATGCACCTGGGTGATGTGGCTACATGCACCTGCAATAAGTCGAAGCTCCTGCACAAGTCATGCTTGCATGTGTACAAGGTGTGTGCACAACTGAGGCAGATGTCTATGCCATATATTTCTGAGTACTACGACATGTAGCATCTTTTAGTATATGGAGTGCAGAGTTTCACTCGTATGACTGAACATGAACTATAAGGATCTTTGACCAGACAGGGTGAAATAAGGCCCAAACAAGGCCTTGAAGTAGACTGGGAAGGGACGACAATAGACGCGACGCTTCCGGAACAACACGAATAACAACCATCGTGGGGGACTGAGCCGCACGACAAAGTGCAGGATATGCAAGACCCCTTGGGCACTCCATGAAGGATTGCCCTAACAGACTGAGCTCGTCTACTCATCAATCTGTGTCGTAATTCATTGTACTGTCTACCTATACGGGGACCATCATGTCATGTAAATGGGTAGTCTGCTCATATTTGACTTGCCCTTGTTCTGTGCACCTGGGTGATGTGACATTAGGATGGCCCCGAATATGTCGGACTCGTCGTCCAACTTCTATGCGAAGATACTGTAGAAGCATAAGTGGCTTGCCAAAAGAGCTAAACCCTACCTAGATTTTTCTATGAAGGATGCGCCAATATCACCAGAGTTTTCATGCCCGCAATGTGTGTGAGAACAACCGATGAAGATCATTCAGTCTACACACTCGACCACCGCCGCCCAGGCATACTACAAGTGTGGGAACGTCCTCGTAAGAGAATCTTATGCACACATTGGTTTTTCACACCTTACATTGCATTCCACAAATTTCTAACTTCATCCACGCATAATGGCAACCCGAGATGCATTGCAACTTCTTTCAATGGATCAACGGCCCGGAGATGTACGATAGGCATTCATCTGGCAGAAGTACATATTGAACTATGTGATGTGAGTCAAGACCTTCCAGCGATGGAAACCTTACGCACTGGACCCTATTGAATAGACACCGAAGGAACCTAGGACAACAGGGTGGTGGTGGAGGACCCCCCAAAAAGGAAGCTGAGTACGACCGAGCACAGCGCACGACAGACAAGGGGAAGGCTACTACTATTAAGATCGGCAGCCGTCATAGCGCACTCCATATCGAAGAGGTGAGTTATGTACAAGGGGATGGTCGTCACTCCCATGCTCAACTAAAGGCTACAAGATGGAATGATGTTAGGCCAAATAAATATTCAGGACCTAAACTAAACATCTTGTACCTCTCGGATGTGCAGTGCAGATGACCGAGGAGGAGCGCTAGTCTGAGTACGGGGTGCAAACGGCAGAAGTGATGCATCCCGACGGACGTGCAGCTGGAAGACAACATGATGTTATCACAACCTAAGGCGTAATAAAAATATGACATATTTGTACATAACTTACCTTCCCATCGATCTGCAGCGCGGATGACCGACGCGGAGTGCTATGATGCCTGTCAATTTGACTAGGCCATGTTAACCCAGCAGGTTAGCATGGTTGGTCCACTTGGTGCGCAGCGTGTAGGACATCATCTCTCGATCGACCACATCTCATGTTCTTTATTATATTCTTTGATTTCGCAAAGATGTACTTCGTAGTACTTAGAAGCCCCGATACGATGTGCTGTAGGCTGCGGATGGCGATCTTGGAAGCACTTGCGATCCGCTGTAGCCGCTCGAACTGAAGTGACAGATAACACTTGTTTAGTAACTAACAGTACAAATATCATCAATGAAACGAGCAAAGGTTGTTTATGTTTTATAGTATCGTCATGCCGTGAAGCGTTGTATTGATCGAACGAGTGATGGGGCCTCTCCTGGTGCGTGACCTGTGCCCATGTTATGTCCCGACCTCGAGAGAGATCGAATCACACAGATCAGCAGTAGTATGTGAGATAAATCGAGGTAATTTGGGGAAGAACACATGAGATATAGTAAGGGGACTGGGAAGAAGAAAAGTAGAGGTGGAACTCAATATTTCATTTCATCAATGATTCTCAAAGTACAGGCTTGGGAGTCTTATCACATGGTGCACACATTGACAATCGGGACCCATGGCACATGGACAACACACACAAAGTATATAGGACCAACATGTCATCCCTTTGCTCTTGCATACTGTATAGGCGTGACACCCCCACAAAAGGTTGCTTGCCCCCAATCAATTGCATGCAAGCACCATGTGTAAAAAAATATACCAATGTTCAGGACTCCTGTTCTTGCCCAATGCAGAATCCTCACAATCTTATATCGGCCTTCCTTTAGCATCATAGAACAAGCCACTCCTTCCTGCTTTGCTAACCCATGCACTTAGTATTCTTCTGTAACAAAGGTTCCTCCGAGTAGCTACAAGAGTAACTGTGAAGGCAGGGGCCATGGTTGCTTAAGCAATAACACCTGTAAGATTGAGAAACCGGATTTTGCTCTGAATGTTATGCAAGCTTGCACATCAACTTTGCCAAGTAGTACCACTGAAGGTGGAGAGTAATTGATTGTTTGAACATCATTATCTATCACCATTGAAATTGGAGATTCCAAGCTAATTCCTTCAATGGAACATGAGCTGCACAACTTAAATATCTGGTTCTCCCGCCTTGAATCAACATAACAATAGCACTTCAATAACAACCGAGCTGAGTGCTTCTTCAGATCACCTGGTGGAGCACCTGGATGCCAGGGCCTACTGAGTTGCAAGCAAATAATTGACATTAGGCCATGCACGAACTCTGATCGACCAGGGGGTGGCCAAGGTAGTAGAAGCCACATCACTTGTAAAATTGGAAAATTAGCAATCATGGTTGCACCACTGTTTGACACCATGATGTTCATTGCAACAACCATCTTTGTCTTGTTCAAGACCCAGAATCTGAGCACACTTGGATACCATGTAACTTTGCTCCTGGGACTAAACCTGCTAAGCCTCCATGATGGCATTACCTCACGCACTAGGCAAGCCTTCTCTATTCCAAAAATTCCAGGACTAAATTCATTTCGCTTCCATGACGACATTTCATCAAACACAAGTTGCATAACACTGATTTCCCAATATGGAATCTGTGTCCTGTTGTTGTCGATGCAACTAGTGTCTTGGTCAACCCCATCTTGGGAATGCACCCAATGCCACCAATTTGGAAATGGCCGCCTTGTGGCATTTCAACAAATGCCATATGGTTAGACCCCAAGACCAAAGTCTACCACTGCCGTATAAAGGTGTCGCCTCCCTCATCCCAAAGCAACTGCTCGTCAATCTTGCTCTCCTTCACTCCAGCCTTGAGGGGCATCTCGTCGAACACCTTGGCGGATATCATGGTGTCCAACTTAGTGGTAGTATCATTGTAGCCGTTGTAGAGATACTTGATGTCATTGCGGATGGAGTTGACATCAAGGACATCCACCTCATAAACCTCTTCATCCTTGACCACCTAGACCATGGCATCATGAGCCGAGCTATTGTGCTTGCTCTTCATAGCCCAGCACACTAAGCGATGAGTGATGCACGCCGTGATACCCCTTGACGACGCTTTGGTGCACACCTTTGTGCTGTGTGGACAGAACGACGTCAGCTAGCTTGACACCGTCAGCTCGTCAGCGTTGTGGATGGGGCATGACGAGCACTTGACAGGTGTCATCGTGGAGCTGCTTGTGGGAACTATGAGTAGCTGGATGTCCATCCAGCAATAGCCATTGTAGATGCATCAGCCATGCATCGCTTCTTAAGCTTGAGTAGCTTCCTGGTAAGATCAAAAGGTGATGAAAGCCGCAACTCGATGTGTCCTCTCGTACACGTACACATTATCCACCACTCCTCATGGATAAAACGCTCGATGAAGCACTTCTTCGGTTAGTGGATAGTGCACATGGCTCACGATGATGTGAAGAACGCATACTCTGGTCTTCTCCTGGTGACTTGGCATTTCATTGAACACCTTTTGGGCACTTCCAGTGCATGTCGAGTCTGGAGGCGAAACCTTGCCATTGGAGGCAGCTGAGATAGTAGGGGTTGGGGGAAGGCAATGGCGACCCCAAGGCCCGATTCAAGTCCTTCTTCATGGTGTCCTTCAACTCATCGAGCTTCTTTATTAACCTTGCAGGATCTCTGCAGGATCCATGGCGCTCAAACCAATTCACTAGAAGCTAACCACTGTCTCGAATTCGTCCTCCAAATTGTGCTAACCTCGATCATGATTTATGGTGTTCACCCATGGAAATCACCAACCTACCCTTGGATTAACAACACGAATTGAGAGAACAAGGACTCATATCCAGCTTTGATACCAAATTATTATGTCCCGACCTCGAGAGAGATCGAATCGCACAAATCAGTAGCAATATTTTAGGTAACTTGGGGAAGAACACATGAGATATAGAAAGGGGGCTAGGAAGAAGAATAGTAGAGGTAGAACTCAATATTTCATTTCATCAATGATTCTCAAAGTACAGGGCTTGGGAGTCTTATCAAGAGGTGCACACATTGACAACCAGGACCCATGACACACGGAAAACACACACAAAGTACATAGGACCCACATGTCATCCATTTGGTCCTCGCATCTTTGCATAGGCATGATGACTTCGAACATGAAGACATGGCTCGTCTTTGTGATGCCGAGCCGCCATCACGGGCACAACTATGCTCTGTGTCTGGAGGAGCTATATGTGGCTCACGAGCGGAACGTAGGGGACAAGGGACGAATCGTTCACCACGTGTAGGCTCCGGACTCCACGGCGATGCCCTGGTACTGGCCTATGAGGAGGATCTATGTAACATCCCAATTTTTTGAAGTTTAAAACATCTCTTGTTTAGTTAGTGGTTGGAAAATTCACCCTTTAGTTTTATTTGAATTTTATAACAAGCCTAATATGGACTTTTAGTATCAAAACCATTTATATATGAATAATTCCAACATGAATAATTATCAAAACTATTTTATTTGGATTCTATGTGCTTGGATATATTTTCTAGATTTTTCTAGAATTTTTCTGAGTTCATTTGCTATTTGCTATTACTTATTTCAATTCTCAGTATTTTCTAAAAAGGACAATGTATTAAAATCTTAGAAATTCCAACGGGTCGATTTCTTCTTAGCCCAGCTCCTTTTCTCGCGTGTGGCCCGTGAAGCAGCCCAGTCACGCAGCCAGCCCACCCGCACGTGCGTTTGCTCGGTGCACTGACGCGTGGGCCCGCGCCTCAGCCCCGCTGCCAGGTGGACCCGTGTGCGCCTTCATCTCTAGAGTCGTCTTCTTCACAGAGTCCTCATCGCGTCTGCCATGGCCAGCTTCTCGAAGCTTTATCCGACAAAACAGATTCTCCAACTAAAGTCCTTCTAGAAAATGTGTAGAAATCTATCTTTGTTTATCTCACACCCTTATCTGCATCCAGCCGGCTCTGAAACGAACTCTATCTCTAAGAACCAGCGAGTCCGTTTCACCCCTATAAAAGGCACCCCCCAGATCACATAGCCACTCGCACCATAAACCCTAGATCAATTTCACCCCTAGAGCTCTAGCACCGTCGCAATCTAGCTTTTAGGGTTCTTCGGCCGGAGTTTGTTTTCTTCAAATTGTGGCGTCGTCACCGTCGTCCTATGTCGTGGTCTACGCCACCAGGTCCGCCAACACATGGGCTACCTCCAGCACCCATCCTCGTCGCCAGTACCTCATCGGAGCAACATCCCGACAACACCCGAAGCTTCTTCACTGCCTAAAGCTCACCGTCGGTCACCACCGCTGTCCCCAAGCACCCGTAAGCATACCGATGATTTCGCAATAGCCTTAGCTATCTACTGGTACCACTCATCACTGGTGAAACCTCGCCGTCCACTGGAGCCATAGGGTTCCGAGCCTTCTTGCCGATGATCTGACGTGGCGTCCACATTGCACGCCAGCTTAGCGCCCACATCCTCACTCCAGTCGTCGTGTCATCCTGTGTGGCGGCCTCGTCAACACACACATGTGCGTCCAAGTCAACCAACCAGCTCAGCATTTTTGCTGACATGTCGCGTTGTGATTAGTCTAGATCAGATCCAACGTGGAACAACCCACCCAACCCAAATCCAAAGCCCGTGAACCTAGTCCATGTGGACCATGTCTATGACACATGGGTCCCACATGTCGGCCTCATCCGCTTTCTTCTCATTTGTTTTAATTCCCAAAATCCAAGGGCTGACATCAGTATTACATCATAAGTTGATTTTCCAGTAGGAAAATAAATCCAGAAATTCCAATATTTCCTTTTTTAGGGTTTTTCTTTAGATTAGATCCACCAAACACCATATCTTTGGCATCCAAATTTCGATTGAACCCATTCAAATTTCTAAATTTATATAAATTTGAGATATTTTTATTTGATATTTTTATTTAATTTTTGGAGATGATTTTCTTCTCTATTTTATTTATTTTTGTTTATTTGCTTCATTTGCGAGTAGACGTTGATACTTCAGGAGATTTTGAAGAAGAATGAGTGCCTCAAGACCAAGACCAATACCAAGACCTTTTTCAAGGCAATTCATACCTTTGATCATATTGAATCCTAGCTTTCAAAATTATATTGATTCAAACTATTGGATGTGCTTTTAATATTTGTTTAAATGCTTTTGGGCTTAGTTATTAATCCAAATTGTTATATCCACCTTGTCTATTGTTATGTTATGATTTTTTTCACCCTAGATTGGTTTATTATTTAGTTGGTATTATCATAGCACCAACGTTGGTTGGTTATATACGATTAGATTGCTTAGCCATGCAACGAGTCATCATTCCATATGAGTTACAAATATAAATTTAACTAAGTGAATATGAAACTTTGTGATAAAACTGTTTACAGTGTGTTATTACTTTGTGATAGCATGTGTTGCACTTAACCAATAGAGTGAGAAAGGATTTGGACCAAGGCAAGTGGTGGATACTTTGTGATATGGTGGAACTGTGTGAATGAGAATAATAATCTATGTGGCATAGTTAGAAATTGAAAGTCTTGCCTTGGTGAATTAAAGACTTAACTTTATGCACCATTAAACTGAGTCTTATTGTACGACCACATGCCTGATGGGACAGGCCTAACTTAGTAAGTTATGGATTCTTGGCATTGACTACTCAAGTAGTAGGTTAGACTGTGTGATGGGATGGAGGTGTGAACTACCAGGTAGTTACATCGCAGGTCGATTCGTCTCTTCCCTATCCAACGGTGTGCGCCGGGCTAACTTCTGTGTGGGTTAGACTGGTAGTCAAACACACTAGGAGTATCAATGTTTGATATGAAGTTTTAGAAAAGTTTTGTTATGACTTGTGCTAGCTACACTGGTTATATCGTGTGGGTAAAGTGTACAACCTTTGCAGAGTGTTAAACAATCTATTCGAATAGCCGCGTCTGCGGTCATCGACATGCTCGGGGATTTCACATGAGGGGTAGATTTTCATAAAAACAACTGGGAAGGGACAGTTGTATGATCTAAGTCATATTGTTGTGTGAATTAAAATGATTAGCTTTGTATCCTTTGTAGAAACAACTGTTAAATTATTATTGTTTATTTGTTTTAAGTTACATTTTGATCTATTACTATATTCAATTACAAATGTTGCATTTCTGCAAAAGAACCACAAAAGCCATTTCCTTTGGAATAAACCAGCATTTATACATTACATTCTGTGGTATGTCTTGCGAGTACGGTTGTGTACTCATACTTGCTAAATTAAATAAACAGAAGTGGAGGAGTCATCGCCTGCTTTTGAGGAGGAGTATTACGAAGGTGCTAATCGTTAGGTCATTGATCCCAGTCGGCTGCCTGTGGTGAATTGATGGGTGAAGGGTCGCGGGAAAGCTACGAGAGCACAAAACAAAATTTTTGTCGCGCAACTAAGGAACCTCCGCTAGTAATAGATCACGAGATTACCACTAGACGCGTTGACTCATAGCGGAAGTAGAGTCGATGTAGCGAGTTGATGCAGTCATAGTTGTACTTGCTGCGCATCTTCTCCTTCTACTCCGATGATCATCCCGAGATGCGGATCGTCTTAGTGTTGATGCTTCACAACAATACCTCCAAGATATCCACACGTACGGGGCAGGGACACCACGCGCAGGTGTGCTAGCGCCAGCGGTGTGGTTGAGAGATTACCCAACCCCATGCGACCGCCCCTCTATTTATAGGCATCCATAACGGGTCTCCAACTTGAGGCCCATTAGGAACTCGAGGCCTACAAGAATTCAGATCACCATCCAAATCAAATCCTTGCCCTTTAAGTGTGTGACCCTATAGGATCATGTGTGATCGGTTGTGACTCAAAAACTCTTTTTCGACCACGAGTTGTTAGCGGTACCTAACAACACATAACGATTCCCGAACACACAAAGAATATATCGAACGAACCTTAATGCAATATGATCAATGACCAGGTTCTTATCATTTACGACCAGCTCGAATTCAGTTGCGACCAATCCAAGTGTAGTTACGACCAGTCTGTAACTCCTTACGGCCAGTTTGCAACTCCTTGCGACCAGTCTACGACCGGCTCGTAATTGTGTATGACCAGTTTTAACCAGTCTACGATCAGCTCGTAACTATGTATGACCAGTCTACGACCAGCTCGTAACTGTGTACAACCAGTTTTGACTAGTCTACGACCAGCTCGTAATTGTGTACGACCAGTCTATGACTAGCTCATAACTGTGTACAACTAGCTCGTAACTGTGTATGACTAGTTTTGACCAGTCTATGACCAGTTTGTATCTGGTCGAACTGAACGACCTGTTTGTGTATTCTACCTTTGCCTCACGACATTTGGTTGAACTCCAGGTAAGATAATTTGTCATCAATGGACTTCTTAATTCTTTCTCGATCAAGTATCGAATAACTTCATGTGGTCGACACTTCGACCACTAGTGGCATGGCCATGCACTTTCTTTATTTGACCACAATGAGGGACCCAGAGATATCTCTCCTGTTATGTTGGAGGGGCAAATCCCATATCTGACTAGTCACATTCCTTCCTATGTTTTATAGCATACCCAAAAGCTACCTTTATAACTACCTAGTCACGAGCAGCGTTTGGAAACCCCTAAGAGTGCTATTACATATGTAGGAAACCATGCTGATCTCAGGTCTAAGGATTATACATCATCATTGCTTGAGACCAACTAATGACACATAGAATCAATAGTGTCTCAAGATGGGTCTTATCTAACACCATGTTCTCTAACATGTGTCCATATTATTGGTTTGATATCTCTATATCCATGACCGGTAAAACATAGTCAGCAGCCAATACATATGCTAGTCTATTCATATGTGTCCTTATATGTTTCTGGCTAGGAAACGATTAAGAGTAATCATCGTAGAAATACAGAGTTTCACAATCAAGTCACATACTTGATGATAAATATTAACAATATTATTCTAGGAATAAGATAACATATTATCCAATGTTATGAACATATTGAAATATAATCATCTCTATGATTGCCTCTAGGGTATATTTCCAACAATCTCCCACTTGCACTAGAATCAATCATTTAAGTATCTAATACTGATAGTTCTTATGTGCGCCTCATGCTTTGGCTGTGTAAGAG
This sequence comes from Ampelocalamus luodianensis, assembly GCA_036346255.1. NCBI lineage: Eukaryota > Viridiplantae > Streptophyta > Magnoliopsida > Poales > Poaceae > Ampelocalamus > Ampelocalamus luodianensis. The sequence goes on from CM070628.1 coordinate 9,420,011, forward strand.
GCTTTGTCAACGGATTAGCAACATTTAAATCCATGTGAATTTTGCATATATTAACATCGCCTCTATCCACTAATTCACGAATAAGATGATAACGCCTGAGTATATGCTTGGACTTCTGATGGGATCTAGGCTCCTTAGCCTGCACAATGGTTCCATTATTGTCACAGTAGAGATCCATTGGGCTCAAGACACTCGGAACCACACCCAACTCAGCAATAAAATTACTTATCCAAACACCTTTCTTCATAGGTTCAGAAGCCGCAACGTACTCGGCCTCCATCGTAGAATCAACAACCGTCTCTCGCTTGGAACTTTTTCAGCTCACTGCTCCTTCATTCAAAATGAATACAAAACCAGATTGCAAATGATAATCATCTTTGTCGGTTTGGAAGTTTGCATTGGTGTAACCATTTACAACGAGCTCTTCATCACCGCCATAAACTAGGAACACATCCTTAGTCCTTCTCAAGTACTTAAGAATATTTTTCACAATTGTCCAGTGACCTTCACTGGGATCAGCTTGGTATCTACTCGTAACACTTAGAGCATATGATACATCTGGTCGAGTACATATCATGGCATACATGATAGATCCGATGGCTTAAGCATATGGAATACCATTCATACGGTCTGGCTCATCAGTTATCGAAGGACGTTGACTCTTGCTAAGACTTATACCATGTGACATAGGCAAGAATCCCTTCTTGGCATCCTGCATGTTGAACCGAATCAACATCTTGTCAATATAAGTACTTTGGATCGACAAAACCTTCAAGTTGTGTCATGTACACATCCTCACTTAGGTTTCCATTAAGGAAAGCCGTTCTGACATCCATTTGTCATATCTCAGAGTTGAAATATACAACAATAGCTAGAATAATCTTTATAGATTTAAACATCGCTACCGGTGAGAAAGTCTCATTGTAGTCAACCCCTTGAACTTGTCGAAACCTTTTGTGACAGTCGAGCTTTATGAATGTGAACATTTCCATCCATGTCAATCTTTTTATTATAGATTCATTTACACTCAATGGTTTTAACACCATCAAGTAGATCGACTAGGTTCCAAACCTGATTGTCTCTCATGGAGTCTATCTCGGATTCCATGGCTTCAAGCCATTTCTTAGAGTTTGGGTCCATCATCGCTTCCTCATAAGTCTTTGGCTCATCATTATTCAATAATAATACATCGTGCCCATACCTTATAGGCAATTGACGTGGCCTTTTAGATCTATGTAGGACTGATGCCTCATCTACAGGTTCAACAACATTTTGTTCTTCATATAGAGATTCAGTAGGAGTTAAAACACTTTCAGATATTTCCTGAATTTCTTCGAGTTGCACCTTTCTCCCACTGACTCCTTTTGAAAGAAACTCTTTCTTCAAAAAGACACCATTTCGGGAAACAAAAACTTTGTCCTCTTCTCGGTTGTAGAAGTAATATCCTTTGGTTTCCCTAGGATATCCTATAAAGAAGCATTAATCTAACTTGGGTGTGAGTTTATCAGACGTCAAACGTTTAACATAGACATCACATCCCCAAATCTTTAGAAAAAACAAATTAGGACTCTTCCCAGTCCACATCTCATATGGTGTCTTATCTACTGATTTAGATGGTACCTTATTTAAAGTGAAAGCAACAGTTTCTAGAGCGTAACCCCAAAAAGATAACGACATATCCGATTGGCTCATCATTGACCGAACCATGCCTAACAATGCCCAATTACGCCGCTCAGACACCCCATTCCATTGTGGAGTGCCCAGTGGTGTAAGTTGTGGACACTACTACAAAACAGGCAATAGCAGACACCTCATCACAGACGGTTCCAAAGGAGCCGTCGTTGAACTCTCTGACGGTTCCCTTTGGAACCGTGCGAGAACCGTCTGTGATATGTCCTCATCACAGACGGTTCTTATTACCAACCGTTTGTGATACTTCACAGACGGTTCGTAATATGACCCGTCTGTGATGAGGACGCCTTATCACAGACGGTTTGGAAATAAAACCGTCTGTGAAATATCACAGACGGTTCAATTTGAGAACTGTCTGTAATATACTAGTATCACAGACGGCTCTATTAAATAACCGTCGGTGATATTATTATCACGAGCGGTTCCCATATAGAGCCGTCGTGATATCCGCTCCCGCGATGTGTCTCTTCACCATCGCACAATCTCTTCGTCTCGCACGCGAAGCGATACATGCGTCTCTTCGTCTCACGTGCGATTACTCCTAATTCTTGATATAAGGCGGAATAATCACCGAAGATTAAACTCCTCCCATCGCTCTTCGTCTCACGGTTTTGAGTACGTCAATCGCCAAGGTTAGCATGCGAGCGATCGAGCAAGCACCAAGGCGAGGAGGTCGGTGATCGCGCTCTTTCTCACGATGTCGTCGTCGACATCGTCGGCGTGTGACATGAGCTCTCCTCAGCCCATGGAGGACCTATGCACCCTACGATTAACGTCGTACATCTTTATGTCTACAATATACGTGCGTACATACTACTATTTATTCTAACATCTTGAATGTATGTGCGTATAGTTGTAAGGCCTTGTACAAGGTGTCAAGGAGCGCGCCGTGGGGAGGCGCGTGGCGGGAGGCGAAGGCGATGAAGTGGCGGGACAACGAGCGCTACCTGCCGTCGTCAACCACACGGCGCCGTCGGCAACCCGGGCTTGTTTCATCGTCGGCCTCGGGCTTGTCTTCGCGCCCAAGACATGCGGCGCGCCTCATGTTCCTGAGCGAGCGGCCATGGCGGCCACAAGGCGCGGCCTCGTGCTCGGTCTCCTCTCTACCACCGACGAGACGCGCGGCGTTGGGAAGCACTACATCAGCCAGTCGAGGGCGAGCCGGCCGTGGCGGGTGCGAGCGGCCAAGACCAACCGGGAGTGCGAGCGGTGCGAGGCTCGCGCGGACATGGTCCAGCGGCGGCGTGGGGAAGAAGGCGGGCCTTTGGCCGGTGTGGTATTTGTCGAGGATGGCCACCGGTGCGAGCATTGGCTGCGGTGTGGAAGGTGGGGCGACTACGTCGTCTTCTGCGATGGACGCATGCAGGATTAGGCATGAGTATACGGTTTCTTTGCAAAGGTGTTAGACTATTTGCCATAAAATTTTAGTTTTTAGGTTTCTAGAAAGGTGGTGCGGTGGACTATTTTCCAAATGAAATGAATTTTTAATGCACCAAAATATACGGTCCACAAGGGCGGGAGGCGATTACAATTCCACGTTGACATCAAAATATACGTGCGACATATTACAAGTTCATAACACATGATGTTATGGAATAAATTAATTACAATGGAGTAATTTCTTAATTAAAATATAGTCCTTCACGATGATCGGCGCGCATATAGCTAGCTTCCTCATTGGGTTCTTCCTCGAGCACGATGCCGTCTCGAAAGGAGGCAACTCGTCAAATTGATTGTATTCTTCCTCGTCCACTACATTCTCAACTCCGACAATCCTTCTTTTCCATGAAGAACTACGTGGCGCTTCTTATTTGCGGGTCGGTTACATAGAAGACTTGAACAACTTGGTTGCTTGATGCGAATGGTTCGTCTTTGTATCCGACACGATCGAGGTCCACGGTAGTGGCGCGTGCTTGTCGACCTTCACATGTGGGAGATGGACCGGACCCAACGGCACGAAATAGGGGATCTTGAAAAGCACGTAGTCGAGCTCCCATATCTCCTCTATTTGCCCATAATCACGAGCTCCTCACCCATCGATCGAATGCATCTATCACGGACACCGCAGATTACGGGTCGTGCTCTTCCTATCTGGTTTGCCGTATAAATGTGTACCCATTTATGTCGTATCCTTGCCATGTGACAATTGTAAATTGTGGCCCTTTGCCAACCATAGCAGCGTATCATCACTTGATGACCTCCCGGTCATGATTCGCACTTTACCCATTCGTTGAACCGGCGGTTGTGCTCTCGTGATCCAAACCTCCGGCCGGTGCGGATTACGTTGGCGTACCATGTCTTTGTGCTCGTCGATGTGCGGGACGGTTGGGTCATGTGTTGCAAGACCGTGAAATGGGCTTGGCGTGCGTATCGGATCGGGAGTGATTGATTTCCTTCCGATGGTCCCGATACCATCCGGCCTTCCCTCATGGCGAGATAGAGGCACACCTATCGGTTCCACGAGCCATGTAGTCGACCTTGAGAACTCAATGACCTCTTGGTTGCATAACCTTCGATGATGCTGCCCTCCGGTCGAGATCGATTCCGCACGTAGGACTTGAGAATTCCCATATACCTCTCGAGCGGGTACATATGGCGTAGGAACACGGGACCGCATATCTTTATCTCTTTCACAAGATGAACAATGAGATGGACCATAATATCGAAAAATGACGGAGGAAATACATCTCAAGTTGACATAGAGTCGTCACCACCTCGGCTGTAGAGCATCTAGTCGCCGGGATCGATGACCTTCGAGCAATTAAGTTGAAGAAATAACACGACCTCAAGATTGCCACTCGGACCTTGTTGGCAAGATACCCCTAATTGCAACGGGAAGCATTTGTGTCATCGGCACATGACAATCATGAGACTTCATACCAATTAATTTCAAATCTTGCATAGAAACAAGTTTCTTAATGTTAGCGGAGTAACGAGACGGGACTTTGACACCATGCAAGCTTTGGCACAATTCATTTCTCGGCCTTGGACATAGTGTAGCAAGGCGGTGGAAGGTATGTTCGTCCTTTATCGGTCTCTTTCGGTGCTAACTCGGTCCTTATGTTCATATCAACCAAGTCGCGTCGTGCGTTAACACCATCCTTTGTTTTGCCACTAATGTTGAGAAGAGACCAATCAAGCTTTCACATACATTCTTCTCCACGTGCATGGCGTCGATCGATGTGAACTTCTAAGTGCTCCCAATAAGGCAAGTCCCAAAATTGACCGCTTCTTCGGATGTTCTTCCGACGGGTTTTAATTTACATCCCTTCCCAAGCACAACATGGATATCCTTAACCGTATCATAGACCTCTTTCCCTCTAAAAGCCCTTGAGTGAATTGTCCTCCTTATTTACGTCGAATTGTTTTTTCATCTTGCGGTATGGGTGACTCACAGGAAGGAACCTACGGTGGCGCATATACACGATTTTCGCGAGTTGTTCACCATACACACTCTCGTAGCATCTAAGCGGTCATGACACGAGCTTTGGCTCCTTTCGTCATTGAAGCTTGAACGGGTTACCAAAGGCGGGAAAATCATTGATAGTGCGAGAACAACATGACGCGTAAAGAGAAGTTCTCTCGTTTATGCGCATCCCATACTTGTACCCCTTCGTTCCACAGTGTCACAAGATCATCCGATAATGGTGCTAGGTACACATCAATATCGTTCCCGTGTTGCTTGGCCCTTGGATAAGTAGTGACATCAAAATGTACTTCCGCTTCATACGTGCCAAGGAGGAAGGTTGTACATACATAGGTTCACGGGGCATGTGCTATGTCGGCTGCTCATGTTACGAAAGGATTCATTCCATCGTACTCAACCCTAACCTTATGTTCCTCGGTTCGCACCGAACTCTTTGAAGGTCCGATCGAAGTTTCTCCACCGCGCGAGAATCAGCAGGTGTCTTAGTTTTCCATCTTTCTTACGCTCCTCAGAGTGCCAACGCAGCAATCTTGCCTCCTTTCGGTTCGCAAATAAACGCTTCAAGCGTGGGATCACGAGCGAGATACCACAACACCTTAGCAGGAGGTCCTTGCTTCACCTTAGTAGTATTCTTACGCTTGTATCGGGATGCTTTGCACAGGACATACATGCAAGTCTGCATACTCTTTACGATACGAGGATACAATCGTTCGGACATGCATGTATTCTTTCTACTTCCATTCCCAATGGACAAAGAACCTTCTTGGCTTGGTAGGTGGTCTTTGGGCAACACGTTTCCCTCCGGAAGAATGTCCGCTAGGAGACCTAACAACGCCGTGAAACTCTTGTCGGACCAACCATTGCTCGCCTTCAATTTCAGCAGTTCAAATGCGGTTGACAATCTTGTGTATTCGGCTTGCGGCCGAGGAACAAAGGTTTCCCGAGTCCTCCATTAAGCGCTCGAATTTACAAAACTCTCTCATTGTAGTTTCATACGCATCGCGTAGCATCCGATCCAGTTGTCATCGTGCGACCTATCGTCATCAAAAACACGATCCACATCCGGCATATCGTTGACTTCCTCGTCGATGTCATCATTATTAACTTCTGTATAATCTGCTCTTCACCGTGATTGGTCCAACATGTATACCCTTTTTGAAACCCCTTGAATCAAGTGCCCTACGATGCGCGGGTTGTTAAAAATCTTGATTATCGCAATCAATGCATGGACGAGTACATAAATTCTATCCCTTATTCAGCATATCTGCTCCGCGGCTCTTTTAAAAGCAATCACGCCATTAATGTACTCTTCACTCCTACAGTTCGCACCGTACATCGATTCGGTCCATCTCGCTACACATGTAACAATTAGTAGTGTTAAATTATATTAATAAAGTGCAAATCGTTACTCCTCCTATTAGCTGCAAATCGTTACTCCTCCTATTAAGCAAATATAAAGAGTTAAAGATCGTTACCCTCGGAGCTCACGACGAAAATTCCTAATATCCCATGAGATTCCTCTTGTCCTTCTCCTTGTGCCAATGAGCAGGCAAGAGAGCCACATCAGAAATACACCACTTATCCCACTCACAAAAACACTCATTCACAACACCCAAACCAGAGCTACCACCAAAGCCTCACAAAGCAAGCATGCATGCAAGCCAAATGACCATAAGTTGCTAGGGCAACCCACAACCAAGAACAAGGCAAGCCAAATAAACAAGCCTCCTCTGACCAACACAGAGCAAAAGCTTCTCAAGCCCCTCTATTCCAAAGAAGAGATCGGGCGCTAGGCGGGGCCACCGCTGTCGAGTCTTTATATTTATAGGGTGAAATATCACGAGCGGTTCTTATTTCCAACCGTGCGTGATACGAGTATATCACGAGCGGTTCTACACAAACCGTCGTGTTGAACTTTCATAGGCGGCTCCATGTGGAACCGTCATGATATACTCAATATCACGACGGTTATACTTATTAACCGCTGCGTGATATGGAAGAATATCACGACGGTTCCACATGGAGCCGTCTGATGATCAATCAACCTGACGGTTAGTGAGAGGAGCTGTCTATGATGAGTATATTATCACGACGGTTCTTTATTCAACCGCCTCGTGATAGCGTCTGATTTGCCCAGTAATAATTAGATGATAAAAAGACCATATCATCACGCACGATAAAAAGACCATATCATCAATGACAAAAGACCATATTTACATCACGAGACGGACAATAGGCGCGCCTTATCGTTTTACATCACGCACGATAAAAAGGATGGCGATCTATCTTAGTCTTCAAATCTTCGTGACGCATTCTCGTCGGCCGGTGGGGGCGGGATCACCGATTGTCTCACCAAACGCCTCCACTGTGACCTTGCACGCTCAATTTCCTCTTGTAGATGTTCGGACTCGTAATCAAGTCCCATATAGCCGAGGCCATCAACCCCTGGTCTCCACGGTCTCGGCTGGCGGACCCGCTCTCTGCAATGTCGATGTCGTCCTCGACTCTCAGGCTGCATCCTCGGTGCGGACCAAAGAGTTCCATAGGACAATCTCCACAGCGAGGTTTACTCGCCGGATCTTTGGAGAGCCTCGACCGGTCTGTTGGAGGAGGAGCTCCAATCGACCGATGGCGCCGTTATGGTCTCGGTAGATGGGAGGGTCTACAACGGATTGCATTGCGAGCGGACGCCTTGTTCGCGGCTTGGGCGAGTTGCGATCGAGAGAGTGCGAGTACACAACCAAAATGTAGGCGAAGACAACGGGACGAGAGAGGAAGCCATTTGGAATTTGTGGAGAGAGAGGGGATGATCAAGGAGCTTCGTGAGAAATCCCTTTGATAAGGGTTGTCTATTTATATAAAAGTGGAGCGGGGAGATGAAGAGACACTCGCGGGAGATGAAGGGAATGAGATCCATAGCACGACGGCTCTATAATGGATCCGTCTGTGATATATTATCACAGACGGCTCTATTAAAGAACCGTCTGAGATATCATCAATATCACAGACGGCTCTATTTAAGCACCGTGCGTGATAATATCACTGACACGGTTTGCTTAAAGAACCGATGAGATATCCTCAATATCACGAGCACGGTGCCAAAGAATGCGTGATATTGAGATATCTCGAGCAGTTCTTTAAGCAAACCGTCAGTGATATTATCGCGACGGTGCTTAAATAGAGCCGTCTGTGATATGATGATATCTCGACGATTCATTAATAAGCCGTCGTGATATTCTTTTTATCAAAAGCGCACCTAGGGTTTTGCTCTTTACTCGTACTTCGTCTCCCGCGCTCTTAGGCTCTCGCGCTCTCTCGCTCCTCTAGGGTTCGCGCGTTCACCTCCCGGCCGAAGACCCGGCGCGCCACCCCTTCATCGATGGCGCCGCCTCCGCCTCGACACGCGGCCTCCTCCCGTGTCGGCCTCCTCCCTCTGCACCGGCCTCCTCCCGTGTCGGCCTCCTCTCGCACCGGCCTCCTCCCGCGCCGTCCTCCTCCCGTGTCGGCCTCCTCCCGCGCCTCTCCCTCCTCCCGCGTCGGCCTCCTCCCGCACCGGCCTCCTCCTTGCACCGTGAGTTGTTGTGCGGCATCCTCTGTGAGTATTCCTAAAGTTCAGCAAATTGATCGATGGGCTTTGTTGACATGCTCTGTGATGAACTCTGTCTTATCTGAGATTGAATGTGATAGTTAGTTGATTCTTGAGCTCTATTGTACAAATTACTTACTCTTGTCAATTTCATATCATTGTTAATTTGTTATTTTGGTTGAATGCTAGTTATCACAGACGGTTGAATGCATCCGTCAATTTGATATCTTTGTTAGTTCATTCATGAGCTCTATTGTATTGTGAACCCTCCGTGATGTGACTTTGATAGTCTTTGATAATGTGAACTGAAATTGATCGGTGGGCTTTGTTCAGTTCGCTCTGTGATGAACTTTTCTCTTATCTTGAGATTGAATGTGATAGTTAAGAGATCATTTTTGATAAATGATTGAGATCATTTGTGATTAAGCAAAGTATTGTTTAGAGCTCATAGTTTGAATTTATACTATCATATTCATTTAATGAAGAGTATAGACAATAGGATTGAGATGGCAAAGACTTGTTCTTTTGCAACTCTCCTTCCGAGAGCACAAACTACCATCAATCCTTCTTTATATATTATACGTTTGTGCATCATTTTCGGTTAAGTTGAGTAAATCTGCTTGAATCTGGTCAGTTAGAGCTTACGCATATTGCTTCGTGCATATATAGATAGCAAGTAAGCGACATGGCGTCCGCACCATCTTCGCGCCGCCCGGATCTCCGAGGAAAGTGAGTGCGACGCGAGATGGCGAGGAACATCGAGAATTCCTCGGGCATAATGACCGCCACGGAGGTCAATGCCAATGGGATCCCTGTGAGTCCCCCCAAAGCAGTGGCGAGATTCCGAACCTTGTGCGGGATACTTGGAAGGGAACGGGTCCCCATCACCACACTGAGCTGGGACACTGTGTCGGATGTTCGGAGAAGCTTGGTGTGGACGAAGTTTTAAAATCGCTCACTTTCCCACCCAGACACTGGCGCGTGGAACGACAGCGTTGCTCTCGATCGGAAGGCGTGGAGGACCTTCAAGAGCGTGCTTGTCACAAGGTGCGTGAACAGGGGCCGAACGCCTTCACGGCGTATAAATTCTTGTCGCGGGATATATGGGACGCCTTTGTGCAAATGAAGACGACGCGAATTTCTTGAGGAAAGTGCGACGCACAAGGCTCTCGGACACTTAACACTCACCCCACAAACTCGGCACGACTGGTACGCGGGTAAAACCGCGCAATGGGCGGCGGAGGCCTTGAACGAAACAAGGCCATTTGCCGAGATCACGACCAGCGCTCTCTCACAGTTAAGAGCGAGGCATCGCCACGTCTTGCGAAATCTCTTTCACAAACAGCGAGGCAGGGATGTAGCCAACCGTGTGGTAAATGTCTTGAACTACCTAGTTGTTAATAAGTCTATAACTTCATAATGTATATAATAACATGATGACCTCTTGCAGCAAGAATTGAGTTTCGCATGTTAGAAGGCTCCTTCCAGCGAGCATGGAGAAGGATATACTAACTACGTACTGGAAACAAGGAGCACCAGGTCGCACGCGAGGCAAAGGGGTTAACGTATCTTGGAGGGATGGATTCCCTGCACGACTCTGCACGTATAGGAGCGGGGAAGAGATCCAAGGCGAGTGCGACACGGTGTTGGAACATGTGCTTACTTCAAAATTTGAAGGAAGAGAACGGGTGCTTCTTGCAAAATTTGAAGAAAAGATAGCAAGATTGCGAGGACCAAGTGAATCAACTACTACTCCTCAACAACGATCGCAGCCGCCCCGTTGTTTTGGTAGGCGATCCTCCTCAACATCGGAGAAGGCGTCGCGTCCATAAATTGTGAACACGATGATGTCCAATTACCTATCGACGACATCAAGGTAATGTACATCTCCGAATGCTCCAAAGATAGACCTATAGGACGCCTTAGCTAATTGCGTGATCGTTTTGTAGGAGCCGACGACCGCACACTCCAAGTGAGGATGGTTGGGATGTCTATTGAGGTCGGGCGGGGTGGTGTATCCATGCAATGAAGGGATAGTGCAAAGACGGTGCCCGGTGGCGCAGGTTACGCCAGGTCGGTGGACATGGTACATGATAATTTTAGGGCCGTCACCGAGATTCGCCGAACAACGAAATCATAACACTAGGGGATGCCCTGCATGTTTTATTCGGTGGCCAAAGAAGGACATCGCTCGACCTGCGTGCCGCCTCAACCTTCGATGACTCCACCCCAACCATCTCACACCCACCATGCCCCTCCAATTCAACTTTTGAAGGACATCGTCCTGGACCCTGCAGTGCCGCCTCAACCTTTGATGACTCTACCCCAACCACCTCGACACGACCATGTCTCTCCAACGGACCCTCCATGATCGCACCTCAACCTTCGCCTGAAGCCCGCCTCATCGGTTCCGTGGAGAAGACACCGAACGAACAAAAAAGCGTGCGCCGATCGGTTCGAGTCGTCGGCCGGAGGAAGACGCGTAGCGCGCAAGTCGTTCAAGACAAATCGAAATCGAAGAACATTAAGGCGCTTCGCCTCTAACCCTAAGAAATACTCTTTGAAGTCCGCTGGCGACGAGCACAGATTAACCTCTGTTGGATTAGGTTGTCGAGTTTGCATGTGGTACTTGAAGAAGACCAAAGAGAAAGGGTGCGTTGATGGAATCACCGCCGGATACACGGAGGACTATTTCTCCACGAGCGGCCCCCTTCATCGTGGGAGCCGACGACTTGTTCGACCTATTCAACCTCAAAGCCCTCGATGCCTCACTTCTACGATCTTTGGACCTTTGTAAGTGTGTACAATCAAGTTCTACATTCACGTACATTCACGTAATATAACAACTCATTGCTTATGTATAGATACATGATTAAACTGCCCGCGATTGAAAGAACGGTGGGTTTCCTCGACCCACACGTGGTCTCTGAGCAAACCATCTTGCGAGACGCATCCACGTCGAGAAATACATAACGGCGGGGATTGCTTGCTCAAAACTACGTGGACTACATAATGGTGCCCTACAACCGAAGTAAGTGCTTCACTACTTGCTATACAAATTTCATTTGTACTTTATCATGAGATGAACTTAGGTTTAATGACTATAGCGTCATACATGAGTAGGCATCTTTGGATCCTTCTAGTCATTGTACCAAAGAGGAATCGATTACTATACCTTGATTCCCTAATGAAAAAGGCCACGACTTCACCCTTGTGCAAAAAGTAGTCGACAGTGTGCTCATTTCCTCCATACATAACTCTATTGTAGTCTTCCTTCGCTTGAAATGGCCGAGGTTAACTTTTTGGAAACATGTAGGTCGTTCATCTCCTATATTGCCGAGGAGGGCTATACAAAGGAACTAACGCCACACTTAATCACAGACGCGATTTCGATGACGTGCTACAACACAATAATCCTATATCATACTTGTAATAATGCGTCTCGAACCGACTATACCTATATATGTAATTCTATTTTTCGTGCCGCCAAAGAAAAGCGTAAGAATGTGCATTCTACGCTTGCCATCATATGCGATTCTCATGAGTGCTAGGTTGCCGGATCCCGAGGTTGGTCAATCTCGCAATAATTGCTAATTATAAATTTAAATATATATGTGTAACACTTTACTCTTGTTTGTAGGTTTTGAATATAGATTTAGATTCACTCGTTCAGAAAGAGATCTCGGATGTTCGAGGGAGGCTCTGCACCTTCATCACGACGGATATCATTGCGGCCAACGGAGAGTTTCACTACTGAACGACCTTGAAACAATTAATATATTTGATATAGTTGAAATTCACTTTGAATAGTTGTGATTCAATGGTAAACTTTGGGTTGTCACTTTGGGTTGTATGACAATATTTTCTGAACGAGTTGATATTACAATGTTTGATCAGTATTTGATATATGTTCGTTTGTATGACAATGATCACTTTGGGTTGTCAACGATTGATATACGTGATGTATCTATTTTCACGCGCTTATTTCAGAGGGCATGGCTAGCAATCACGAGGCTAGCGAAATTTTTAAAAATAGTTATCTTTGAAATAACTATCACAGCGGTTTATCAATCAAACCGTCTGTGATATGTATAATCCCAGACGGCTCTATTATATAACCGTCTGTGATATACACGTATCCCAGACGGTTCGTAAATATAACCGTCTGAGATATCCTTTTTATCACAGACGGTTCTATTTACGAACCGTCTGGGATATGTGTATATCACAGACGGTTATATAATGATAACCGCTCGATATGTGTATATCATAGACGGTTCGTAAATAGAGCCGTCGTGATATGCGTCTATAATGACATTTCTTGAATAGAGCCGCTCGTGATAATTAGATATCACTGAGCGGTTTTATAATTAGAACCGCCTGCGTGTTGTGACTTATCACAGACGGATGTTTAACCGTGCGTGATAACCGCACTTATCACAGACGTATAAAAACACGACGGTTGGGAAAAATGCCGTGATGACCGCTCGAACCGCTCGTGATGAGGTCAGTGTGTAGTAGTGGGAATAATTCCACATGGCTTCAAATGATCACCAAATTCATGGCTCAAAAATTCACCTCTAGGATCAGATCATAAAGATTTGATTGTCTTGCCAAGTTGATTCTGTACCTCATTTTGGAACTCTTTGAAGTTTTCAAAGGATTCCGACTTGTGCCACATTAAATAGATATATCCATATCTACTATAGTCATCAGTGAAAGTAATGAAGTACTGAAAACCACCTCTAGCTATCGTGCTCATTGGTCCACACACATCAGTATGTATGAGTGCCAACAAGTCAGACGACCTCTCAGCTTGACGAGTGAAAGGTGTCTTGGTCATCTTTCCGAGAAGGCAAGATTAGCACATTTCAAATGATTCCAAATCAAATGAATTTCAAATTCCATCATCATGGAGTTTCTTCATGCGTTTCTCACTTATGTGACCCAAACGACAATGCCAAATAAAAGTAGAATTCATATTGTTAGGCCGAAGCCTCTTCGCATTAATATTATAGACGGGTGCATCATCAAGATTTAAAATAAACAACCCATTCAAAACATGTGCATAGCCATAGAACACTTTATTAAAAAATATGGAACAACCATTGTCCTCAATAATGAAGTTATAACCCTTTGCCATCAAACATGGTGTAGAGATAATGTTTCGACTTATGGCTGGAACTTAATAATAATTATTTAGTTCCATGATAAATCCTGACGGCAAGAGGAATGGCAAAGTCCCGACGGCTAATGCAACAACCCTTGCTTTATTCCCAACGCGAAGATCCATCTCGCCTCTTGCAACTCTCCTACTCCTTGTTAGACTCTACATTAAATTATAAATATGAGCAACCGATCCGGTATCAAATACCCAAGAGTTAATAGAAGAATCGGCAAGAAAAATATCTATAACATTAATACCTGAAGTGGAAGGTTTAGTCCCACCATTCTTTTTCAGATTAGCCAGGTATTTCTTGCAGTTCCTCTTCCAATGGCCTGACTCTTTGTAGTAAAAACATTCATTCTCTTGAGTCGGGCCAGACTTAGTCTTGGGCTTAGACTTGTTAGTTTGGATCCTATCCGAAGCTTTAGCCTTGCCCTTTCCTTTGACCCTAGTCTTAGCCATCTTCTTGAAGCTTGTACTCTTTTGCACCATCATCACATGATTGTTGCTTTTCTTAATGCTGTCTGCTGCAATCTTGAGCATCACATGCAGTTCGGTGAGATTCTTGTCTAAACTATTCATATGAAAGTTCAGAATGAATGACCCATAGCTTGCAGGAAGCGAAGCAGAATCAAATCAGTAGTCAACTCTTGGCTAAGCGGAAAACCAAGTTTTTCCAAGCTCTGTGTGTAAGCAACCATTTTGATCACATGTGGGCTCACTGAACTACCCTCAGCTAGCTTACACCCAAACCATTTCTTTGAGATCTCATATCTTTCAGTTCTTGCTTGTGTCTCCAACATGCCTTTGAGCGTCACGATCATATCGTAGGCCTCTATGTTCTCAAACTGCTTCTGAAGGTCTGAGTTTATAGTAGCAAGCATGAGTAGATAACATCAAGGGGCTCATCACATGCCTTTTTATAGGCGTTTTTAAGAGCAGCAACAACATTTTCAGCAGGCACTTCTGGAATTGGTTTCTCTAGAACATGTTCCTTTTTATCTTGCCTAAGAACAATTCTTAGGTTGCGGGACCAATCCGCAAAATTTCCTCCATTCAATTTTTCCTTTTCAAGTATTGAACGTAAAGCAAAATTGGATGTAGGTACAGCAGTTGGTGCCATGATCTACAACATAAAATATGCAAAACTAAGACATATGTTAAAGAAAAGTAACTTCTATTAAACAATTTAATAAACATACTCCCACTAAATACCATATCCCTCTTATGACATTCAGTGACTCAAGACCCACAATCAGTTAATCTACTAGTGAGCTTTGGCATCACTACTAGAAGATTAGTGAATTTGGTAAGCAACCCTTTGCTAATCATATCTCTATATGACTCTTGTTGTTGGGCAGCATCTCTATGCTTTGGCACCCAACCCTATGCCCCAAGGTCCATAACCGTTATGATGACCTTATCAAGTTAAACCAATGTTATGCGTGTAAGTGTCCGACACAAACCCATCTAGTCAAGGAAAGTTAATGGCACTCTACTTTGGCAAGATCTGCCATTAAAATACATGACTTTAGATGGTGCAACAAATTGGGAGGGCATCAATTTAACTTAATATTATGTGAGGAAAATTTACTTCTACCATGTTAAAAGCATGCATAGAAATAAAACAGGAATATAAAGGCATTCACAAACAATCACATTGCATGGTGATATAGTATAACACTTCCACATGGTGATCTCCATCGATGTGCTTCCTGTTCGCCATGTCTCCAAGTGGCCAATACCTCCAAGTACTCCCACTAAACTATTACTCCTAATAGCATTGGTGATAAATTACAAGGAGTGAAGAAGCATCACACGTCGACACACAGGCCGTTGTACAAATATAGACAGCCTTGGGCTGCAGTTAGCTGATACACAGGTCATGAAAATTACACACATACATGCATCTCATACATCATGGGTCATACTATTCATAAAATCCTACAAAAATAAGTTAGGCATAGAATCACATTCTATCTAACGGATGACGTGAACTAGCAATACTAAAACCAAGTTAAGATCCTAGTCCACAGGGGTGGCAACCCGCACCAAAAGGGCGGTAGCCCTATCCATATACCAAGGTCCTTTTTGCCGGTGAGTGGAGCGGGGTCACAGGGGCGGTAGCCCCTGTATGTGAATTTTTTTTCGGACTACGTAGATCCAATCTACTGTTCCATTCATGAAATCGCATTGGATTAATCATATTAACCCCTTTTCGATCGTAACTCCGATTCGATCAACTAGATTAATCTTCGCGTGCTCTATGGATTTACGATCACTGTCTGCCTTGATGGCAGAAACCAACCAGTAGAGGAAAGTCGTGATATGACCATGAAAACACGATCACAGAATAATGACCATAAAACCATATTGAGACCACTGCGCATGGATGATCATATCAACCACCACCAAAAACAATTTATCATATAGAATGATCAACAGAAAACAGAAATAGATCATATCTATCACCCCACATATCAAAATATGCATCTAATCTGAATCTAAAACTACACGGGATAGCTCTGATACCACTGCAACCAAGGAACCTTTGCTAGTAATAGATTATGAGATTACCAATAGACACGCCGACTCGTAGTGGAAGGAGAGTCGACGTAGCGAGTTGATGCAGTCGTAGTTGTACTTGCCGCGTGTCTTCTCCTTCTACTGCAATGATCATCCTGAGTTGCAAATCATCCTAGTGCTGATGCTTCGCAACAACACCTCCAAGGTATCCACACGTTCGGGGCAGGGACACCACATGTAGGAGTGCTAGTGCCAGTGGTGTGGTTGAGGAGGGCGTGGCTATTAGGGTTTCAAGAATTCTTCAAAAGAGATTACCCAACCCCATGCCACCGCCCCTCTATTTATAGGCATCCATAACGGGTCTCCAACTTGAGGCCCATTAGGAACTCGAGGCCTACAAGAATTCGGATCTCCGTCCAAATCAAATCCTTGACCTTTAAGTGTGTGACCCTATAGGTCCATGCGTGATCGGTTGTGACTCAGAAACTCTTTTTCGACCACGAGTCGTTAGCGGTACCTAGCAGCACATAACGATTTCCGAACACACAAAGAATATATCAGACGAACCTTAATGCAATATAATCTATGACTAGGTCCTTATCATTTAAGACCAGCTCAAATTCAGTCACAACCAGTCCAAGTGTAGTTACAACTAGTTTGTAACTCCTTACGACTAGTTTGCAACTCCTTGCGACCAGTCTACGGCGGCTCGTAACTGTGTACGACCAGTTTCGACCAGTCTATGACCAGCTCGTAACTGTGTATGCCTAGTCTACAACCAGCTCGTATCTCCATACGACCAACTCGTAACTGTGTACGACCAGTCTATGACCAGCTCGTATCTCCATACGATCAGCTCGTAACTGTGTACAACCAGTTTCGACCAGTCTACGACCAGTTTGTATCTGGTCGAACTGAACGACATGTTTGTGTATTCTCCCTTTGCCTCACGACATCTGGTTGAACTCTAGGTAAGATAATTTGTCATCTATGAACTATTCAATTCTTTCTCGATCAAGTGTGGAATAACTTCATGTGGTCGACACTTCGACCACTAGTGGTATGGCCATGCACTTTCTTTATTTGACCACAACGAGGGGCCCAGAGACATCTCTCCTGTTATGTTAGGAGGGGCAAACCCATATCTGACCAGTCACATTCATCCCCATGTTTCATAGCATACCCGAAAGCTACCTTTATAACTACCTAGTTACGAGCAGCGTTTGGCAACCCCTAAGAGTGCTATTACACATGTAGGAAACCATACTGATCTCAAGTCTAAGGATTAACATCATCATTGCTTGAGACCAACCAATGACACATAGAATCATAACAATCTCAATAGTGTCTTAAGGTGGGTCTTATCTAACACCATGTTCTCTAACATGTGTCCATATTATTGGTTTGATATCTCCATATCCATGACCTATGAAATATAGTCATCAACCAATATATATGCTAGTCTATTCATATGTGTCCTCATATATTTTCGACTAGGGAACGATTAAGAATAATCATCGCAGAAATACAGAGTTTCACAATCAAGTCACATACTTGATGATAAATATTAACGATATTATTCTAGGAACAAGATAACGTATTATCTAATGTTATAAACATATTGAAATATAATCATCTCTATGATTGCCTCTAGGGCCGACGAGGAAGGTGGCGAGGGAGGCGCCAGCGAGGGGGAGCTCACTGAGGTGGCCGATGAACATGATGGTCACCTAGGGCCTGGGGATGGGGTATTTTGTCCTTTGGGAGACTTAGGGCGGCTGCCCCAGCTTGCCCCTACGGTGGCTGAGCCAATGCAACAGTATATATATATATCATATGGCGAAGATGCACATGCACAATGACGTGCATCATAATCCTACAACATTAGCTAGTTTATCAGTCAATGTGATCAGCTGCAATGAAACAAATAAAATCAAATGGCAACATTAGTTATTCAGTTTAATTGCAAAACACCGAGTGGGATTTTGTTCCCATTACATTGAGGATGACACACAACAAATTATGAAAGAAGAAGAAGTTTGGAATTAGACATCTCTTACCTCTGTTCTATTGATTGACTTTTCGTTTAATTTAGCAAAAAAGTTATAACGCATTGGGAAACCCAGTTTATTTCAAGCAGTAAAGCTAGAACAATTCAATTGGTGACATGAGCATAACAGCTTGAGCTCCTGCCAACATTAGAGTACATTGAGTCTGCAAGTGATTGTGTCGGGTAGGAAATTTAGCTTATCTGCAACAACAATGGCAGCCTATATTAGTATTTTTACTCTTGCACACATTTTGTCAAGCACATGGCAAACAAATAATCTGACACTGGAGTGAGAGTGTAGTACAGGGGAAAAGACTCCAAATGAGGACAAATGGAATGTAGTTCCAATTCCTAACATGCACGGGGCTGTGGCATTGAGCCTTATGGCAACAGCCATAGCAACTTGGTAGCTCCATCATATGGAAATAACATCGACCATGTAACGACCCCATTTTCAGAGTATCCGAATACCATTGATTATACTCTACAGAGTTGTCCAACTTTACCCACAAGATACCTCAAACTCATACTGTCATGCAATATACACGCAACCTGATAGCGTGCGGCTGAGTTAAGATAACAAGGCATTCCCACTATTCAACCTTTCTAGCCTCTACTCGGTAAGTTCAAGGTCAATACAGCCATTAGGAAATCACTGGCCAATGTTGGAGTGTGCGGTCCGATGCTGACTGGTCCATACCATTGTGTAGTTTAGCGAGTGCCCTGACTGGCCTACTCCTGACTCACCCCTATTTTGCGGTTGCTCTATCAAACAATAGAAGTTGATATCCTGTAGGTATTCAATTGAAAGAGCAGTGTACTAAGCCAAGTTGGATATACCAAACCTGTGGTTGAGTAATTTTTGTGTTTGTTATTTGGCACAAAGTTTTTGTCTTTACCTGTCTCTAGTGAGGAAATGGACCAACACCACTCATGGTTGTCCACCTTCTTGGTCTCACCTCCGACTCACTTTTGTCAAGTATCTTTTGTTGTCCATCCTCTTGATCTCAACCCTCAACTCTCCACCAAAACCATTGGCGGTTAGTCAATACTCTTTTTCAATGTTTAATAATACATTGTGTGACAAAGCTAAATATTTAGTTATCATTTTATGTAACATAAACTTATCAAGGTGAATATGGCCTACAAGGAATAGGTGGGATTGTATGTGGGGTGATAGGATTTATCTACTCATCATGGTATTCAATAGTATTATTTCAATATTAAAATAACTAGCATAAATATGATAATGAAAGTAATAATATAAGTACATGAAATATAGCCTCAAAATGATCAAATGAATGCGACTTGCCTCCATATCGCAGTCTTTGACTTGATTTACCTCTCTTGTGTCTTGATCAACTCCTCTGTAGCTTGATCAAATGAATTGAGTTCTAACACGAAACAAAATCAAATAAATAAGTCCGGGCTCAACAGAAGGCGAGCTGGGAACAACATGTATTAAATAAATTCATAAAGAATTGAAAAGAAAGGTGATGTTGGTGGTAGGGATTTATTGGGTGCTTGATTAGATCAAATGGAATTGAAAATGAGATTCACGGGTCCGAAACGGTCGAAATGGACATATATATGTTACTGGGTCTAGGATGAACAGTGATGGGTTTGGTGAATAATATTGGGTATGGTACTATTCACTAATGGATTCGGGCGGAATAGTAATGGGTTTAATGAATAGTGTTGGATCAACACTATTTAGAGCGGTCGGGTTTGATGATAGTAATGGGTTTGGGATGATGTGTTAACGGGCTGAACAGTACTGGGCTTGGCCCATTTGGCTTGCCAAGCCTTGCGGTGCCCCGTGTCATTACCCGGAGGGTAATCACACTTAAGCATATTGATTACTATTTATCTCCCCGGTAGGACACTGTTTCGATAAACAGTAAGGCTTACTAGAGTCAACGCAGCAAAATAATAAGATAGGAACTGTAATTTATTACAGTATTTAGCCACGCAAGCCTGTCCCATTCGCCAAATAAGACGTCCACCTTGCCCTGGTCCTCATAGTCAGTGCCCTCGCCTCCTGCGGTCTCATCGGCACCTGCATGTCCTTCGTCCCACTTGGGATAGTTCCCGACCGAACTACGATCTAACAAAATAGCAAGGTTAAGTACTAGTGTACTTAGCAAGCATTAATAGCAAAAGACGCATTGTATGACTCATCTCTATTCGTTGTCACATTTTCTTGCTCATATCAGTTTCTGAAAATAAATACCTCAGTAAAACTTCAAGTGATAGATTTTAATACTAAAAAGACTACTTGTCACTCAAAAAGAGGATAGACCCCTAGCAATTCCGATTGACTCCAATCCAGGAGACACGCATGAATTCACGATTTTGTATAGCACTGCGTAGGCTTTGTACCACTTTACCTATGCTACTCTAAGCTCCCTTTGAGCTAGGTCCCCTACATTTCCTTTGATGCAGGTTCGAGTTCAGAATACAGAATATTTTCTAAGTTACGTGATTAAGTCTCCACCCACTACTTTTCGTCAGTGTTGACCCCGCCACCCAACACTCCACCGTGCGCTACTATAACGCCTTGGATCCCCCACTTCTGGACTTTTTCTATCGGTCCTGGGTTCCACCCTTCATCATATAGTCACACTATAATACTTACCCGATGTGGAGAGTATAGTCATGTAACAAGGAAGTATTTTCTGTCCGTCGAAATAAGAAAATAGTTGGCACTTAAATATGGCTTCTTATCCGAGTAAGAGTTTTGTTGGTCCTTATATATTAAACATATGTAAAAGGTCCCACCTCTTTCCTCATCTCTTTTCCTACCACGACCCCCTTTACTAGCCATAATATTCTCTTGCTCATCTCATTTCTCATTTCTCTTTATCTTATTTATCCTATTTGATTTTGAGACATAGTTTTGACTTTTGATGCATGTATATATATGATACAACAATATATAGTTTACATTTAATATAACTATGTTGATGTTCAAGAGATAAGCTTGACTTCGAAATTGTAGAAAATATCAGTGTCGATGGATAACGGATCAGATACTCCTGCCTGCGTCGATTCGTTTTCTGCAATTTATATGGCAGATGCGAATAATACGCAAATAAATACTTAGTTGGTTTTGGTGCTAATAAGCATACATAAATCGGTTGATTTTCCTTTTAGCAGATTTTAATTTTAATAACATTTCTCAGATCCCATGTTAAGTTAGCACTTCCCAACTGTGGTTGTTCTACGGACTACTGGCTCTGGAATCGCTGGTTGTCTATTCTTGCATTTTATCGCACGAAAAATGAAACGCCACACGTATTCGCATGCAACTAGGCTTATTCAATTTTACACATGCAAATAAATGCTTAATCGATTCTACACCAGTGTTGGTTAATTTAATTAATCCATCTTGATTAAATTATTGTCTATCGCTTCAGACTATTTGTATAACTTAGTGAGTTCTATCAGTGATTAATTTATTTATGTAGTCTCGGATTAATTTTTACGCTTTTCCCGCTTTTATTTTTCAACTGTCTGATCTACTGCTTTTTAACCTTACACGGTTCACAAATTTATCTCATCTAACAATTTCACAGCGTTAATAATTAATTTTATTGGTGCTTATTTTTATTGCTAATTCATTACTACTAATAACCTCCCTGCAAATTACCCTTTTACCCCTATTTTAATTCCCCCTTTCTTTATTTTTCTCTTTTTCTTACTTTTCTCTCTCTCTCTCTCCTCGATCCATTCAACCGAACCACCCCCACTGATTCTTCTTTTTTGCTTCTTCCCTATTCTATTTCTTCCTCTCCTCATCTCTTCTCTCTAAGGGCTTCTTCTTCCGGTGAATGCATCGGCCGGAGCTCTTGGCTCATGGCGCCGCCCTTGCCCGGCTCCCTGGTGCTTGGTCGCCGCTGCCATTGGGCTCGGCCCTATGCCAGCGCGCCTGCGCCTTCTCCCCTACGGTGCCACCTTCCTCCAGCCTCTCTCCCTCCCTGGGCGCCGCCTCGGCTCGGCCTCAGCCTGTGCACATCTCCTGGTTCCTCCCAGCCCGACCGTGCTTGGCTACCGGCTTGGCCTGCCCAACTCGCCTCGCACCTCCTCGGTTGCTAGACCCTGCAACTGATTCCCCTTTTTATGTTATTTTCATTTTATGTTTCGTTTGTTTCATTCATGTTTTGAGGTGGGCTTGATTATTTCCTGATGTGTTGCTTGGTGCATGGTGAAGGAGATGGGTGTGGGTGTGCTTGCTGTTTAGGCATGGTGAGGTGATGGGGTGGCTTCCGCCATGGTCGTCGGGGTATGCTACCCATTTTACCTTTACCTTTCTCTGCCCTTTCCCCCTTTTGCTCTGTGATGAAAATGGTTGGATGATGTGGGCTAGTGTGGGATGTTCTCCCTAGGCATTCTTGGTTCATGCAGTGGGGGTTTGGACGACAAAATGGATGTGGGGGCATGAATGGGGTTAGCTTGTTGGTCAGGATGGGATGGCGGCAGTGGTGTGTTGGTGATGATGGCCATATGCTAGTGCTCCTTGTTCCTTCTTGTTGGTTTGGCGTCGGTCCTGGTAGTCATTGACGATTCAAAGGTGTTGTCGTCCCTGCTCCCTTTGTCTTCCCCGACTCCTTTGTTCTCCTCTCCTCTGGTTGCTCTCTGTGGGTGGTGTGCTTTGGATGATGACAAGAGTGGGTTGTGCCTGGCTTGCTTGTGCTTTGCACTGGTTGGCAATGAGGGCTTGTGTCTGCTCTTGGTTGTTGCCTTGTGGAGGTAGTAGTGTTTGGCTTGTTGTTGAGCTGGCTTTGCTTTGGTTGTGAATGAATGAAGGCTTTGTGTTGGCTTTGGTTGAGGGTGTAGGCTTATGAGGCTTTGACTTGCTCTCAACTTTTCTCTTGGTTGTCTTCGGTTGGGAAGGAAATGGAATGCTTGGGACGCTTTGTCTAGGGGTGGAAGGACTTGGGGTTTGCTTTGGCTGGGAAGGTTTATGTGAGGGAGGTGCTCTATGCACTATTCTGTGGCTTTTCTACTGCGGCTGGTAAGTCGGTAATACGAAAAGTGGGTGTTGGGCTAGGTAAAAGAAATGGGCCATTGGTCCATCAGGCATTGTCGAATTCTAATAATTATCGGGTGATGAAATCTACGGAAGTTAGACAGTGCCGACTAACCTAGGTTGGTTTGGGAACCTCGGTGATCTTCCTAAACTCTGACGGCAATTCTTCTCTACTCTAACTCTACTTTATTTTATTGGGTATGCCTCCTATCTTCTGGTTGCTATTGCTCTGTTGGTTGATGGCGGGTGATGGAAATGTGGGCCTGGTTTGGGATTTGCCGAGGAATGGGGTTCGACGGTTGGCGATCAGTGGTCAAAGAAAGGCTTCGCGACATGCATGAAGATTTTTATTTTATTCTTTTTGTAATATACTCGGAGTTGTAATTTATATATTCTGATCTGATGTGATTAATTCTTGTAATTAATTTGGAGATTGTATTATTATTTTATTTTAGCTTGTAACACATTCTTGTAAATAATCTCGAGATGTAATATTTTACTTTTGCTTGCAATGGATTTTTGTCATTTATTTAAGAATGAAACAGTATTGTATTATTACTTTTAAATTCATATTGCAATTTCTAGAGATGGATTCTTGTATTAATTTAATGGATAATGAAATCTTGGAATTGACTGTGAATTATAATTATGATGAATTATTCTTGTGGCAAAATTTTACACTACAAATTCTGTTGTTGAATTCTGGTAATATTATTTTATATAAATTTGCTTGGTGGTGCACTCAAAACCCGACCGAGCTTATGTTTTGGTCCGGTTTAGAAAATTTTAATTTAATGTTAATTATCAATTAACGTTCTTTAAATTAGTTTGAATTTTTCGGGTTCTCACATCCTCCCCCCTTAAGCTCGTTGAGGAAGAAGAAAGGGGGCAGTGGCAATTCAGGATCTTGGCCGAAGTTGGGGGAGATGAAGGTGGTCAGAGAGGTGGAGTAGGCGATGGTGATGAGAATGACGCTGGGAAGGGGTGGCTTTTATAGAGTGCGAAGGCGGTGTTGGCAGTGTGCAGCTCGAGCGGGCACGGCACGTGGCGATGATGTGTGCGGCCACGAACAATCGACGTCAGGAAGGGGGAAAAGGAGGTGGGGTGGTGGTGCCGTGGCGTCGTGGCAGCGGCTCGGTCACACTGGTGCGGGCACGGGAGCTGGCGAAGATGGCAGGGGTAGCGGTAGGGCGTTGAGCACCTGGCGAAGGCGCGAGGTGAAGTGGTGCTGGCGCGGGCGGAATAGGGAGCAGGAGGTGGCGAGGTGAGGTGGTAAGGCTTTGGCGCAGGTGAGGATGAAGACGAAGGACTGAGATGGTTGTGACGTGGTGTACGGTGGCTTGACGCGAAGAGGTAGAAAAACGAGGAGAAGACGGCTTGGCAAAAGGCGCCTTCACGCTAGAGAAAACGGAAAGCCAAAAAAGGAAGGGGAATTTTCGAGGGGAATTTTCGAATTTGGCAAGAAATCCGAATTCAAACCAAACTTCAAACAAGTTTTTTAAAACTTGAAATTTTAGGTCTTTTCAAACCAAGCATGCCTGATGGCAATGGCGACAGCCGTGCAACGCATGCAATAGGGTTGGACGTGTGAGCATGGCATCAGAAGGCAACCCCAATTGAATTTTCCTTAAGCAATTCTCTTTGGCACAGCTGAGTAAGAAGTTGGCTTTACAGATCAGTCAGCCAACCAAATCTTTAGCAATCCTCTTTGGCACAAATGAGTAAGAAGCTGGCTTTGCAGATCAGTCGGCCAGCCAGACCCTTTGTACTGTGTGGGGTGCCTAAATTGTTGTGTTTGTCGGCCAATCATCAACAATGAATTTGGCGAGCACCACGAGCGCCACTCAGCCATACCCTAGCACAGCAAGGGTCGCTCAAATTGGCACACAGGTTGCCCAATCGATGAGCAAACATACTCATTATCTGCAACTAAGAAGAAACTGGGTCAGCCCAGGCAAGGAACACAGTAGAGGAGGAAGGCGGGATTAGGGTTAGGGGAAGAGGCTACCTGGATCTTGGAGGTGGGTTGCGAGGGAAAGGATCCATGTGCCCATGCGCCATGGTCATGGATCTACGTTGTCATCATAACCATGTGTTGTTGCCATCGATCTGTGCCATCTTGGTGCCCTTGTGTCTCTGAGACCGATATAGATGCGGCGGTCGTCGCCATCGTTCTGCACTGAGGAGACGCGGGAGAAAATGCAGGGGGAGAGGAAGGAGAGATGTGGTCTCGCCGTTGTTGATCTGCACCGACGAGGCACAAGAGCGAACGGAAGAGAGTGAAGGAGATCCTCAAGGTACCGCCACCTCCTCTCCTCCCTTCCCTCTCGGTGCCGTCTCCCATCCCTTACACTGCCATACCGCACCGCCGTCTCCCCTCGCTGCTACCTCCTCCTGTTGTCGAAGCCTCCCTACGCTATCGCCTCCCACGCTGCCGGATGCCCCGTCTTCATGCATGCTGCCATTTCAACCCGTCGTCCCCGTCCATGGCCTTGTTGAATCCAACCATCCCCGACCATAACCCCATCGAATCTTACTGTCCATGGCCACAATGTTCGTGCGCATGGAGACCTCTACCATCTAGGGGTGAAAATGGCTCGGATACGGGCAAATATTGCTCTTCCCGTATCCTAACCCATATTTTTACTCCATATTCAAAATTGGATACGGACACTGGATCGGATTCAAATCGGTCACGGATAACATGACATATAGTGTACACATAAATAATAGATATAACTTCACCAACGAAAGTGTCAAATTATACTACCTATTAGAGAATTATTTATCCTACTTAACAACATAAACATAATCAAATGTAAATTCATATTACATATGAGTCAATGACTAGAAAACCATAGAGGATATTAAAAGATATTGATGTTTATCGGATATCCATTTTGTTGATTTATCAGATATCCTATAAAATACGGATATTGATCGAATATTGCTCTTCCCATATCCTAACCCATATTCTATGATTTTTTTGGATATGGATATGGATATGGATAGTATCGGATGTGGATCGGGACAAAAAAATGTATCTTGGGTGGATTTTTTCGGATGCGGCATCTGATCAGGCGAGAATTATCCACCCTGTTTTCACCCCTACTACCATCTGCTTCCTTGACAAATGCCTCCTCGCCTTGTGCCTACCACAATTGAGCCCCAATCCGCCATCGCCGAACCCTAATCAATTGACATGGCTCCGTCCTCACCACATTGGACTGCACGAACTGGTAATCAAGGGTAGAGAAGGGGAGAATAGTGGAGGAGATGAGGGAGGGGAAGGCGGTTGGGATCGGAAAGACATCCCGATAGAGGGAGAGACAAGAGGTGGTGGTGATGGTTGCCGCAAATCAGGGATATGGTGAGTGTGAGAGATGATTTCTCATTGACACGAGTTTTTCCAGTCATGGTGCGTGGATGATCATATCATTGCGTGGAGCTATACTTTTTTTATTAGTTAAGATAAGGTAAAACATGGGACTATTGTCCAATTATGCCAACTTCCGCCACGGCCAAATGTGAACACTACCAACAAGGGGGTAAACATCCGTCAGAGGGAGGTCGGACGACGATGACTTGACGTAGAACGACGCTAGGTGAAAGAGGGCACCGATTGGGGGGAGGAATAGATCTAGAATAGCCGGTCAAGGCCAGAGCTGGACTTTAGGGACTAGGAACTTATTTATTCATCTTTGCTTGATTGATAATGCAGATATGCTTCCCCTTTTATAGGAATGACTTGACTTGAGCCATAAGAAACAATCTCTATTTCTAAGGAAACATACCTCTAATAGATGAAATATATCTCTAAGTAAGTAAACTCAACTAACAAGGAAACTAACTATTCTTATCTCTATTTCTCAACTACTAAGGCACCCGTGTATGTCCAGCGTCTTCTTCCTTCTTCTTTCGTACGTGACGCCCCATATGACATCTCTCCCCTCCTTTGAAAATAGCTCATCCTTGAGCTTAAATAAAGGGTATAGTTGCTTAAATTGCTCCAAATCTTCTCAAGAAGCACTTGTTTCGTGTGTATTTTCCCATTGAACCAAAATCTGAACACGGTCACTAGCTCGACGAGACTTAAGAACTTTGGCCGGTGAAGGACAAACTCGACCATGCAAAAGTATCAGCAATGGTGGTGGTGATGATGGATATGGACCAATAAATGGCTTCAACAAACTCACATGAAACACATCATGAATCTTCGCTTTTGCTGATAATTGTAAACGATAGGCGACGGAACCCACTTTTTGCAAAATCTGATAAGACCCAAAATAACGAGGTCCCAATTTACCTTTGGTAGACAAGGACATAGAAGCAGTGGGTCTATTATGTAAACGAAGCCAGGCGCATTGACCGTTCAAAAATTCTAATTCACGACGACCTTTGTCGTAATGCCGCTTATAGGTTTGTTGAGCGAGAAGTAAGCGATCACCAATTTCAACCAAAAAATCATCCCGATCCTTGAGGAGTTGGTCCACTGCTGGTAGTTGTGTGGTGCCCGGCTGATATGAAAGCAAGGTTGGTGGTTCACGGCCATAAACCACCTTAAATGGTGAAGTACGTAGTGATGTCTGAAAAAATGTATTATAACAATATTCAGCCCAAAGTAACCAACAAAGCCATTGTTTAGGTCGATCTCCAGTAAGGCAACGAAAGTACATAACAATGATCTTGTTAACCACTTTTGATTGACCATCTGATTGGGGGTGAAAAGCATAACAGAGGTTAAGTTGAACACCGACTAACCAAAAAAATTTTGACCAAAAAGTACTTGTAGAAACTGTAACGTGGTCACTAACAATGGATGTCAAAATACCATGGAGACGAACAATTTCATTAAAAAATACTTGAGCCACTGAGTAGGCTGTGTATGGATGTGCCAAAGGAAGAAAATGAGCAAATTTAGAAAAACGATCCACAACCGTAAGAATAACTATTTTACCATGAATACACGGAAGTCCTTCAATGAAATCCATTGAGATGTTGGCCCAAACTGTCGAAGGTACCTTCAATGGTTGAAGTAAACTAGTCGGATGCAACTATTCACCTTTATTGCGTTGACAAACATCACAAGCTTGTATGTAATCTTGAACGACTGTTCGAGCATGCGCACATGAAAATCTGCCCTGAAACGATTAAGAGTTTTTTGAATACCTTCATGTCTCGTACCATGCGCTAGCTCAATAATGAACGACAACAATGTAGCTGTCCCCGGTATGTAGACGCGGCTGTTGAATGTAATAAGATTATCTGTAATTGCCCAAGGACCATGCTGGCACCCAGCTTCAATTGTAGCGCAGAGAGATTGCATATCCGGATTGTCTTGCAGACTAAGATACCGCTCATCAAATAAAGAAAATTGCAGTGATGACAGAGCCAAAGAAGTCGGCTGAATCGCAGTGTCTCGTCTAGACAAGGAATCGGCTACCACATTGGTGTTGCCGGATTTGTATTCCATGAAAAAATCATAACATAATAATTTACTGACCCATTGATATTGAGGAATTGTCAAAAGCTGTTGATCAAGTAAGAACTTCAAACTATAATGATCAGTACGTACCAAGAATCGTCGCCCCACAAATAAGGATGCCAATGCCAAACCGCCTGGATGAGACCGATTAATTCCCATTCATAAGCTGCTAGAAAAGCATGGCGGTGAGCAATTGGACGACTGAAAAATGCCACCACACCTGTGCCTTGGTGTAAACCAACGCCAAAGCCAGAACCTAATGCATCACATTCAACAATAAAATCACCATTGAAACTTGGTAATTGTAATACCGGGGCTTATGTTAATGCT
This sequence comes from Ampelocalamus luodianensis, assembly GCA_036346255.1. Taxonomy (NCBI): domain Eukaryota; kingdom Viridiplantae; phylum Streptophyta; class Magnoliopsida; order Poales; family Poaceae; genus Ampelocalamus; species Ampelocalamus luodianensis. The sequence goes on from CM070628.1 coordinate 9,449,306, forward strand.
GATTTGAGACAAAGAAAAGCTTCCTGAGTGTCGATGTCCAAAGAAATGCCTCTCTTTTGAGCAATTTAGTCAATGGAGCCGTAGAACACCAAAGTTACGAATGAATTTTAATGTGGTTTGGTGAGTGTTGGACCGATAAAAAAAACAAGCACTGTGGAAGTTTTGCGTTGAAACTAGAGAAACCCGAGGTAAAGACCTGTTGGCCGGTCTGACTGTTTGTTACAGGGCAAGCATCCCGAATTGATCTCAAATTGATCAAACTTTTCATTCCGAGATCCGAAACCCCTGAGATTTCAAACAATAGCCCATCAAGAAGGTCAGAAAACTATTCCAATCGACGACCGGGATGATTGAAGCCAAGGTTTCACGAATTTCTTAGATGAGACAGAGGGCATAGAAACCAGGAAAATTCAAACTTTGATCCAAAAACCTGCTCGTGGGTGCAAGATGGTCAAGATGACCCTAGATCAATTCTCATAGGTCCTAGCAAACTAGATTACAGCAAAAGACCCTACGGAAAACCAAAGGAACACACAAAATCCCAAAGGCATCAAAGAGAGAGCAAGAACAAGATAAAACTCATCTTGGGGCAAACATTGCTTGGATTGATTCAAGAGATTGTTGGTTTATAACCACTCTACCATGGAGGACAAAAGCTCAATACTTGAGCACTCAATCAATTCATCTCCCTCAAACCCTAGCCTCCTCTATTTCCATTTTTCTCAAATCATAAATTAAGGTTTCTTGACTTAGAAAGGTTTTAGGCGCAAATCCTGCACCTCTCTCTTTTATAGTAGAGGTTAGGTCTAGAGGGAAAACCTTACCATGCGTCCGTTAAGCCCACACAAACAGGTCTACACTCATGCATGCTTCTCAAAACGGATGATGAACTGGGTCTCCTAAATCCGTCTCTTCGCGATCTTCATCTTCTCTTGACCTAAACCACCTCTCCTTGCGCCGTCTTACACCGCGGTTTCTCCAAAGTCACCAACCCAATATTTTGGCGAAGATACCAAAATACCCCCTTCTTGATCATTCTTCAAAGATCGAGTCCAATCGTCGTGAAGCAATTCCACGCTTCGCAATGGCTCTCTTCATGTTGGCAAGTTTCTCCGATTCGGCTCCCACGAGTACCATCATGGCACTTACACCGACCGTCAAGCCACTTGATGCAACCCATCGCACCGAACTCGTCGTTCGGTCGCTCTTGTCCATCTTGTGTCTTGCTTGAGTCCAACCACTTCACCTGACATTCTTGATTGTTTTAGACCTCAGCTCTCCTAGCCTACTTCCGATCATCCTCGCTATTGACCGTCGTTGACTCCAAGCCACCTGCACAACAATGCACCAAGAAATCGATTTCGGGTACAAGTTCTTCGTAACTTGACCCACGTTAGTCAAAACATGCATCACACAACACCTATACACTGAATTTCATGACTTTGGCCTAACCAACGAAATTCACTACCTTCCTGACGCATGAACACTCTCTGGCTAGTTAGACTACCGTCCTCGGCCGGTCTAACCGCCAGCCAGCCGGTCCGACCGCCCCACCGATCGGACTGCCAACCAACGGCCGGCCAGACCACCTGGGACTCAGAAAATTTTTCCAAGTCTGAAACCGCACTCTCTCTGGTAATTTCAAGCTATATCTAATTTTTCCTCCAGACTCCATTTTCAATGAGACCAAGTGCAAACACATCCTCTCACCTTCTTACACACGTGATTTTTGGCCGATTTCAAAATCACTTATCATTTTCGGCCGGTCTGACCGCCGCATGTGGCCGGTTTGACCGCCAACCCAAGGCCGGTCAGACTGCCGGTCACCGGCCGGTCCAACCGTCCATAGGGCCAGTCAGACCACCTCTGACCTAAAAGTCAGCTGAGCTTCCCGAAAACGAGGATTTCTCTAAACGCCTCGATACTATTACCAATTGTTCAACACACTAATATTAGGATCATCTACCCATGATCTCCAGAGTGAGACTTGTTTGAGAACAAGTTTGTTCAAATTAGCCGCCTTTGTTTAGCTTTGATGCAATTGCAATTTCCTAGTATCGCCAATTACCAAATTTCCAAGTCGTTATTTTTCGTTCCATTTATCTAATTCACCTTCATGACTAATTTTTATTAATTACGTCACTCATTCTGGTACTTTAACTGATCGGGTAACCAAAAGAATGGTGCTCTAATGTCACCTGTGTTCTCTTTTCAGTCAGAGGTCGATAAACTGAAGCAGAGAATGTGTGAACTCACTGAAGCTAAATCTCAACTAGAGGCCCGTAATCAGAGACTTCTAGAGGAAAGTACATATGCCAAAGGCCTGGCCTGAGCTGCAGGTGTTGAATTAAAGCACTCTCTGAAGAAGTCACCAAACTCATGAAGCACAATGAGAAGCTTGCTAACGAGTTAGCATCAGCAAGAAACTCAAGTCAACGAAGAGTAAGCCATGGTCCCGAGGGGTGCTAGGAGGGGTAGCCACATCAAACTGCACGAACCAGCTAGCAGAAGAGACATCAACGCAAGCCATGAGAGAGAACAAGCTCTGGAGGCCATGCTCATGGAGAAGGACCAAAGAGAAGCGGAGCTCCAGAAAAAAATTGAGTCAAAGCAAAAGGGGGCCTTCCTGGAGGGCGAACTTGCAAGTATGTGGGTTCTAGTTGCAAAATTGAAGAAGGCTCAGGGAAATAACCGAGATGATCCGGATGACATATATAATAATATAATGGATCAAGATCCTGGAGATCATGGTGGAAAATAAATCGTGTAATTTTCTGATCTTCGGCAATGTGCTTTGTGTGCAGGTTGTGGAGTTTTTGTATCTAATTAATTGTAACCCAGGGTTCTCCAGTGTGAATCAGTGTCTATTGTCTGTATATTCTCTGAATAAGCGTTTTGGTGCAAATTGTATCTGCAGGGTTATGCCTATGTACCGAGGATTGTCGTGCCGGTCTGATTGGTTGACATCTTCCGATCATCGCGACCGGCATTATGGTATGTAGAATGTGGTTGTATATTCACTGTTGACAGCTTACAATTAATTTCAAACATGTGAATGTATGTACAGCAGTGTAAACTAAAATTACTTGACCGATCATCTTGCCACCTTGTTTTCAGTCACCGTTTTCTCCGGATTCCTTAATACAACAACCAGGCCCGGGCTTTGGAATGAAGCTACATGATTTACATTTGACACGTATTTCGCTTCTTGTTCTTGATAAAATGTGCGATTGATCTGATTTCTGAAGATCTTTGTGATTATTGTGTGGCCACGGTGTTATCTTTTGTTGGTCGTCGGTTGCATTGATGCTAAAGTTTTCTGTGGTAGTGATCGGCCTTGAAAGAAAGCAGGAGCGATGGGTCTCATCCAGTCGATCGTACAGCGCATGTTTTCTCCATTTTTGCAGGCTCCGGCCGGCTCGTGTAAAGTACAGCGCAGAGCGTCAGCACCTGTACAAGTACGTGCGTCTGGACAAAAGATCTGTACTGCACAACTAAAAGTCTCGCTTTTATATGACTTATGTCCTCAAAAATCCAAAAGCTCGTGTGTATGTACTAAAACTGTTTAGTTTTATATGGAGAGTTGAATGAGAGTTCTATCACTTTAAAAGGTGGAATGTGGTAACCCTTTGTGAAATTGGAGAGAACCAATACACGCGCTCACTCGCCTCGCCGAGCAATGCGGTGCGGTGCGCGCGTATACAGGCGTGTCGGGTGCGTGCATGTTTTTTTTAATCTATTCAAAAATCGAAACGCACCGACTCGCAGTTAATAGCATTAAAGTAATGGGCGGGTTGCGGTTAACACTGGTTAATGGCGAATCAATGGCATCCCGGCGAGACGTGTGTACGGCTACACCGGGAGAGCAGGCCTCCGGAACCCTCGTCCTTGAAGGCTTGCACGAGCGAGTACGAATAAGGTTTTTGGGGAGCGTTCACGCGACTGCTCGCTTCATCTGATTTTCTGCTACGACTACATCTGCGCGACTACTACCACGACATCCACGACGTTCTCTGCTACATCTACGTCAACTGCACAACTACTATCACGACGTCCACTACGCCATGACTAACAACGACCTCACAAAGACTTCTGCTTCTACTTCTGCTGCTTCTTCCACTGGATCTGGGTATGCCTATCTCACACTTGTTGTTTACTTAGTTTTATTATCTGTTGTTTACTTGAACATTGAGATAGGTATGCTAGTTTCTGTCCTTGTAGAAATTCGTATATCTATAGTGTTCTTGTATACCTGCTTTGTGAAAATGGCTATAGTATTCTCCATGATTTATCTAGTACATTTCTGGATTAAAGTAATTCGAAAAATGCTCATATATTCAACAATCCAAAAACCTTATTCTAGGTATTTTTCGTCAATTGGCTTTGCTGCTGTGTTAAAACCCTCTGAATTCGATGGTGCGAATTATAAGAGGTGGCGCACCAAGATGGTGCTTTGGCTAACTGCCATGAACGTTTTTCATGTGGCAAGTGGCAAGCCTGAAGGAACACTTACTCCTGAACAGGAGCAAGCGTTCGAGGCTGCTGATAACCTTTTTAAAGGTGTCATGATTAGCGTTCTTGGTGAGAAGTTAGTTGATGCATACATAGTGATTAAAACTGGAAAAGAGATGTGGGATGCACTCTAGACCAAATTTGGGGTTTCGGATGCAGGCAGTGAATTATATCTCATGGAGCAATACCATAACTATAGAACGGTTGATGGTCGTTCTGTAGTTGAGCAGGCTTATGAGATACAATCCATAGCCAAAGAACTTGAGCACTTCAACTGTGTGTTACCGGACAAGTTTGTCGCGGGAGGCATTATTGCCAAGTTTCCTCCTTCTTGGAGGAATTTTGCTACTTCTCTGAAACACAACAGACAAGAGTTTTCTGTTGAAAATCTCATTGGGTCTCTTGATGTTGAAGAGAAGGCAAGAGCAAAAGATACACACATCAGAGGTAATGAGGGACATTCTAGTGCCAATGTGGTGCAGAAGAAGAATGGCCAAACTCAAAAGTTCAAAGGCAAGAACAAGACTGCACAAACAACTAGCTGCAAGAAGAAGAAGAAGAAGAACACAAAGGATAGCATTTGCTTTGTGTATGACAAACCTGGTCATTGGGCCAAGGATTGTAGCCAACGCAAGGGTGGAAAGAATCAGTAAGGGCAGAATTCCAAGTCTGCTAATGTTGTTGTTGGTACTACTGAGACGGGAATATCAGGGTATGGTAATTTACCTACTGTTCTTAACGTATGTCAATCTACCGATTGGTGGATAGACACTGGTGCTAATATACATGTATGTGCTGATATTTCATTGTTCTCTTTTTACCAGGTCACTCGGGATTCAGCCGTTCTAATAGGGAACGGGTCACATGCTACTTTCATGGTATTGGCACGATCGATCTGAAGTTTACTTCGGGAAGATTGTGCAACTGAAGAACATGCATCATGTGCCATCTATCAATAAGAATCTTGTGAGCGGATCTCTTCTGTGTAGAGATGGCTTTAGACTGGTATTTGAGTTCAATAAATTTGTAATGTCCAAGTGTAAATAATTTGTTGGTAAAGGCTATGTGTGCGGAGGCTTGTTCTGCCTATCTCTTTCAGATTTGTGTAATAATGTTGTCAACCATGTTTTCAGTGATAATGAGACTACTATTTGGCATTCACGACTTTGTCACATAAATTTTGGTTGCATGACACGGTTAGCCAGTTTAGAGTTAATCCCGAAATTCACCCTTGCCAAAGGTTCTAAATGTCAAGTTTGTGTGCAATCAAAGCAGCCTCGTAAGCCTCATAAGGCTGCGGAGGTAAGAAACTTGACACCATTAGAACTCATACATTCAGATCTGTGTGAGATGAATGGTGTGTTGACAAAAGGTGGTAATAGATATTTCATGACTTTGATTGGTGACTCCACTAGGTTCTGCTATGTATATCTTTTGAAAACTAAAGATGAAGCTCTTCATTACTTTAAAATCTATAAGGCAGAAGCTGAGAACCAACTTGAAAAGAAAATCAAAAGGGTTAGGTCTGATCGTGGCGGCGAGTACTTTTCTAATGAGTTCAATTTATTCTGTGAGGAACATGGTATAATCCATGAGAGGATACCTCCCTATTCACCCCAGTCAAACGAGGTTGCTTGATGAGGACATCAAACCTAAGGATGCAACAACTGCTTCGACCTGCTGCACTGCATCCTCTACTTCAACAACATCTTCGCCAATAGGATTTTCGGCTAATGCAAGACCATATTACCCAATTGGATCGAGCTACGTCTACATGCTATGGTGCTACGTCTACATGCCATGGTACTATGTCTACAAGCCATGGTGCTACTGTATGTGCCAAGCTGGATACGTTTTGGTCAGATCAGTTCGAAATCAGCCTAACAGCATCAACTTCAAATGGGCATAACTTTCACATACATAGTCCGTTGGAGGTCCACGAGTACTTGATTGAAAGCTTATTTCGTCCTCTTTCCAACGGATCCGGCCTCATCTTCAAATTCCTTCGGTACTGATCGAAATCATCTAAAAAAGGCATCATATCACCTGTTTGGGCCAATCTGGGCCTTGTAATCGAACTCAATTTGGCCCATATGCCGGCGGCCCACCTAGAGGTGTGGTTACTGTTCATGTGAACAGTAAACTACGAGTTTAGTCCCTCCTCGCTAGTTCCTTTAGATTTGTGGCTCCTCGTTCCCTATTTAAGGAGGCCGCACCCCCTCTAGTTTTCTTGGATTTTGTTTAGTTAAAAGTTAGCTTCATAGCAACTTCGTGTATTGGCTTGTGTCGACTAGACCAACCATAATACCGCTTTAGAATCCCAACTCAATTAAATATTTCAATTCTATTTGCAATTTCAGATTGCTTATTATCTTGTTCTTGCGTGCTTCTTCGGTGTATGCAGGAATGCAGGAATCGACCTTCGTGGTCAGGTCAACCGGGTATTCGTGCACAGTTGATAACGACTTGTCAATCAGTTCAGTGATTGCGTGGTTTCGAGCCTTGCGTGTTCGTAGCCAGGATCGTGAGAGTTGAGCGACACCTACCGGACTTATCGTTCTCATCGAAAGATCGGGCCAACAATAGAACCTTCGGGTTCATCATTGCTGAAAGAAAGAACCGCACTCTAACTGATTTGGTTAACGCCATGTTAGAAACAACAGGCCTTTCCAAGGCATGGTGGGGGGAGGCTATATTGACTTCATGTCATGTCCTAAAAAGGATACCCACAAAGAATAAAGAGATAACCCCATATGAACAATGGGAGAAGAAAAAACTATTACTTTCATACTTGCGCACTTGGGGTTGTTTGGCGAAAGTCAATGTGTCAATTTCTAAAAAGCGTAAGCTTGGACCAAAAATCGTGGATTGTGTTTTTCTAGGCTATGCTCACCATAGCGTTGGATATAGATTTCTAGTGGTGAAATCTGGAGTACCTGACGTGCATGTCGGTACAATTATGGAGTCCAGAGATGCTACATTCTTTGAGGATATTTTTTCGATGAAAGATATGCCTAGTTCATCGAGTCAGGAGCCTGATACAACTCTTGAACCTGCCATTCCAATGGAATATTTTGAGCAAACCCCTGAGCAAATTCCTGAGGAGGAAGACAATGAAACTCTGAGAAAGAGTAAAAGACAAAAGACTGCAAAGTCTTTTGGTCCTGATTTCATTGTGTTCCTTGTGGAAGATACTCCAAGTACCATTTCTGAAGTATATGCTTCTCCAAATGCGGAATACTGGAAGGAAGCAGTCCGTAGTGAAATGGATTCCATTATCTTTAATGGAACTTGGGAGATCACTGAGCGTCCTTATGGTTGTAAACTTGTAGGATGTAAGTGGGTGTTTAAAAAGAAGCTTGGGCCTTATGGTACTATCCAGAAGTACAAGGCACGGCTTGTGGCCAAGGGTTATACTCAAAAGGAAGGCGAAGATTTCTTTGATACTTATTCACCTGTGGCTAGATTGACCACTATTCGAGTACTACTATCTCTGGCTGCATCACACGGTCTTCTCGTTCATCAGATGGACGTTAAGACGGCTTTCCTAAATGGAGAGTTGGACGAGTAAATCTACATGGAACAGCCAGATGGATTTGTAGTAGATGGTGAAGAAGGAAAGGTGTGTAAGTTGTTAAAATCTTTGTATGGTCTTAAACAAGCACCTAAGCAGTGGCATGAAAAGTTCGACATAACTTTAACATTTGTAGGCTTTATTGTGAATGAAGCTGACAGATGTGTGTATTATCGCCATGGTGGGGGGCGAGGGAGTCATTCTATGTCTGTATGTTGTTGACATACTGATCTTTGGGACCAACCTTAATGTGATTAAGGAGGTCGAGGATTTCTTGTCTCAGAATTTTGAGATGAAAGATCTAGGATTAGCTGATGTTATCTTGAACATCAAGCTGTTAAGAGGTGATGATGGTGGGATTACATTGTTGCAATCCCATTATGTGGAAAAGTTCTGAGTCGTTTTGGTTATAGCGACTGCAAATCTTCTCCAACACCGTATGATCCGAGCGTGTTGCTCAAAAAGAATCGGAGAATAGCCAGAGACCAATTGAGATATTCTCAGATAATTGGTTCACTCATGTATTTAGCTAGCGCTACCAGGCCTGATATCTCGTTTTCTGTGAGCAAACTAAGCCGTTTTGTTTCTAATATGGGAGATGATCATTGGCACGCTCTTGAGAGGGTAATGCGTTATCTAAAGGGTACTATGAGCTATGTCATTCACTATACCGGGTACCCTAGGGTACTAGAGGGTTATAGCGATTCAAATTGGATATCTGATGCTGATGAGATTAAGGCCACAAGTGGATATGTCTTCATACTTGGAGGTGGAGTTGTTTCATGGAAGTCTTGCAAGCAGACTATCTTAACGAGGTCAACAATGGAAGCGTAACTCAAAGATTAGATGTCGCCATCGTTGAAGCCGAATGGCTTCGTGAGCTCTTGATGGATTTGCGGTGGTTGAAAACCGAGACGCTATTTCGATGAATCGTGACAATCATACCGTGATCGTCAAAGTGAACAGTTCTAAGGATAATATGAAAGCATCAAGACATATGAAGAGAAGACTGAAGTTTGTCAAGAAAATGAGAAACTCCGGAGTAATAGCTTTGGATTATATCCAAACAGCTAAGAATCTGGCAGATCCCTTCACAAAGGGTTTATCACGGAATGTGATAGACAATGCATCGAGAGAGATGGGTTTGAGACCCACGAGTTATACCATAGTGGTAGCACATCCTATGTGATCGGAGATACCGTGAAGTAGGATTGGTGAAACAAGTTGTTGGTTAACTGAAAGGAGAGTACCTTTATAAACCCACTCCATTGGAGATATAATTCTCTCCTAAAGCTGTAAGGCAGGTTAATTTTTTATTTTAATGTGTTCTGTGGCTTGTTTAAGCAAAGATGCTGTCCTACAGAGCAGTCTTGAAAGAACACACCTATATGAGCCCGACTGCTAGGTCACAGTCTATGAGAAAGGGCAATCTCTAGGAAGCTCATGAATAGGCCTGGAGTATGACTTATATGCTCCAACCCACGGGGATGCCTGACAGCCTAGTATCAGTTAAGGACTTAAGTGAAACTTATACACACAAAACTGTCAATTCAAGCCTTAGTCCATTGTGCAGTTGTGGATAAGTGTAGCTTCTGTTCTAGGTAGATGTTCAACCTTAATCGGTCTCCATCGAAACACTGGTATATCAAAACAATACTGTGGATCAAAGCATTTGATATATGCCCTTGGGATCTGGTGGGGGATTGTTGGAATTAATACGGGCTAGGTCCAATTTTAATTCTAATTAATTCCTGGAAAATCCCAAAGGCTCATGTGCATGTACTAAAACTGTTTAGTCCCATATGGAGAGTTGAATGAGAGTTACATCACTTTAAAAGGTGGAACATGGTAGCCCCCTTGTGGAATTGGAGAGAGCCAATACACACACGCTCGCTCGCTCGCTCGCTCGCCTCGGCTCCCGTGTCGTGCCGTGCTGTGCGGTGTGGTGCGGGTGCGTGGTGTGCGTGTGCGCGCGTATGCAGGCGTGTCAAGTGCGTGCGCGTTTTTCTTTATCTATTCGAAAATCGAAACGCACCGACTCGTAGTTAATAGCATTAACAAACGGCTGGTAGTAATTGTTCAGTTACTAGTGAGTAATGGGCGGGTTGCGGTTAACACTGATTAATGGCGAATTAATGATGAACGTTTCCAAAAGCCTCTCGCTCTTTTTTTTAGCTATTAGTTCTGTAGAACAAAGGACTGGTTCATCTCTAGACTCTACAATAGACACAAAGAATTCCACAGTTCTGTTGCTGTCTCTGGCGATCTCCATCCCGGCGAAACGCGTGTACGGCTACACCGGGAGACTAGGCTTCCAGAACCCTCGTCCTTGAAGGCTTGCACGCGAGGACGAATAATGTTTTTGGGGAGCGTTCGCGCGACTGCTCACTTCATCTGATTTTCTGCTACGACTACATTTGCGCGACTACTACCACGACATCCACAACGTTCTCTGCTACATCTACGTCAACTGCACAACTACTACCACGACGACCACTACGCCATGACTAACAACGACATCACCATGACTTCTGCTTCTACTTATGCTGCTTCTTCCGCTGGATCTGGGTATGCCTATCTTGCACTTGTTGTTTACTTAGTTTTGTTATCTATTGTTTACTTGAACATTGAGATATGCTAGTTTCTGTCCTTGTAGAAATTCGTATATCTATAGTGTTCTTGTATACCTGTTTTGTGAAAATGGCTATAGTATTCTTCATGATTTATCTAGTATATTTCTGGATTAAAGTAATTCCAAAAATGCTCATATATTCAACAACTTACGTGTCTCTGTGATTGACACAGCTAGATGTGTGGTGAACTGGCGATCATGTCCTGTAGATTAGAAATTGATGAATTGAAATTGAGGAAATAAATTCAGAAATTAGAAGTAAAAGGAGGGGGACCGAGATGGGCTTTTGGTCTATAGCCCAAGAGGGGGCGGGCTGCCCATAAGGAGGCAAGCGGGGAGGGGGTCGGCCACCCAAATTCTAGTCGCCACACCTGCTGATCCATGCCACCAGCTGCTGCCCCTATGCTGTGCGCCTCTGGCCAATGCCGCCCTCGCGTGGTGGTGGTGGCGCTGCTGCCGCCAAGCAAGGAAAGGAGGTGCTGGTCTAGAAGGGGGAGCAAGGAGCCGGCCAGAGGAGGAACCAACAAGGTGCAACAAGGGAGGAGGAAGAGAAGGAAGGAGAGGGAAGGAGGAAGAAGCTAGGTTCGGGATCCTCGAGTTTGTCATAGGTTTTGCATGGGTAACGATACGATAATCCTTAGGTTGATCTAAGAGTAATGTTATTCATATGGTAGATTGGCTTGGTCGCGGGAGATAGGCGCTTCATCTAGTTTGTTAAACTGTGCTGCAGAACCTTACAGGAGGAATTTGGGGTATCTACGCCTATAATCATGTAACAGCCCTAACTTAGGGTTTGTATTTCAAATGTAAAATTTTGAGGAGGAATAAAAACTTTTGTTGTCTCTTCAAATCATTTGGAAGTTTTCCAAATTTTCCCTAGCAATTTCCATTTTCTAGAATTAAATTCTTGTGAATGGAAATTGTTGTCAGCAAATTCTTAGCTTTCAAACTTGTGATCGTCCTCTGAAATTATTTTTCCTATCATCTTGATCATCCTATCTACCTCTCTGAATTATTTCACAATTTTTAGATTTTATTTGGTATTTCAAATGGCCAAGTCAAACCAGTTTAGAAATCTGGTCAAACCCTAGTTCAACAGCTTTAGAATTTTCTCCAGAACAATGCAGTGCATAAAAGTTCTGGAAAATGTATGAGGTGTTGTTCTCTTCCCAAAGTATCTACCATAAAAATTTCAGAATTTTGGAGCCCTGAGCTATCTCTAAAAATTCCCAAACCTTCTCGTCTTTTAAATCAAATTCTAAAAGTATCGCTCGCCCGAACTCAACTCAGCTCGCGTCCGACTCGCACACTTGGTTGGTCGTCACAACTAAACGCACCGCCCGAGTCCAATTGATCGCGACCGTCCGATGCAAATCGAACGATCCACGCCGCATGCGCAACCGACTGTCCGAATGCATACATCAATCTCGACCGCCCATCTCGGATCCAACGGTCAAGCATCTTTCCGATCGAGTAGAACTTCGCTCGCACCGCTTTGCTCTGCCGCCGACATGTGGGTCCCACCTGCCAAGATCGACTCGCCTTCTCCGCACCTCACCGGAGCTCACGGCCGCGGCGCGCATGCTTGCCACGCCCTCGCCGCCGCCACCTTTTGTCCTCGTGTCACCGTGAAGCATCGCCGGGATCTCATCTACCCACCGAGCCCATCCACTACCCTTCGCGTCCATTCTCGTGTTTTCTCCGCCCAAATTTCCTTTCCGCCGGAGAAGAACCCGAGCAACGCCGCTGCAGTTAGCGCCGCCTCGAGCCCGAGACCGCACCGCCGTGATCCACTCTCTCGCCGCATCCATTTTGCCCGCTCCGAGCTCGTAGCACCCGATGAATCATCCGAGCCACTTCGCCGCCTCCGCTCCGGTGATCTCGGCTCGCAAGCTTATTGGTGCTCGTGAGTTTCGGTTTCGTCACTTGGTCCCTTAGGATCGCATCACATCGGCCGAAGTCCAACCGTGACCTTGTTTCGCTCTTTGGTGCATCACCGAGGCGTGCGCCGCTTTTTCTCCAAACTCGTAAAGCGCCGCGTGTCAATTCCGGCGCCACCGTCCTCCTCCATCATCAAGATCGTGGGCTTATCGTTCTCGGTGTCTCCGCGATCTCGAGGAGCTCCTTCCGAAGCTTCGCCGCTCAGAAGCGTCCTCTCGCGCGCACCGCACTTTCTTCTCGCCTCCGTTCGCCGCCGCCGCCGCCGCATCCTCGTGGTCCGCCACCGCTGCCGAGTTCGCTAGGTCCTGCGAACCGAAGGTACCACTCTTTCGCCGTAAACCTCCGGTTTGCAAGATCAGATTCTGCGCCGCCGCCACCGCGTGCCGTGTTTCGCCGGTGAACCGCCGGTGAAGATTAGTTTAACTCTAATCATGTCCGCTGAGTCTCGATTTGTGGGCCCTCTTTGGATAATCGTGTTTAGAAATCCTTTAATCCAGCCCGTTATTTGTTCGCCGAGTCACTACCATGTGGGTCCATGTTGTCGCTAGGTTTGTGTAGTTCGTTATGCGTTTTCTCCGATGGGAAGCGATTTCTCGTGAGGGTGTTTTGGTTTGCACTTTAGTGAGCCAAAGACGATTCTTTGAATACGCCGACGCCACTTTAGGCGGTGCGCTGTCCCGTCGGTTCAAGCATGGCCCGCCGCTGGTCGGGCTTCGATCGCGGTAGAAAAAGGATTTAATGCTTTAGTATTTCGTAATATGTTTTTTGCGTAATCGTTAATTCATTTAAACTTAGAAAATGCATAACTAATTCAATTTTTATCCAAATTGTATGAAACCAGTGCTGTTAATTTTCATTTTAAGTGTGCTATTTGATAAAATTAACTTCACCCATGTCTCTGTAGCAAAAATCTGTTAGCTAATAAAATGATGTCTTATGTATCTTCTAAATTAGAAAATGCATATCTCTTCCAATAATTGTCCAAATTAAATGAACCCAATCTCAGTAAAATTTCATTTTCAGTATACTAACTATTAGGATAGATTTTATACACTGGTTCTGTTCATGAAAATTTGTTAAGTAATTAACTAGTGACTTGTTGTGTTTTTAGCTTAGAAAATTCATAGAAAATTGCTAATAACTTAAAATGATTTGTTCTCTGTTTCTAAAATTCTGTTATTTCATGCTTAGGCTGCTGTGTGAGTTTTGGCCTGTTTGATGTTGTTGAATGTTTGAGTTTTGTCGGTGTTATTCGTTCTTATTTGCTGTTATGTTCGATCGTTAGGCTTCGATATTTGCGGCAACCCTGAGGACGATCCTCCGCACCATATTGAGCAACAAAGACCGTGCAAGCGCTTGATCATGATAATCCCAAGATTTTAAATTCTAATATTTTGTTTCAATTGTATGTATGCATTGCTTAATTTGTGTTAAAATGGATTAGTTAAACCAGTAGTGCATATCCTGTAGACAAATATTGATCTCTACTACCGAGCCTAGGTTATTTGTCGTGATTAGAGATCGCTGGATGATTTCTTGTCACTTAGTAGATACGATTTCAGCTGCTAGACATGCTTAGTATCGGAGAATCAAGGTTATCGACTTTAATCAGTAACCTTGATCACACAAAATTTACTACAACTTTATGTTTCAGCATTTTGCTATGCTTACTTGCAAAACTAAAACCAAAACAAAATGATTTAGACGCGCACAATGGTAAGATTGGTGTGATCTGTTGGGTGTGATCGAAAGGTGCCCGTCAATTAAGGACCGAACATCTTGTGAGTTTACATTATCCAGCATTTCGCGTGCATAACCACACTAGAGGGTATGGGACCTCTCTTGACCTAGTACTTTGGCGTGTATTGGTCCCGGTCGCAGGAGGTCGCAGGAGGGACGGAGGTGGGAGCATGGTAGTTGTCCAAAAGCTTTATCCCGAGTGGGTAGTTGTCTTTTCGGCTTTACCATGTAAGCGTATGGGTTTCTATCCATACGAGCGGCTCGGGTTGATACACAATATTGGAAACAGATCTCAGAGGACTTAGTCTGTGCAAGATACCTTGGAAGTGTGCTTTGGCTTAAAGGCGTCCCGAGGTGTGGGTGCAGTGGTACACCTGCAGGTTAAAAACTATTCGAATAGCCTCGCCCTAGGTGATGGACACGCTTGGGTAAGCTTATCGAGAGTTAGACTACAACATTTAAATTAAAACTTGCAGGTGGTACGAACTGGGAATTCGTGTTATGTTGTGGTGACTATTGGGATAGTCACTTCTAGGTGGTTACTTGTATCTATCTTTATCTCGCAGCTTATTTCAACAAGAAAATGAATTGCAAACTTGCCTTTAAATCAGATTACATTATTGCAAATAAAGTTGGCTTTATGCAAATGAAACATATGACCTCCACCAAATAAGCTCGCATGTAGTCTATGAACAGTCCGTTAGTTCACACGTCAGTCTTGCGGGTACAAAGACAATCTTTGTACTGTGTGCTTTGCTTAATGTTTTTGTTGCAGAGGAAGAAGGTGAGCCTCGTGGTCCTCACTACGTGAGTCGTGTTGCCGCTTCTTGGACGACTAGACTTGGCGGTCGGTCCGATGCCTTGTGGGTTGAAGGCACGATTGGCTTTGTTTATATGCATCTTATGGCACTTTTGCTTCACTGTCGTTCTTGTCTATTTTTGTATCTTGTGGCCTCGGCCTATGTCCGTAATATTGTTACTATTTGTTTATCTTCCGCTTGTAGTGTAATGTTTGGACTCTATGTTTTGAATGGAGTTGATGTCTAATTTTGTAACGAGGTGCGTATATCGCTCGAAGTATACATATCTCGAGGATCAGTTTATTTGATTTGTGATGCTAGGACCAGGTGGTTGGTTAAGCATTACAAGCCAAATAAACTGGGGTCCTCACAAAGTTGGTATCAGAGCCATTCTGACCGTAGTAACCCAAGCATAGCCGTCCTTAGGATATTTTGAAAGTCTTATTTTCAAATTATAAAAAGGTTTATGAAAACCTAGGCGATTCTCGATTTTATTCCTTACCTATCTTAGCTTTCTACTCTCATCTTACTCTAATTTAAGTTTTGAAACTTGGTTTCTCTCTTTCCTATCAAAAGATAGTTAATACCGGTAGAATCAGTCTTTGGGAGAACCATAGAGAATTAGTTTAATTAAAAATTTGTGGGGGCATAAGGGTAAGATATGTATGAGTTTGCTAAGTGTCTGATCTTTGTCAGTTGGTTTTTGTAACTTAAAAGTCTTGTGCTTGTTTTGTGCTGTTAGTAAGTTAATTGCAGTGGGTATTGACTTCGTGTTTTCCGGCTATTGTTAACTTGTCTTAGTGAAACAGGATGGCCGGGAGAACGCGCGGCAGTCAGCAGGCTGGTCATGATGAGGAGCTTCCCCCTCCTCCAACCATGGCTGAGGTTCTCGCTCAGATCGAGCGAAACCGCATGGACCAGACGCGCATCTTGGAGGTTATTGCTAGGAATACCTCCACTCCTGCCGGTGGTGGCGGCCACCAGACTCGCGGGGGACTTGCAGAGTTCCTCCGTACACAGCCGCCGACTTTCTCCGCCTCGAGGACCTCTCGATGCGGATGATTGGCTGCGCATGGTTGAGCGGAAGCTCAACATAGCTCAGTGCCAGGCGCAGGACAAGGCACTCTTCGCGTCCCACCAGCTTGAGGGCGCGGCACTCTCATGGTGGGAGAACTATCTCGCCATGCAGCCCGCGGGCCATGTGGTCGCGTGGGAGGAGTTCCGGTCAGCTTTTCGTCGGGCCCACATCCCAGATGGCCTGATGAAGCTGAAGAAAAGGAGTTCTCGCGCCAAGCAAGGGCGCAAATCGTGATTTGAGTACCGCACGAGTTCAATCATCCGCTCGCTATGCTCGGGAGGTGGCCTCGATGAGGCCGAGCAGAGAAATTTATGGATGGCTTGTCCGAGGAGCCGCAGGACAAGCTATCCATTGTGGACTTCTCGGACTTTCGTGCCTTGGTAGATAAGGCCATTGTTGCGAGCATAAGGCAAAGGCGCTGGCGAGTCCCGCAGCGCAAATGGGAGGCGATCGGCCTACTCACACCACTCGTTCGTCCTCGGGCCAGGCGGCACGATGGCCCTGCTTTTGCTCCACCGGCGCCGAGACCATCTCGCACCAGCTCTCGCCCACCGCAGCCGTGAGCCACCACGCGCGCTCGCGATCCAAGACAGAGCGGCCTCGCAATCCGGCGGCCGAGGTGACTTGTTTTCGCCACACAACAAGGGCCATTATGCGAATGCTCGCTCGAGTGTTGCGAGCCCTCGCCCTAATGGAGGACGCAGAGCGGAGCGGTCACCCGCGACGTAAGATTATTCGAAGACCTGTGGTGCGAAAGCAAATGGTCGAGTGAACCACCTTTCACCGAGGAGGCTCGGAGGCGCCGATGTTGTGATTGGTATACTTCTTGTTAATTCGCCCCGCTGCAGTATTATTTGATTCTCGAGCATCGATTCTTTATTTCAAGATCATTTGCTGCTGCTAGTGGTCTTCACTGTGTTCCTTTGAAGTTCCTTTGCTCATCCGCTCTCCGGGTCGGAAATGAGAGCCGATTTCTGATGTCGGGATGTTCCTATCATAGTTGAAGGAGTGGGATTTTTGGCAAATCTCATTCTCGCTCCCAATGAGTCCGGATGTGATTCTTGGCATGGATTGGTTGTCCCAACACTTGGGGCAAATCGATTGTGCCAGAAGATTGTCTATCTTACCACCTTCGGGTGAGCAAGTCGGTTTTCGCCACGCCTTCGTGGCCCGTGTCTATGTGCATTAGAAGCAAAGCCACCTTGCAAATTCAAGATGTTCCCATAGTATCTAACTTTGTGGATGTCTTTCGAAGATTTGCCCGGATGCCTCCGGCTCGAGATCCGAGTTTGCCATCGAAGTTGCGCCCGCATCGCCCGATTTCAAGGCGCCGATCGGATGCCTCCCAATGAGCTAGAAGAATTGAAGAAGCGGCTTGGTGAGCTCCAAGCAAAGGGTTTCATCCGTCCCAGCCATCTCCTTGGGGTTGTCAGGTGATCTTTGTGAAGAAGAAGGACAAGACTTTGCGTATGTGTGTTGACTACCGCCCTCTCAATGAAGTGACGGTGAAGAACAAATATCCTCGCCCGCATTGATGATCTTTTGACCGCTTGTCCTGAGCTCGGTGTTCTCCAAGATTGATCCGAGATCGGGCTATCATCAAGTCCGGATCGTGGTCGAGGATATTCAAGACGGCTTTCACTACTCGTTATGGCTGCACGAGTACACCGTCATGTCTTTCGGTTTGACCAATGCTCCAGCGTTGTTCATGAACCTTATGAATTCGTATTCATGGAGTATTTGGACAAATTTGTGGTGGTTTTTATTGATGACATTCTTATCTATTCCAAGATCAAGCAGAGCATGCCGAGCATCCAAGATTGTTTTGGGCAAGTTATGGAGCATCACCGTATGCTAAGTTCAAGAAATGTGAGTTTCGTTGAAGGAAGTGGCATTTTTGGGCCATGTTCTTTCAATGGAGGAATAGTTGTAGATCCCAAAGAAAGTCGCCGATGTTCTATCTTGGGGCCACCAAGTCGATCATCGATGTGCGGAGTTTTCTTGGTTTAGCGGGCTACTATCGCCGCTTTATCGAGAACTTCTCCAAGATCGCAGTCGATGATTGAATTGCTTAAGAAGGACAAGAAGTTTGTATGGTCCTCTCGCTTGTGATGAGAGCTTTTGGGAGCTCAAACAGCGATTGACTTCACTCAGTCCTTACTCTTCACGATATCCACAAGAGCTTCGATATTTATTGCGATGCCTCTCGTCAGGGACTCGGATGTGTTCTTATGCAGGAAGGCAAGGCAGTTGCCTATGCATCCAGGCAATTGAGGCCTCATGAGCTCAACTATCCCACCCATGATTTAGAGCTTGCTGCAGTAGTTCATGCACTCAAGATTTGGCGGCATTATTTGATCGGAAACCGCTGTGAGGTGTATTCCGATCATAAGAGTTTGAAATACTTATTTACTCAGCCAGATTTGAACCTCAGGCAGAGGAGATGGTTGGAATTAATCAAAGATTATGACATGGGTATTCAGTATCACCCTTGCAAGGCCAATGTGGTTGCCGATGCACTTAGTCGAAAGGTGTATTGCAATACTTTGATGATCCAAGAGCAAAGAACCTCGCGCTTCTTGCGTAATTCCAGCCGTCTCAACTTGGGTTTGGTTGAGCATGGTTCCTTGTCGCCTTGGTTGTGCAACCAACCTTGGTGGATCGAGATCAAGGCAAAGACAAAGAATCGATGATGGCGTGGGTAAAATCAAGCGTAACATCGAGGATGGTTCACCAAGTGTTTCACAGAGGATGAGCACGGTGTTGTATGGTTTGGGCGGCGTCTCGTGGTCCCAAAGATCCCGAGTTGCGGATCTGATCCTTCAGAAGCCCATGATTCGCCTTTGTCCATCCATCCCGGGCTACCAAGATGTACCAAGATCCGCGCGAAGTTCGTGGACTCGCATGAAGCGCGAAATTGCGGGTTCGTTGCCGATGCGACGATGTTGTCGCGTGAAGGCCGAGCATCATCGCCCACAGTCTCCTCCACCCTTGCCTATACCGAGTGGAAGTGGGATTCCGTTGGTATGGACTTCATCACCGGTTTGCCCTGCACTCTTCGGGAAGGATGCTATCTGGTGGTTATTGATGATTGACGAAAGTAGCACATTTTTCGCGGTGTGTACCGCCTCACACAGAAATTGGCGCACCTCTACATATCCCGCATTGTGAGTTTGCATGGTGTGCCACGAACGATGGTGTCGATCGTGGTTCTCTTTTCACTTCCCGACTTTGCTTTGATCTATGGAGGCCATGGGTACCGTCTTACTTTCAAAGACCGCTTACCATCCTCGGGACCGATGGTCGACAGAGCAGTCAATCAGTGCTTGAAGATATGCTCGTGCTTGTGTCCTTTCCTATGGGAAGAATTGGGAGAAGTGCCTACCACTTGCCGAGTTCTCCTACAACAACGGCTTCCAGCTAGTCTCGGCATGGCACCGCTTGAGGCCTTGTATGGGAGGCGATGCGAACCCCGTTGAACCGGTCAAATCGTGAAAGCGGTTCTTGGCCCATATTCCATCAATGAAGCCGAAAGTCAAGTGCGCTTGATTCGTGAGCACTTGCGCCGTTCGATCCCCAGCGTAAGAGCTATGCGATCGGCGCCGCCGTGAGTTGAGTTTCTAGCCCAATGACTTTGTGTATCTCAAAGTCTCACCCAAGGACATCGTCGCTTTGTGTCAAGGGCAACCGCCTCGATATGTCGGGCCAGACGCATCATCAAGAGAGTGGGAGCTGTTGCATACAAGTTAGAATTGCCGCTACACTCGAAGGGGTGCATGATGTTTTCCACGGTCGCAATTGAAGAAGTGCCTTCGTGTTCCGTGGAGGAAACGCCTTGGAAAATATCGATGTGCGTGAAGATCCGTCTTATCGTGAGCGCCCGCTCGTATCCTCAAGAAGTCGAACGCAGGACAAGGAACCGTGTGATCAAGTTCCTTAAAGTTCAGTGGTCAAACCACTCCGAGGATGAAGCCACTTGGGAGCGGGAAGATCGCCTCCGAGCAGACACCAGTCCTTCTTCTCCTGATGATCGAATCTCGGGCGAGATTCTGTAAGGGGGAGATTTGTAACAGCCCTAACTTAGGGTTTGTATTTCAAATGTAAAATTTTGAGGAGGAATAAAAACTTTTGTTGTCTCTTCAAATCATTTGGAAGTTTTCCAAATTTTCCTAGCAATTTCCATTTTCTAGAATTAAATTCTTGTGAATGGAAATTGTTGTCAACAAATTCTTAGCTTTCAAACTTGTGATCGTCCTCTGAAATTATTTTTCCTATCATCTTGATCATCCTATCTACCTCTCTGAATTATTTCACAATTTTTAGATTTTATTTGGTATTTCAAATGGCCAAGTCAAACCAGTTTAGAAATCTGGTCAAACCCTAGTTCAACAGCTTGAATTTTCTCCAGAACAATGCAGTGCATAAAAGTTCTGGAAAATTTATGAGGTGTTGTTCTCTTCCCAAAGTATCTATCATAAAATTTCAGAATTTTTGGAGCCCTGAGCTATCTCTAAAATTCCCCAAACCTTCTCTGTCTTTTAAATCAAATTCTAAAAGCATCGCCTCGGCCCGAAACCAACTCAAAGCTCGCGTCCGACTCGCACACTTGGTTCGGTCGCGTCAACTAAACGCACCGCCCGAGTCCAATTGATCGCGACCGTCCGATGCAAATCGAACGATCCACGCCGCATGCGCAACCGACTGTCTCAATGCATACATCAATCTCGACCGCCCATCTCGCATCCAACGGCCGACATCTTTCCGATCGAGTAGAACTTCGCTCGCACCGCTTTGCTCTCGCCGACATGTGGGTCCCACCGCCAAGATCGACATCGTCTTCTCCGCACTCACCGGAGCTCACGGCCGCGCGCGCATGCTTGCCACGCCCTCGCCGCCGCCACCTTTTGTCCTCGTGTCACCCGTGAAGCATCGCCGGATCTCATCTACCCACCGAGCCCATCCACTACCCTTCGCGCCCATTCTCGTGTTTTCTCCGCCCAAATTTCCTTTCCGCCGAGAAGAACCCGAGAGCAACGCCGCCGTGTTAGCGCCGCCGAGCCCGAGACCGCACCGCGTGATCCACTCTCTCGCCGCATCCATTTTGCCCGCTCGAGCTCGTAGCACCCGGTGAATCATCCGAGCCACTTCGCCGCCTCCGCCTCCGGTGATCTCGGCTCTGCAAGCTTATTGGCGCTCGTGAGTTTCGGCCGTCACTTGGTCCCTTAGGATCGCATCACCGTGGCCGAGTCCAACCGTGACCTTGTTTCGCTCTTTGGTGCATCACCGAGGCGTGCGCCGCTTTCTTCTCCAAACCCTGAAAGCGCCGTGTCAATTCCGGCGCCACCGCCCTCCTCCATCATCAAGATCGTGGGCTTATCGTTCTGGTGTCTCCGCGATCTCGAGGAGCTCCTTCCGAAGCTTCGCCGTCTCAGAGCGCCCTCTCCGCGCGCACCGCACTTTCTTCTCCGCCTCGTTCGCCGCCACCGCCGCATCCTCGTGGGTCCGCCACCGCTGCCGAGTTCGCTAGGTCCTTGCGAACCGTAAGGTACCACTCTTTCGCCGAAACCTCCGGTTTGCAAGATCGATTGCGCGCGCCGCATCCGCGTTCGTGCTCGCCGGTGAACCGCCGGTGAAGATTAGTTTAACTCTAATCATGTCTGCATTTTTGAGTCTCGATTTGTGGGCCTCTTTGGATAATCGCGTTTAGAAATCCTTTAATCCAGCCCGTTATTTGTTCACGAGTCACTACCATGTGGGTCCATGTTGTCGCTAGGTTTGTGTAGTTCGGTTATGCGTTTTCTCGATGGAAAGCGTATTTCTGTGAGGGTGTTTGGGTTTGCACCTTAGTGAGCCAAGACGTATTCTTTGAATACGCCGACGCCACTTTAGGCGGTGCGCTGTCTCTGGTCAGCGTTGCGCGGCCCGCTGTCGATGGTGGGCTTCTCGATCGCGGTAGAAAAAGGATTTAATGCTTTAGTATTTCGTAATATGTTTTCAGTAATCGTTAATTCATTTAAACTTAGAAAATGCATAACTAATTCAATTTTTATCCAAATTGTATGAAACAGATCTTTGTTAATTTTCATTTTAAGTGTGCTATTTGATAAAATTAACTTCACCCATGTCTCTGTAGCAAAAATCTGTTAGCTAATAAAATGATGTCTTATGTATCTTCTAAATTAGAAAATGCATATCTCTTCCAATAATTGTCCAAATTAAATGAACCCAATTCTCAGAAAATTTCATTTTCAGTATACTAACTATTAGGATAGATTTTATACACTGGTTCTGTTCATGAAAATTTGTTAAGTAATTAACTAGTCACTTGTTGTGTTTTTAGCTTAGAAAATTCATAGAAAATTGCTAATAACTTAAAATGATTTGTTCTCTGTTTCTAAAATTCTGTTATTTCATGCTTAGGTCTGTGTGAGTTTTGGCTTGTTTGATGTTGTTGAATGTTTGAGTTTTGTCGGTGTTATTCGTTCTTATTTGTCGTTATGTTCGATCGTTAGGCTTCGATATTTGCGGCAACCCCGAGGACGATCCTCCGCACCATATTGAGCAACAAGCAATGTGCAAGCGCTTGATCATGATAATCCCAAGATTTTAAATTCTAATATTTTGTTTCAAATTGTATGTATGCATTGCTTAATTTGTGTTAAAATGGATTAGTTAAACCAGAGTGCATATCCTGTAGACAAATATTGATCTCTACTACCGAGCCTAGGTTATTTGTTGTGATTAGAGATCATTTGGATGATTTCTTGTCACTTAGTAGATACGATTTCATTGCTAGACATGCTTAGTATCGGTAGAATCGGGCGGTTATCGACTTTAGTCGGTAACCTTGATCACACAAAATTTACTACAACTTTATGTTTCAAAGATTTTGCTATGCTTACTTGCAAAACTAAAACCAAAAACAAAAATGATTTAGACGCGGGCACAATGGTAAGATTGGTGTGATCTCGTTGGGTGTGGATCGAAAGGTGCCGGTCATTAAGGACCGAACATCTTGTGAGTTTCGTTATCCAGCATTTCAAGTGCATAACCACACTAGAGGGTATGGGACCTCTCTTGACCTAGTACTTTGGCGTGTATTGGTCCCGGTCGCAGGAGGTCGCAGAGGGACGGAGGTGGGAGCATGGTAGTTGTCCAAAAGCTTTATCCCGAGTGGGTAGTTGTCTTTTCGGCTTTACCATGTAAGCGTATGGGTTTCTATCCATACGAGCGGCTCGAGGTTGATACACAATATTGGAAACATCTCGAGGACTTAGTGTGCTGGCATACCTTGGAAGTGTGCTTTGGCTTAAAGGCGATGCGAGGTGTGGGTACATGGTACACCCGCAGGTTAAAAACTATTCGAATAGCCTCGCCCTAGGTGATGGACACGCTTGGGTAAGCTTATCGAGAGTTAGACTACAACATTTAAATTAAAACTTGCAGGTGGTACGAACTGGGAATTGTGCTATGTTGTGGTGACTATTGGGATAGTCACTTCTAGGTGGTTACTTGTATCTATCTTTATCTCGCAGTTATTTCAACAGTAAAAATGAATTGCAAACTTGCCTTTAAACTGTATTACATTATTGCAAATAAAGTTGGCTTTATGCAAATGAAACATATGACCTCCACCAAATAAGCCTGCATGTAGTCTATGAACAGGTCTGTTAGTTCACACGTCAGTCTTGCGGGTACAAAGACAATCTTTGTACTCAGGTGCTTTGCTTAATGTTTTGTTGCCAGAGGAAGAAGGTGAGCCTCAGGGTCCTCACTTCTGTGAGCTGTGTTGCCGCTTCTTGGACGACTAGACTTGGCGGTCCGGTCAGATGCCTTGTGGGTTGAAGGCACGCTGATTGGCTTTGTTTATATGCATCTTATGGCACTTTTGCTTCCGCTGTCGTTCTTGTCTATTTGTGTATCTTGTGGCCTGTCGGCCTATGTCTGTAATATTGTTACTATTTGTTTATCTTCCGTTTGTAGTGTAATGTTTGGACTCTATGTTTTGAATGGAGTTGATGTCTAATTTTGTAACGAGGTGCGATATCGCTTCGAAGTATACATATCTCGAGGATCAGTTTATTTGATTTGTGATGCTAGGACCAGGTGGTTGGTTAAGCATTACAAGCCAAATAAACTGGGGTCCTCACAAATCATGATTTCATCTTGTTAGGAAAGTTGTAGAAAATTTCCTTAGCTTTCTAGGAAGCTCTAGATCACTAAATTTAGATAAGTGAGTAAAAAGATATGGCCTCAGGAGTATCACTGTCTAGAAATCCATTGTCAATGACAACAGTCGTATGGATGGGTTAATTACGTACATTAGATGAAATGATTTAATTGTAGTCATAACTAGAATAAGCTTGACATTTCTCAGTAGATTCTAGAAATTTCATGGATTGCTATTTTTCGTGTTGTAGAAAAATTGATACAAAAATGTGAAGTTGATTGTTCCGATAATTTCCAGCATAACCTTCGGGGTTGGAAACGGGAACCTAAACGGCAAATTCAGAAGATTTGCATAACTAGAATATTGTGAGGAATTTCATGGAGTTTCCAGAAAAACATAGTTTACTATATTTGGAATTCAGATATGAAAGTTGTGGTCATTTGATCACTGGGACAACGAGTAGGTCATCCGGTGAAGTTGAGTTAAGAGCATCGGTTTTGCGTATAGGTGTGATAGTACTTTGTTTGATGTTTTGATACTGTTGTGTCATATTTTGAGTGTGTTATTGATTGTTTATTCAGGGAGCGTTGCGTTAAGCACAATGCCAAAACTTCATCACCTGGTTTCTAGAGGCTAAAAAGACAAGTGCATGGTAGAGCAATGAACGACGGTGCGTGATGATTCTTCGGAAGAGATGGTGGAGGCACGACGAAGCTCACGCTAATGCGAACCCGATGGCGGCGGAATCTCAGGCAGAGGTGCTCCGATGGCGACGAATTCCGGTGGCGAAGGCTTCGGTGGCCGGCTCTGTTATTCGGCAGATTGCGGCGTAATGGGGAAGAACCCGGGGACAAGATGTTAGGGTTTTGGAAGAGAGAGGCAGGGTGAAACTTTTGACGCGGTGGCCGGCTTTAAATAGTGCCGAGAGGGGAGGATCCACAAGAGGCACGGCGGCGCTGCGCTTCGTGTGAGACACGGACTCACGGGAGTCCTGCTCGGGGACGGTTGAAGAAGATGCTGGCGTGGCAAGCGACGGGACCACCGGTCAGAGGAAGAAGAGAGCGAGCGCGCGGCTGGGCTGCGGCGGTAGCAAGAGGCCTAGTGGGCTGGGCCGAGCAGCGAAGAGGATGGGCTGGGATCAAAAGGATTCGGCCCAAACAGAATTCTGAGATTTTAATTAGTTTTTCTTTTTAGAAAATAGCAGAAAATCCAAATGGCAATTAGAAAATAGCAAATGCACTCAGAAAAATTCTAGAAAATATATCCAAGCACATAGAACCCAAATAAAATAATTTTGATAATATTTTATGTTGGCATTAATCATATTAACTTATTTTTAAACTCTGAAAATTCATATTAAGCTCTTAACTTTACCAGAAAAATCCAAATGGTTATTTTTCTTTTAAAACTTCAAAACAGACCAAATTTTTGGGATGTTACACTTGTGCTGCTTCTTCCGCTGGATCTGGGTATGCCTATCTTGCACTTGTTGTTTACTTAGTTTTGTTATCTATTGTTTACTTGAACATTGAGATATGCTAGTTTCTGTCCTTGTAGAAATTCGTATATCTATAGTGTTCTTGTATACCTGTTTTGTGAAAATGGCTATAGTATTCTTCATGATTTATCTAGTATATTTCTGGATTAAAGTAATTCCAAAAATGCTCATATATTCAACAACTTACGTGTCTCTGTGATTGACACAGCTAGATGTGTGGTGAACTCGATCATGTCCTGTAGATTAGAAATTGATGAATTGAAATTGAGGAAATAAATTCAGAAATTAGAAGTAAAAGGAGGGGGACCGAGATGGGCTTTTGGTCTATAGCCCAAGAGGGGGCGGGATGCCCATAAGGAGGCAAGCGGGGAGGGGGTCGGCCACCCAAATTCTAGTCGCCACACCTGTTGATCCATGCCACCAGCTGCTGCCCCTATGCTGTGCGCCCCTGGCCGATGCCGCCCTCGCGTGGTGGTGGTGGCTGCTGCCGCCAAGCAAGGAAAGGAGGTGCTGGTCTAGAAGGGGGAGCAAGGAGCCGGCCAGAGGAGGAACCAACAGGGTGCAACAAGGGAGGAGGAAGAGAAGGAAGGAGAGGGAAGGAGGAAGAAGCTAGGTTCGGGATCCTCGAGTTTGTCATAGGTTTTGCATGGGTAACGATACGATAATCCTTAGGTTGATCTTAGAGTAATGTTATTCATATGGTAGATTGGCTTGGTCGCGGGAGATATGCGCTTCATCTAGTTTGTTAAACTGTGCTGCAGAACCTTACAGGAGGAATTTGGGGTATCTACGCCTATAATCATGATTTCATCTTGTTAGAAAAGTTGTAGAAAATTTCCTTAGCTTTCTAGGAAGCTCTAGATCACTAAATTTAGATAAGTGAGTAAAAAGATATGGCCTCAGGAGTATCACTGTCTAGAAATCCATTGTCAATGACAGCAGTCGTATGGATGGGTTAATTACGTACATTAGATGAAATGATTTAATTGTAGTCATAACTAGAATAAGCTTGATATTTCTCAGTAGATTCTAGAAATTTCATGGATTGCTATTTTTCATGTTGTAGAAAAATTGATACAAAAATGTGAAGTTGATTGTTCCGATAATTTCCAGTATAACCTTCGGGGTTGGAAACGGGAACCTAAACGGCAAATTCAGAAGATTTGCATAACTAGAATATTGTGAGGAATTTCATGGAGTTTCCAGAAAAACATAGTTTACTATATTTGGAATTCAGATATGAAAGTTATGGTCATTTGATCACTGGGACAACGAGTAGGTCATCCGGTGAAGTTGAGTTAAGAGCATCGGTTTTGCGTATAGGTGTGATAGTACTTTGTTTGATGTTTTGATACTGTTGTATCATATTTTGAGTGTGTTATTGATTGTTTATTCAAGGAGCGTTGCGTTAAGCACAATGCCAAAACTTCATCACCTGGTTTCTAGAGGCTAAAAAGACAAGTGCATGGTAGAGCAGTGAACGACGGGTGGTTTCTGTTGTCTTGTTATTACACTATCATGTGATTAATTATGGTTTTGTTAAGCTTATTTATATGTCATGGTAATGTTGATGATTTAACGAGATTATGATATGATGATGCAATTACCATGAGGATGACATGATAATGTTAATAATGAATAATGAACAATTGCATCATTTACTTGTATAAGAGCTAGAGCGGTGAGTACTGCCATGCTTATGGTTAATCTAGCGTGCTCCATATTAAAAGGGATTTGCTAGGGAGTACTCGAGTGTTTTTTGGGTTTGTGAGTACCAGTTTTTTTATCTATGCTATGCTTGGTGATATCTCATTAGGGGAGGAGGCAAAGTGATCTCATGCATTGAATCTAGATCTAAGAGTTCGAAATTTGAGTACTAATTAACAAGAAAATACTCAAGTACTTCCTAGACACTCCCTATTAAAATCCTACAAAGGTAGGGACCCCACCCTCAAGAAGGTGGAGGAAGAGTGTGTCATCGACGGATGAACACTCTACTATACCGGTATCAGTTGTTGAGTTGCATCATTGGCATTGCATACATGAGTACATCATAATGATATTGATGAGATTTGAAAACAAGAAATATGCTTATGTTAATGATTGTTGGATTATGTGGGCCTAGCCCATACAAGAAGAATAATTCCTAAATTAAATCTCAAAGGCTCACTCATGCAAAGGAAGGTTGCATGTGAACTTTAGTACCATATTGCTAGTTCTAGGAGAGGAAGACCATCTTAAAAGGGGTGGTGCACTCCTAGTCACTTGAGGCATGTGTGGGAGAGAACTAGAGGAACACACACGCGCGCGCTCGCCTCGCCTCGCCTCGCCGGGCGGGGCAAAGGCGCGGCGCGCGATACTGCGTGAATGGTCCGCCCAAATCGGCGTCGGTGCTTGCGCAGACGCGCTTCCTTTGCGCTTTATCTTTTGTTTGTTTGTGTGGCGGTGAATCCGGATCGGTTCTGAGACTAATCCGCTTTGATTCGAGTTATGGAGAACGTGCGGCGTCTTGATCACACGCCCGATTCCTCCATAAATATCGAATCGCCGCCTCCATACGAGACGAAATCAATCTAGGTTTTCGCCTCTTCCATTGTACTGCGTCGTTTCACGTAGTCTACTCCGCCCCGTTCGCCGGCGTGCGTGCATCGTTCGAGAGAGCAGTCTCCGGAACCGCCGCCAAGTTTCGCACCGGAGAGGCGAATAAGGTTTTGGAAGCGCTCTGCATCGCTTGTTGTAGCTCGCTCGTCTTCCTCGACGCTCGGCCCGCGAATCGTCATCGACTTTGTGTCATCCACACCGCGCTCGCAGTGTCACCATCGACAAACCGATCGTAACAAAATCATCGATGCATGCGGTCATGTTCACCGCTTTAGATCCGTTCATGTTCCTTTTCTTGGTTGACATGACTAGATCTGTTATGTCTGTGATGGTTCTGTTATTTTGCGTGCATGATGTCATGATTAATTTATGGAATAAATTGAACCTACATGTGCTTATATGTTTAACAATGATGATGATTTAAATGTTTAATAAACATGTTTGTTTATCGTTGTATCTTATACTTGTTGGGTCGTGAACCCACTCTTATTTTGTTGTTGCTTTTAGGTAACCATTGATAGCGACATGCATAGGATAGAGTTGCACACGACCCTCACATGCATTCATCATACAAATTCTATCTATTAGTTGTTTTATATCATCTAGAGACGTGATTATTACATTCAGGGTTTATTCATTATTGAATTTGATTATTTTGGAATTGTTAGTTGGAACTTGGGTTGATTTTATATTAGATTAATTCAGTTTGAGTTATTAATTGCTTAGTTATTGGTTGGATTCTTAATTGTTTTACTAGTGGATTATTAATTGTTGTAATGGTATCTCTTGTGATCCATTGACGAGATTTTATTTTATGCATACTTGATGTAATTTATTGTTAAATATAGTTTGAAATTGTAGTTAAAATAGTTTAAGTAAAATTCTAGATTGTATTAGGCCGTCGTGGTACTCAGAAGCGGCTGAGCAGAGCAGTTTGCAAGTCAGGTGCAGGGCTGCGCCTATCAAACATGATGACATCGGCACTCGCGCTCGGAACAGTAAACGCGATGTAGATAAGCACAAAACAGCAGAAAACCACGGCATGCAGTTACTCCAATTGCCTGCCGATCATAGCCATCTTACATGTTCTCTGTACTGTTGCAGGGCTTACAATATCGTCCTGCAGTTAGTGCCTTAGTGGGCGGCCAACGTCGCCGCATGCATGTGTGCTAGACGACCTCATGAGGCCGCCTAATGATTGTACAATATAGTACGCCTTACACCAATAATACTCTGAAGGATCAACGGAAATCATTAATTGGCTTTTTAACTACGTTAATGACTATTGAGTGTGTGTATAATGATATACCAAAGTGCACCATCAATCACCCAAAGAATGAACCAAAGCTCCATCTGATGGCAAAGATCTCCAGCTTTTGCCGTCACCTAAACTTCTTAAAGTACTAGCATCTATGTTGACACAAGCCTCCAAGAGCGACGCCAAGTTGGAAACCACGCTTTCCATCCGAGCCACCACCACTCCATATATCCCCGCCTCATCGCCACATGGTCGGCGGCACGCGTCGCGCCTCCATTGGTTGCACGTCAGCATCGCCGTGAAGGAATCCCCTCATCCCAAGTAAAGCTGCCTCCTCTTGGGTCCCTCTCGATCGCCTTCATCTATACCATCTCTCTTCCTTTCCTTCTACTACTATATATAAACCCCTTCCATCTCCATGGACACAAACATGTAGCACAAGCGAGAACAGTTTTGATCGATCCACAAAAGAAGCTTCTTTTTTTTTTTTTGCTAGGGTTAATTCTTGCACATGAACATGGCGAATGGCGGCTACTACTACTCTTACTACCAGCCAACGGCGCCCTATTACTACAGCTACTCGCAGCAGCAGCCAGCAAGAAGAGGAGGCGGCGGCTCGAGCCCGTCCGTCCACCTCTTCCTCTTCCTCGCGACGCTCTTCCTCTTCGCCGCTGCCTCTCTGTACGCGCGGTGCGAGTCGGCGGTGGAGAGCCTGCTCGACCAGCTCCGGTTCTTCCTTATCCTGTCACCGCTGCTGCTCATCGTTGCCGTGCAT
The DNA here is from genome assembly GCA_036346255.1 of Ampelocalamus luodianensis. NCBI lineage: Eukaryota > Viridiplantae > Streptophyta > Magnoliopsida > Poales > Poaceae > Ampelocalamus > Ampelocalamus luodianensis. The sequence continues at coordinate 9,479,885 of CM070628.1, forward strand.
CTCTGGGTGGCGGCGAGCGGCGGCGATCGGCAGGGCGGCGGCCTCATCTACTTCCTCGCACAGCTGGTGGGGGGCCACCACCACCAGAGGAACCCGTACGGCCGGTGGGACGGCGGAGGCGCGTGTTCGCCGTGGGGCGTGGCGCTGGTGCTCGTGCTCGTGCTGTTCTTGGTCTCGTACCAGTCGTCGTTACAGAACCGGTGGTTCCCGCTGTTTAGCCGGTGAAGCTGCAAGCTCACACAGGTTACAACCACGTGCGTGCATCGGTGCATGCATGCATGTGAAGCTACGCGTCCAGAGAGTTATGCTTGAGAGGTGGCCATGGCCTCAGTTTGCAATGCAACTTGTTGTATTGTAAGGAGTTAGCTAGCTTGCGAGGAGCCATTGTTAGCATGGCCTTTTTTATGTGTCGTGTATATCCTAAAATTAGATGTTTCTCCTTCCCTTCTAATTTAGTAAGTAAGAATTTCACAGAAAAAATAGTTCAATTCTTGCAGAAATTTGGGAAAACTCCGGTGTTCCAAACATGCCTTAGTTGTCATTTGGCAGTACATTTAATTTTGCATATATTTATGGGGATAGCTATTTCTAGCCGGGCTTATGCTAAGAGCATCTCCAGCAGGAGCCCTCAAAACAGAGCCCCTACTTTTAATTTGAGGGCTCCCCTATTTTTAAGGGCTCTGTTTTCTGGGCTGCACTCCAGCAGGAGCCCTCAAAACAGGTCCATACTTCTTAATTCCCTCTATTTCCTCACACACTATATGCATATGTATTTGAGAACATCACATTATATAATAATTTATTTAAACTATAACTCTAAAGCACTATACTTAAAATTATGAATGAAAATACAAATATTCAAATTTAAATTCAAAGACAAATTTGGTCTGAATTTAATGATAGTCGATCACGACATAGTTCATAACATCTCTGCAAATCAAATGACATAATCATCAAATTTGGGCGGGGGAAGGAGCGGGCGCGGGAGGGGAAAAAGGCTGGCGTGGGAAGAATCGGGACCGGGGTGCGCAGGAAACCGTGATTTGGGGGCTTGGCCTAGAGCCCCCAGGAATGAGGGCTTGAGGGGGGATTTTAGGGGCCCCTCAAATTTGAGGGCTCTAGTAGGGGCTCTGCTGGACTTCTGTTTTTGCCTCAAGCCCTCAAATTTGGTTTTAGGGGCTCAAGTAGGGGCTCTGCTGGAGATGCTCTAAGTATGTCACATGTTTTAATCATTGGATTAATCTAGAATCAGACACACATGCGGCCTAAAGCTAATCCAATTAAAGGCCAATAAAATCGAGTTAGAGTTAACCAAAAATAGGCAACGACTTACAAAATTAGCAAACCCGTATATGTATGGTGGTTGTTTATATCTCTGACATAGTTATGGCCGTCCATATCCTAACATTTGTGGTGATGCCGATTTGTGCCAAAACCCATGCATGTAGTTGTACAGAAGATGGATGCACTTGTTAGCACATACATAGGAATTAAAGGTTTTCGAAAGTATGGATTTCATGGATGAATATAAATATGAATATATAACAGAAGAGTGAAGAGTGCCAAGGAGAGCGCCATAAAAAGTGACGGAGTCAGGACCCCGAGAATGTTCTAGATCAAAATGATCCCTTCCTCTGCATTATCTAGAATCTTTTGGCAACACGCCATTCTCCACATCTCAGGAGATAGAAAGAATCACTCTTTTCTTCTGCCGAAATCTAAATAAAGCAGCGTTTGAATATTCCGGTTGCATATGTATATCCTAGTACGCTAGAGGACTACATGGCCGTTAAGTGGCTCTTAGACTAGATCTTAGATTTGCGGTGCCCACAAGCAGAAATGCAATAATGCTATATTCTCAAGTAAATATCAACTATAATCTACACAACAATTAGGCAAGCTTGGCTTTTAATTAGGCAGCATGCGATGTATCTCTAGTTTGAAGGATTGATTCTATCAGGGTGTAATTAAGTTCGATCTCACAAGTACAAAGAGTCAACGTTGTTTCAAAGCCGAATCAGCCTGGAGAGACGAAAGCTTGACATTCTCAACAACGCCAATTAGGTTTTTCTTTTCTTATTTTGTTCCCTGAATATGACCAGTTGATTAATCAAACATTGGAGAGAACATGCAAAGGATAGCTAGCTAAAAGAAATTAGGAAGAATCTTGGAGTACCTTTCGAAGAATCTTGGAGTACCTTTCGCCAAGAATTTGGTGCCGTCTCTCTTCTCTTTCGGCTCTACTTGATGGATGACTAAAGTAGCTTTCTGCGCTAATCATCTGTGTGGGGGCTCCCACCAACACATGCCTCCCTGAAAATCCCGAATATTCCATACTCAACATGTATCGCAAAATGTATCGCATCGTGTGGTTGTGAATTGTGATCTGGTGCGTTGATTAATTTGTGCATGCATGGGGTTGTTTCATGTAGCGGCGACCCAAAAGTTCACAGATGTGGGGTCATTTTTAACTGAATTTAACAACAAATGGGTTATTTAGCGAAAATGCAGGTTAAAAACTACCAGTATAAGTGTCTTCTGAATTTTCGCAAAAGAAGGCGTGTTTTGAAAAATCTGAGTTCCACTGGTTTTGTGGCGTTTGGTGAGCCCATTTATAGTTGGGATGGTGCAGGAGAAGCATTTAATATGATTAAAAAGATGCATGGTTTTTGCTTCAATACTCATCACAAACAAGAGTTTACTGATTTTAAAGCATAATAATAGAAGTGTCATGCATGTTGGTTGCTCACCAAACTTTGCCACATTTTTGCGGCATAAGTGTGGCAAACCATAGTTTTCTGGGCGGCCAAAACAGGTGCTACACTTATAACAAAAATTGGCTAGAGGATGAGTCTATAACATGTGGAATAGGGGGCTAAGAAAGTATGGCATGCCACAAATGTCACTCGGAATCAAAAGTTCGCTATGGAAAGTCAAACTTGGCTAACTTGATTGTGGCGAAGTTTGGCACGAACCAAACAGGCTCTAAATGGTGGCTATCATTTTAAAAAAAGTAGTATTAAAATTATTAAGTACAAAGGAAAAAAGGTGAAGATGACTGAATATATATAATGCCATGCAATCAAATTGTTAAAAAATTAAAGCATGCACCATTGAAAATTTTTCAATCCTACCAACCGTTGGATATATAGTTCAACAGTTCGAATATAATTCTCATAGAAATTTTCATAGGATCTCTACGACCAGTGTGAGTGGTTTTTTTTTCCTATGAAATTCATCTGTTCCAAATATGCATGGGGCCGCCAAATTTTGACAGAAAAGGGGATTAGCCAAAAAAAAAAAGGAAAGAAAGGCCGATATGAAGGAAGTGATCAAGCTGGAGGCATCTTATCGGCCAAATTAGTTTATGAGAAGTAAAGAAAAGAGATGATCCCTGAAGGAAAGATCGACTGATACAGAGGAAGAAAAGAATCCCTAGTTGAGAAAAGGAAAGATAAGCCGATGCAGAAGGAAAGGATTAATCCCTGGTTTCAGCCTTTCAGGGAAGGAGGAAAGGCTAACGCAAAGGAGGAGCTGATCTCTGAAGAGGAAAGAGAAGGAAAGGTGTGACGATCAGGGTTTTTTTAATCAGAAACTTTTTGTTACCGGGTAGTCCGGTGAGGCCAAAAATCGGCCGAAAATTTCAAAAATTTTTTGAATTTTTCGGATTTTAAATTTAAAAAAAAAATCAAATTCAAACAAAAATCATCAACTGAGCTAGTTAGCATGGTAGCAAGATTCGGGAGACTTAGTAAGTGGGCGGCAGGACCGTGTTGTTTTCACAGCTCATTCGGGAGAGTCAGGGCAAGCGAGTCAGGTACGAACAGTAATCGTCCATGTTCGCGATTAGTGGAAGCGCAAGGCGGAAATGGAATCATTCAGCGCGTGCGGAAATTGAATTATACAAGCGTGTATGCAAGAAGCTCCACAAGACTGGAACAATATGCAATGCGGTCTGCTACCACCTTGGTTTTTCAAGTGACAAACTGGACTCAACCTCGAGCCAACGCGAGCAGCGACCTTTTGGTGCTGCTTCTTTGTTCTGATTGTTCTAGGAAGTTGGACAATGGCGGTTCTGGTCTCTCCGACAGAGTAAAGAATTCAGATGGCCGGAGCGGATCAGAAGGTGAAACTGATCCTACCGTGAAGGGCTTCAGATCGCATCCAACTAGTTCAGATGACCTTGATACCATTCTGTTTTGGCTTCTGAGAATAAGGGGCCAGAGGGGGGAAATATCATGGTTATAAATGGAATGGCCAGGGGCTTACAATACCTTCACGAAGATGCTAAATTGATTCCCGTTCGCGTTGAAGGGGTAGTGCAACGCGGACTGGGGGTGGGCTGAGTCATGGCCAGGGCAATTCTGATGAGCTACAGTGCGCGTGGAGGTTTTTAGTCATTCAAGCATGATTGCCAGAAGTATTTTAGTGTCTTTCAATGCCGCCTTCTCTACTTAGCTTTTGAGAGGGCTGGGGGAACCCTTGTTGTTTTCGGTTTGATCTTGTACCTTGTGAACTAACTCCTTTTTTAATGCAATAATGGCAATTCTCTTGCCATTTCACCCAAAAAAAAGCTTTGCATCGACTTATTATTTGGCAAATCTCTTTTCGTCATCTTCATCTTTATCGATTTGCTTGAAAATCATCTGGCGCGCTGCATAGAAGAACCCTCCGTAGGGATGAGGTGCTACTGTTTTGGGAAAGACAATTTTCCGATGGCAACAATCCTAAATATGTGTTAGATGGGCAAGCTGTAGGTTTTTAGGGGTTAATTTAATCCTTGACTGACTGGTTATGTGATTCTTATGTATAGTTGCACTAACCAGTAATCATTGTTCTTCTCGTCGCCAAGAAAATGGCCATTGGTCCCTCTGTTGACAAATTGTATATTTGGACAATAAGCGATTATAGCACGACGCTGTAGAGTACACGTACGGCTCTACTGATCTGCACAGCCATAAGCATTTAATAGAAAGACAAAATTGGCTACAGTGGCAAAGACAGGAGGAAAATAGAGCGGGTGCTAAGGTTGAAGCTAACATGAGATAAACATACATCGAATTATCTTGTTCAATCCAAATTCATACATAACTAGGAAAAAAATACAAATTACAGTGAAGATAGTACCTCGCTACTGGATTGTGTGTCCCGAATGGCCATAAATATACACGAGTAGCAATTAGTAGTCTGTAGATCAAAACCATCAGAATTAGTGATACACCGGCAAATTGTTAATAGTTATAAATATTGAAAATATATAAAACGAAAGATACCACATAAGCGCTAGCTTTGAGTGTAAGGCAAATTCATTCTACGAGATTTCATATCTTGAAATTGTCTTATGATTCTACTATCATCAATGCTCCTAAATATCCTTGTGCCCCTGCCTCGTAGCAGTATTTTTTTCAATTTAGCCTTTTTTCGTAAAAAATGCACATTTATACCCCTTCTAGTCTTATTTTCAGTTTTGGACCCAGGGGGTCGGCGTCGTGAGTCATGGCGCCGAGGTCCCGAACCCTAGCCACCGGGGCAGCCAGCGTGGCCACCGGGCTAGGGTTCGGGACCTCGGCGCCATGACTCACGGCGCCGAGCTGTGTTAGCTCGGCGCCGTGAGTCACGGCGCCGACCTCCTGGGTCCAAAACTGGAAATAAGACTAGTAGGGGTATAAATGTGTGTTTTTTACGAAAAAAAAGGCTAAATTGAAAAAAATTCGGGCCTCGTAGCGCCCGTGCCCTGCGCCGGTGCGCCCCTACCTTATTGCCGAGCCATGCCCTGGCTCGCCACGCCTACGCCCTGCCTCGCCCTGCCGCCCACACCTTGCCCTGCGCTGGTGCGCCCCTGTCTAGGTTAGCCCACCACGACTGGAACTGGGGATTGAGGAATTGTCGGACCCGGATTTCCTAATCAAGAATTCTCTGTGATAACACTATGCTATTCCCTGGATCAGTAGATAGCACTCACAGATACATTGCTGAATCATTTTATACATGGTGTAGAACCATACCATTCATTAATTTAGCACATGAGAGTTTACATAGACCGCCTCGGGGCAGGTTTTACAATACGGGCCGAACAGACCAAAAGATTACATTACAAAAGCGGAAGCGACAACGGAAGCAAAAGGGGTGAGAGCTCATCTCTCCACAGGCAAGCGACTGGGGAAAACTCGTGTGCGTCCGATATTACCTAAAGACTCAGATAATATAGGATGCACGCGAGAACCAATGGAGTCAGCTGGACTGGGGCGAGACTAGAACATCTAAAGGCTACACTATGCTTCATCATCTCCCCGACCTCCAACTTCTGGATCCTCGTAGTAGTCGTACTCTCCGAGATTTCCTGCTTCTGAGGGTTTTTGGGGGAAGAGAGAGAGCGAGGATGAGCACAACTTCTGTGCTCGTGAGCCAACACACAATGCAAATAATATATATGCAAGGCTAAACAAGGATGGCTCGGGTTCTTTTATTTGTTAAAGCAATGTTTTCAAATATCATAATTACAAATTCCTAGCACTTAGCATTTTAACAAATTGCATTTTGATAAAGAGAGTAATTGTGCAATATTTAATAACAGCAGAGGTTCCCTCCGTCGGAAACTCTACCATGCTTAATTTGATTGGGGTTACCCCCTATATATTAACACCACTGAGTCTGAAAACTCAGAGAAAATCCAACCCAGGGCTAGGTGAGCCCGCCACAATTTTCATACCACTCACAAAGTTTTTGAAATAGAACTAACTCAAGTTAAGTTCCCATGTTCGCCTTTGACCGTAGGCGCGGCTGTTTAAACAATTTGTTACTCTGCAGGGTTTGTACACTTTACCAACAAGAGATAATCGTCTTGATATGTACACACGTTTCCATAGACATGTGAATCAAGGGGAGATCATCACAAGGCTTTTACAATGCATCCAGCAGAATTAGTTACACCCGCTAAGGTTTCGTCTTCGAAGGGTTACGTCCGTTTAGATCCGTTAACCCTTACCTAGACCCCATCTTGCGCCCTCTTAACGACTTACGTTGTGTGCCCCGACACCCTTCGCCACAGAGGCTTACGGCGTCACAGGATATCTACCTGGTGCAACTCGTACTGAGGGATACAAATTATTTAGCCACGTTTGTACTACAGACTTGTGGTTGTACTTGTTTTACACAGGAGGTCATGACAAGATTAAGTCCTTATTGTTGTCTGGGCAGTTCATTCCACATTTCAATCCACAACACAATAGTCCTTGGGCTACATTAGCACCCACTGTCATACCATCCATCTTACCGTCCACCCAGACGGGGTAATAGCAATTTTAGGGTTTTGAGGAGTAAAACCAGATTACCACCTTTGTCTCAGTCATGGACCACCATTGACTGCCCAACCTTTGTTTATGTTTGAAGAGATGATGATTGGGACAGTTTAATGTCCCCAGTACTTAAGCAAGGCTAGCATGTCGCTTAAGTACAACCTATAGCTAGTATTACCATATAGTTACTAGGGTGACAAGGATTATTTGATTTAAATTGTCAAGGATGTAATATTAATTAATTAATCATCAAATGGGTATTTAACTACCTTAAGTTTTAACATACATTTGCTTAAAGAATTAAAGCATGCAATTTGCTATTTTAAAAGAATATAATTTGTATAAAATGTAGGATCAATATGATCAAAGTGTTGACTCGCCTAGAATATAGGTAAGAGGATCTTGATAATCTTGTGCTCGATCAACTTGAAGGTCGTCCGCGTCTTCAAATCCTAATCGGGCGAACGTATCGGAAAAAGGCACAGACAAGCAAAAAGAGCAATTAAATATAAATGAACAACAAATAAACTCCAAATTGAACAAGACCTATGCCATTAGCAAGATCTTGAATTAACAATTTTTTAGAAATTTATTTTATAATTTTTGGAGTTGAAAAGAGGGAGATATAAATATTTGAAGTATCTCTTTTGAAATTAAAAAAAGAAAAGGAAAACCAACAAAATGAAAAAGGTCGGCGGCCCACGGGGCAAGAAACAGCCCGGCCCATGGCTTGGGCACAACATGGGCACGCGCGCATGGGGAGGCGGCCCACGGGCGCGGGAGCGGCCCACAGGGGCGCGGGGCGCGGCCCGCGGCGACGTCGCCCTAAAGGGTGGCTCGGGCGCACGGCCGAAAGAAAAGGGGGGAGAAAGGGGAGAAGCGGTGGCGCACGGGGAGGAGAGGAGAGCTTTGGGGGGAAGCGACGACGGCGACGGGAGGACGACGGCGATAGAGGGGAGACGCGGCTAGGGGAGGTGGCGACGGGAGCGACCGAAGGGAAGCGGCGACACAACTTCGGGAGGTGAGTCCCTCTCTGGTTTCTTCCTTCTTTTGGCTTCTTCTCCCTCGGGATTCTTGGGAACGAAGGGGAAATGGGGTGGGGAGGACGAGACGGGGGCGGAACCAAAGGGGGGTGAGGCTTTATAGCCGGGGAGGAGGGGAAAGGGTCGTGGGGCTTGGGGCACACGATGGGGTGTCGGTGGAGCAGTGGGCGTGCGGAGCTGACGGCGTCGGCGGGTGCGGAGGCGGGGAAACCGGGATGGGACAAGGGCAGGAGTGGTGTGCTGGGATGAGACACGCGACAGGCGTTGACACGAAGGATGCGGGATGGGATGCGCACTAGCGAGAAGGTGGAGCAAGTGGGAGCTTGTCGGGGCGCGGGTGCTCGTGCGCGGCGTGGTGGTGGCAGAGAGGGTGCAGGTGCTGCGGTCGGCCGACCGAAGAAGAAGACAAGGGGGGTACTCGTGGCCACAAGAGGAAGAAGGGCAAGGGGAGAGGGAGGATTTGGGGAAGGTTTTTGAAATTCGAAAGCTTTTTGAGTTTTGAAACTTTAAAATTTCTTGCAAAACCGAAAACACTGCTCAAGAATTGAGAAACAGAATGTTACAAACCTACCCACCTTAAACGGAATCTCGACCCCGAGATTCAGGCTGCTCTGGGAACAGATATGGTAAGTCCAATTTCATCCAATCTTCGCGCTCCCAGGTAGCTTCTTTTGCGGAGTGGTTGCTCCATTGAACTTTGCAAAGGCGGATGATTTGGCTTCTGATTTTCTTCTCCACGACGTCAAAAATCTTGATTGGATGCTCCAGGTAAGTCAGATCTTCCTCGAGTGCGATGGCTTCTACTAGAGTCTTTTCTTCAGGCACTCTGGGATATTTCTTTTACTACGGCTTGAAGTAAAGATGTTGCGTATCTCTGACAGCTGCAATGGTAGGTCCAACTTGGTAACTGATGCCAAACTGGTGGTTCATAACCATGTATCGGAGTGCCAACTAAAATCTATAAATTTTGTCTTCCAAATTGTTGGGTCCAATTCTCACTATTATTGAAATTCACCATTCTAACATAGCATAAAGTCACCCAATAAAAATACAGTCATTTAATTTACCTCACATTCTATCAATACAACAACATAATTCGCAAATATTTCTTGGGTATAGACTTAAATAATTCAATAGATTCACCACTTTTATTGCATGATTTCTTCACTTCATAAATCCAAAACACCTAGTCGCGATAATCGCATCTTCCAATCCGATAAACTCCAAGATCATGCTAAATTTCATTCTATCCCTTTTTGGAACGAAATTCTCCAAATATTATAATCGCATAATTGCTTTCTCCAAAAGTCTTGACTAGATCAACGATACCATTCACTTAATTCTTCAAGTATATTTATCAATTGCAACCCTCCAAAATGTCTTTATATAAATCCAATATCTTTATTATAGAACCTTCCAAAAGACTGCTCATAATCCATAAATTCAATTTAATCTGCCAAGTTATTTCATCACCATATATCCAACAATTATTTAGTCCAACTTTAATACCAGTAAGATATCCACTAATATAAGAATCATTCTTCAATATCCAACAATCCCATAGTTAATAAGCATGTATTTCGAATATCCAATACTCAGCAATGATCTATTTTCTATAATCTAATCACCAACGATTATATGTCTGTAGACCAATCTTCAATAATCATTCAGTCCCATAATCCAACAATCAACAATTGTATAATCTTATAATTATTCTCCATAAATCATGCATTCCTACAATCCAATCTTTTCATCAATCAGGTATTGCTATACTCCAATAGCGAGGTATTCTTATAACCAAACGTCCAACAATTATACAATTATATAATCTGATCCAGACATATCTCTATAATTCAACCAAAATTCCTATTAAACTTTCAACTTCTCTATTCAATCATATCCAGTTGAATCCAATGTTACCAACATACCTAATTAATTCCATATGTTCTTGATTCAAACTAACCCACCAAAATCAACATTATGAATTGGTAATCTTATAATCCAATCTTCGATAGTTATCTTTCCATGGTTCAATAATCATGTATTTATATAATCCGATCCTAGATTTAATCGATGCTACCAAAATTAACATCATAATCAACTTAAGGTTCGATGAAAATCCAATTTTCTCCTAATAATCAAATCGGTACTTCAGATTCCTATATCCTTCATGATCAATCAAAATTTTCCTCCTCGATCATTTTCTTTCTCCATAATCTATATAATCCACCAATATTCTATATATATATATATATATATATATATATTTAACCATTCATATTCACGTCTTATCCATCATCACTCTAGTATTCACAAGAACTTATAACATCAGCAAATCTTAAAATTTCCAATTCCCAAAATCACTCTGGTCAATGATTTTTCCAACTATCTAGCTTGGCATCCAACACACTAGTTAATCCCAACAAGAATAGCTTCCATACGACTTGCCAATTTGAACAATCTTCAACAATTCTTCACAGGTTTCATAGATGAGAGGAAGAAAGCACGATAGGCAAGAGAGAAAAACACACTAGACGAGAGAGAACATGGGGAGAATAGAAGCATCTTTTGTGACTAGCATCACTTCCTTGGGTTGTTGCTCTCTTTGGTGCCATCTGGAGCGAACAGAAGAGGTTAAGAACAAAGAGGGGATATATGAGGGTTTACTGCCCTTTAGAGCACACACAGAAAATAACAAAACCAGCAAAGAGAACGAAACAATTACAATACAAAGCCTAGAGCGGTTGCATTATTTTAAGGGGGGGGGGGGGGTTAGGTGTTACATGACTCCTGAAGTATAGCGTATAGGCTAAGCTAAGCCATGACACAAGATACAAGCACAACGTCTACTGACTGCGGTAGAAGAAAGAAAAAGGTGCTTGCAGACCAAAAGGCTGCCTAACAAGCACCGCTAGCTAACCTAACTAGTGTGACTACTCCCACGGGGTTGACCACTACAAGCAGTGCAGTTGTCCGGGGAGCGGGAACAGGAACGGTTGTGACTGAAGCTGGGCGACCGGGAACAAGAGTGAGAACGAGAAAGGTTGCGTTCTCAACTGGAGTCTTCAATGTTGATGGCAGGCGACAAACTGGGATGTCGCATGCTCTTGCGTGCAGCGATCCAGGTGTAGGGTCCAAGACGTCTGGTTGGCGTCGGGTTGCTGAGCATGACGGCTGGTGCAGGAGGAGCTGGGGCATGCATCACAACGGCTACTACAACGGCGATGTTCTTGATGTCGAAGATCTTTGGGTAGCGTTCTCTTTCCTGGAGAGACGGGAAGGAACAGAAAGGGTGACATCAACAAGAGAACCTCGTGCACCTGGCACAAGTGAGTCAAGGCGAAGCACGCTATGTTCTGAATGTCATCGGAACAGGGGCTCCTGGGATGCTCAGTCCGAAAGGTGTGAGCGAAGAACTCAACCTCTATGGAACAAGACTCTCGATCCAGAACCTAGGTCTTCCGGCCTATGAGGATGGGCTGGTGGTGAACCAAGGTACTGTTTGAGTTTGTGGAGGAATACCGATAAACTCGTCGTCGTTTTCGCCGTCAGAGAAGAAATACCACGGGCCATCGGACGACAATACAGTTTATCTAATTTTTTAAAAAAACAAAAAGAGAGCCAGCAACGGAGTAGGCTCATAAAAGGAGGTAAGTAAAGAACTAAGAGGGATGAGAATGAGCAGTAATTACGCTATATTTTAATAAAAGCTTTTTCTTAATTTTTGAAAATAAGACTCAAGTCCTTAGGCTCGACCAGTCTAGCTAAGGCTCCTACAGTCGTATGCTCTGATACCAGCTCTGTCGGACCCGGATTTCCTAATCCAGAATCCTCTATGATAACACTGTGCTATTCCCTGGATTAGTAGATAGCACTCATAAATACATTGCCGAATCATTTCATACATGGCGTAGAACCATACCATTCATTAATTTAGCACATCAGAGTTTACATAGACCGCGTCGGGTCAGGTTTTACAATACGGGCCGAACAGGCCAAAAGATTAAATTACAAAAGCGAAAGCGACAACGGAAGCAAAAGGGGTGAGAGCTCATCTCTCCACAGGCAAGCGATTGGGGAAAACTCGTGTGCGTCTGATATTACCTAAAGACTCAGATAATATAGGATGCACGCGAGAACCAACGGAGTCAGATGGACTGGGGCGAGACTAGAACATCTAAAGGCTACACTATGCTTCATCATCTCCCGGACCTCCAACTTCTGGATCCTCGTAGTAGTCATACTCTCGGGGATTTCCTGCTTCTGAGGGTTTTTGGGGGAAGAGAGAGAGCGAGGATGAGCACAACTTCCGTGCTCGCGAGCCAACACACAATGCAAATAATATACATGTAAGGTTAAATAAGGATGGCTCGGGTTCTTTTATTTGCTAAAGTAATGTTTTCAAATATCATAATTACAAATTCCTAGCACTTAGCATTTTAACAAATTGCATTTTGATAAAGAGAGTAATTGTGCAATATTTAATAACAGCAGAGGTTCCCTCCGTCGAAAACTCTACCCATGCTTAGTTTGATTGGGGTTACCCCCTATATATTAACATCACTGAGTCTAAAAACACTGTGGTAGGGTTGGTACGACAATAAAACACATCGGGAGGGTCAATCGTCAAGGTGAAGTTTCGGAAAGGTTTTGTTATGATTGATGCTAGCTACACTTGTTATATCTTGTGGGTAAAGTGTACAAACATCTGCAAAGTGTTAATCAATCTATTAGAATAGTTGCGTCTGCGGTCATGGACATGCTTGGGGATTTCATACGAGGGGTAGATTTTTATAAAAACAATTGGGATGGGACAGCTGTGTGGGGACACTTATGCAGTTGTGTAAAAGAAACTGATTAGGCTTGGTGTCTTTGTGAAAACAATTGTTAAGCTATTATTGTTTATTTGATTTGAATTACGCTTTCAATCTTTTACTTGTATTCAATTGCAAATGTTGTATTTTTGCAAAATAACCACAGAAGACATTTCCTTTGGAATGAGCCATCGTCTATAATTGTATTTTGTGGTACTTGTTGAGTAGTCTAAGTACTCATTCTTGATGCAATTATTCAGCTGAAGTGGAGGAATCATCGCTTGCTTTTGAGGAGGAGCTTTACGAGGATAGTGGTCACTAGGTCTTGATTCCAGTCGGTTGCATGTGGAAAGTCGATGGGTTTTCGCTGGAGTTGCTTTTGTTCCACTGCTGTCTCTTTATTAAGTGTCAGCTGTGCGTGGCTTAATAAATGTAAACTCAACCATAAGGTTACAACTGCTATTTATTATTCGAATTAGTTGTTTATTCTTATATTCATCTTGTGTGGAATGATATTTACATATATTGACACTGTGTGCACTAGCGTAATCTTAGACTAGTGCATTATACACAAAGGGTCTAGAATTGTATTTTTGGTCCCAACACACGGCGAAAGCATCAATAAACACTTTATCTGGTATGCACACCAGCTAGTAGACTGGGAGGTGGAGGAGATCTAGCCCTACGCCTAGGGCCCGACGATGTTGTGCGTGATGTACAACGCCCTGTGTGATGCATCTCACTGGGTCGGGATAGCTCTATCCTCTTCGGATGTCCGCTGCTTCTTCAGCTGTGGTCCTTCGAGCGTTTCCAGATCAGACGACCATAGCTAGACCTGGGCACCTACACAGTCCCATGTACATTGATGACGACGACGTGGACCGACCGACCATGGGTATGGTGTGGTGTTGCCGTCGGGTAAGTTTTCTGAATATTTGTTTTTTTTTCATAATGTAATTCAATTTCTTGTGCTAAGTTTTCTTTATTCCATTCAACAGGTCACCTTCACTCTGATCACTACATGCATCCTGCCCAGACTACTTTGTGATGTTCGATCAGTTGACGGATGACCGTGTCATCTAAACATCATACACTCCTGACAGGGTGTTAGCCCCGAGGCCTGTTGACACTATGCATATGAGACTACGTGTACTGGTACACGTGGAGGTGCTTGGTGCATAATTTCTTCATGGAGGAGTACCACGTGCATCAGGTGATGCACCAGTTCGGTCTATGATAGGAGGTCCTAGCCACCCTAGGGGTAGCGGGTGGCGCCGAACATCCATGGGTAAATTTATGTTTTACTTATGTCGTACCATTTGCCTTACGTACCTACAAAACAATCATTTTGCCTTCCACAGGTACACTAAGAAGGTAGTCCCTGCTATGACTTCTTAGACGGACAAGATGTTCCCTTGGGTTCATGGGTGGCTCCGCGCCTTGGAGGACATCATCCAGGAGGATGCTCCCTACGACCCTGGGACGTACGACGAGTACATCAAGCGGTACTCCAGTCGGATAAGGGTTTGTTGCATCAAGGTCGTGGACGACCCACCACGTTACGAGGTCGTGACATCTGACACGTACCCCACCTAGCCAGACTCTGCATTCCATCGCGTGGTACGTATGAATGGTTCGTACATATTATTTGCTTTGCATATTTTTTGTTCCTAACTTGTTAATTACGTGTACATGTCGATCTACATTGGGAGATGCACGAGTTGGCGACCTTCGTGCGTCGTATGATGCTCGGAGAGCGCTTTAGTATGACATCACAGGAGATCAGAGGTGTCATGGACTAGTTCATCAAGAAGACGAGGTGGGGCATCGAGTTGGTGTCCTGCCGTAGGCTGAGGGAGGTGGTAGACCCACCTATGCGTGAACGGGGGGTGAGCCATAGTGTGTCATGCCCCACAGCTCCTCACCCGAACGTGGTGGGCAGGTCCTCATGGCACCATGCTGGTGAAGGATCTAGACCCATCATTATATGTTAATGGAGTATTTTAGTGATTAATGACAAATGCACTTGTGAGACTAACACTCTTATTGTTATATCATGTTTAGTCTCAGCTTGGATATAAAAGCAAAAATTCAAACATGTATGTATTCATTAATAACAAATGCACTTGTGAGACTAACACTCTTATTGTTATATCATGTTTAGTCTTAGCTTGGATATTAAAGCAAAAATCCAAACAAGTATGTATTCATTAATGATAAATCTATTTGTGAGACTAACAATTCTATTGATTATATATTGCTTAGTCTCGTTTGGATATAAAGATGAAAATACAAGAGGTATGTATTCTACTTCTTATTATTATATCTTGTTGCATTCCTCGGATCCAAAATATAGGTTAAACTCCACCAAAAAGGCTAACTTGGATATGTGCATATGTCTCCATTACACATTTGTGTATGCACACATTTAGGGGGAGTTCACTCTACATTTTGTTGTTTCATTTGTATTGATTCATATTCTCTTTCCACATATATTAAGGATCTTTACTTTGAGACATATCCTTGAATATATTTAACTTGTGAAGTTAATATATTCATATGAGTATATACAACTTGTGTAGTTCGTATACACTCATATTTAGTATATATAACTTATAGTTCGTATATACTCATGGTATATATAATTGTGTAGTTTATATATACTCATGTGTATCTCTATTCAATCATTTGCTATTGAAGTAATTATCATCAATTACCAAAGAGGGAAAGATTGTGGTATCTTGTCCCACCATTATAAGTTAATGGTATGATGTGGTAATTAATGATAATTATATTTTGGAACTAACGTTTCTCCTCGAGTTGGATGAATAGGTTGAGTTCTATGGTGTTGAAGACTTTGGATGACATCATGTGTTGATTATCATCAAGTCAAGGTTCGGGATGAAGGATGTCATTATGTGTTGATGAGCGTCGAGTCAAGATTCCGAAGTGACAAAGATCATCATGTGTTGATGATATTGAAGAAAAGGAAATCATCATGTGTCGATGATGTTCAAGATAAGGAGATGATCATGTGTTGATCATCAAGTCAAGAGAAGACCTATCATGTGTTGATGGAGGTCAAATGAAGAATGCATCATATGTTGATGCATATCAAGTCAAGAACTCGGACTTAAAGTGAAGATGTGCGTCATCAAGCTTCAAGTGGTTGCTCAAGGCAAAGGTATGGCCAGCTAGGGCTAAGGATGTGTTCCTAGTCTTTTACCGATCTCGGTGTTTGGCTGGGAGACCGAATTGCTAGTATAGGTTGTCGTACTATTAAGAGGGGTATTTGACTAGTAGCTTGAGTTTGTCATGTGTTGATAGCTCATTGTGTTTGCTCTAGCTCATCTCAACATGTTGCCTATATTTGCGAATGTGTTTTGCAAATAATCGAGGCTCATGGTTAATCCTTGTAGCATGTGACTTTAGTTTGCAAATGTGTTTTGCAAATGTCTTAAGTCCATCTACCTTTTTAGTTGTGGCTTTGATTCTAAAAGTTGGCAAATGTGTTTTGCAACTTGTTGAGAATCTTGCCTTCATGCCCTGTGTGCATCTGGTATCAATTGGCAAACGTGTTTTGCAATTGAGTTGTTCTATTGAAAATCAGTTTGTGCTTGTCTCAGGTCTGTCAGTAGTACTGGCATATGTTGTGCGAAACTACCATTGTGCGGTATGACCGGTGGTTCCTCGGCGGAACTACCGCACCTGTTGAGCATGAGTTGCTCTGATGTGGTGTGGTAGTACCAACGTTGTTTTGGGTGGAACTATCTCTTGTGCGGTAGTACCACAGTTCCTTGGCGGAACTACCGGAGTTCGTTCAGGACTTGTTTGATTCTTTGGTTCGATCAGACTGTGTCTGGTCGCTCTTGTGCTTACGGTAATACTGGTGCCTTTGTGGCGGTACGTGTTTTTCAGAGAAGCATTTGTTGCTCTCTTAGAAGCATGGTAGTACCAGCGCTTTGTGCACGGTATGATCGGACTCGCGAAACTACCGTTCATATGCTGCGGTATGTAAATTCCAGAACGTGTGCATTTTGGCCCTTAGCCGCGATTTTGAGCATGTGTTGCTCTCTCGGTATTGCGGTAGTACCACAATGTGTTGAGCAGAACTACTGTGTATTAGTTGGCGGTAGTACCGCACCTCTCTCCAACGGCTAGTTTTACAGTTGTTACTGTGCTGATCCTTGCTTCCAATGGCCAGTTTGTGAGTATAGACTATATATACCCACCTTGGCCGTATAAGGGAAGATAGCTGGTGCCATTATACATTCTCCAGAGCTAAGAGCAAGCCTTCTCTAGCATTTTGTGCATGTGTTGCACTTAGTGTGGCTAGAGAGCAAACCCTAAGTGCATGTGTTGCCTTAGGTAGTGGATTGTATATCCACTTGAGCTTAGACACTTGATTTGTTCAAGTGGAAGCTGTAGACTTGTTACTCTTGGTGCTTGCCGACACCTAGACGGCGTGGTGACGTCGTGCGTTGGTGATCTTCTCTAGAAGCTTGTAAGAAGACCCGAGCAATTTGTAAGTGGTGTGGTGCTCGCCATCTCCGGAGTAGAGGAAAGAGCAACCTTAGTGGATTGAGGTATTGGTTACCTCTGAGGAAGGCTTAATTCGTGGAGCCGATCCAATTGGTTTCGGTTTCCCTCAACGTGGATTAGGGGAGACCGCAAGTCTCCGATCACCAGGGTAAAACATCGACGTGTCAATTGTGGTTTGCATTCTTGTGTTATACTTTGTGCAATTTACATTTCTAGAATTAAAATTACTGATTCCTTGTGTATGGATGCTTTCTTGATATAATCTTTTATTGCTTACTTGTATGTTCTTAATTGTCCATAATCATTAGTCATATCTTTGTTGGTGCACTTAGTTGAACCTAGTTGATTTAGGTTTTAATTGTGCAAAAACTTTTGATATTAGCTTCCGCATTAGTATTTGGTTTTGGCTGAGAAGTTTTTAAAACCGCCTATTCACCCCCTTCTAGTCTGCCTCCTCGACCTTACAGCTGGGAGTACCACACGTTCGCAGGTCAGCATGAAATACTCACGTCTGGTTGTTTATTTCGAACTCCACTAGTTACTAATGACGATTTTCTCTGACAGGTCCTGAGTTCCACCCATACAAGTGGCACGAGTATGCGGAGCAGTCCACTACCTTCGTGCAACAAGGTATGTCTAGCTTGTTTGCATGCACAATGTACTATTTCATCATTTTCGCTATGTTTACATGCATAACATATTGTTTCACAGCTCGTACACCCCATTGTGAGGAGGAGCTGGTGTCGCACAAGGAGTCACACTCCGGGGCCTTCAATTTCGACCAGGGTGGCAGTGGGCCTTCACACGGCGAGAGCAGCCAGGTCGCTGTGGGGGCTTCACAGTTGCACAGTGCGCCCAGAGTGAGCCAACCAATGCAGTACCCTCTCGTGACACCCCCTCGGGCTATTCGCACCGGTAGGGTGCCTCGGCCGCTTGAGCCTTTGGCCTACTCGTACCAGTGCCCGTAGCTGCCTCGGACAAGGCCAGCAGCCACACATGGGGTACACCCTAAGAGGGCCCGTGAGTAGATATTTGTTCTTGTAAATATCAGTCATGTCATGTAAATATAAGTTTCTATACAACTTACATTATGCTAGTCTCGTGTTTTGATACTATTTGTTCTTGTGTTTACTGGTAACCACATGAGGGAGTCTGCATCGCGCACCCCACATTTTCAGATCTTAAAGATCGCACTGGGTCACACCACACACTGCCACTTTTGTAGACCGAGATGACAACACACTTCGATGCTACCTTTTCGCACTGAAAAGACCACACTCCACCAAGTCCCCTTTTCAGATCGAAAAGACCACACCCAATCACGCCACACACTGCCACTTTTGCAAACCAAGATAACAACACACTTCAATGCTATCTTTCCACACCAAAAATATCACTCTCCACCACGCACCCTTTTCAGACCGAAAGGACCGCACCCTGTCACGCCACACGCTGCCACTTTTGCAGACCGAGTTGACAACACACTGCGACAATACCTTTTCAGACCGAAAAGGTTACTCTACCATGCCACCTTTTTAGACAGAAAAGAACGCACCACGGCACGCCACAAACCGCCACTTTTGCAAACTGAGATGACAACACACTACAATGCTACCTTTACAGACCGAAAATACCACACCCCGCCACACCACCTTTTCAGACCGAAAATGCCCATTATAAAAGGAGGGAGAAGATAACTAGAGGAGAACACTACACCACCACACCCAACACTTCACCAAAGTGTCGGGACACCGAGTAAAGCAACCCCGGGACCCTCTGTGCATACTGAGCTAGTCCCAAGATCAGCAGCTAGCTCGCACAGTTACAACATAAATGAAATCATATCCATACAACAAACTTAAAGATGAAGTTTGAGTACATGCACGAGTTCAATCATACGCTCGTTATGCTCGGGAGAGGTGGCCTCGGATGAGGCTAGCGGGAGAAGTTTATGGATGGCTTGTCCGAGGAAGCTGCGCACAAGCTATCTGTATGTAACTTCTTCGATTTCCGAGCCTTAGTGGGATAAGGCCATTGTTGCCGAGCATAAGGCAAAGGTGCTCGAGAGTCCATAGCGCAAATGGGAAGCACATCGGTCACTCTCACACCACCCTCGTTAGATCTAAAGTGAAGCGGCACTGATGGGCCCGTTCTCTTGCTCCACCGCCGCCAGGCCATACGCACCAGCTCTCGTCCACCGCGGCGTGCAGCCAGCCACGTGCGCTGCGATCAGCGCGAGAAGCGGCCTCCGCAATCCGGCGGCGAGGTTAGCCACAACAAGGGCCATTATGCGAATGCACGCCCTCAGTGCTGCGTAGCCCCTCGTCCTAATGGAGGGCGCGCGGGGAGGTCACCACCACCGTAAGATGATCCGAAGCCCGTGTGCGGCAGTGTCCGAGTCAACCACCTTTCGGTGAGGAGGCTCGGTGAGGCACCGGATGCCGTGATGGGTACACTTCTTGTTAATTCTCGTTACGCTGCAGTATTATTTGATTACGGAGCATCGCATTCTTTTATTTCAAGATCATTTGCTGCTGTTAGTGGTCTTCGCTGTGTTCCTTTGGAAGTTCCTTTGCTCATCAGCTCTCGGAATTCGGAAATGAAGCTGGATTTACAATGTATCGATGTTCCTATCATAGTTGAAGGAGTGGGATTTTTGGCAAATCTCATTACGCTCGATTCAGTGAGTGCGGATGTGATTCTTGGCATGGATTGGTTGTCCCAACACCAAATCGATTGTGCGGGAAGATTGTCTATCTTACGACGGGTGAGCAAGTCGGGTTTTCGCCACGGCTCAGGCCCGTGTCTATGTGCATTAGAAGCAAAGCCGACTTTGCAAATTCAAGATGTTCCCATAGTATCCGACTTTGAGGATGTCTTTCTGAAGATTTGCCCGATGCCTCCTGGTTGAGACCTGGAGTTTGTCATCGAAGTTCGCTGCACCGCCCGATTCCGGGAAAGCGCCGTGTCGGATGCCTCCCAATGAGCTAGAAGAATTGAAGAAGCGACTTGCGAGCTCCAAGCAAAGGTTTCATCAGTCCCAGGCCATCTCCTTGGGGTTGTCAGGTGATCTTTGTGAAGAAGAAGGACAAGACTTTGCGTGTGTGTTGATTACCGTCCTCTCAATGAGGTGACGGTGAAGAACAAATATCCTCTCGCTCGCATTGATGATCTTTTGACCAGTTATGCGGAGCCTGGGTGTTCTCAAGATTGATCGAGATGGGCTATCATCAGTCGAGGATCGAGATCGAGAGGATATTCGAAGGCGGCTTTCACTACTCGGTGCAGCATCACGAGTACACGGTCATGTCTTCGGATTAACCAATGCTCGGCTTTGTTCATGAACTTGATGAATTCAGATTCATGGAGTTTTTGGACAAATTTGTGGTAGTTTTTATTGATGACATTCTTATCTATTCCAAGGCTGACGGAGCATGCCGAGCATCTGAAGATTGTTTTGGGCAAGTTATGGAACATCACCTATATGCAAAGTTAGAACAAATGTGAGTTAGTTGAAGGAAGTGGCATTCTTGGGCCATGTTCTTTCAGTGGAGAGCATATTTGGATCAGCAAAGAAAGTCGATGTTCTATCTTAGGGCCACCAAATCGATCCAGCGATGTGCGGAGTTTTCTTGGTTTAGCAGACCACTATCGCCGCTTTATCGAGAACTTCTCCAAAATCATAAGCCAGATGTTGAATTGCTTAAGAAGGACAAGAAGTTTGTATGGTCCCAGCTTGTGATGAGAGCTTTCAGAGCTCAAGCAGTGATTGACTTGACTCATCCTCACTCTTCTGATATCGCAAAGCTTCGATATTTATTGCGTGCCTTCTCGTCGGGGCTTGGGTGTGTTCATGCGGGAAGGCAAGGCAAAAGGTTACTCTACCATGCCACCTTTTTAGACAGAAAAGAACGCACCACGGCACGCCACAAACCGCCACTTTTGCAAACTAAGATGACAACACACTACAATGCTACCTTTACAGACCGAAAATACCACACCCCGCCACACCACCTTTTCAGACCGAAAATGCCCATTATAAAAGGAGGGAGAAGATAACTAGAGGAGAACACTACACCACCACACCCAACACTTCACCAAAGTGTCGGGACACCGAGTAAAGCAACCCCGGGACCCTCTGTGCATACTGAGCTAGTCCCAAGATCAGCAGCTAGCTCGCACAGTTACAACATAAATGAAATCATATCCATACAACAAACTTAAAGATGAAGCAGACCAATTAATATTTATAGAAACAAAAGACCTTATGGTCAAGTTTTTACAAGGGTCTGCCACACCGGGCTTACAACGCAAGAGAAACTACAGCGGACCAACACCAAAATGCGGAGGTCATCTGATAAGCCCACAGGCTATTGAGTGGAGGATGTCCCCTAGCACACTTGGTCTTTGATGAACTCCTCTTCAAAGAACTCCGAGTTCTCTGGTTCTCCCCCAGCTACTGATACAAACAGAGGGCGCAAAGCCATGAGTATTTTGAATGTACTCAACAAAACTTGACAAGACTAGCTTTATGGTTAATTTGTAGAAAGCAGGATTGATTGGAAATACCATAAGTAGATTACAAAGCTCAAGTTCAAAGATTAATACATAAGTACACAAGTTCTTTGAAACAGCTCGTGAACACACCCTGTTCACTTCCCAGACCACTCCAGGACCACCTGTGAACACTCTGTCCACGCCCCGGATCACTCGTGAACGTCCACGACCACCTCGCAAACGCTCACGACCACCTTTTTGAGAAAAACTACCCTTCGCGTGATAGTCACCAAGCATTGTTCGTAACCGGGGACACGGCTATTCATAACACGACTTCTCTAGTTGGTTTGGCACCCGTCGATACCACCACTCACTACCTTAGGTGATCAGTCCAGAGAACGTGTCAAGGCCATTACAAAGCTCTGTTCTGACTCGGTTCTACTCGCTAAGGATTTGCCTTACTGGCCCCCTCTTGCGTCGTTCCCAACCATAAAAGAACCGACTCAAAGCATTGCAAATTATTTAGCCTAGTCCACCCCATAAATGAACTTGTGGTTGCACGGTATTGCCCAAATCAAGCGCACTAAGTTAAGTCCTTAGAGTCTACTCAGGTGAGACATCCTCATCCCAATGTGCTTCCTGCACCCTCTTTACTGCACGATCACTCGTTTAAGTACGAAATTATTTTGGGTTCAACCCAGCCAAATGGCCACCCTAGCCAAAGGCACACAACTTTTAAAAGAAGTGGCTCCGTCACAGTTCCATATTCCTTTAGTCGAATTAACATTCCATATTCCTTTAGTCGAATTAACATTCTTTGAGAGTGAACACAACTCCTTTGGATAACTACAGCAGGCTAAGCATAATACACACCTATGTAGATATCACAATAAGGTTCAACTAAGATTACCCATCCTATGGTGACCAAGGATACATGTCAATTTGTCAGTTGTAATTTATCAAGGAGACATACTGTCGAGAAGGTATTTATCTAGCTCCCAAAACGATTTTATACAACTAGCCATACATATTGATATAAAACAATATACTTTTGTAAAAATGGGTTCAATATGATCAAAGGTACACGACTTGCCTTCGTTGAAGAATTGAACAGCTTCAGTAGAGGCTGTTGGGTCCAAGAAGTCTTCCGCAACGCCGGAATCTACACGTGCGAATAAAACCAAATAAGCAACTAGAGAAACTCCAAATAAAGACCAAAGAACCTATCAAAACTAGAGCTAAAAGAAAGGTACAGAGTTCAGATAAAGATAAGAGCTTGAAAGGATAAGGTCGAGGAAGGGAAGGAGAGAGTGATGAGGGGGAAGCAACAAGGGAGAACAAAAGGGGTTCCCAGGTACCTTATATAGGCGATGGGAGGTCCAAGGAGGGAGGATGGTGCAGCATTCAATGCGCATGACGGGGGCAGGCGAAGGAGGGAATGGAGGCAAGTAGGGGAGGTGACTAAAGAGGGAAATAAGTACTACGGAAGCTACAACATTTAATATGACTCAACGGCATCTAATGCGCAAAGACATTTGCGGTAGCAGTGACGCGATGAGAGAAAGGAGAAGGTGAGCAGGGCTAATGGGTGGAGCTGGTCAAAACCAAGAGGGAGGTCCTGAGGAGGAGGTCGTGACCAAGTGGGTCATCTTTGCAAAAAGGGCGGTTGGGCCCAAAGAGGGTCATCTTTACAAAAAGGACGGTTTTGACCAAAGAGGGTCGTCTTTGCAAAAATGGCGGTTGCGACCGAAGAGGGTCGTCTTTGCAAAAAGAGCGGTTGCGACTAAAGAGGATCGTCTATGCAAAAAGGGAGGTTGCGACCAAAAAAGGGTCGTCTTTGCAAAAAGGGTGGGTAGAGAAAGGCCGTTCGATTCTGATCGGACGGCTCACAAGGATTGGGACGTTCGGACCAGACGAATGCTCAAATGAGATCAGGCCGTTCAAACACGATTGGATGACCCACAAGGATTGGGACGTTTGGACCAGGCGAATATCCAACCAAGATCGAGCCGCTCAAACACGATCGGACGACTCGCAAGCATTGAAGGCGCGGGTGCACGGGGAGGAGGATCGGACAGAGAGGAGAAAGGTTATTGCTATTTTGAAAACTTAAAGAAAAGCTCCAAAAAACTGGGATGTTACACAAAGCTTGGTTCACACAATTGAGAGGAAGGAGATGTCGGACTTGTCGGCGAACTTCTATGCGAAGATGTTGTGGAAGCGTAAGTGGCTGGCTGAGAGGGCTAAACCCTACCCAGATTGTTCTATGAAGGATGCACCAGTACCACTGGAGTTTCCATGCCTACAATGTGTGTATGAAGAACCAGCTAAGATCATCTAGTCCACACACCCGGCAACGGCCGCCTGGGTGTACTACACGTGTAGGCAGGTCCTCGTAAGCGAATCTTGCACACACATAGATTTTTCATATTTTACATTCCATTCCACAAATCCCTAACTACATTCGCACATAATGGCAAGCGGAGATGCGATGCAGCTTCTTCTAATGGATCGATGGCTCGGACATGTACGATAGAGCATTCATCGAGGAGAAGTACATGTTGAACTATACGATGTGAACCGAGACTTTCAAATGCTAAAAACCTTACGTACCTGACCCTACTGAAAAGGCACCGGAGGAGCCTAAGAGTGCAGGGTGGTGGTGGAGGACCCCTGAACAGGATGCTGAGTATGACCGAGCCGAGCGCATGACACAAGGGGAAGGCTCCTGCTAGTGAAATGGGTGGCTGTCCTAGCGCTCCCCATCGCCTAGGCGCAGTTCGGATCGAAGAGGTAAGTTATGTTCAGTATGCATCCTGATTATGAAGTCATGTATTTCGCAATTAAATTATGAAGTCTTTCAAACTTAAATCTCTTTTCCCAAATATTTTAACTATTAAATATTACATAATCTTTTTATGAAGGAATCGATTCCACGAACAATACAATTAGGACAACAACGCGCATGGCAATTTCGCTCCGAAGGGGGCTATTTGTGTTATTGCGTCCCTGAACTCGCATTCCAAATTGCGCCACTAATCTTGCATTCTCTACTTCATATTTTGTTATCTTCTCTAATTTCATATTACGGACTACGCGGACACTTCAAGTTATTACCAAAAAACTTCGTGATATTCACTAAATATTTAGGCTGAATTCTTTACACATAAATTAAAAAAAAGGGCTTTGTCGCCAGTTCAAGTGGCGATAGGGTCCTATCGACAGTTGAACTGGCGAAATTGTCCTATCACCAGTCCAATTAGCGACAGGAACCTCTCAGCTGTTCCAATTGGTGATAGGGATACTGTGGCCAATTGGAATGATGACAGGAGAATTTCGCCATTCTAAATGGCGGCAAGCACCTATTTTTGTAAATTTTTAACTATTTTTTGTAATTATCTTTTAAATTCATATTATTTTTTAAAAAAAATCCAGTGAATATCCGGATGGAGTTTACCTAATCAATGGATATCGAGACGGAGCTTACATGATAGCTCCGACTGCTACGGATAACTTTCTTTGAGTTTTTGGCTAGAATAGCACTAATGGCCTACGTAATAGCAAATCTAGTCCTTTCTACATATGAAAGGTAAAAACTATCACCGCAGAGTCATGAGAACGAGACACTTGGCCCTATTCGCGCCCTAGGGGGCCGAAGCACCTCGTCCGTGCCACTGGGGGCCAGAGCGGTCTTGTCCATGCCCTTGGGGGCTGGACCTCCTCCCCTGGGGTCGGACACCCTCGTCCGTGCCTCTGGGCCCGGACCCCTCTTGACCGCACCTGAGTCCATGCATAGATGAGTGTTTTGGGACCTAGCTAGCAATTAGTAAAAGTAATACATTTTTCATGTGATTCTTGAAAATCTTTCACTAGTTTTAGCTACTCTCTACTTGCTGTGTCTACGTGTGCATGCGCATCCTGGTCTTGCGTTGAGCATATCCTGCGGGGTACGTGGACCAGTCTAGAGAGCGCGTCTCTATTTGGAGAATGTAGGGAGACCATTGAGTGGGCTGAGGTGCTTCAGTAAGCTGACTTTGGCCAAGCTGAGTTTGTGTAACATCAATATCGTCTAGCTAAGTCATGCTAAACTGGTTATCACCTACAATCATATCTATAATGAACGAATCAATGAATCCACTACTGGAGCCACGGCCTACCAAGTACGATGTATGAATGACCCTCGATGTGGAGGAGCTTTGGTCGTGACTGTACGATGTACTAGCGGCCCTGAGTGCAGCAGAGCTCTGGCCTTGGTACGGTACTCCGTACTGGTCATGGTTTTCTGCTGGGCGTAGATTAGGAAGGCACCCTATGTGGTAGCTCCAAATCCTGCCACTGTGTAGTCCCCCCGGTACTAGTTGGGATGACCGCATCTTCATCGGTTGATCTGTTGTCACCCCCGTGCCCAATTGAAGACCGCAAGATGGAATGATGTCCGCACAACTTAAGGCGAAATTAATAAGATCAAGACCTAAGCTGAACATGACCTATCTCCACAATCTTCAGTGCGGATGACCCACGTTGAGTGCTAGGATGGCCGCCAGTCTGACTAGGCCGTGTAGATATTGAGCGCGATAATGATGCATCCCGACGGACGTGCGGCCGAAAGATTACATGATGTTAGCATAACCGAAAGCAAAATAAACAACCAGGGCATAAATGAAACATAACTTACCTCCTTCGATCTGAAGTGCGGATGACTGACAGGGAGCACTAGGATGGTCACCGGTCTCACTAGGCCGTGCCGATCTAGGAGGTGAGTTAGGTCGGTCCACTCAGTGACCATAGCTCATGTTCTTGATGATTTGCTTGGATTTGTCATAGATGGACTTGAGAGTCCTGAGAAGCTCCGGAATGGTGTGATCATGGCTGAGAATGGTGGACCCAGATTCATGTGAGATCCGCTGGACCCAGTCGAATTGAAGTAACAGGGATGAGCTATTCCGTAACAAATAGTGCAAATATCATCCTTGAAGCGAGCATAGGTTGTAAGTGTTTTACAATGTTGTCACGCCGTGAAGCTCCTTGTCGATCGAATGAGTGCTGAAGTCTGTCTTGGTGCGTAACATGCTCCTGGCGCTCTAGCGAAGGACGAGTGAGTCTGGTGCGCGCACATGGTACGTACCATTCGATGTAGTCACAGTAAGTCCCAACGTCGTACGGTCGTTGCTCCTATACAACGTCAATGTGCGCCATCTTCGCCCAAGCCATGGTGCATTGATGTTGTACTACCTGCCAGTTCTCATAATGTTGGCCCAGCATCGATTGCATGCATTCGATAAGGATTTATGTAAGAAGAATGGATGTAGGTGGCTACTGTAAATATTACTTAGATTGAGTTGCACTCACAAGTGGATAGCTCGCTTGGGTATCCTCCCGCTAGGAGGGGGCACAACTTGGTAAAAAATAAAATTGTCGCATTACATGCTGCGACACGTAAGGCTCCACCATATGGGAAAAACAAGGTGACAAGTTGTCGCCAGGATCCGACGTCCTATGTGCATTAGGCATTGCACAGACAGTCTGTGTAGCACTAGCGTATTCACGAACTACGGGTTCCATGGAGATCATATGATGTTGTCATTGTGTAATGTCTCAAACTCATTGTGAAACACGGGATAGCACCTCACTGGTCTATTTCTGGATCAACGTAACTTGCTAGTAGTCCACTGAGTGCCCATAGTGGCCCCATCTATCGGGTCGTGGAACTCAGTGTACAGGTACACTGTAATCACAAAGGTGGGCCACCCAACAGGGAAGTGCTCCCAACTCTACAACTGCAGCAACACGTAGTAGACAGCAAAGACCGGTTTCACATCGGTGCCGTGCTGCGAAGCGTCACATAACCCCCTATACGTGGCGTAAAGGACAGCTACTCAGAAGCTGTAATGGGGCTTCTCCCCAGGCTCGGCATCAATTAAAGACTCTACGATGTGGATGAAACTAGGGTACACCTAATCATCCTATGTGGTGGGATACAAGGCCCAATCGAAAAGATGCAAAAGGTACATGACGAGGTGCGTCCTAACAACCTTGTCTGGTGCATTCGTAGGGTATCGACTGAAAAGCATAAGTCACATCCGAGGGACACCACGGGACCTTTCTGGGACAGCTAGACCGAACCGATGTGCCAAGTGGGCCTTCCAATACGCCAAAAGTGAAAGGTGTGTATCTCGAGTCTCTATCTGTTAACAAGTTCCGACATGAGACTCCCGTCCAGGGTGAAGTAGCTGTCGACGTGGAGCATCAACGCAAAGGGTAACAAGCCTGTGTCCAGAAGGAGTGAGATGTAGCGAGGGTCAAGCTCCCAGTAATGCTTCTCTGATCTAAGCACGTGGGATGGATGACCATCCCCGTCCCCGGTGGTCCACAACTTGCTACAATGATGTTTATTGTAGAATGGTTTGAGTAGTTCCCATAGAGACATGGCTTACAAGAGACTAAATACCGAGTCATTTCAGAATAAATAGAATGCTAAAATACATGGAAACGAAACATTAAAACAAAATAAAGTACAAAAAAGCGCAAATATTACAACACTACCCTGTTAACATAAAATGACGACAAACTAAGTAGGGTTAATTAATTACGACTAATTAGCTATGACTAATTAATTATGACTAAAATAATTACAACTAATTAACTACGACTAATTAATTATGATGAAACTCATTACCTTCATTATGACTAAATTAATTACGACTAAACTAAATACGACTAATTAATTACCACTAAATTAATTACCACTAAATTAGTTATGACTAAATTAAATACGACTAATTAATTATGACTTTAATAACTCCTAGTAATTAATTATGACTTAATTAAATACTACTAATTAATTATGAAAAAATTACCTATCATCAATCGACAATGCAAAACGAAAAACTTCTGGTGAAACGTCGATCTCCCTTCACTCCCTCATCTCTGTCTCTCTGCTTGCGAGTGCTTGAGAGCTGAGAGCGATGACCCAGGCTTTTATAGTCGCGGGATGGAGTTGTGTTGGTCGGGTGGGGGGAGTAGCGACGGGACGTAGCACGGGCTCAGGTGCAGACAAGAGGGGGTCTAGGCTCTAGGGGTACGGACGAGGCCAGGTGTCGCGTCCCCACGGCTCTACAGTGTCATTTTTGCTTTTGATGCACAGAGGGGCTAAATTTGTTATTCCATGCGCCAACAGTGCTATTTTAGCCAAAAACTCAACTTTCTCCATACTAAGAGAAAGGGTGTCTTTTATCCTAACATACTAGCACTTGACGACTTGTGCTATAAGGATTCCTATATAAATCAATTTTTATTTCTTTTTGGAGGAGAATTAGGGGCACTATATGAAGCTCTGAGAGTGTTTATGGAGAACATAAGTCATAAATCAAGTCATCCAAAGCGAGAGACGCATGAGAGGATTTTAGATTAGGTTATTCTTATATAAGACAATGATTAGAGAGTCCTAAAAGGTTCGAGATGCTTATGAGAGTGATAATCTCTTGTACCCTTTTGAGGCTAAGCTTAAGAATTTGCGATCATCTTCGCCATCTCTCTCTCTCTCTCTCTCTCTCTCTCTCTCTCTCGTGTACGCTCGTGATGTATCTCACAACTCTGATCCGATCCAGGGGCTGCTGTGCATAAAGAGGGGTTTTAGAGTATAACACTCCCGAATCCGATCCCATATCCAAGACAAACTATCCCGCTCCGACTCCGAATTCCAACAAAATCCCGGATATCCATTTCCCCATTCCGAATTTGATATGAAATCCTTCAATCGGACGGACATTCGAGAATTATCCGTTCCGTTTACACCCTACCCAGACGACTCTATAGCCGGCCACAGTGACTTGGCGCTTCTTTCTCCGGCGGATCATGATCATCTCAAAAACTACAGGGAGAATCATAATCCAATACTCACTTTTAGTTGCAACATTTGTACCGTAAACTTCACAGAAACATCGAAAAAATGGTATATTGTTGGCTCACAAAAAAGAATGGCCATGTGCCTATAAGAAATAAAAAAAAAGATGGCCTTGTGTAAGTTGATGCCTAAACTCTCAGAAAAAAATGTAATATATATTAACAAATAAAAAAATGCTGAATATAATTCTCGTTCACACGTAAGCCATGACTTGTCAAGCACTCATGCTAACCCCGCTCATGGATGGAAAGGTTTGGCTGAGAAACTAGACTGGGAGGACGGACAAACGGAAAACTCTTCTTGAACTAGTTGACTTCAATCCGTATATATCGTGAGCCACTAGATGACCGGATTAGTGACCTGACGATCCTTTTTTTTTTAATACTAACGACCCTTTTCTACCTTTTGGATGTACTACAACCAAAAAAAAAACACCCTGCATTAATATCTTCCATTTACTACACTTTTCTAATAATATAAAATATTAAGATGACTCTGTTTGGAACGTAGGAATTACAGTTCAACTCCCACATCAACCAGGAAAATTTCCTACATTTCAAACCGATCAACCCATTCTAGAGTCAGGGAGCATTTCACTGTAATTTCACACGAATTTTATATGAAACATAGTCCAACTCATAGAAATAATGAAAATATGTTATTATCTTATTAAAGCATTGGGAAAAGAAGCCACCATGTTCGTTCTTAAGAACTAGAAATTCACACGTTAATTAGAGAAAAAAGAAAGTCTACACCACTAATTGTGGTGGATACAGATTATAACAGTTTAGATTAAAAGAAAGAGTCTACATCAAGTACAATAAAACTAAAATTTAAAATAAAAATAAAACAAAATTAGCAATTTGATTTCTATACGAATTTATAAGTAAAACCCCTAAATAATTATAGTTCGGAATAAAAAATAAAAAATCTCAAATTAGATTTGTGTATGAAACCCAACCAAAAATAAATAAAAAACTGAAATTCACAATAAACATAAAATAAAATAAGCAATTTGATTTCCATACGAATTTCTAAGTAACATACCTAAATAATTATAATTCAGAACAAACAATAAAAAAAATTGGCAATTAGATTTGTATATAAAATACAACAAAAAAATAACTAAAATTTGTTATAAAAAAGAATAAAATTATCAAATTGATTTCGATACGAATTCCAAAAATTATAATTTAGAAATAAAAATAATTGAAAATTAGATTTTCATACAAAATCCAACAAAAAATAGCTAAAATTTGGCATAGAAATAAAATAAAATTAGCAATTTGATTTCAATACGGATTCCAAAGTAAAAATCCCTAAATAACTATATTTTGGAATAAAAATTAAAGGAAAAAATAGTAATGGGCCTTATATACGTATTCCAAGGAAAATAACTAAAATTTAGAATAAAAGTAAAATAAATTTTGCGATTTGATTTCCATACAAATTGCAAAGTAAAATCCCTAAATAACTAAAATTTAGAATAAATTAAATAAAATCAGCAATTTGATTTGTATACGAACTCCAACAAAACTAAAAGTTATGACAAAGATGGCATGAATGATGTCAGAGAAGACATGAAAAGGCCACCATGTCCGGTCTCAATGGCTAGAAATCCTCACATTAATCGGAGAAAAAAAAGAGAAAAATCTACACTATTGATTGTGGCGGATCTAGATTAAAAAAATGATTCGATTCAGGTAAAATAAAACTAAAATACAGAATAAAAAATAAAATTAGCAATGTTATTTCCATACAAATTCCTAAGTAAAATATCTAAATAATTATAAGTCGGAATAAAAAATAAACAAAAATTGGCAAATTGATTTGTATACGAAATCCAACCAAAAAATAATAAAAATTTTGAATAAAAAAAATATCATTAGCAATTTGATTTTGATACAAATTCCAAGATAAAATCTGTAAATAATTGTAATTAGGAATAAAAATTTGCCATTGGATTTGTATACAAATTCCCAAAAAAATAACTGAAATTCAGAATGAAACATAAAAGAAAATTTACAATTTGATTTCCATACGAATTCCAAAGTTAAAAAAATCCCTAAATAAGTAAAATTCAGAATAAGTTAAATAAAATTACCCATTTTATTTTTATACAAACTTCAATAAAAATAACTAAAATTTTGAATAAAAATAAAATTATAACGAGATAGTACGAATGATGTAAGAGGAGACCATAAACGAGTTGTGGATGATATGGGACCATCGGGTAGCTAGAAGCGTACCATCACTGGTAAGGGCACATCGTCACCAGCGATAACAAGAAGATTCTCCATATCCTTAGACAATAACTAAAGCAGACATACGACATCAGTGAAGATGAGAGGCCACCACGGTTAGTGAGGAAGCTACAACGTTGAGTTGATTAACGTCGAAGAAGAGGAGCTACTGACAAGAGAGAAGATGATATCGAGCATGTATAACATCATGCATGCGTATATACATGCGTGCATCCATACAAATAGAAGCACATGCATATAGAAGTAGAGAAGCAAAAAGTTTGGAGTAGAGATGACGTAGCCATAGAAATAGGGGCCAGGCCACGGAGAGAGTGTGACAGGTGTCCCCGATAGGGATCGGTGACGGTTGCACATGTATGCGTGTTGATGTCGTGACGGTTAGCATTAAACAATAATTAAAGATAAGTCAAAGATAACTATGTGGTAAAATATTTCATTGGAACAGGTAGTAGCTAGGAGGGATCAAACAAGATCTAGGTTTGCTGTTGGAGGTTAAAAAAAAAAGATGACGACGAGAAGATATTGAAGGCACACGGTTTGATGGAGCAACTAGTGTGTAAGAAAAGATAAGTTCAAAGTAGATCGCCCATAGTTCATCGGTGTATGCGTGAGCAAAGTACTATAATATGATGTAAACTAATATAATAATTTGCCACACATAATCAACGTATTGCTTAATATTAAATAGAGGTACATGTGTATGCATAAAATTTAGAAAAAAGTAACTAATGGAGTCAGAATATGAGCATGCAGCTACATGATATATGCATGATAGAGAGTGGTTATATTTCTAAGAACACCAACAACTTATTTTGCCAATGATTTTCTTTTATTGAAACCCATACTTCAATTACGGTTCTCAGGTTTTATTTTTCTTCAAGTTTCTATTATTACTTTAAATATTTATAATATCTTAAAAATCTAAATAACCTATAAAAAAATATAAATATATTCTCGAATATTTATACAAATTTCAAAACAAATCTAGTTACGCATGCCCACCGTGCTAGTTTCCTCCAAGCTGATCAAGCCAACACCCTAGAATCGGGGAGCTACGAGCAAGCGCTTGGAAAAACGACCCGACCCATCCCACAGGGTAAGACCGCAAGAGGATAGCTGCCAACGCACGGTTCCGTTGCCCCCCCGGCACCGGCGTGGCAGCCAAATCCAACCCAATCGCAACGCGACCTGTACGTGCTCTATTTTTATTCCGCTCTATTCTCATCTCCGAATCACCCCACCGACCCACCAAATTGCTAGCTCCAACTACTGCTGCGATCGCACCAGCTTTGTACGACTTCTTCCGTGCGCGAGGCAGCCCAAAAGTCCAAACACGACACGACGCGACGCAGCGCAAGCACAGCGCGGCAGTCAACTCCAACCGATACGACGGCGAAAAAACGGTGAGGACGAGGCAGCAAATGCCGGCGCGATCCCGGAGGGGTGACCCGTGCCGGCGGTGAGGCGAGGTGAGGCGGGGCGAAGCAATGGGCGGGCGGATCGACCTCTCCGGCGCGGAGATCCGCGGCGACCCTGACAACCGCAGCCCGCCCATCTTCCTTCCGCGCCAGCTCTCCGCCTCCCCCCTCCTCGCCCTCGACATAGGAGGTACTACCCTGCAGGTTTCCGTTTTCGCCCCTTTTTTTTTGGAAAAAATGGTTGATTTCGGGCGTTTACGGTGGGGTGGTGGTGGTCGTAGGGACCCTGATAAAGCTGGTGTACACCGCGAGTTGCGGCGGCGGCGAGGCGGGCGGCGGCGCGGAGCTGCGGTTCGCAAAGTTCGAGAGGCGGCGGCTCGAGGAGTGCTTCCAGTTCGTCCAGGCCGAGGGGCTCCTCCGCTGCAATGGTACGTACGTCGCTGGTTGCAGCGCTGAATTGATTGATTCTCTAGCTCGTTTTTGGTTTCGTAGTCTGGAGTCTGGACAGTTTATACGGTTACGCAATGTGGAGACTGGAGAATTCGGTGTGCCTTGTTCCATGGGAAAAATAAGTAGGATAAGATAGCAAGAGGCTTGATCAACATCCGTTAAATTTGCGCAGGAGTTAGCGTGTTCCTCAGCGCATTCGGAAGCTTGTGTGGTAGCGTATGATTAACTCTAAGAATTACAGTTGATTGTCCTTCCTGGATAGGAGAACTATACAAATTAGCTGCTGAGCACAGCTAATGGATTTTGCAAGCGTTCCATTCTGTGATGCAATGTTTAGCTATGTGATATTTCCTTCATTTTTGAATATTTGACACTTTCGATCATCCCCCCCTATAAATACTTACCACTTAGAGACTCCCAATGCATGTTTTCACAAAATACCTCTATTAACTTATATCTCCCCAACTTTCTTGCCATGTTTCTTGTGCTTGAGATATTACCGAAGGGCATGTTGGTCACATTTTCCAAAATGTTATCACCTTGGTTTGTGAATTTGATCAAATAGTTCTACTATTTGAAAAAGGAGGGATTACTGTTTTTATTGGGTCAAAATTGCAGCTTCTGGTGTTGGATAGTTAGTTATGTCATGGAGAATTATTTTTATCATTTGCCAGGGACAACGACGGGTCCAAGCAAAGAAAATATGACACTGAAGGTACGATTTTATTGTGTTTTGTAGTTATGGGCTTATGGGTTATGGCCCAAAAGATAAAGACATCAATGCAAATGGAGACCATTTCGGCAGTTGGATGTTATTCTGTATTTATTTGCAGGATCATGTATGCATTATTTTACCTCTTCTCTTACATAAAACATCAACAACTTTGAATGCCATCTTCATTGCTCACCAATAACCTTGGATGGTTTCATAGGCTTTGTATTGAGTTCGCTGTCATTACTAATTGGATGCTGCTGTCAACATTCACCGAAATCATGATTTTGTTTCTTCCTTTTTTTGAGATGGCATGCAAAAAGTACCAGCGTGAAATTATTTATGTATATCTGATACATTGGTATTAGTTACATTTAATTGTTACAACTAATTCTTGAATTTAATGTTCACCTACTCGCACTATCACTATTCACTACAACTCATATAGAGTTACAGAAATAATGTTTTATGTCCAAGCAACAGAGTGTAACTGATTTTGGTGCTTTCAGAAAACAGAGATTTCGCCGCCTCAGTTTGATACTTGTAAATACTTGTAGCTGAGGCAATTTCCCTTGACCATTCTGCTGCCCCTAGTATCAATCATTTCCAACACAAGAATGTTAGATGGTGTGTACTTGTGATTGCCACTTTGAATACATATGCAAAGTAATTTAACGTAAGAATGTTGAGCATATTATTATCAGTTTGCTTTTGTCTTACAGCCTTACTTGATGGTTAACACATATCATCATTTTTTTTCTTGTTAAATGGTTAACAATATCTTTCATCTGAGGTGGACTGTAATATAGCCTGAATTGAAGTAAGTGTTATGGAGATCATTTGCAGGCTACAGGTGGTGGAGCATATAAATTTGCTGACAATTTTCGGGAGAAATTAGGTGTTTGTCTTGACAAGCTTGATGAAATGGATAGTGTTGTTTCTGGAGCAAACTTTTTGTTACAGGTCAGTCCTATGCTGCTCTTGCCATACCATCTCATTTGCATTGCTAGCTTTCAAAAATCCTTTTTCTCAGTTAGTATTTTAGATGGAATCACCACATTCTTGGGAAAATTGCATAGGCAACTAGTCCTCCACATGTTCCCATATTTAGTTCTCATTTAGAACCTGTTTTGCATTTAAACTGATGCTTCCTTGCAGAATATTCCTGGCGCAGCCTTCACACACATGAATGGAAAGCGGAATTTGATTGATATTTCCCCAAATAACTTGTTTCCTTACCTTCTTGTCAACATGGGCTCAGGAGTTAGCATACTAAAGGTTGCACTTTTCTTTGTCATGATACTCGTATGGTAAAGCAGCACAATGCAGCTCATGTAACCATGTGCTATCAAGTATAATGCAGGTCACCGGAAATAGAAAATTTGAAAGGGTAACTGGGACACATATTGGTGGCGGAACGATGTTTGGTTTAGCAAAACTTTTAACCGGCTGTAAGAGGTAATGCACATCCTTTTGCGTCATAAATGTCTTTGTTTATGTTTTTTCCTCACTAATATATTACAATTCTCTTAGTTATGATGAATTCTTGCAATTAAGCCAGAAAGGGGACAATTTTGTTCTTGATCTAATTGTGAAGGATATATGTGGGGAGCTTGTTTGCCAGAAGGTTTGTCTTCATCCTCTTCTTGTTATACTTTGATTAGCAAAGTCCTTTCTCTTTGTTGCAACTTAATTTTCTGCTGCATACTTGCTTGTTTCTTTCGTTTAGTTTCGGTGGGCCAGTGGTGCTCTAGCGCCAAACTTGAACTTTTGCTAGGTGAATATTGAGTGCCATATTACTTGCTTAGGATTCCATAACAAGAGGTTTTAATACTATGCTTACCTTGAGTGGAATTATTTTTTAGCATTGCTAACAAAGCAATATGACTTCTGGGAGCATTATGTTTAGAATAATTGATGAAATGCATCCATATATTTATCTTGACAATTTTTATAATGTTTTAAATTATTGATCATTTCACATTTCATCAATGAGCATTAGTCCTTATGGATGATTAATTAACCCTTTTCGTTTATGTGCCAGCAAGGACTTTCAACATCAACTCTTGCTTCTAGCTTTGGGAAAGTTATTACTTCTAAGAAAAAGCTTACAGATTACAAACCTGAAGACCTTGCGTCCACATTGTTGAGCGCCTTTACCTACAACATTGCACAAGTGAGCTTATGTTCTGTATTTCTGCATGTTATTATATTAATACCGTATTATTTTGGAACTGGAAAATATTGAAACCAAACAAGATAAATCAATCCTCTCAGCTACTTAATTAGCTGTTTATATCTATGGCACTCAACATTGCTTTATTGGGGGGGAAAATAACCTAAGGAGACGCTGTTGTTGATTTAAAGAAGAAAAGCATAGTAGCAGAACGCCTTTTTCTGAGGTTGAGTGGAGAGAAGAGAAATATGTTTTAACTTATTTCTACATTACATAGAGTGCTTGTATGTAAAGGTTGTTAGAGTATATTGACATATCTCTATATTTGGTAGGATTTGTAATCCTGTGATACTCGCCTTATCTTTAGGAGAGGCTTCTTACCCTCTAAACCTTGTACTCTATATAAACTGCTCTCGAGTCTCAATACAATCATCCATTACACAATTTATTCATCCTCCTACATGGTATCAAAGCGGTGCTGCTCCTGAGCCGCCGCCTCTACAACTTCCGCCGCACCGCCACTGGGAGATAATCTCGTCTCCATTATCTCTCCCGGGGGCTGCGCAACCTGTAGTTTAAGTCGTGTCGCCGATCATCCAATCGCCTACCAATTAGAGTTTTCCCCGGTCATCTTTAGATCGGGTTTTTCTCTTTTTTTCCCTATCATAGATCGGTTTGCTTTGCCCTGCCGATCCGTCGACGTTCCTCGGCTCTGGACTTCACCGCCTCGACTTCGACCTCTCCGGCGCCTCCTCTCCTCCGACGACGTCGTGGCGTGATGTGGCGCGCTCGTCGATCGACCTCCTCCACGCCTTTCGGCGCCGTCTCATCGTCGTCATCACGCCGGATCATCATCGCCAGACCGTCGTCCACGAGTACGAGCCGTCGCACCACCGGGAGCCCGTACTTCTGGTAATGCCATCGACACGAACGGGCTACCGCTGCGTCGCCTTCGGGCTGCAGTGTCGTTGCCCATGGTCACCATTGCCATCGTCAACACCACCGTCTTCGTCAACGCTGATCAGGTCCTTCTCCGGTGCCGCCGCTCCCGGATCTGGCCTCCTCCGCGCCAGATCCGGCGGTGCCTCGCCCGAATACGACCTCCTCCTCGTCGGATGCGCCAACGGGCTTCTCTTCGCCCGGATCTAAAGCCGGCTCTCTACGCCGCTTGTCTCCACGGCCCCAGATCTGGGCTCCCCGGTTGACAACGCCGTTGCCTCCAGCTTGCCCCTGCCTTCTCCAGTCGCGCGCTACTGGATCCGGCCTCCTCTGCGCCGAATCCGGTGGTGCCTCGCCCAGATCCGCCTCCTCCTCGCCGGATCCGCCCCCCCTCTGCTTCATCTTCGACCACGGTCGGACGACGTCGGCAACCTCTTCACCGACCTTGGCCACGTCCTCCTCTGCATCAACTCCACTACCCCGACCATAGCGACAACCTCGACACCAACTACCTCGATATGGCTCCCTCCTCCACGGCTACGACCATGATCACCTCGCTCTCGGCTACCTCGGCAACAAAAGGTTATCATTATCTTGAGCAAACTCGTTGGTTCCCTCCATAGTCACCGCGTTCGCGACGCCACAGCAGTTCCCAACGCTCCCGTTACGATTGCGGGGGGATGTCAGTCCGATGGTTCCCCACTTTCGGCTTCCTCTCCAGTCTGACTGTCTGCGACATTCCTGCTGTCCGCAACGCTACGGCTATGACTGCGGGGGGATGTTAGAGTATATTGACATATCTCTATATTTGGTAGGATTTGTAATCCGTGATACCTGCCTTATCTTTAGGAGAGGTTTCTTACCCTCCAAATCTTGTACTCTATATAAACCGCCCTCGAGTCTCAATACAATCATCCATTACACAGTATATTCATCCTCCTACAAAGGCAACATTGTTTCAGTAGAAATCAGTTTCATTTTGTGTAAGTGACCTCGAACATGTTAGTAGCATTATAAGAAAGAAACTATTCTTTCTTGGGTTTCACATATTGTTGTTGCTCTATTTATTGTACTTTCAATTGTTGGTTTGATATAAAAAAAATGTGTCCTTCAGATTTCTTTCCTTGTTGCATCACTCTTGGGCCTCAGAAGGGTCTTCTTTGGTGGATCATATATACGTGAACACAAAAGCACAATGGAAAATTTTTCTTATGCAATTGACTTCTGGTAAGCATTTAATGTTTTTTAAGTGTATTCCTCTGGATCTACATTTGTCTTTTCATAAAAAATAGAGAGAACTGCATATGTGCCTATATTTAGTATTTCAGTTTGTGGTCCTTTTTTCAATGTTTCCATTATTTTATAAAGGTCAGAAAGAATCTTAACATTTGAGATCTGTCATTTAGGTCGCAGAGTCAAATGCAAGCTGTATTCTTGCGACATGAAGGGTATTTAGGAGCTCTTGGTGCCTTGATGAGTTATGGGGATCCCAGATGTGAAAACTTGACCATTGAGGAATCGAAAGAGGTGAGCTCCTAACACCCTATACGTCATTTTCCTGCCACTCTACAAAAAAAAAGTTATTACATAATGTTTTATATAAGGAAAATGCTTGTGTGCACCATTAGAAACAATTTTCACACATTCTAAAGTAAATCAGAAGTTGAGGGCTGATTGACACCAGTCCATTTGTAAACTACACATGTGTTTTATGAACTGTTGATTTTTTTCTCCATCGGTGATTACTGGTTAAAGAAACATCTTGAGCCCATAAGGTTGAATGTAACACAGTATCAGATGGTTTTGTGGTTATAGTGATTTATCTTTCCAAGCTAAATTGTGGGGTTTCCCTACTCTACTTTTTATTGCTGTAGGAGAGCACTCATGAATCAGCAGCTCCTGTTAATGGGGTGTCAGCAGATGAGCATAACGACGGCAACATATTTCCTTATCTACTTGTTAATATTGGATCAGGTGTCAGCATGATAGAGGTTCGCCAGTACAATGCTTATTGTATTTATCATTTTCTTTAGTAGTCAGTTGTTACTAGCAACATTATTTTTTGAGGCAGGTAATTGGTAATGGGAAGTTTGAACGAATTATTGGATCCCATTTAGGTGGTGGTACTATCCTTGGTCTTGCTAGACTTTTGACTGGTTGTTCGAGGTACTATTTATTTACCTCGTTTGTTTATAAAATATATAGATTTTTGAGCAATTATGCCTTAAGCCCAAACTCTTCCTTCTAGTCTACTCAAGAAGGGGTCTTTGATACGTGACTAATTGTTTGCTATTAGTTATGATGAATTCTTGGAGTTGAGCCAGAGGGGCAATAATTTATCTGTTGATTTGACTGTTGGGGACATATACGGGGAGCATGGTTATCCAAAGGTACTTCATCTATACTTTGTAAAATAACCATTTTTATGTGAAATTTCTGATAGTAGAATATTAAACACAGCTATCTTACCAATTCTAAAATAAAATGTTTTGGAATTTCACACTGGTTCAGCTCTATGGTGGCCTGGGAAGTAATATATCTATTCTGTAGAGCATAAGTAGAATATTGCAACTAGTGCACAAATAGTTATGGTGATTTTACATTGAATTGCAACTTTTCCATCCATCAGGATGCGGTTAATATCACACGCTTTTATTTTGCAGTCACTTCATGTATCACAGTCACTATTTTGCAGTTATTATGTTTTTTAGAAGATTAGTTTTAGATAAAGGCTTTGACGTGCTTATCATAAAATGTACGAAGCTCCAGCACACCAGGCCGTCAGTATGTCCATTAATTCTTGTTTCTCTTTATGCCAGATTGGTCTTCCAGCATCCACTACTGCAGCTAGCTTTGGAAAAGTGAACTCAAGCAAACTTTCTGAGTACAAAGTAGAGGATCTTGCAGCAGCTCTGTTGAATTCTTTCACCTACAACATTGGACAGGTATATTCTCCAGATATTGGAGCTACTAGGTGACGTTCATGAGTCATGAATTACCCTCTGACTTGTTTTTGTTTCTCTTCTAGATAGCCTACTTTGTGGCTAATCTTTCAGGCCTAAAGCGAATCTTCTTCCGAGGTGCTTATGTCTGTGGTCATGAGAAGACTATGGACAAGATTTCTCGTTCCCTCAAGTATTGGTAAGGAACTTTCTATTCAGTTACAGTGACAAATATCTTAGCAATTATACAAAAAAAGATTGCTATCCAGTAACATGGGAGCAATTGTTCCACTATGATTGAGCAGTTGTAATTGCTTACCTCCTTTTGTTCTTTTGATCCCAGGTCCAAAGGTGAAGTTCAAACGACATTTCTATGTCATGAAGGGTTCTTGGGAACCCTAGGTGCATTTTGGAGTTATGAGAACATGGGCATTGACGGTTTGGCATCACACGAAGCCATTAGGGAGGTCTTACTTGGTGCTCCATACACCGGGCAGTTCCCATCTTTACCTCTGACTCAACAGCAGGACAATGTAAGTTACATGCATTAGCCAACCTAGTCAAATCATCAATGTTTTCTTCAACAGCTCAATGCCAACCTCAACACTTTCTCCTGTTTTTGGCATTTAATTGTATGTGCTTCTTTTAGGGAGAAGATACAAACTATGAAGAGGAGGTGGAGAGGCTGCGACATGACAATGCTGTGCTGAAGGCTGAGCTTGAACGATTACAAAGGGAGAATGCAGAGCTGAAAGCTAAGTTAGTAAAATCTGGTGAAGCAGCTACACTGTAAAGCAATAAAACAAGGATACAATGGTGAAATCATGAATCAATGGTGTACCAGGAGGTGTATGAACAACATGTGATATGGGGGCCACAAACAGCCTCAGCTTGTTGTAACCTGGAACAGTTTTGGCAATGGCTCAAAGGTTATTTACAGAGGAAGAGTGTCACACAGACACAGGTAGTTACCCCAATTAGCATCGCTCATATAGTGAGTTCATGTTGTATATTTATTTCTATTAATTATACAAGAGCCTCTGTACCTCTTTCCTCTGTCATTGGTGTAACCTTTCTTGTGTCTTGTAAATACGGAAGGAGTATGCAAAATGAATAAATATATCATATCCTGTAAATTTATCGAAAAATTCTGCTTTATGAATTACTTAAGAACTGGGTTTGGACCCTGGATCCCGAAGGAAGGAAAACATAATACAGAGTAAAGTTTGGGTGACATGCTGGCTCGTCAGTACAGTACGTTATACTTAGAGAACATTGATGGTATTTGCAGTGTACTACTGCATTTGAACAAAATCCCCAATTAAAATGCAGCTCCCATCACATCAACAATTTATAATGACATAAAACAACCAAAGTAAAGGATAAAACAACTGTCACTGGGTAATTATCACAGTATATCACACAAAATTCGGCAAAACATAAAAAGGAAATGAAAAGAAACGTCGACTGAGAGATTCAAACTCTCGCAGGGAAACCCCATGTACTTAGCAGGCAAACGCCTTAACCACTCGGCCAAAGTGACGGTTGCGAAGCGTACACACGAAATACTAGTACTTTATGGTGGTCGACCACATTAAGACGAGCATCAGTTTCAATTCTTCAGTAAAAGTTCGTCTGATACAGCACGCAGCATGCCATGTGTAGTCCTTAGCCATCAATTTATCAAACCTAAGGTTTTATAGGCAAAAAACTAAACCACTTATGGAGAATTTTCACCTATATGAGCTATAAATATGAGGACTCCCATATACAAGAAATATAGATGAATAAAAATATTAGATCTCCTCTATACATTGTGTCTATCTGTGGTATTCATTGTGTGGTTGGATTGGTTGTCTCTCGACTACGGCATCGATTATCTAACACGTTATCAGTACGAATTTGTTCTACCAGCCAATCGGTATATCGTTCGGGATTTCCACTTTTCTAATCCCTAGTTTGCTATTAGATTAATCTGGTAGATTAATTTGTGAATCTGAGATTAGATCTGTTAATTGCTAATTAGGGTTTAACGATTGTTGTTCATTGCGGGTACGTCATTCGGATTTTTAACAAGAGCAATGGTGGCCGGCACGGTGCTGCCCACTCGCACCATCATCGCGTTCCCTGCGGTGGCGAGGCGAGACCCCATCGAACGTCCATGATGCCAGGGGCCTCGCTTGGTTTGAGTCGTCGTCGTCGTCGCGCATGCACTATTGTCATCGTCGATGCTGTCGCGAGCACCAGATGCGTTGTGACCGTCGTCGTCGCGAGCTCCCAATGAGCCGCCATCGCGCGCCGCCCGATGCCCAAGCTGTTGTGTTGTGCCCAAGGCCGCCGCTGCACAGCACGCGCCCCGCACCACCGAGGCTGAGTCGTGCCACCATCGCACGACATGCGTGCCGCGCATACCATCTCCACCATGGGGTTGAGCCAGTGTAACATCCCAGTTTTTCTGAGTTTTTTTTGAGTTTGCTGGAGTTCTTGGTTTTTAAGTTCCGTGTCTCTGTTACCTCCTCCTCACCATCTCTCGGTCACAACCACCCCTTTGGTCACGGCCACCCTCTTGGTTTCTACCAGCCCCACCTATCAGCCCTGCTCACCTTCTTCCTCCCGCCGCGTCACTGCTGTCGCGAAAGTCTTCGCGCATTAAATATCGATGTGTCGCATTAAATGATGTTGCCTCCGTTGTGATCGTTCCCTCTTTGGTCTCCTCCCCTACCTGCCCCCATCCCCTTTGCTCGGGTCAGCGCCATGCGTGCTTCTGCACCAGCTCACCTGCCCCGTCGCGCGTATTGAATACGACGTCCTTCGTCGCACCCGTTGCCGTCACCCGCTCTCCTCTCCGGACCTCCCCATGCCTTTAAGGCACCAGGGAGACCTCTTGCCCTCCTTTGTTTCCCCCCACTCCTCTCGGTTTAGACTACCCTCTCAGTCGAACCTCCTTCTGAGGACTTGTTCTCCCTCGTTTGAGCTCCGATCAGAGTGATTCAAATTCCTAACCTCATCTAAATTCAGTACCCTTCTTTTAGCTCTAGTTTGGTAGGTTCTTTGGTCTTTTTGGAGTTGTTTTAGTTACTTATTTGGCTTTGATCGCACGAGTAGATTCTGGCATTTCAAAAGACTTCGTGGATCTGACGACCTCGACAGAAGCATCCCAACTCTTCATCGAAGGCAAGTCGCGGATCTTTGATCATATTGAACCAATTTTATAAAAGTATATTGTTTCATATCAATATGCATGGCTAGTTATATATAACTGGTTTGGAAACTACCTAAATACCTACTCGACAGTATGCCTCCTTGATAAATTGCAAACGACATGTTGACATGTACCCTTAGACACCATAGGGTGGGTAATCTTAGTTGGATATTGTTGTAATACCAACATGGGTGCGTATTATGCTTAGCCATACTTTAGTTATCCGAAGGGCTCTTGATCATACTCAAAGAATGTTAAATTTGACTTAATGATATATAGAATTGTGGCGGAACCACTGCTTTAAAAGATGTTGCGCCATGGCAAGGGTTGCCACTTGGCTGGGTTGAACCCAAAATGATTTCATACTCAGGCGAATGATCGTGCAGTAAAGGGGGTGCAGGAAGCATATTAGGATGTGGTTGTTTCACTTGAGTAGCCTCTAAGGACTTAACTTTGTTGGCCATTAATCTAGGCAATACCGTGCAACCACAAGTTCATTTATGGGGTGGACTGGGCTAACTAATTAGCAATACTTTGAGTCGGTTCTGTTTTGGTTGAGAATGGCGCAAGAGGGGGCCAGGAAGGCGAATCCTTAGCGAGCAAAACCGAGTCAAAACAGAGCTTTGTAAAGGCCTTGACACGTTATCTAGACTTCTCAATTAAGGTAGTGAGTGGTGATATCGACGGATGCCAAACAAACTAGAGAAGTCGTGTCTTGTGGGTAAAGCTGTACAACCTC
Source organism: Ampelocalamus luodianensis (assembly GCA_036346255.1). Classification (NCBI taxonomy): domain Eukaryota; kingdom Viridiplantae; phylum Streptophyta; class Magnoliopsida; order Poales; family Poaceae; genus Ampelocalamus; species Ampelocalamus luodianensis. Next base: position 9,524,821 of record CM070628.1, read on the forward strand.
TGCAGAGTGTAAAACTATTCGAATAGCCGTGTCCCCGGTTGTGGACAACGCCTGATGATATCACATGAGGGGTAGTTTTTTCTCAAAAAGGTGGTCATGGGAGTGGTCTGGGAAGTGAACAGGGTGTTCACGAGCCGTTTCAAAGAACTTATTTGCTTATGTATTAATCTTTCAACCTGTGCTTTGCAATCTACTTATTGTATTTCTAGTCAATACTGTTTTCTGCAAATTAACCATAAAGTTGTTCTTGTTAAGCCCTGCATGAATATTATTTGCATATAATTCCCCACGGCTGAGGAGTACATTCAAAGTACTCACGGCTTTATGCCCTCTATTTGATCAGTAGAGGAGGGTGAACCAGGGAACTCTGAGTTCTACGAAGAGGAGTACTTCGAAGACCTTGCGAGCTAGGTCGCGTCCTTCACTCGATTGCCTGTGGGCATGTCAGATGGATTTCACAGATGTTTTGTTCTCCGCTGCTTGTAACCTCTTGATGTTGAGCTCTACGTAGCAACTCTGTAGCAACTATGACCATAAGGTCTTTTGCTAATAGTAATATTATTTGTCTACTCTTTCTTCGGTTTGTTGTATGGATATGATTTCACCTTTGTTGAGACTGTGTGAACTAGTCACTGATCATGGGACTAGTTCGATTTACACAGAGGATTTCGGGGTTGTTTTACTTGGGGTCTCAACAGCCAGCTCGATGGCCGCCGTGCCACGCACACTCCTGCCGAGCCACTGCGCCTCTACGTGCTGCTGCCCGACCATGGTGCGCGCCCCGCGCCCTTGTGCCGCTGTGCTCATCGCGTGCCACTACACCACGCCCGCCTTGCGCCACCGCGAGATGGCCACCGCGCCACACATGCTCCCATCGAGCCGCTGCGCCTCGCGTGCTGCACTCATTTCAGGCATTTAAAATGTTTTACCAGCTGGAAACACATAGAAAATTGTATGAATTATGTAGGATATGTTAGACATCACTAAATAGAAATTTGCTTGCCCTAGATGGTAGCAACTATATCACCTTTGTGAGGACCCGAAATTATTGGAACTATGCCAAATTAAAATTATACTAGAAGCATAATTCTTAATTAAGGAACAACTAGTTCCCACATTAAAAATTATACGAGAAGCATAATAATAAGGAACAAATCCAAATTTCAGGTTCCCGGATATATGTCTTACAATAGTTCCCAGGATCAAGACTATTGCACATATATCCTTAAACAACATTGCATCACACATACAAGACACACATACATTAATACATACAGAATGTTACCATTTGGATCGGTTCTACAAGATCAAGTGACTCATGGTCACTAGCAAAGTTTAACAGCGGGAGCAAAAATAAACAGCAAAAGCCACCAATGACCCCATCACCCACAGGCTATTGAGTGGAGATTAGAAACATCTTCATTCGTTAGCGTCGCCCTGATCGACGCTAACGGGTACCTCATATAAATAACCATCCTCACCTGCAACAAGTGGTGAAAACACCTGAGTACAGAAGGTACTCGCAAGACTTACACAAAACTACTAAAAGAATGTGTTTAGTAGGGCCTAAGCAAAGGAATAGAGGTTAACATGCATAAGATTGTCAACAGTAAGGTTATAATGGCATTAATTTGGCATAAAGCAATACATCTTAACCTACACGTGCTAAATTTTAACAAAGCGGTTTTATAAACTAATTTGGACTAAAAACAGCAAGTAACACAACATGTAATTATAAAACATAACAGTAATAAAGTAGCTATCCACCACAACAAAGATATTGCATGAATACCCTTCATGCCGAACCAGAACCCACGACACAGGTTTATCTCAAAGTCTATACAGGTGACATCAACTCAAGTGTTGTCCATAACCGTGGACACGGCTATTCGAATAGTTTTAACCCTACAAGGATGTACATCTTTACCCACACAACTTAGTTAGCCCGTAAGCCTCTGGATAATAGCACACTTCCTTTGGTATGCTGGCCGGGTAAACTAAGATTTGGTGTTTTTCAGCAAGTTGACACTATTGAGTTGGACTACCCATGTGCGACTGATCTTGCTAGTGTAGGCTATACCACCTACTAACCAACATGGCACACATGTTACACCGGAACATCTGATTCAATAAAAGAAATAAAAGTTGTGCTCACCCGCACATATAGTATTGAAATCGGAGCCTTATGAACACGAAAAAACTCCAAATGTCCTCGCCCTTAAGAATATATGATATAGATACGAGATCAAACACATATATCCTTATCACCCTGAATCCCAACTCAATAACATCAACCCTTTACTTAACCAAACAACGCCCATACACCGCGTGTGGAAATACGTTGGGGCTTGAATTGAATAGTCAGAGTTCAGTCCTTAATTGATCCAGACAAGACCATCATGTTTCCCAATTCTCGTGCATGAAAGCACCACCACTAGCATCCACTTGTCCAGATTAAAAGCAGTTTTTAACACACACTACTTGAATCACTTTCAGTTTTACCCAAACTGAATAAAGAACTAAAATAATGAGTTTAAATCCTCACCACAGGTTTTAGAATCGAAAATAAGGTATTTAAGAAAAGAAAATATCCAGTATCTCTCAAGATTGGCAAGGTAAACTTGTCAATCACTAATATTCTACTGACTGCATGGCTAAGCACAAGCTACAGAATCACAATTATTATTATAATGATTCTAACCTGGAGCATAAGTGTATGGATTAAATTCAGGATAAGCCATAAATGTTGGAATGTAACTGACTATGGACAGTCCACAAGTAATTTTTCAGAAAATAGAATGTAACAATATCATTGTTTTTGTAAAACTCTAAAGTATAAATAATCTGGATCAATATGATGCAAAGAGGATGCTTGCCTTGGTAATAATAAATTTCTTGTTCAGGTGCTGATGGTTCAGAAAGAGAATCAACCACTTCACAAGATTCAGAATCTAAAAATACAAAAATCCAAGGAACAACAATAAGAAATCCATAAGTCAAAGTATTGACAAAGAATGCATGATCAAGATCTTAATACACAATTAGCAAATAAACTTATCACTTGATGATACTAATTAACAGAAAATAAAGGTGATCTAAAGCTACAGTTTCAGATTTTGAAACTGAAAACAGGACAAAATATATATATAAAAAAGGTTTGCTGATTTTTAAAACACTATAAGTAAAATAGTTGGCTTAAGCTATAACTAGCTTCATAATGACAATAGCTTACCCTTAACAGCTATTGACTTAAGCTAACAGGTTTAAGGGTTTAATTAATACTACAGTTTCTGGTTTTGAAAAGAATTGAAATAGGGCAGATTGCAAAAAGAAAAGCTTGCTGATTATTGTGCACTAAAAGCAAAATACTTTTGCCTAAGCTATAACTATTGCTAGTAAGTATAATACTTTAAATTAACCTACAATAGTAATATCTAACAGGGGATTAACTAGGGTTTTGCCACTGGTTTTGTTGGTTTGGTCGACAGCCACCACAAAGGCCAGATTTGATTTCTCATTGGCTAAACTGAAAGTACACTAAGCAAGAGTGTTTGCTTAAGTTGCAACTACCCTTGGACAGAGATCACAATCTAGATTATCCTAAAATAACACTAATCAACAAAGGTTACAACTAGGGTTTGGTCACAGCTGTTGTCGGTCTGACCGACAAAAGCAGCAGAGAAAGGATATTAACCATTTAGCTGATTTGAAACATCCTGAGCCATAAAGATTGATGCTTACGATACTAGGGTTCTGTAGGAGGCTACCTAAACCTGAAGGTTGAACCGAAGAACTCAAAATCTTGAAAACGATATGAAAGATTTCGAGAGGAGCTCACTGGAGCAGAGAACACCACTACGGCGGCGCTCCAACAAGCTCTAGACCAGAGAACAACTCACGGGTGCATCCTGCAAATGATACCCAAAATTCACATTACAAGGTGCATTGAGCATAGATATGGAGGAACAAGGAGTGAGAGAATGAGAGGCTTCACTGGGAAGGAAGAAGATGGAAAAAAGCTTCACGATCAACAATGGCAGTGAGCAAAAAGCTAGGGTTTATATAGAGATCAACCCTTTAGAGCAACCAAGAAGTTTCTAGTGGTGATGCGGTAGCAATTTGATGCCAAGTGTCAAAGGAAGATTTACAAAACCACGACGTGACACCACCTCTCCGGCGAGGAGGTCGGCCGCTGTGCACAATCGCAAGGAAAAAGAAAGGGGTCGCTGACTGGTGGGCTCCACTGGTCAGCTGCAGTGAGGAAACACCACCGTAGGCTCAAAAGAATGCCCACCGTCTGATTTACCATGGACGGCTGAGATGGGGTCGAGTGTTTAGGAGATCCGAACGCTATCCTTCACGTGGACCACACGATTTAAATCCAACGGCTTCTCCAAAAGGTGTGCGCCAAAGGATTTTAAATGTGTTGACTCGACATCGTTAGATTTGATTTTAACGATCGAGATTGGAAATGGGGTTTGGCAGCCCGAACGTCACCACCCGTCTAGACGGTCCGATTCGATTTGAATGGTCCAGATTGAGCGGGGCGTTCGGCGGTCCGAATGTCACCACCCCTATGGACCACACGATCGAAATCCAACGGTCACTAAAAAGATGCGCTCTTTAAGGTTTTAACGCAATCAAAGCGGTACCTTTGGATTTGATTTGAACGGCTGAGATCAACGGGATGCTCGGTGGTCCAAACGTCACCGCTTGAGGAGGAGTGTTGGATCTAAATCCAACGGCTGAGATTAAAGTGATGTTCGGGAGTCCGAACGTCACTACTGATCTAGGCTGTACATTTAGGATCCAACGGCCCGCGAGTTCGGAGGCGCGTCATGCTTTCAAAATCAAGGGTGTGCGCGGTAGGATTGAGATCCAATGGTGGAGATTGCATCAAGTGCGTGGATGACCCGCATGGATCCGCGAATCTCAATCGATTACTTGGAAATCGACGGCTCACGTTCATTTGGGGTTTGGGGCACAACTAAACGTGACAGATGCACCGGTTTAGACCTAAACCCACTTGACTTGGGTCGCTACAGTACAAACCGGCTAGGTTAAGGCTGAACAGCTGACTAACTCATTTTAAATCTCCAAAAGTTTGACTGGGGCTTTAAAAATAGTAAATAAATTTGTAAAATTTCAAAAAATTCAAGGATGTTACTGGGGTATTATATAACCCAGATAAAATTTGAAATCCACTGCTTCTCTTTTGCAAATACATAAATAATTCACCTAAACCAAATAGGTTGGTTAAAAAGCAAATACCTTTCTCAAGGTCAAATTAATTTATGAAACTTTGACAAAAATTATTTTTGACCAAGATAATTTATCTGATATTTGATAAAAACATTTCCCCAGCCTCAATACAAGCATTAACTTGTATTTTCTTTTGAAACTTCAAATAGGTTTTGGATTTGACTAAAAGTTGGAGGGTTTTAAATTGCAACACAATGCCCAAATTTCAAAAATGAGCAGTAATGCTATGAAAAGCATTTGATTACTGTTCATTTAAACTGAGGCTGTTACAACCTTGGTTTATCTCTATGTCGTACAATTGCCGAGCTTGCCGGTGGCACACTTGAACCTGCTGCTATTGAAAAGGCAAATGTTTTGCAATTTATGACGTACCACCTCTACTCTGCCATTCAGAATAACTATGTGGTGACTAAGTGTGATACATTGACTCTATGGTTTTCTCTAAAAGAATGCCTGTAAAAGCCAAATTGTGCCACTGCATGGCACACATACCTAGGACTAGAAGTCCGCAAATGGGTATAACTCTGCCCTATACCGTATTATGTCTCGACTAAGGCTATGTAATCAGAAGTTACTAAATGTTGGTTTGATTGATAAGTAGGTGCATTAGTAAATATGTCACTTTCCTACACGAGTCACATTAGTAGTATAGATTCAGCTTCTGTCGAGCTTGGTCCTGCTCATGATGAGTATTTATTATCTTTTTTGCTTTAGGCTGAAACCTCATGCATTAGATTGTTATTTCCCAGATGTTATAAATAAAATAATGATCTAAGTTGTTCTATTAAAAGCCTTATTTTCTGCTGAATAGTTGATTAAATCTGCTTAATAGAACATATTGCCAGTAGCATATCTTATCTGTAGTAAATTAATCTTGCATGGAATAAAGTTTGTAAACTGTATGCTTGAAAATTGAAAATAATTTGTCATGCTTTGCTAACAAAATATTGGACATGTGATCTTGATATCTAATAAGTCTTAATTCACTAGCTTGTAGTGCACGAATGCCCAAATAGCAAAAGAGAAACTATTTTTCTAAGTGGCATCAGAATAAGTCTAGTCATATGTTGATATCTGATGGATCACTTTGGCTAGAAAACATCATATTCCTCAAATAAGTACAAAATAACTTACGCCCTAAGACTTGGAGTCTATATAACACTATCATCCACCACACTAAAGAACTTTGTAAGCAGAATGTTACAAAGTGCATATTGGTTTTATGTCAATAAAATTGTACTCCTATTGAAGTATGATTGCAAATCTTTTCTAAAACTCTGAGTTGATTTAGGCAAATGGCTGATGCACACACTATCACTCAGGATTTTTATAGTTGGTGTGAAAATAGGGGAGGAAATTGGGCTTGTGTGGGATATTGGAACCTAAAAGGCATAGAAAAATATTCAAAACAAGAGTCATATTAGGCGCAGTGACATATCCTAGGTCAAAGCCAGAAGCAAAAAATAATCATTTATTTTGGAAGATAATAAAAGTAAATTGCATGATTATTATCCTTGTGCAGTTGATATGGGTAAAGACATTTACGCCATTACCGATACTCATGCTGTTGGCAACCACAATCCTTGCAACCCAATACGTGGAATTGATTTGTACCTTTAGCAATATGTTAACCGCCAATATGCAGGAATGCACACTCGTTGGAAATGATATATGCATAATTGGTAAATACGGTCTGCAACTGCATCACCACCAGAAGCCATATTACTTGCTTGAAGCAAATATAATTCTCGAAATAAAATATAATGACCTATTGGATTTTGTTGATCCTGAATGATCTAAATTTGGCCATATTTATTCTGGCATTACAAACTAAAATCAGGCATATAATTATAGTGTTTCTGTTGAACAATAAATATTCCCATCGAATAATTATAGTTTTTGGGTGATTCAACTAGATTTGTAGTCTAGAAAAAAATCTAGTATTTTTGTGTAGATTGACTATGGTCAAATATTTTATGCCCCAGCATTATATTTATGTTCCTGAAGAGCATCATATAGTTTTATGCAATTAAAACATACTACATATGACCATAAGAAAATATATTGCGTAATTATAAACTTGAAATTTAATGATCCAAATTATTTAAAATATGGTACAAGTAATTGAATCAAAACTTGGGCAAATAATAAAGAAGCTAGTCTATAGAATAAGTCTGCCAACTCTTTGACCCCAGCATGGGACCTTTGTCACGGATTAATAACTAACCAGATATTGAAATATCCTACAAAATGTTAGGATCATGTAGTTTTCTTACCACTACACTGATAAAAGTCTAGCTCACTACATATAATTATCAAACCCTTTATTGAAATTAGTGCATGTTGGAGGAATCAAACATTTTTCATATGTTATCACCACTGTAGCATACATCTTTGGGCCCCCACCAGTTGTTAGGGATCATGTTGGATATGAAATTCAATCAATCATATGCCCATGATAGGAGAATTTTGTAGTATGCTATTTAATAAAGATCAAATCTCGGCATTAGGGAGAGAAATGCCTAAAAGTTCAAATGTCATCGTATTTTCTAGAAGAAAAAGATCTTTAGTACTAAGATACATACACTAGTCAAGCTAAATTTAAGGTTTAGTTTATACTCTTGTACGTCAAAAGTGGGGAGACTGCTAGATACTTTCCAATTATGGAGGAGTTACCACAATGTTTACTCTAGTAAATACATTGCTAAAAGTGTAATACCTCGGGTTGAATAGCATATCCACCTATACGAAATTGACTTATTTGTCCTTGATCTAAAATCTGTGAGGACACATGTGGGTCTAAGATCTAATGACACTAGTCAAAATAATTATTAATCACTATTTTAACTCTCTCGAAGAGAACTCACCTTGAAAGTGAAATACCTCATGAAGAGTCTCATCATGAAGATAAAAGCCCTAACAACTTGATGTGTGCATATTACATTCTGGGAATACAGAACGATCAAGAATGTTTTGTTTGGGAAATGACAAAGATCTGGTTAACACCGAGATACCCTCAATTTGGAGGATATAGGAGAAAAGTTATCGACAACCACTTTGCCTCTACAATTACTAAAGTTTCTCTTATGATGACACAGATCTAGAACCAAAGTCCATGGCCGAGCGCTTGAAATGTTCATATAGGGTCACATAATGAAAGTATATGAGGCTGAACTATAATTGCTAAATAAAGTCTTAGAACCAAATAGTTTAGACTTGATGGGTCATTATGAATATAATAAAGTGGTGAAAGCTATAGTTCAAAGGTCCCTGTAGAGACCGTTACTCTCCTATTATGAATGAAATAATGTTCCATTGCATAATAATTCTGGCAAATGACATGAACAAATAAATAAAATATGCAATCAATGGATTTTGAAAATCCTTGACGAGATCCTCGAAAGACTCAAAATTTCTAGTAAGAAAGGTGTAACACCCCAGCCCCACATGAGCCTGGAATGCTACTAAACTAGCACAATAACATTTTTACATTGAAACAATTCTCTAAAATCCGACAGAACCTCCTTTGTTTAGTTACTAAACTGGAGGTCCCAACATTTAAATATAACATAGTCAAATAATCCAACCTCCAGCATAAACAAGAGATAACCAAAACTATGCTAATCATCACTACAACATCCATAGCATGCTAAACAACTAAAGCATAAACAGAATGACATTCATAATCCTCTAATCAACTCTATTACAAATTATTAATCTGTTAATCCAAATGTGAGTAGTTCGTGCAATTGTGCAACCACTTCTATTCCCTCCCATGCATGCCGTTCTTGTAAAGGGGTACCTAAAAACACAACAACGACAAGAGTGAGTCAAAGACCAGCAAGTACATTAAATGGCAACAATAACATAGACTCTGTAATCATCAACATCCATATACCATCTCAATTATAAACAAGACATATGCTCATGCTATGCAAAATGCTCAAGTGCACTTTCTCTCTCTCTTTAACTTTTGCATTTTACAGGTAATGCAAAGTATGCAACCGTCATTTGCATACCCATGCCTGTGCTCGCAAGCACAGGGACCAATTGCCCATTACTCCGCAAGTAATGGGGACCTCAAGCCCACACTCCGCAAGTGTGGGGACCATAAGCCCATCATTTTCACGATGGGGACCTCTTTTCAAAGCCCACATTCCATGAACGTGGGGACCTCAAGCCCGTCATCTACATGACGGGGACCTCAACTGTATGTACTTGGTCACTACGTGACCAAGGCGCCTAGATGCTCTCAACATGCGTATGTACTAGAATGTAACTTTCAACAACTAGTAAAAGCACGAGTACATACCACATCTCAATCACTGAATAACATGTAGAGCATTATCACATACAAAGTTACTCTTTAATCACAAACATGCCATAACCAAGTCTCATTCATATATATCACACTATCATCCATGTATGACTAGTACAGGAAAGACACGACCAATTCCAGCAATCAAACATAAATATTCTACAACCCGAATACTTGCAACCCGATCCTTCATCATAGTCATTTTATCAAACCAGTACTTGTAAGTATTGGGTACTTCAAAGTTGTGCATTTTTTTGTCCTCACAAGACCAAGTCTAAGTATGATATCAATATGCACAAGCACCAACACTATTCATCATCAGAGTACCAAAAGCAATAACGACATTCATGTAAGGCATAACCATACTTTGAACATCCACCATTCTTGAAACAATCATCACTCAAGCAATCTTGCTACGCTATCATATATCGAAAAGCACACAAACATGGCCAATCAATCACACCCATACAACAGACAATGCACTTGCCTCAACCGTGCGGGAGCGAAGGGCGCGAAGAGGGTGCCGCCTCGGAACCAGTCCCCACCTAAAAACCATTTAGGAGAATGCTAAGATAACAGTAATGGACCACTCAAACCAAATGAGTAAACCGAACTCATAAAAGCTTGAACGCGATCCCAACTCCAATTTCCTATAAGCTAATCTGTCCCCTCTGGAAATAGTCGTGTTCTAAAATTCGTATCTTTTAGTACAGTAGTCCAAATGAGGTGATCTTGGACTTCATTGAAAGGTTATCAAATTATCCAACTAAACCTAGTTGGTGAGCCTTCCTGATTCGGCCAACTACTACCCTTATCAAGCCAAATAACAGAACAACATTTTCTCGCCAGGTTCTCTGGACAGTACACTAAAACCATCATAACTTTTAGCTCGTTTGTCCAAATTTTGCGTTCTTGCCCTTCCCTGAAAGCTACGACAATTATCTATAACTTTTGTTATACTGAGCTCCTCAAATTCGCCCTTTAACAGATCGAACAAGACAGATTACTAAAACCCATCAGATTACCGACAGATTCGCAGAACAGTCCCACCAATAAATTCATAACTTTTGCTACAGAGGTCCAAATATCGTGATCTAGTACTTCATCGAAAGATAGCGACGTCCTCTACAATTATCTAGGAGACATCCGGACCTGATTCTGCCCTTAGACTACTCAAAAACGTCGCCCAACCCACTCTGCTCCAACCGATCAGATTACCGATAAAACTTAATAATCAAATAATCGACTAATCGTAAGGGGATCGGGTCTTACCCTCGAAGAACCGCTAAAGATGACGCACCGAGGTCGTGATCTCTCCCCTTTACTTTCTTCTCCCCGCACTCCTTCTTCTCCCTTCTTCTTGATCGGTGACCACGATGGAGATCTCCCCCCTTCTCTTCATGGACAGCACCAATGGAGGGGAAGGTTGGAGGGGATGAATGCTACAGTACCATGGTGCTACAGTGCACATACTACAGGGGAGGAGAAGCAAGGAGGGAGAGGAGGGGGCGGCCAAAGGGGAGGAGGAGGAGGAGTGGGCGGCTAGGGTTTGGGGGAAAGGTGCCTCCCCTTGGTCGCCACCTATGGGCCTCATGGGCGAAGCCGAGCCAGGTTGCCGCGGTTTTACAAAAAAATCCCTTCTCCTTCCTTGTTTTGATGTTTTGCTGAAGGAAACATTCTCCCGATTTAATTATTCCTTCCCGATTTAATTATTCTCTCCCGACTAATTCCTTTCAAATACTTTTAGAGCATGACGAATTCCTTTCGAATACTTTTGGGGCATTACAAAAGGAAACAAAATCGCAATATATATAGAACCCGTACCCAAATAGTCTCTTACATGTAGTAAGAACATCTCCGGAAAAGAGAGCATCTTCCTAAAGAAAAATTATCTTAATTACCAATCGATCTCTTAACTACACCAATGATCATATGATCCCTATAAGTGGAAAAGGACCCATCAAGACCCGAAAGAATGTAATGAGGAACCTAAAAACCATAAGTGTGCCATACAAACACTTATAAAGTGCATCTTCCATCAGAAGTTAGTGAAATAGTGGTTTCCTCTAGTACCATGAAGGTACAACACACATTGGTGATATTGGCAATTAATCCCCTAAACGCTAAAACTAAGACTGATTATATTTTACTCTAGAGTGATACAACTATACTTTATAGTTCTGAAGAACATACTATTGATTGTAACTTTAACCACCCAGAGATAGTTACAAAATATTAAGACCCTGAAAGGTTTTGATAAATCATATCTGTAACATCCCAATTTTCTGAGCTTAAAAATCTTTTGAATAGTTAGTAGGGAGAAAAAGTCACCATTTGGATTTATTTCAATTTAATTCAAAAGCTTAATATTGGACTTTACAATAAAAATATTTAATGTGAATAATTCCAACATGAATAATAGCCAAAACTATTTTATTTGGGTTATATGTGCTCAGATACATTTTCTAGATTTTTCTAGAATTTTTTTGAGTTCATTTGCTATGTTCTATTGCTTATTTGAATTTCTGGTAATTTATAAAATAGAAAAGCTATTTAAAATATCATAAAACCCTTCGGGCCGAATTGCCTAAACCCGGCCCATTTTCCCTCTGTCGCCGGCCAAATCCCGCGCGCAGCCCAGCTCGCCCCCGCGCGCGCCCGCCTCCGCTGACAGGTGGACCCCACCTGTTAGTCTCTCCGCCTCTTCTCTCTCTCTCTCTCCGAGCGCCCCGCTCATCCTCCACCGTGCGATAAAAAATAGATGGCTGGATGCGCGTGATCTAATCGGGAGTCCGAACGTCCCATTGATTGTGGGCCGTTCGATCTTGGACGGACGGTCGGATCTTGAGTCCGTTCGCGGCCGCGCCGCTTCCGCGCCCGCGCCCGAGCCGCCGTCGCTGACATGTGGGCCCCGTCCGCCACGTCATCATCGTCTTCGACGCGGACTCCACCTTCCCTCTGAGTTCTCCGCCACCGCGCCGTGTTCTTCGCGGACACGCCTCTCGGGGCTATTTAAGGCCCCAAGGACCCTCGTGCCCCGCACCCCGAGTCGCGCCGCCTCCGAAAACCCTAGCCACCGCCAGCAGATCGCCGCCAGGAGCCCTAGCCGCCGCCTTCGTCTTCAGCGCCGGCCGAAGGACCTCGTCGCCGCTGCCGCCGTTCCAGCCCTCCCTGTCGCCGTTGGACGCCATCTTCGGGATCGCCGTGTCACCCGCATCTCGGAACCGCCGTCGCCTTCGCCGGGGAACCCCTCCAACGCCGTCGTCGTCGAGCCCGAGCCTCAGCCTCCGCCTTAACCTCGCCGTCGGTCACCCTCGTCCACCCCGAGCACCCGTGAGCACACCGTTGAGATCCCCGCATCCCCCTCTACCTCCCAGTACCATCCGCCGCCGACGAGGAGCCGCCGTTCGCGAGGACCCTCGGTTCCCGAGCCTCCGCCGTCGTTTAACCACCGCGTCAGCGCCAGCTTGGCGCCATGTCAGCACCCTCGCCGACGTGTCACGTGTGTGGCGTCCAGTCAGCGTCCACATGCATGCGTGCGTGGGCAGTCCACCGATCTCCAGATCCCGAGGCTCGGTAGACTTGGTCTACCGTGAGCCGTGTCTCTGACATGTTGGTCCCACATGTCAGTGTTTTCTTTTTATTTATCTCTTTTCCAAAATCCTGAGGGTTGACGTCAGCATTGCGCAATAATCCAATTTTTCTTTTAAGAAATATTTCAGAAATTCTGGAAAATCCAATTTAGGGTTTTTCTTTTAGATTTAAACTTCCAGAGCCCATAACTTTTGCGTCCGAACTCCGATTGAGCCCATTCAAATTCCAAAATTTATATAAATTCGAGCTCTATTTATCTGAGATTTTTTTAAATTTTTGGAGTTTGTTTTGCCACTGTTATTTATTTGTCTCGTTTGCGAGTAGACGTCGTTTCGTCGGGAAATTTTGGAAAAGAAGGAGCACCTCAAGATCAAGACCAGTACTTAGACCTTTTCCAAGGCAAGTCATACCTTTGATCATCTTGAACCCAGTTTTCAAATTACTTTGTTTCAAAGTACTGCATTCTATTTTAATTATGTATTTAAATATTTTGGGCATAGTTATTATCCAAATTGTTATCATCACCTTGACTTTGTATGTCATAATTCCTTGTCACCCTAGATTGGTTGTTAATTGGTACTATTGTAGCACCAACGTGGGTTGGTTAGATGCGAGTACAATTACTTAGCCATGCTACGAGTCTCACATCTCATTGGAGTTGCAAATATTGAATTTGACTAAGTGACTATGGAACTTTGTGTAAAACTGTGTGTGCTGTGTGTTATTACTTTGTGATAGCATGTGTTGCACCAAAACCAACTGGGTGGGAAAGGATTTAGACTGAGGCAAGTGGTGGATACTTCGTGATATGGTGGACTTTGTGAATGAGAATGATAATCTTTGTGACATAGTTAGAGAATGGAAGTCTTGCTTTGGTCAATTAAGGACTTAACTTTGTACGCCATTGAACTGAGCCTTACTGTACGACCACATGCTTGGTATGGGACGGGCCTAACTTAGTAGGTTATGGATTCTTGGCATTGATTACTCAGGTGGTAGGTTAGGTTATGGGTGGAGGTGTGTACTACAAGGTAGTCGCATCACGGGGCGGTTCGCCGTGTCCCTGTCCAGCGGTGTGTGTTATGCCAAAGCGCTTCATTTGGGTTGGCATAGTGGTTTGTAAGCACATCGGGAGTGTCAATGTTAAGATGAAGTTTCTGAACCGTTTTGTTATGATTAGTGCTTGCAACACTAGTTGTATCGTGTGAGTAAAGTGTACAACCTTTGCAGAGTGTTAAATCAATCTATTCGAATAGCCGCGTCCGCGGTCATAGACATGCTCGGGGATTTCACACGAGGGGTAGATTTTCATAAAACTATTGGGAAGGGACAGTTGTGTGATTTAAATCATATTGTTGTGTGAAAGAATTTGATTAGGTTATGTGTCTTTGTTAAAACAAATGTTAAATTAATATTGTCTATTTGTTTTGAATTTGCTTTCAATCTATTATTTGTATTCATTTGCAAATAATAACCACATAAGCCATTTCTTTCGGAATAAGCCTGCATCTATAAATTGTATTTTGTGGTATGATTTGTGAGTACGGTTGTGTACTCACGCTTGTTGTAAAACTTACGCCCAAACCTACAGAAGAGGAGTCTACGCCTGCTTTCGAGGAGGAGTTCGCGAAGGTATTGATCGTTAAGGTTTGGATCCCGATCGGTTACTGTGGTGAATTGATGGGATCTCTTGAAGTTATTTACGTTCGCTACTATTTTATTCTCTGTTAGCCCTGCGTGGCTCAATAAGTGTAAACTCGATCATAAGGTCAAAACCCTTATTTGTTATTCAAACTAATCGTTTACTTTATTTATCGCTTGTGTGGATTGATATTCACCTATGTTGACACTGTGTGCACTAGCGTGATCCTGGACTAGTACATTATACATAGAGGGTTCCAGAATCATAATTTTGGGTCCCGACAATATCCAAAAGGCATACGACTTTGCAACTAATATTATCCTATATCCCCTGCAAAGATAATTTACTTGTGTTGCATAATCAAATAGTAGTATTTGATAAGTTAAACATGTTACTTACGAAGTGTTTATCATAAAATATCCATATGAGTAATAGGATATTTGTATGTAAGACTCTGTATTGTGATAATCTAGTTGATTTGATCACAATATACTTGCCTATATTCATTTTCAAAAAATATATGAAAGACATTAGAGCAACAAGACTTCAGCGAAAGTTGTCTTTAGGGAGAGCATGATAAACACTGATCATCATATGTGAGATTTTGAATCATCATATGTGAGATTTTGAAAATCTTACTCAAGCCTGGAAGGTGTTGTTACGATGATTACTGCATAAATTCACTTTGAAGGTTTTACAATTTAATAGTTTAGATCCAGTTGGTCGACAATGCAAATATCATAAAGATTACACATTGATCTTGATGATCATTACTAAATCCTAAAGATATGCTGACTACTTGTCAAATCTCTATAGTACAAAATCCTAGAATGGATTTATATTACTTTGTGCTGGTGCAGTCATCTCTTGGTGGTCATCTAAGCAGACTTTGGTAGCTATTTTCACCAACTACTCAGAGATTACAGCACTATATGAAGTGTCATTTGAATATGTTTGGCTCAGACGTGTGATTAACCACATCCAAAAATATTGTGGCATTAATACCGTCAATACCCCTCAATTATCTATAAAGATAATGCTGCTTGTATTACACAAATACAAACGGTTTATGTCAAGAGCAATGCCACGAAGTAAGTACATTGCTCCTAAATTTTCTATCATGAAATCCAGAACAATAGTGAGGTAAAGATCCTACAAACAAAGTTGTGTGAAAACCCAGTTGATTTATTCACTAAGTCTTTGCCTATATGCAGTTTCCAAAGATGCATTTATGGCATTGGAATATAGTGGTTTAAAGAGTTGCAGAGTTCAGGTGGAGTAAATCCCTAGATCATAACTCTTATTAAATCCTGAGGATTATTAAACGTTGTACTATTTTTCTTGGTGAGTTTTCCTGAAGTTTTCTCACATAAAGGTTTTTAGTGAGGCAACAAGTGTAATGCAACTTACGTATGTAATGTACTTTTTTCTCCATTCCTTTTTTTCTCAATAGGTTTCTGGAAGGAGATTTTAATGAAATATTTGCATATCGTTGTTTATTGTCCAAGAGGGGGTGCTATAAAACCTAGGGTTTTATGAGCAAAATACTAAATCATTTCTGAAGGGCTTTCAACTATATGGGCTACAAATATGAGAACCCCTGTGTACAAGAGATATAGATGAATAAAGATATTGATCTTCTCTATATATTGTGTCTATCTTTGATGTTCATTATATTGATTATTTAACGGATCACGTGATTTTACCACCAATTGTTCGTTCGTGTACACGTCATCAGCTTAATTCAGTTGCTAAAAGGCAAAGCTAGATATGTTTTTTTAGATGTAGATACGGCTTTTTTCTGAGATGACTAAAACCTACCACTCTGCATGAATAACATGACCGTGTCTCAGATACATCTTGACTCTTGGTGACTCACTGCAACAAATGCAAACGCTAGCTGTGTCTACTGGTCACGAGCAAGCTGCTACTAGCAAATTAAAGGACTTGAGAAGCAAGCATGGGAATGACGTTATAAACCACTGAGCGTTTGCTTGGCTTGCAAGAGCTGTCTTGCCTTAGAACCGCGTCCGGAAAACATGGCCGCCACGTGAACTCACGTTATCTTGTCGTTAGTTTTGATTTGTTCATTTTAGGCTCCAGCAAACAAGAAAAGGCTCGGAAATGGATCGCGTTTCTCTGCTAATTCTAGTTTCCTTTCGAATTTGGGTTAATGGTTAGCCGCAAGCTAATGGAGTGTGTTTACTTCCAAGTGGGGCTCTACTTTTGATGCAAGGCATGCCACTTGCCACCTCACAAATCACTTCCCAAAGATCGAATTGCAAGCAAAATACATATCCTTGTACTCTTAGGCCTCCGTGTGGATTAGCTTTAGTAACAGCTTAAAGACACCGAATAATCGAACTTATCCCGATATGATAATAAGCTGAGGCCACTCTCCATCGCCCTGTAAGAGAAGCCAACTTTGCAAATTATTAAAGTATATTGCTCATCTTTCTTTGCCACCTTAAGTTTTTAGGTGAATTGGTTCATGCGTGTAACTCAATATGGTATCAGAACCAACATGTCTTAAATTCAAGACCTAGTTTACATAATATTTTTAAAAAATCGAGTTCATGTCTTAGACCTAGGGAGCTTAGACGTGATGGGAAGTATTGAAGTATGTTGTCTATATTTTCTCATCAACTTAAGTTTTTGGATAAACATGCAACTCAATACAAACAGGGCCCAATCTTAGAGCATGTTTGGAATACAAAAATCAATTCCTGTACAGATCTGAAAAAATCCCCAGGTTCCGAACAGGGCTGTAGCCTGTAAGTTATCAGCAGACACTGTTCAATACTCTTCTGAACTCTGATCCCGGGTCAGACCGGTCAAAGATAAGTCCATGACGGAGTACAGAGTACACGAGAGCGCTGTTACGCTAATTAAGGTTCAGATGTGGAAACAAAACGTGCAGGCTTGCGCCTCCTTCCTTCCTTCACAAGCACAGCCCAAACCGAAGCCAAACAACACGTATCTGAAACCCAACACACTTCACCGCTTGCGTACAAGGCTCACACAACCGAAGCTTCACAAGCTGCTAGCTAGCTCTATATAAACGACCCATCGAAGAAACTCGACTATCAAAGTATCAATACGTGCACAAACCATATATACTCTTCGATCGTAAGCTGCACATAGAGCATCTTCTCGCCAGTGATTCGTAGAGCAATTGTTAGTTAGCAATGGGCAACGTGGAAGCGGCCCCAATCTCGCCGGAGCTCGGCGACGCGCTGGCCAAGGTGGCCGTTTTCGCGCTCGTCCAGGCGCTGGTCTACCTTATCCTGCGCAAGTCGTCGGACGTCTTCTCCACGGCCAGGACGACGAGATCCCTCAGCTTCCGGCCGATGCGGAGCATGAGCGTCCGACGCGTGCTGGCGGCGTTCTCGGACGTCCCCGTCGGCATTCCCGAAGATGGCGGCTCGTCCACGTCGCCGGCGCACCATGGGGCTGCTGACCGGGCGGACTAGTTTGAGTGATTTGAGCTAATATGACTATATGAGTAGTGTGCGTTTCCCTCTTAATTATGATTGGTAGTAGGGATTCTAAAGAAGAAGAACAAAAAGAAAAAAAAAATTGTACTATGTGTATAATTCAGTTTGTGTTTGTATATATTATATTGAACTAAGTTTGACTTATTATTTCATTCTTTTTTAACGAATTCTGGTCTTGTTTCTGTTTGCCGAGATGGCTTCATGTTCAGTGTCAGTTTGGTTTCTGATGAAGGCAGCAAATCGGCGCCAGTAGTGTTGCTTCGTAGTAGTGGATGCAGCGAGGGTGCCAATCTTTGGTCTATGGAGTTGAGGCCCATCAAGTGGAGCTTTGGCAGGCTGTTTCATATATAGGCCTCCAAAGCCCAATTCTATATTTCCAGCGCAATCCAACTCATACAACGGGTTGAGATGGGGTGTCCGTTTGGAACACAGAAATTCCAGTAGGAATCTAGAAAATTCCCCCATTCTAAATAGAGTCTTAACCGTGAGGATTTAGAAAGGTGGCAATGCAGCAATGGAGATGCTTCCTATTGTGTTCCTTGTTAACAAACAAAATCCTTTAAAAGAACGAACAGAAGAAATGTTAGTACCAAGCCCCATCAAAAGTAGCTCTAAATTGTCCATAATGTGTTTCGTTTTCCCCTTTTTCCGTTTGGTTCGTTGACTGCCATGGAAGCACTACAAGTGAAAACTGCAACAGCGCAAACCGACCACATGCTACTACGACCTTCAACCCCCTTACCAGAGGGGGTGTCATTGCCCATGGTCCCTCGCATTACCGAGAAAGAGAACATGCTAGCCATACAAAGGTCAACATCGCACTAGCCAAGCACCTAAATGTAGTATCCCATTAGATCTCTAACGACAGGACAGTTCTCTAGTTATAACCGTTACTTCCCCATTTTGCCATGCTACACATTGAGAGCGATAGGCCCAAATCGATACTCCCCACCCCATCGATCAACACAGGAAATTAGAGTTCATCAGAGGGCGAATCAATGTCGTTCTTCTCACGTAGTCAGGCAATGAACCTTCAACTTTCCACTCCCATGCCCCCGATGCGACGATTCCGCTGGCTGCGCCGACTACTTCCGCGCGCTATAGCCACAAAGCCGTGGCACATTTGCCGATCGCGCGTGACGGGCAAACCCTCCGTTCGCGGCCACCTAACCGAGCCGACGCCCACCGACGGCGGACGAAGCTAGTGAAGTCCAGCGAAACAAACCGACGATCGTGCGTGCCGGCCGGCCGCAGGGGCGTCAGAGGGCAAAAACCACGTACTCCATACGTGCCGTGCCGCTTTCGGATCGGCGTGGCCCCTCCCGCACCGGGACCGAACCGGCGAGTGCCCTTTAAATGCCGCGTTCGCTTGGGCCCCGTCATTGTTATCTGCGCGGACGGGTTCCTGCCTCAAAAGCTGTACGTAATCACCTGGGGCCCCGACGCTGACAAACAGTGCGTAAAAGGAACCAGCCACCAGGGCAGCCTGTCAGTCACCCTGATAGTACCAAAAAAAGTTCTACAAGCAGTTTCTCTTTAAGATCAACACATGCATGCTCAATATTGTGCTAACCGTTTTTAACACGGAAATTTTAAAACAGTTTGATTTTCACAGGATTTGGGGAAAGAAGACTCTCCCGTCTTTTGCTCGTCGGTGGGAGATCTCCATGGAGGGAGGGCGCTTTAAAGCCATGGGTCGATCACCGTCTTGATGCAACGCAGCTCCAAGATCACATGAACCCGTATAGCCGCCCATAGACCGGACGTTTGGGCGGACGCCCTCCCTGCTTTCCTTTCGTCTCTCTCGTCGTCGCACGCTGCGTGCATGGTATTAGCTGGCCTGCTTTGCTCGCTTGCTTTACCTTTACAATACTACCACACTTGCGAAGTCACGGTTAAAGCGCCACGCCCTTGCCTTGCTTGAATCGTACTCCATGAATCTACATCTACTAAACTCTTTTTTCCATTGTTTTTTCTTTCTTTTGAGGCCTAGTTAAAAGTTATCAGGAATGATAGTGGATCATTTCAAGTTTGTACAAAAAAATTATCAGGATGGTAAAATCAAAGTGATTCAGTGGATCAAGAAATGAGATGAGACAAATTAATCATCGAGACAATTAAGAAAGAGACACCTGGGAATTAGGCCGAATCTTTGGAAAGGAACCCCACACCAAAACACTATCAGGCCACACAAAAACAGTCTTTGTGATAACATGGATGGGTCCTGACTAGGAAGACGATGGCTAGCCAGCTAGCTTAGCTAGCTGAGTCTCTGGGTTACATGTGATCTGGAAAGAATGTTCTACGTTTTACGCTTATTATATGCCAAAGAGCGATCGATAATGCTTGATAATTGTGTTCCATTAGATCCTGATCTCCAGGTCCAGACTAATTATTATTGGATAGTTTAGTATGACTCTGTATCTATGTCTTGGTCACATCCATGTATTTCCATTTTGACTGGAACTTCTGCATCATGTCAAATTTGGCATGGAACTAGTGGCAGACAAGTAGTAGAAATATGCCTAATTGCCCCCACCAAATTAGAATAGTCAATAGTGGAGTTGCAATACAGTGTGGAGTCAACCACCTGGATCGGAGTGAGTTCGTACCTAATGTCTGCAGTTTTCTTGTCTGTGATACGTTCATTCCGTGCAAGGACTGAGACAGAGGATTAGTGAGAGCCATGATTCTCTCATGGTTGATGAAACATTTTATATTATTCTTAATTTGCTTATGTAGAATAGCAAATTATTTCTAATTGGCATCCTTCGATATTTAGTTATCACTATATACCTCTGACTAAAAATTTTCTACTCCGTCGCTGATTCCTAATTCCATGCATGTTCTTTTCGTCTCGTAGTGATGTCTCGGTAGCATTATTACCCTATTACTAGAGGAGAACCTAATTTCAAGACGTTGATCAAACCATTTTGATAGAACAATTTTAGGTCTATTTAAAACACATGATTTTCATAAGAATTTTGTACAATATCTCACATCCAGTATCCAGTGAGAATGGACGTTTCATTTCAACCTAAATTCAAACAAAAAAATTTCACAGGAAATAATTCAACTCCAGTATAAATCGAACAAAATTTGACCTTAAACGCCTACACAGAAGTACTCTCTTGTTTACTCGCCACCTCGGGAGGAAGAAACCCTCCTCTAATGCAAAAGGAAAGTACGTGGTAGTACTAGCTTTTTTTTGGAGTAAAATAATGTCGCACTTTCTAACATTAAACCATCCCGTACGCTTTTGGACATGGGCCGACCAAAGTCCAACTCGGAGATGACACCGACACAGATTCCGCAGAGGCCAAGATACCACCTGTACGGACGTGGCAAGCAGGGTCGCGCTAGCGTACGAGACTTGTTTGTCAAACGAGCACTAATATCAAGACAACGCAAGATGCACACTCTAGGGTACCATGGGGGTACTGCCTCTTGTTCCGATTTCTCTGCTTTGCTCTGGTAAATTAGACCAGATTACAAATCTTAGGCACATTTGAAATGCGGAAACTGAATTGTTTTCTACAAATGTCTTTTTTAGAACATTGGAACTTGTCATGTTTTCTGCAAAAATTGATCTGTTTCTTGTAAAATTTCTGCGAAATTTCTGTGTTTCAAATAGAGCCTTAAAACACGGGCGATGGGGCTAAAATCATAATGATTAGGAGCGAAACATATACTCTCTCCGGTCATAAAAGAATGTTGTTTCAGATAGGTGCAGTTAAACTTTCTAAACTTTGACTATCGATATCTATTTCAAAATTTACATTGAACACATGAAAATGATATATATATATTTGTCTCAAAAAGAACTTTCATAAAAGTATAATTTTGATAGGCTTTATAAATTTATTACGATAGAAATTAGCGGTCAAAATTGCCTTTTGGGGATCATGCCGATGTCCAAAACGATTCTTTTGTGACCGGGAGTAGTGCCTTGCCAATTGAAATACCTTTGGTTAAAGATGACAATTTCAAATGCGAGCTTTTGTGTGTTATTGAGCAAATAAATTGGCCTGAATGTATGTGTGATAAAGGCAAATGCCACCAAGATTTGAATCCGTTATTCACATGAGATACCAGATACCGTTCCATTCGAAATATTAATGTAATATAGTTGATCAGCGAAAAAGAAAAGGGTAAACTAACATGTCTACTTGACTGGTCCTGCCAAAATGATTTGTGCTAGCTAGTACTCACTACATGTATGGAATCACGTTCGTATGGATTTAGATATCTAAACAAACTTGCATCAAATGAAGCTTGTAAAGTGTGGATTTAGATACCTATAAACCCAAAAAGAAGGCTCTGTTAGGGCATTAATTACCTCGGGAAGTTGGTGGGAATTACCAACCAAATGACATCTCATAAAAACCATCTGCATCCCCCTCTCTCTCCCATCATTCTCTTGTTCCCCCTCCCAAATCCCAACTCTCATCCGCCTCCCTCCCGACGCCGGCCTCTACACCCCTCACAACTCTCATCCTCCTCCCTCCTGATGTCGGCTGCTCCCACTCCCCTACCCACCCCTTCACCTCCCCCTCTGCCTCCCTCTCGATGTTGGCTGCTCCCGCTTCGCCTTCCTCCCAACGCCGGTTGCTCCCCTTCAACCTCCACCCATCGCCTCCCCCTCCCCCTTCGCCAGCCCCCTCCGCCTCCCATCTGCCTCCCTCCCGACAAGGGCCTCCCCTCTCGCCTCCCTTCCCCTCCCCTCCTCAACCGCCTGCCTGCGTCCTCTCTCCCAGCCGACGCGCCAGACTGCCGCCCCACGCCCTATCACCTCCTCCCATGTACGCTCCCTCTATAATAGTATATGATAATGAGCAGATGGTGACCCTCCTGCGATGCTCATTGCCGGTGTCCTAAACTTAGTAAGTACATAATTAGCTTGTTGCTATCACTAGGCCACTTCGTTTTGTAATTGTTGAACCAATAGTTCTTCAAATGCTGATATGCATGTTAAGTGGTATTTGAATTGTAATTTCAGTTCGTTCTACTAAATGAAATGATCATGTACAATCATGGTGATGGTAACTGCAAATTTCCTGCTTGGTGAATTTATAGCTTAGTTGTTTCATGATTCACATGGATCTTACCGTTTGCACAAGTATTTGAGGGCTTTGATACATCATATGCATCTGCTTCTTTTGTCTAATCCTTCTCTCACTACCAGAAACTGCTTATTTCCCGAGTGCCTATATTTTTACTGAGTGTCTGGACGGAAACACTCGAAAAAATCCCGAGTGTTTCATAAGACACTCGGGACGTGTAACATCCCGTTTGTCCTATAGTTCTTGCCAGATTTTAAAACAAAAAAGGAACCATTCGGTTTATTGGTTTGCTCAAACTTAACTTGGAACTTTGAAAAATATTGGATGTTTAACTTGAACTAACTTAACTTCAACTAAGTCAAATCAGCTCTTTGTTCGCTGTTGAGTTCTCTGGTGTTCTTTGGCCTTTAGTTTCCCTTCTTTGTTTGCTTTGTGTGTCCCTCGGCTTAGTTTTTCCTCTCTTGGACCTCCCTAAGTCCAAATCTCCCCTCGGTTAGGACCACTCTTAAGGTTCAGACCTCCTTCCTATGGTCTAGACCTCCTTTGTGTTATCGCTTGGTTTAGACCTCCTCAGGTTTAGACCTCCTTTATGCTTGAACCTCTTCTTTGTCAAGACCTCCCCTGGGTTCCGATCTTCTTTTAGGTCGCAACCACCCTCGAGCTATTCTAAGCTCGGGTTTGTATTTCAAACCCCTTTGATTCCTGAAATTCGATTTTGAATTAGGTGTCCCCTTTTTGGACCTCCCTTTTGCTTGACCTCCTCTCCTTCTACTTCTTTCAGGACCTTCTCTTTGTTAGATTTTGACCGTCAGATCTCCTTTTGTTAGATCTTGACCATCAGGACCTTCCTTTGTTAGATCTTGACCGTCGGGACCTCCCTTGGTTCCATCCTGACTGTTAGGACCTCCTTGGATCTTTTTCTTTGGACCTCTCCATTAGATCCTTTCCCTATTTGTATCTTATTCATTAGAACTCCTTTGTGTATGGACCTCATTTAAGTCCAGATCCTGTGTGCGCCTTTCCCCTCTCTAGACCCGTTAGATCTTGTTTGGGCGGCCCGATGTAAGTGCACGTTCGCGTGCTCCAAACATCCCTTTCCCCCTTGGACCACCCGATCAAGACCGTGTGGCCTTGGTTCGTTGCGCCTTTTCCTTTCTCCTCTGGACCTTCTCCACCCCATGACCTCTGGTCTTTTTGCAAATACCATCCTCTTCTATCACGACCACCCTATGTGGTCATGACCTCTAGTCTTTTTGCAAAGACCACCATATGTGGTCATGACCTCTGGTCTTTTTGCAAAGACCACCCTGGTAGAACAGGACCTCCTCCTAAGACCACCCCGTAGTTGGGCCTCTCCTTTGGTCACGACTTTCTCCTGTTGCTTTAACCAACCCCTTTGTTTGAGCCAGCCCTGTCCACTTTCCCCTTTCTGCATGCTTGCAGCAGAAAGTCTCTGAATATTTAATGTTGCTGCGGCATATTAAATGCAATCACATCTAAGGTACTTTGTTTCCTCCTTTTGATGGCATGCCTTGTCTTATCCTTGTCCTGTTTTTCACCTACCCTTGACACGTTTGCCCTAAGCCCCTCAGTGTTTCACTGCCATCTCCAGCTACAAGTAGCCCAAGCATGCCTCTCTTCATCACTTTTTTCCTCATTTCTAATTGCTTTGCTTTCGCCTAGCTCTCTCCGTGCTTGTGCCCGGAGCTTCACCCTCCTTTGTGATGAACCACGAAGATCCTATTTTTAGCCCGATCTTTCGATGAGAAGGATACGTTCAGTGGTAGTCGCTCAACTCTCACGATCCTGGCTACGAACTCGCAAGGCTTGAAACCACGCAATCGCTGAACTGCTCGACAAGTCGTTATCAACTGTGCATGAATACTCGGTTGACCTGATCACGAAGATCGATTCCTGCATACACCGAAGAAGCACGCAAGAACAAGATAAATAAGCAATCTAAAATTGCGGATATGAAATTGAATGTATTGATAGGTGGGGTTCCGAAGAATAATATCGCTGTTGATCTCGCCGATCAAGAGGATAAAGAATAAAGTAGCAAAGCTAAACTTCAATCAACAAAACCCAAAGAACTAAAGGGGATGGCGGACACTATGTATAGGAGGAAGAAGGAGGGGCGGTGTACTGTTCATGCATGAACAGTAACCACGTGAACAGTACAGCCCTAGGGTTTCTCTCCAAATTACAAGGCCCGCGGCCCAAATAGGTGACGCAGCACCTTCTTTTGATGATTGCAGCGCGCACAGAAGGAATTTAGAGGTGAGACTAGATCTGTTTGAAAGAGGACGAGATAAGCTTTCAATCAAGTACTCGTAGACCTTCTTTTGATGGTATGTTTTGTCTTATCCTTATCCTGTTTTTCACATACCCTTGACACGTTTGCCTTAAGCCCCTCAGTGTTTCACTGCCATCTCCAGCTACAAGTAGCCCGAGCATGCCTCCTTCATCACCTTTTTCTACATTTCTAATTGCTTTGCTTTCGCCTAGCTCTCTCCGTGCTTGTGCTCGGAGCTTCACCCTCCTTTGGGTTTGGACCTCCCCTCTCGCCAGGACCTCCTACTCTTCTGGTTTTGAGTTGAATTCATTTAAGTTCTTTTGAGTCTTTTAAGTTCTTTTGCTTGAGTTTGCTTTGTTAATTTGGTTCTTTGCAAACGTGTAGATCCTGAGTTCGTGGAGGAGTTCTTGGATCCAGCAGCCTCTGCCGAAGTCTCACCACTTCTCAACGAATGCAAGTCGTAGACCTTTGATCATATTGGACCTAGTTTTCCAAAAGTATATTATTTTACTTTATCATGCATGGCTATTTTTATGAGAAGTGGTTTGGGCAGTAGCTATTTTTCCCACTTGATATTATACCTCCTTGTATAATTGTACTCGACATGTTGACATGTCCCCCTTGGACAACTTAGAATGGGTATTTTAGTTGGTATTGTTTGATATTGCCAACTTGGGATCGTAGTTATGCTTAGCCTAGCTTTAGAACCACTGGTCTTGAGAATCTTATTTTCTCCTTCAATAAACTTGACTAATTACATTATGGAACTCTAGTGAGATGCCACTGTTGAGCAACTATGGTGAGATGCCACCATTGCGTCGATTGTGGTGTGATGTCGCTTTTGTTCAAACTTGTGGTGCCAAGATCAGGGTGGTCTTTTTGGCTGGGTTGAACCCAAAACTATTTTCTCACCCGGGGAAGTGATCGTGCAGTAAAAGGGGGTTGCTATACGCACTGTGGGATGAGGTTGTCTTCCTTGGGTGGCTTAAGGACTTAACTTTGTGTTTCATTGATCCGGGTATCACCGTGCAACCACAAGACCATTTTATGGGGGTGGTCTGAGCCAAATAATTAGTAATGACTTGGTTCGGTTCTGTTGTGATTGAAGTGTGTGCTGATTCACACTTGGCGTAAGAGGGGACACGAATCTGGCGGGTGTTCCCGTTAGAAGCGAAACCTTAGTGGGCAGAATTGAGCCAGATCAAAGCTTTATAATGGCCTTGTCGCGCTCTCTAGACTATCCATCTTCGAAAATGAGCAAAGGGTTCCGACGGGAACCCGACCCGCTAGAGAGGTCGTGAAATGTGGGTAAAGTTGTACACCTCTGCAGAGTGAAAATCTATTCGAATAGCCAAGTCCTTGGTCATGGACATTGCCTGGTGATTTTGCACAAGGGGTAGCTTTTTCAAAAGAGGTCTTGTGAACCCTAGGGTGGTCCAGGATGCTCTTGAGTTGGTGCTCTGGGGACGTCTTGGAGCTTTAGGGTGGTTTTTGGGAGCTCTGGAGTTGGTGCTCCAGGGTGGTCGTGGGGGGGGGGGTCCTGGGCGTGGGTGCGCCCAGACCTCCCACGAGTGGTTTTGGGAGTGAGTTGGTGCTCACAATCTCCTTTTAAACAAATGAACTTATATGTTATTGTTTTGCTTTTAACTTGAGCTTGCAATCTATCTATGTTATTTCCTATAAAATATTGCTTTCTACAACTAACCCTGCAGCTCTCTTTTGTCAATGCCAATGCATGAATAATAATTGCACACTTGTTCCTCGCGATTTGCTGAGTACATTCAATGTACTCGTGGTTTTAAGCCCTCTATTTGAGCAGTGGCCGAAGATGATCAGGGACAAGGTTGCTCAGATCTCTTCGAGGAGTTCTTTAATGACCTGACCTTTTAGGAGTCATCCTCCACTCGACAGCCTGTGGGCTTGCCGGATGGCTTCATGCGCTTTTGGTGGTTCCGCTGTGAGGTTTTGTTGTCGTTTTTGTAAGCCCTTGCTGGCAACCTCTGTAAACAACCCTGGCCGTAAGGCCCTTGTTTAATATAAGTTTTACTTTATCTGCGTTGTTCCAGTTGTGTGACTGTGTGGTTAGTGCATGCAACTCAATAGAAAGGAATTGGGTATGTCGCACGCTGAGGAGCTTGGAAAGGACTCCAACATGCAATTTGGGGTCGATGAATCTCAGGTGCCTTTGACCATCTTGGTTAGAGATGGCAATCGGGCGCGGCGGGCACGGGTAGTGCTTGATCATACCCATGCCCGCGACCGATTTCCCCCCACGGATATACCCGCGAAGGACAACGGGCGAAGAACCTCGCCAATGCCCGTCGCCCACGGGTACCCCTCGCCCGCGGGTATGCCCGTGTACCCGAATGCACCACATATTCACATTCACACATCAACTGTCAACTAATTTTAGTGCTGTGAAGCCATTTTAAATCTTTACACATTACAAAATTTCTCCATGGAGTTGAACTTTATAATATGTATAAGTTTAGCTTATCATTACGTGAAGCATTTCTGTACTACACTTTCATTTTACTCTATTCTCCATGGAGTGTAACTTACAGTCAGATCTTGCCCATCTTTTCACACCACGAAAATTAACAAAACAAGTTTTACAAGGAAATTAACTCTGAATGTTAATCATGTAAGCCACCACCAGCCGGGATGGTAATTTTGGCTTTTGATCAAGTATCAAGTATCAACGACGAACCGAACTTGCTCGAGTATCTTGACCGCCTTCCCAAAAGAAAGAATACACATTATGACAAGCACTGTGTCTTCAACATTTCCATCAATCAACACAAACTTACTTTGCATGTTGAACAGTCTCCCTTACTGGGAACAGCTTCTCCAACTTTGCATTGGAGAGATCCTTATTAGGATCAAGCTCCATGTGTGCCTTGTTATATGCATCAACAGGGAAACGCCTCCTCAACCTAGCCTGGAGTTCAGCAAGCTCATCCTTATCCTTTGGAACCTAGGGAGGAATGGAGAAACAATAATCAATAGGTATGCAATTGTGCAAACGAAAGCAGCCGGGCCACTGTAATGCATGCAAGAGAACATGTCATTCTCTCCAAATTAACAAGACTGATGCTATTGCTGAGGAAAGATAGAAAAATTACTACAAATAAATTCAAAATTAGTTCGTTTCAGTAGATCTACAAGTGATTCCAATGGCTTTTCAGTAGATCTGCAAGTGATTCCAAAGTAGATCTGCAAGTCATTCCAAAGTTAGTAACTGAATGCTTGAATGCTCCCTTGTTGTAAATCAATTAATCAACTAGCGGCCATGGGAGGGAGGGGGGCGATTGGTGGCAGCGGCCACGGGAGGGAGGGAGGAGAGTGGCAGCGGCAACCACTGGAGGGAGGGAGGGAGGTGGGCGGTGACGGCCACGGGAGGGAGGGAGGCAAGCGGCGGCGACGGCCACGGGAGGGAGGGAGGCGAGCGCGCGACTACGGCCGAGGGGGAGGGAGCGGCGGCGGCCGGCTGGCTGGAGGAGCGAGGAGAGGATTGGAGATGAAGGGGTTGGACGTGGTGGCGCGGTTCCTGGCGAGGCACACGCTGACCGGGGCCAGGAGTGAGGCGGGGCAAGGGCTCGCCGGGAGGAGGATGGGGGCGGCGACTGGCTGGGAGGAGAACGGGCCAACACGGCGGATCTGGATCCTGAGTAATAGGGGTTGAGGATCCGGAGTAATGGGGAGGGGCGAGGCGTGGTTGGTGGGAGGTAGACGGGGCGACGGCTGGCCGGGAGGTGGACGGGGGCAGCGGCTGGCCGGGAGGTGGAGTTCTGGGAGGGGTGCGGGGAGGGGATGCGCGGAGCCAGAAATGGAGGAGGCGGGGGAAGAAGGAGGCATACGGGGCGACGAAGGAGGCGAGGAATGCGAGGGAGAGGGGCGGGGAGGTGGCAGTGGATGAGGAGGAGCGGTGTTGGAGGGCGGCGAGTTCGGAGAGGACGGCGAGTGCGGGAGTGTGGGGAGGGGAGAGGGCGACTGCAGGAGGGTGGCGGGCTGGCCGCTGATGGAGTGATGGCCGAAGGGAATGGCCGAATGAACGGATAGAACACGAACTTGATGGAGTGAACTAGGGTTTTTTGGGCCCACATATCAGTGTGGGGTTGGCAGGTAAACGGGCGTGATGGGACGGGTAGAGCTCACCCAT
Organism: Ampelocalamus luodianensis; assembly: GCA_036346255.1. NCBI lineage: Eukaryota > Viridiplantae > Streptophyta > Magnoliopsida > Poales > Poaceae > Ampelocalamus > Ampelocalamus luodianensis. The sequence goes on from CM070628.1 coordinate 9,554,655, forward strand.
GCCCGCTCCCGTTTACCCGATGGGCATAGTATTGCCCCCATTTATATACCCATGGGCGAAGAAAGCCCCCCATGCCCAACTCTATTAGGGTATTTACCCGCAGGCACGCGGGTAATCGGGCACAATTGCCATCCCTAATCTTGGTTGAGGCTCGCTAGCCTGCTGATGGCCCTTAGTCTGTTCTGGGGAAGCGTAGGACTTCTATTAAGGGGGGACACAGTTATTGGCTTTGGACAATGCGTTGGTGCTTCATTCTGGAGGTGAGTTGGAGGGAGTCTCAAAACAGGGGTGTTTCACATCAATTTCAGTGGTCAACTTTGCAAACCTGATGGGAGCTCAGACTGCTCCCAGTGCTCCACCCTGGCCAGTATCTTAAGGGTGTCATGTAGGCAAACTACTGAGATGACAGTAGATTAAATGAGGTGAGAGATTGTTGCAGTATCTAAATAAGAGACTGCTCTGGCTCAAAGTCATAGACAAAAAAATTAACTCATTTCCATCTTGTACACACCATCTCCTTGAGATTCTACATCTAATTAATTAAAATGACCTAAGATATTACACCATAAGAAACCATGTATTGAAAAGATAGTATCCTAACACTCCTCATACACTAAGAAACTGCACTAAGATATTGTCCATTGAGAGCAGCCTCACGACGAGCCTCGTCAGGAGCAATGAATGCTCTAGTCTGGAACTGTCGGGGGGTGGGGAACTCCCGAACAGTTCAAGAACTTGTCAGCCTTGTGCGGACGCATCACCCCAAACTTGTCTTCCTTTCATAGACAAGACAATCTAAAGTAAGGTTGAAAAACTTGAAATGGCGCCTTGGGTTGAAGGGTTGTTTGCCAATGGATAGTTCTGGTTTGAGTGGTGGCATTGTTTTATTTTGGGATGAGTCTATTGATGTCACTTTACTGGGAATGTCGAAAAAATGTATTGTTGTTCTGGTTAGGGAGCACCCGCAGGCAACATGCTGGAGGGCCAATTTCGTTTATGGTGAACCTCGGGTGGAAAACTGACACCTTATGTGGGAGTTGTTGAAACGGATTAGGAAACGTTCAGATGCGCCTTGGCTTGTGGCAGGGGACTTCAATGAAACGCAGGTGTGGGCATTATAATTAGGGACGAAAAAGGCTAGGTGCTTCTTTCTTATTGGAGGTCAATTCACCAAGGCGGTGATCTAGAGGAAGTTGAAGCGTGGTCTTGTTTCGAAGGTGTACAGTTGGCTGTAGAATGCATCCAAAAGGCAGCAGTGCTTGAGACTAATTGTGCGTCGCTTGTCTATCTGCTATCCCACCAGAAGGATCACCGCTCTAGGCTGATGTTTATTGTGTCGGAAATGCTTGAGATGGCTTCTCACCTGCCAGGATTCACGATTCATCACACGAAAAGAGAGCAAAATGGTGTAGCTCATGAGCTGACGCAACTCGCAAAATGCCTTAACCATTGTGCGGTTTGGCGTGAGCAAGTGCTTTTTTGTATTGAGCATCTGGTAGCTCAAGAGTATTACCAAACTTCTGATTAACATATAAAACTCTCTTTCCTAAAGAAAAGAATTTAGCCAGAACATTATACTGACTAATAGTTCTTCTATCAGTCCCATATCCTAGCTAACAAGTCTCTTTATGTCACGATTACATCCCAAGTGAAATCTCGAGTGACTTTTTAATATTGCACTTGCTTTTTTTCCCCTTGACCGCGGATCAAGGAGGTTACAAAGACTAAGAAAATGCTAAAACAATTACTAGAAAGAGAACAAAAAACTGCTTAGAAACACTGCAAAAATCATGTGAACTGGAAAACAGCATTGATATGTCATTGGCATAAGGTTGTCGTAATCTCAAATCTACTCATAGATCCTACTATTCTACGACCCTAGATTGACCGGAACGATCTGATCCCAGATAGTCTTAATTGGGTAGAATATTAATACTATTACGATTTTATCAAAAAAATTGTAGGATCGTCATCAAATTTTCATATGATTCTACCCGATTCTAGTGTTTCATTATAAATAATTACAGGTATATGTCCTTTTAATTGTAAAATTTCACGTTTATCTCGTCATGTCCACAATAATTTGCAATAATAGCAAATGATCTTTCCTTTGCACTACATTTTTGTAAACAAAAGTTCTAAAGCTATAATTTTAAAAATATAACAATATTGAAATACATTGTAGATTTTTTTTAAAAAAAAGTTTCGTTGATAAAATCAGATAGGATTTTAAATTCCACATCTATCCTACGATTCGAGATGCTGCCAAAGAACCTCCGATCCGATATAAGATTGTGATTCTAACAACCTTGCTTGGCATGTGGCCATGTGTCTCACTTGTCATCCCCGCACTACACTATGTTATTTCTAATTTACACATCTTTGCGGTGTTGTTTAGTAGTAATTTTTCCAAAGACAAATACTATGGTATCTCTTTTCGTGTCTTAAGAATAATATAGAATAATCAATGTGCAAATTTACTAACCAGGCCTCGGGAGCAAGGAAAGATAAAATAAATGCAAATGAGAAGAATCATCATTAAAGTTGCATACCTATATCTTATAATTTTCATCCAAGATTGGATAAACATTGTACTATTTTTATTAAAATTAAAGAGAGAGAGAGAGTAGTTGGTAAACAATACTATTCAACAAATAAATACAGTAAATGCATCACTCTAAAAAATAAGTATATATGGATGATAAATAGTCAAAATTGAAGGCGAAGGATTAATTTCTAAAGCAATGCAGAGATATCTTTCTTTCTGCAACAGTCTCTTCTTCATAACACAGTATTAGCAGTTTCTCCTTTGACCCTGTGAATAAATAGATTCAAATGCAAGTAGTAACACTGAAATAAAATCTAAACAGATTAGCGATTTGTTAGTTTATCCAAGACCTATCCAAAAGGGCGATACAGCATGGTCCAGCATGGACCGGCTAGTTAACTTGGCCGTGCGGTGCCGGCCCCTAGGCTCAGCCGTTGACCCAGGCACGGCACACTAAGCTCACGGGACGTGTCGTGTTGGTTCGGGCACGATTAGCCCGATGGGTCCGGGTTGACCTGTTTAGCCCATCTTAGTCTAAAAAATTTGAAAAATTCTAGAAAAATATATAGAATTCAAAAATACAAATTTAAATTTGAAAAAGAGTTCTATACCCATAAAAAGATACATATATATTGAAAATGTGATAATTAGCTTTAGTAATCTTTAGATGGCTACTTCGTTAAAAACTTTGCCAAGTAAAAACTCAACATGAGAAAATCTTGGTAAAGAAAAAATAGTACAACCTATAGTTCTGCATACATCGATGTTCTAAGTGTCGTTGTGTAGGTAAAGATTTTTGAACACATCTGCCAACTTTGGATTTTCTACAGAGTGTTAATCTCGTGTATAAGCTTTTTCCCAGTCTTTCATAGTTAGAAGTATCTCCACCATCTCACTTGTGAGATTTGTTCTTCTCTCCTCCAATATTCTTCTAGAATGACTGAAAGTAGACTCGGAGGAAACTGTGGAGATAGGAACAGTTAAGACATCCTGTGCTAATATGGATAGCACTGGATATATTACCTTATAGTCATGCCACTATTGCAAAAATTCGATGTTCTCTTCTTGGTAATCCACGGTATCACTGTCCAGATAGGTGGATAGTTACCCATTGCAATGGTGGATGCTGTGTCTTGCTTGAGAACATGATGTTGGAGAACCTGATTTCCTGAAGGAAGAACCTGCATCCCATATTTTGCCCCACGCAATTGTCTTGTTACCTGTGGTGGGTGGTACTAAAGGTCATTGCAAGCGAACTCCTTGAAATTTTAGTTCGTACTTTTGATAAACATAGGAATAATTAGTACAAACATCTAAAAAAAGTTAGAAAAATCTATGCCTGTAGCATCACTCAAAAGTTAGAGACATGATGAGGACATCCTTAGCTATGTTGTTTCATATGTTGTGTTAAATCTTTATTGTACTTCAGAACACAATGAACTTACAAAAAGGGTTGAAACTTTTGTAAAGAAGCATAACATTATGGTGAACTCATTTCTATTTATTCCTAATGATGTTATTCATGAGAATGGAATACTACCTCATATCATTACTTTGTGAATTTTTAGGTTTGACAAATGGAAGACTTTAGAATCGAGAGGGAGGAGAGGAAGGCCCATGTGGTGGGAGAGCAAAAGGGGAGAAGGCTAAGAATCCAAAGCTCATGTTTTGGATAAAATTTTCGAGCCCAATTCGGACCTCCCACAAGTTCAACCGAATTTAAACTTGGAATCAACTCAGAACTCAACTTGGATTCGATTTCGGGACTACCCAACAGACCTGTAATAAAAAGGTCATAACTTTCACAAACAGAGTCTGATTCAGGTGTTCTTGTGCTTGTTGGAAAGCTTATTCCAAGACCTTTCCAAAGGATCTAGCCCCACCTCAAAATTCGTTTGGAGCGCATTGAAATCATCAAAATAACACGGCGGATCAGGAGATAGAGTTGTTGTTTGACTCCACTTCTTGTGGCTGCCACCTCTCCTTCAATATATACTATGTGCATGCCTCTTTTAGGGTTTTTAGGCTTGTTTATATTGGTTTTTTCATCGTAAAAACTTTGTCGTGTGTTCTTGTGTCGACTAGACCAACAACTGCGATTTACAGATCTCAACTCGTGTGAATTCATATATCCTATTTGCAATTTCAGATTGCTTGTGTATCTTTTTCTTGCTTGTTCTTCAATTGCTCAGAGGAATTGAACCTCATGTTCAGGTCAACCACGTTCTTGGCACAGTTGATAACGACTTGGAGTGTGGTTTAGCGATTGCTTGGTGATCTGGTCGTGACCGATTGGTAGCCTACATTGTGAAAGTCATACCTCCACAAATCGACGTATCATCCTATCGGAAAATCGGGACCCAACTTACTCATCAAAACATTAGTGAGTCATCGATGTTTAGCTCTAGGATCTAAAATAAATGCAAATGCATATAGAAAATAGATTTCTTTCCAATGTTTCACATATTTAGTTTTCATAGTAGCGATAGCCTCTCATAACACTATTTCATTTTCATGAGCCTTCAAGTGACTAGCAATTTCAAGAATAATATGCACAATTAGAGGAGATGTTGAAAAATACACTGCGGATAAAGCAACAGTGGATTCATAAAAAAGTTCTAAAAATGGCAGTAACTATCGAGATCCAAATATGCAAATCTGGACCCAATATGTATAATGCACTAGTCCAGGATCACGCTAGTGCACATAGTATCAACATAGATGAATATCAATCCACACAAAGTGAATATAAGAATAAACGACTAATTTGATTAATAAATAAGGGTCGTAACATTATGGTCGAATTTACACTTATTAAGCCATGTAGGGCTGATACTAAATAAAGTGACGACAGTGGAATGAAAACAACTCCAACGGAAACCCATCGACTTGCCACAAGCAACCAATTGGAATCAAGACCTAGCGATCACCCACCTCGTTAAACTCCTCCTTGAAACCAGGCGAAGGCTCCTTCACTTCAGCTGAATGATTGCAGCAAGGATGAGTACTCCGAGTACTCAACAAGTTGTACTACGGAATGCAATTATAGATGATGACTTATTTCAAAAGAAATGACTTCTATGGTTGTTTTGCAAAATGCAACAATTGTAATTGAATATAAATAATAGATTGAAACCATAATTTAAAACAAATAAACAATAATAATTTAACAAGTATTTTCACAAAGCTCACAAAGCCTAATCAAATTCTTTCACACAGCCATATGAGTTAAATCACACAACTGCCCCTTCCCAACTATGTTATAAAATTCTACCCCTCGTGTGAAATCCCTGAGAATGTCTATGACCGCGGATGCGGCTATTCGAATATATTGATTAACACTTTGCAAAGGTTTGTACACTTTACCCACAAGATATAACCAGTATAGCTAGCACCAATAATAACAAAACGTTTTCAAAATGTCATCTTGACAATTGACCCTCCCGATGTGCATACCGTCGTACCAACCCTGATGGAGTGCTTTGGTCCGATGCACATCATTAGACCTGGAGACAGTGAACCGCTCTTAAGTGTGACCCACCCACAGTAGTACACCCCCCACCCTAGCACACAGTCTAACCGACATGCCTGAGTAGTCAACGCTAAGATTTCATTGCTTACTAAATTAGGCTTGTCCCATGCCAGGCATGTGGTCGTACAGTTATGACTTAGTTCAATAGCACACAAAGATAAGTCTTTAATTGGCCAAGGTGAGACTGCCCAATTTCTAACCAAATTACCAAGATTCATATTTTTCCAAGCACGAAGTTCCACCAGATCACAATTCTTTCCTTGCCTCAGTCTAAATTTTTTCCCACACTGTTGGTTAAGTGCATCACATGCCATCAACGAGTAACAACATACAACACATTGTTTTTACAAAACGTTCCATAATCACTTAGTCAAGTTTAGATTTGTAATTCAAAATGATATTAATAACCCGTTGTATGGCTAAGCAGACTATTCATGTCTAACCAACCTATATTGGTGCTATGATATTACCAACTAATAATTAACCAAGCTAGGTGACAAAAGATCATGGTAATACATTGAACAAAGTGGATATAATTGTAACATCCCAAGTTTTGACTTGCGTTTTAAATGTAAGAAAATGAGTAGAAATTAAAACTTTTTCTTACATCTTGCAATCCTTGTATGTTCTAAAGAATTCTTGCAAAAGAATTATAGGATTACAAGTCACAAGTCACTCTGATCGAAAACCTTGTCTTCCAAAAACATTCTTGTCAAACCTTTTGATCATCTCCGGAAATATTTTTCTAAGTTCTTGGATGGTATGTGACCCTCTCAAAAATTTCACAATTTTTAGAAATTGTTTGAACATTTTAAGAGGTCGTCAAACCACTTTGACCCTTGGTCAAAACCCTAGCTCAGCACCTTGGGAAATTTCTGGGAAAAAATTGCTTAGCATATAAACGTCCAGAAATTTTTCACAAGGTTCATCTCAAGGTTAGCAAGTTATCAGAAAATTTCATAAATTTTGGACTTAGTTTGCTATCTCCAAAATTTCTCAAAATTCTCAGCTCAAATGAAACCCTAAGTCAACCTTGGGTCTGGTTTGAGTCGACTGAATCATGGTTGAACCCAACCGCCTAGACCACCTCACTGGCTGCTTTGGGTGCAAACCACCTCAGCCGTTGGATTCTTGTCCTACGGGTTAGATCTTCGGGATCTCCTCAAAGACCTCCTCTGGTCTTTGTAAAGACCTCCCACCTGCAGGACCTCCTCTGGTCCTTTTTGCAAAGACAACCTCTAGATCTCCCGAAGACCTCCTCAAACCACGTTGGCATTTTTGGCAAAGACCACCCGCTAGTCTTTCACAAAACAATCCATAGGACCTCCTTTGCAATTATTGCGAAGACCACCTTTAGGCATCCTCAAAAGACCTCCTCGACCACCCCTAGCATTGGGTGATCGTGGGCCGTCCATCCTTTGATCTGTGTCTCAGACATCCTTGTGAGTTAGGACCTCCGAGCACCTCTTCAAATCGTGACCTCCGCTTTCTAATCCAACCACCTGCATCTCCGACCCGAGCTCAAGTCCACCCGAACGTTATACTTTTGACCGCCTCCTGAGCTCTTTCTCCGCAGTGGGACCGTCTCGAGCCGGGTCATCGTCTCGCCTGTGCGCGTGAGCCATGGCAGTAAAGCTCGCGGTGCCTTGTCACTTCATGTCCTTGTCGGCGCTTTTTGCCACCTTGCATTAAATGCGTGTCGCCTTTGCCCCAAAGTCGTGTCTCAGCTGCTTCAATCACGCCACTTGTCCATGGCAAAGCCGTGAACCATGGAATGGTCCGAGCTCACCATTTGAGCTTGCACTTGGTCAAGCCCGTGCTCCCTAGCTATCTAAGCCTCAACTCTCCTCCTCCGCCCTTTTAGACACCTTTGTGCTCACCCGAGTTCCTCTCATGTTGTCCCAATCACAACTCCCGAGCACCTCGCCATTGTCTGACCTTGAGCTCCTCAAGGCCATCCGAGCTCCAATGGTTCAATTGCATTTCTTGGCATGCCAACTTGTCCATTTGGGCACTTTGAGCATTTCCTAACTTACCTTGTTTGGCCTACTCGGGATTGTCAAAGTGGGAACTTGTTCTTTGAGGCCGGATTTGCCTTCTTCCTCATCTCCTAGAAGCCTTTTGTCGCTGGAGCTCCTCCGACGGTTTCCTTGATTTCACCGTCCTCGTGTTAGTGCCCAAGTGTTTGAGCTTCATTCCGATTAGACCACGTTAGTTTTTCTTTTGTCGCTTTTGTACCTCCGCTGGTCATCTCTGCCAGCCGCTGTAGGAGGTGTTTTAGCCCTAGTGTTTGGCACCTTTAGGTTCTCCTCGCTATTTAGAGTCCATCTGTGCCCTTGGTTCCTACCGGCGTGGTCCACTTGGCTGGCGGTGAGCTAAAACCCGAACTCGTGTTTTTGTCACACCTTCCTCGGACAAGTCCTGTGGCCAATGATTAGCATTTATGTTGTCCTAAAGCCTAATCTTTAGCGTTCAATACAGTTCCTATCGGCTAAACATGCGTCCCGTTATGTTTCAGAGCTCTTAGGTTAAATCATGACCGTTAAGACCTCCCTCGCGAGATCTTGGCCGTCAAGACCTCTTTGTTTGGACCTCAGTCTCTAGGACCTCCCCTAACTCAGTCCTAGCCGCTAAGACCTCCCGGTTTCTATCCCACCTGCTTAGGAGCTCCCTGCTTAGATTCAGGCTGCTGGGAGTTTTCTATGAAAACTCTAGGTCGCAGGACCTCTTCGGTTTTGAATCTCACCACAAAGACCTTTTCTAGGTAGATCTCGACCCTTAGATCCTTTTTGTAAAATCTCTAAGTGCAGGACCTCCTCCGAGGTCCTCTTTGCAAAAAGACCACCCTCGGTCTTTGTAAAGGGAATCTCAGTGCCACCCCGAGCAAATCTGGGCCGTTAAGGCCTCCCCGGGAGATCTTAGCCATCGGGGTCCTCCTCCACTAAATCCTCACCCCAAGACCTCCTCAAAATCCCAACCACTAGGACCTCCTCCCGATTCATCTCGACCGTCGAGATCTTCCTCCGTGAAGACCTCTCGCTCTCGTGACCTCCTCGACAACTGGACCGCCCAAGACCTCCTCTAGTAAGATCTTGGCCGCCCTGCACATCCTCCGTCATGTGCTTAGCTCTAGGACCTCCTCTCGCCTCCGACCGTTAGATTTAGATCTAACGGGCCAGACCTCTCTGTAGATCTTAGCCGAGACCTCCTCCTTCGGGATCTAACCTGCTCAAGACCTCCCTAGCTCCAACTGAGCCGCCCGCATCTCCTCCCGTCAAAACCCCGCCGATAGGACCTCCCGCGTAGATCTTGGCCATCCATGACCTCCTCGGTGAGATCCCAACCGCTCAGACCTTCCCGAGAGATCTTGACCGCCCAGACCTCCTCGTAAATCCCAACCGATCAGACCACTCCGGTAGATCTTGACCGCTCAGACCTCCTGGGAGATCCGAGCCGTTAAGATCTCTTTCTGCTCAAACGTTGACCTTAAGACCTCCTCGTGGAGCTCGGGCCGCCAGATCCCGATCCGACGCCACGACCTCCCTAGTGCACAAGGAGATCCTTCGCGCGCCGTGCATCCGATGGTCGGACCGTTGGATTCAATATCAATGGCCGACCTCCCTTGGCGCTGCCGCTTCGGCACAGGCGCCGTGCTCGGAGCCGTTGGATCTCACATCAACGGTTCCGACCTCCCTGCTTTGTCACCACCAGAGCTCCCGAGAGCTCCAAATTTTCAAAGTGTTTAAACATTCTAGTTTTCAAATGTGAATAACTATTTCGCTTTAACTCCTTTTGAGAATTTCAAACTGTGTTAGCTCAGTGGTAAGATGAACTTTAAATTGAGTATGATTTTAAACTCTTTCTCAGAGCAGTAAAATAGTATAAACTAGGTTAACTTGTTTCAACCTAAAATGTGGTCTAAAATTCATTGAAATTTGTAAAATGCATAACTTATTCTCTGTAATTCCAAACTGAGCAAACTAAATTTTGTTAAAACCCACTAGGAATGTACTATAGGGTAGAATAGGTCTTAATATGATCCTTGCCACTGAATTTATGATCTACGAGTTTTAGAACTTAGAAAAATCATAACTAATTCATTATAACTCTGAATGATGTGAACTTAACTTTGTTGTTCTTAGGATGACATTATCTACCTACCATAAAAATTTCAGACCTTAGATCATTCTAGAAAATTTCACCATGAACAGTACTAGTAATTAATTTAATTGAATTAATAGGCTGAGAGAACTTAGTTTAGTCATAACTTTTTCATACCTAATCCAAATGACTTGATTCTTGTTCCTAAATTTGTATAACATCTTAATCTTGCTGCTGTATAAATTTCATGGTATTTGGAGAACTTTTGCTGTGGAGTTTTATTTGGAGTTCTTGTTCTTATTTGGTTATCGCCTTTTTGCGTTAGGTTCCGAAGGAATTATTGAGTACGTGAGTGAATCCTCTGCAGGAAGAAAGTGATCTACAGCAAGTCAAGCAGTTTGATCATGTTAATCCCAGTATTTTTAAGTATTTATGTTGTTTACAAATTCTATGTATGCATTGCTAGTTTGTGTTAAACTATTGTTGATAGTTGGCCTAGTAGATGCATTTCCTTAGACAAATGTTTATCCTTTACTACCATGAGCCTAGGTTATTGCTGTGATTAGAGCTCGTTGGATGAACTCTTGTCACTTAGTAGTTGCGAATTAATTGCTTCGCCATGCTTAGCTTCCGGTAGAAATGGGCGGTTATCGACTTGTCGATAACCTTGATCACATAAAACTTATTATCACTTATGATTTCAGCCTTGTGCCATGTTTACTTGTGAAAACTAAAACCTGAAACAAAATGATTTAGACTTGGGCACAATGGTATGTTGGTGTGCTTTCAGGTGTGACTCGAATGGTGCCCAAGTCAATTAAGGACCGAACTTCTTGTGAGTACCGTTATCCAGCATTTTGTGCGTATAACCACACTAGAGGGTATGGGACCTCTCTTGAATTAGTACTTTGGGAGGCATTAATTAATGAGTCTCGCTGTAGTTTATAGAGAAAATGATCACAAAGGCGTGACCGGTGGTTCTTTCTAGGTCCTCTACCCGACCGGGTCTTGCAAATGTCCGGCTAGCGTTACCTAAATGGCTAATGACTCCGGCTTTGCTTGACTCCACCACAACGTGTGGTCCTAGTGGCCCATTTCGCCACCGGTCACTAAGGGTTAACCCCATACGTGCCACTCTTAATTAACGCTTTCCATTGGAAACGCCTCAGAGGACTTAGCCGGCTTGCATACCAAAGGAAGTGTGCTTAATAGCTTGGCAAAAGGCGGTATGAAGTGTGGGTACATTGGTACACCCGCAGGTTAAAACTATTCGAATAGCCTCGCCCTAGGTTATGGACACGCTTGGGTAAGCTTTTCAAGAGTTAGACTACAACATTTTAATTAAAATCGATGGGTGGTACGAACTGGGATTCGTATATGTGGTGGCTATTGGGTTAGTCACCAATAGGTGGTTACTCTTGTACTTATTGTATCTCGTGTTATTTCATTCAATAAAAGCCGATTGCAAACTTGCTTTCGAAATGTACTACATTATTACAAATAAAGTTGGCTTTGTGCAAAATGAGACATACAACCTCCACTTAAATAAGCTTGCATGTAGCATATTGATAGGTCTGCTATTCCACACGCGCCTTATGAGTACATTTTTGTACTCGGCTGCTTTGCTTAATGTTTTTGTTGCAGAGGAAGAAGGTGAGCCCCAAGGGCTTCCCTTTGTGAGATGTGCTTCGGGTTTGACGACTAGCTTGGCGGTCTTGCTGGTTGCCTTGTGGGTAAAGGCACACTATAATCAAATAGGTGAATAGCTAATCCCAAAACATTAAAATAATTAAATACTTGAAATAACATGTAATAGTTTGAATCAAAGTAATTTTAAAAACTAGGTTCAACATGGTCAAAGGAACAACTTTCCTTGAAACAAGTCTCGGTACTGGTCTTGAGCTTGATCCACTCCTCCTTCCTAAAAAACTCCCAAAGTATCAACGCTACGCGCAAACGAAAGTGAAAACCAAAATAAATAAAAAAAATCAATAAATAAACTCCAAAATTTTAATAAATATCACAGGAAGGTAGGGCTTGAATTTAGACGAATTTAGAAACTTGAATGAGCTCAATCGGAGTTCGTATGAGAAAGAACGAGCTCTCGGAAGATTTAAATATAAGAAAAAGAGAAAGAAAACAATATTTTGGATTTTCATAATTTTCTTTCTAAAGGAAATTTAGAAATATTGCATCAACATTACGTTAACAATGAATTTCAGAATTAAAAGAAAATCCCAAAAATGGGAAACAGGGACTGATAGGTGGGACCATCGGTCTATGGACTAGGTCTATGGGTTTTGGTCTACTAGTTTGTGGCTCGTGGGTTCGTGGAATAGTAGGCTGACCTATGGGCCTCACATGTCAATGGGTAGGTCTACCGTGGACAAAGTCCACGTGGATTGGCTCTGGTGCGGTTGCGGGTGAGGGTTGATGCGGCACTGACGTGGCATACATGTGGACATGAGGCTGAGGTGGAGCTGACATGGCAGGCACGTGGACACGAGGTTGAGGTGGAGCTGACATGGTAGGCACGTGACTGACACATGGCCTCCACATCATCTCGATGATGGTAGTGGCTTGAGAACCTAAGGTCGTCGACGTTTGGGCCCGTGGCGAAGCAAACAGAGGCACACATTGGGTAGCTAAGGTGACGGGGATCTCAATAGTGCACTCATAGTGACTCAGATGGACGGTGGTGGACGACAGCGAAGGTCGAAGTGGCGGAGGCACACGGTCTTCAATGGAAACTAGGTTCCAACGATACTCTAGTGAAATCAAGGGACAGGAGGTGTAGATCATGTCCTTGTGATGCCGATGGTGGTGACGATGAAGGCTAGGGTTCACCGACGGTGATGAAATCCGACGATGAAGGTTTCGGTGATGACTTTTCTTCCCGACGCGATTCTGGCGACGAAAAGACTTGAGCAAGGAGGCGGCTAGGGTTTTCAAGGATGGCACGACTCGTGGTGTAGAAAACAAAGGCCCTTGGGTCCTTTTAAAGGTGGCGACGAGGTGTCCCAGACACACGCAGCGGTGGAGTTGTGTCGGACTCCGAGAAGGAATTCGGGGCAAGCAGGACACTCCTGATAGGTGGGATCCACCTGTTAGCGACAGCGAGGCGGGCGCGAAGATGGGTTGCAACGCGAGCGTGTTGCGATGGGTGGATTGGACCAGAGAGAAAGGAATGGGCCGGCAAAAGAAAATTCAGCCCAAAGGTTTTCCTGAGGTTTTAAATAGCTTTTCTATTTTAGAAATACTAGAAAATCCAAATTGCAAAATAAAAATAGCAAATTAACATGAAAAAATTCTAGAAAAGTCTGAAAAATACTTCCAAGCACAAAGAGGCTAAATAAAGTAATTTTGGATTTAATTGATGTTCAAATTAGTCATGTTAAATTGTTTTGATATTTGAAAGTCCATTTATGCTTTAACAAATCCAAATAAATTTGGGTGGAAATTCCAGCGGACTAAACTACTTAAAAAACTTTTTAAGCTCATAAAATTGGAATGTTATAGTAACTTCTCAGCAACAAACCAATGATGACCAGTCAATAGTATATTACCATCATGGTTGTGATAGTGCGTGTGAATAAAAACAGAAAATGTGTTCTTATAGGTAAAAGGTTCTTAAGCATTATGTGAGTAGAGTTTCATGTTACTAGCATATCCAAACTATAAAAACAATTGTTGGATGTAAATTCATTGGTTATAATGCTTTAGGAAAGATATTGCATCGCGGAAAGCTTTAATATACAATTCCAACATCTTTAAACCATATTTAACTATAAGATTAATAATATGACAAGCACATCGCTGATGTAACAAGAAGGATTCAGTGTATGTACTAAATAACAGAGTGAGAATATCCATTGCCCTAGAGTTTGTAGTGGTATTGTCTAAAGTTATTGCAAAAAAATTATTTGTAAGACCAAAATTTTCCACAACTTTTGATAATATAGTCCACAATATTCTCACCCGTGTATGCTACATCAATTAGTTTAAACCCTATAATTCTTTTTCCATTTCCCAGTTGTCGTTAACACAATGAGCAACTACACTAAGATAATCCTCCCTAACCCGACCACTCCATATGTCCGAGGTCAAAGCCACCGAAAATGTATATGTATTAAAGAGTTCTTTTAATTTAGCACGATATTCATTATAGTATTTAACTAGATCCCTAGTTGTTATCTGTTTAGAAACCATAGAAAATTTAGGATTATGCGCAGTTCTAATGTAATTTTCAAACACTTTAGACTAAACAAAGTTTAAAGGTAGACCTTGTGAAGCAATTACACGACAAAGAGATTGACGAGCTACCTCAGGACTATAATCCTAGCTACATACCATACCATCAGGATTGTACTACAACTGCGTCTGCCTAATGATCAATAAATGTCTTCCTTTACATCTTGCAACATGTTTAATCAAGTGCCCTATTCCATTGAAGACTTTGTAGACAATTCATGATGAATTTTTTTACAAACAATATATCTTACCTGAACTCAATTTTCGTCTGGCTTAGATTTTTTTTTATCAAAATTTGCCTAGACTCCCAACATACTCAACCTAGATCTCTTTGCTCTGGTGCTTGTAGATGCAGAGGAACTCGTAGAGCCTGATGATGGCATTGTTTGCTCTTCCACTTTAGTTGGGGCGCAACATTCTCGAATGATGCAAGATCATCTAGTGAAATTCCGAAATTAGCAATAGGAAAATTATCATAATTTTCCACCACGAAAACAACAAATCGAAAATTACACTAATATTTATTTCACCTTAATATAACATATAGAAAAATAAAAATGTACAAAAATTAGTATTTTTAGCTCTTTTCTTGCCTGCTGCTAAATTTCAAAATTTTGAATAGTTGGCAAAAATATTTCAAAATTTGCCAAATTATCACAAAAGAGATATAAATTTTCACAATAGAATTCAGAGAAGAGAGTGAAAGTTGGATGGTGGCTGAATGAGCAGAGTATGTTGCCTATTTATAGGAAAACAATTTGAGATTTTTTTTCGTATTTTTAAGCTCCCAACGGCTAAACAAAAAAATAAAAAATTTAACTCTTACCGTGCCTACCATGCTAACAGGCCTAATCGTGCCTAACGGACCGTGTTGTGACATGTCTAACCGTGCATAATGGGCCTAACAGTGTTTTCCAAGCCTAATCGTGTCATGCCATGCCAACCGTTGATTAACGGGCTAACCGGGCCATGCCTAAACATGTCGTGTTGTGCCTGGACCAAGTCGTGCCGGGCACAGTACTGTGCGTGCTATGTCAGGCTAGCCCGCTGCGTAGGGGTCACAACCTAAGCATGACACACTACGTGATGGTCCGACCCGTTTGGCTGTCGGGCCTTACCATGCCTAGGCCAAACCAACAGTGTCGTGCTTCGGGCTACCCAATAGGCACACCCATTTGGACAAGTCTATTTTTTCCTGCGCAAAATTTTAAAGCCACACACCCACCTAGGGGTGGCCAAATGGGCAGCACGACCCATTTCAGCCTGAAACTTTCGAGCCATGCTGGGCCATCTCATGTGCCTGGGTGGTGGCCCAAGCACGGCTTGAATGGCAGTCGTGCTGTGCTGGGCTAGCAAGAGCCCGTTTGGCTCGTCGGGCCGTTTATGGCCCACTTAGCCCGAAAAGTAAAAAAATTAGAAAATTTCCAAAAAATGGAAAATTTCCAAACAAAACAGAAAAATATGTAGAATTCATAAATACATACAAAAGTTGTAAAAAATGAGACAGACATACTGAAAATGTAACAAAGAGCTTTATTAATATTGAAATAGTTGCCTCGTTAAAACCTTTGATAAGTATAAACTCAACATGAGAAAGCCTTGGCAAAGAAAAAGGAGTACAACCTATAGCTCTACATACATCTTTGTTCTAAGTGTCATTATTGAGATACAAATTTTTGAACACATCCGACAACTATGTATTTTTCACATAGTATTGTGTTCGCGAATCAGCTTGTTCCTAGTCCTTCATGGTTAGAAGTATCTCCACCATTTAATTCGTGAGAAGTGTTCTTTTCTCCTCCAATATTCTTCCAGAAAGACTAAAAGCAGACTCAGAGGAAATCATCGAGATAGGAACAGTTAACGAATCATATACAAGTATGGATAGCACGGGTTAACTTATGGGCATTCCACCATTGCAAAATTTCGAAGCCTTCTGTGTTGAAATCCATCGTATCGTTGTCTAGATAGGTGGATAGTTCCCCACTCCTTAGGGTGGTTGTTCTTGGTTGAGCAGGCGACGCTGTAGAAGAAAGAAGAAGACCTGGACTTGAAAGAAGAGCCACCGAAGATCTTACCTCACATATTTGTCTTGCTACTTGAGGTGGGGCTACTAGAGATCGTTGCAAGCGGACTCCTTGAAACTGCTCGTGTAATCGAGAACGAACTTCTACAAAATAGTTAGTATAGTCTAGCCCTACAACGTCACTAAGAAGATCAAGAGCATTAGCAAATGCTTCAATTTTACCTCTAGGATCTAAAACAAATGCAAATGCATATAGAAAAGGGATTTCTCTCCATTATTTAAGGTATTTAGTTTTCATAGCAACAATAGCCTCGCGTAAAACTAAGTTATTTTTATATATTTTCAATTGAGTACAATATGTAAAATACTATGCACAATAATAGGAGATATTGGATAGTACACAGCGGACAAATCAATAGTGACCTCATAAAAAAATTTCAAAAAACTGTAGTATCTTCTCAGCAACTGTAACATCCCAAAGTTCTGTTACCAATTTTAAAATTAATAAAATTTTTATTTTATTGGATTCTCTGAAATTTATAAGAGTTTTAATGATTTTCTTGAATTTACTAAATTTTAAAAGTCAAAATAAAATTTATTGAGTTTTTTGGGATTTTCTTGGATTTAAAGTGGAAAAGAAAATTTTAATTGATTTCTTGAATTTTTGGTATTTAAAAAAGGTTTTTCCTATCTTTAGAAATTAAAAATAATTTATGTGAAAAAAAAAATAAAAGCCAACTTTAAGTTCAAAATGATTTAATGAATTTATGTGATTTTTTCTAGAATATTTGAACTCTTTTTGCTATTTTCTAAAAACATATTTGATTTGTTGTATTTTCTGTAAATCAAAAATCAATTCAAAATCTCCAAAATCCTTTCGGGACAAAATTCCTTTTCTTTGGCCCATTTCCTTTCCTTTCGGACCACGACCCTTTTCTTTTTCGCCTGTGGCAAAGCCCATCTCACCCCTCGGCCCACTAGCCATCTCCCTCTCTCCCTCTTCTCTCTCTTCCATGCCACACGCTAGTGTCATCTCCCTCCTGCCTTTCTTCTTTCTCCAGCGCTGCACCAACTAGCCATGGCAGCCGCGTAGAGCTCCTCATTTTCGGCCTGTGTTTCCCTCTCCGAATCTCCACGCAATCGCACGCATTAAAGCCCGTGATTCCCGTCGCCCCATTTCCGACTATTGTCCTCTACGAATCTTGTGCAGTTTCTCCGGAACACACCTTCGCCATCGCGATCCCCACTGCATTGATCTCCTCCCTCGCTCCCCCTCCGTCCCTATAAATAAGAGCCCTATGTGCCCCTTCTCTTCCTCCTCCCATCCCCCAATTTTCTCCTCCTCTCTCTCATCCTACTCGCCGTAACCTGAGCTTTTCTCTCGCCGGCCAAGATCTTCCCGATGCCGTTCTCGGCACCGTTGACCACTCCCCGCCGCCTTCGACCCCACCACTGGCATCACCACCTTGCATTCTACCTCATGCTCTCTCTCTATTTGCTGGAATCCCGCCGGAACCACCGCATCATCGATGAGCCGAAGCTCTTCGTCGCCGCCACCCTCATCGCCAGTGTTCCCCTCGCGCCCTAGCGCTAACTAGGTGAGCGCTGATCTCTCCATCCTCTCCTCTCTCCAATGGTGCCCTCACCGCCGTCGTCGCTGCCGTTCGCCGGATCCCCTCGGTCCCCGCGTGCCACCGCCACATCACCACCACCTGAGCGCCACATCATCTCCTCTGCCCATGTGGCAGCCACTTGTTGCCCCATCACGCCCACGTGGCTTTTTCCTCTTTTTCTATTGGAAATTAATTTGGCCAAAAATTGGAATCCCTCGTTGATGTCATCGTGACACAATAATTGTTTTTCCTTTAGAAAAAAATTTCCACAACTTTTGAAAATTCCAATTTCATCATTTCATGTGATTATCAAACTTCCAGATGTTCGTTTTCCTTCATACGAACTCCGATTCCATTGATTCTTGTTTCTAAATTCATCTAAAATAAAGGTATAGCTTTATATACTAAAATTATTTAATTTAGAGTTTATTTGAATTTTATTTAAAGTAGGTTTTGATTGGCTTATTTTCGCGTATAGATTTCAACGACTTCGGAGAGTCAGATTTTGGCGTCATTTCAAAACAACAACTAATATAGCAAGACAAGTTACATACTTTGATCATATTTGATCTCAGTATTTTAAAATATTTAAATTATGTTTTAAATTATTTTTAAATGCTTACTTTCATTCAAAGTAATTTAAATTCCTATCTTTAAATTGTAGCTAAATCCCAAACACTTGTATAGCCAATTATTGTCAAGATGAGTAGTATGGAGAATCATTCCGAGTGTGATATATTTTGGAGTTAGAAATTGAAAAGATTGGATTATAGGATTACATTATTGTTGGAGATTGGATTATAGAAATACATGATTGTTGGATGTTGGATTATAGGGATACATGATTGTTGGATGTTGGATTATAGGATACATGATTGTTAGAAATTGTATTATAGAAATATAGTATTGTTGGATATTGGATTGTTGGAAATTGGATTATAGAAATGTAGTATTGTTGGATATTGGATTTTTGGAAATTGTATTATAGAAATGTAGTATTGTTGGATATTCTTTGTTGGAAATTGGATTATAGAAATGTAGTATTGTTGGAAATTGGATTATAGAAATATAGTATTGTTGGATATTGGATTGATGGAAATTGGATTATAGAAATGTAGTATTATTGGAAATTGGATTATAGAAATGTAGTATCGTTGGATATTGGATTGTTAGAAATTAGATTATAGAAATGTAGTACTGTTGGATATTGGATTGTTAGAAATTGGATTATAGAAAGGTAGTATTGTTGGATATTGGATTGTTGGATATTGGATTATAGGAATATAGTATTGTTGGATTTTGGTGGACTGGTTGAATTATAGAGAATTGATGAAATTGGTGGAGTTATTTAAGTAGTAGTGTTTGGTTGATCTGTAGTTGTTGGTGGACTAATGTAAACAATGACGTGGTGGATCAATAAACATAATAGATGGATTTGGAAAGTATGATTCTAGTATTGATGGTTGACTTACTGATCTGGGAATTGACAATTCTTGGACATCAACCCCTCACACCTTGTCGCCCTAGATGAAGCTCTAGTCAGTACAATAATATTGACAAGATGCTTTTGTGAAAAAATATGCTTAGTCATGCTTAGACAGAAAATGTTTAATTTGGGAATTCGGCCAAATATTCAACTCAGTTTGAAATTAACACTATGACATTGGTTTGCCATGGAAAATTATGCAAATAATTTTGGAAAACAAAATAGAATGAAAATTAGTTTAGACTTGGGCGAAATGGATATTTGGATGGTACAAGTTGATGCACGAGATTGATTCATTTCTATGATCGAGACTATGGTTTTATTGGAAGTCGCCTAAATCAGTTAAGGACCGGTTTTCAAGCTGCATCTTGCGAAGCTACACCGTACTACCACAAGTCTGGAGTGGGACAAACTAGGCTAAATAATTTATAATGTTCCACTGATAGCTGTGCCATGTTGATGTGTGTGTGTCGGATTAGACAGTATTCCCACTTGGCGCAATAGGGGGCTTCCGGTGGATGGTTCAATCCAAAGGAAGTGAAACCTTAGCGAGCGTGACTACTTTGGGATGGTACATTATAAAGGCCTTGTGATAATCACTTAGTCAAGCACCTACGAAAATGTGTCAGACGGACATTATAAGATGATTATCTCTTGTGGTTAAAGTTGTACAATCCCTGCAGAGTGTAAACTATTCGAATAGCCGTTTCCACAGCATAGACATGCTAAGCAAAGCCACTCAAAGTTAGGCTTTGGTTTTGATTTCAAAAGACTTTATCAAATGATTTTGGATAGTTTATTCAATTGGAAAATTGGGTGGTTGGCCATGTGATAGGAGGGTATCCTTCACCATTTTGTATGGAGGTTATCTTACTATAAAACGTGAGAATTTAGAAAATAAATTTTAGTTATAGAATAACTGCTTTGAAACTTAGTACAGACATTTAAAAAGAAAATATTGCTTTACGCAAATTCAACCACATAAGCATTCCTTTGATAATATCCGTGCAAGTATTAACTTTGTTATGGGTGTAACTTGCGGAGTACATTTTTGTACTCACCCTTGCTTAATAAAATATTATTCAGAGAAGAAGGACTTTGCAACTGCTGAAGATCTCGACGACTAGGCCGCTATCCCAATCGATTGCCTATAGCAGATTAACTGGGCTCTACTAGTTTTTCTTCACCTTCCACTGCATTCTTTATTGTTGGCTTGTAAGTCCTTCTTGTATTAAACTCTGATATTTATTAATAAAGTTGTACAAATTATGGATGTTACCATATTTGTTTATTATGTGAGCTAGTTACTGATCATGGGACTAGTTCAAAATACATAGATGATTTGGGGGTGTTACTCCCGGGTCCGACAGAGATGGTATCAGAGCCATATTGATTGTAGGTCATGACCTAGTTAGAATGACTGTTAAATGAAAAACTTCAAAACTTATTTTATAAGAAAAAAATAAAATGAATTGTTCTCTCCTCATCTTTATTCATCTTTCTATTCTTACCTTATTCATGGTATTTTTTCTTACCTTGTTCTTCCTTCACCATTTTATAATGTTAAAAGGATCCTCTTCTCTTTGAAAATTTCTATAGATGATCAACATGTTTCTTACCATTAAGTTCATGACCACAAGAAATGGAGTCATCAAGAGAATGTCGTCATCTGTACTATCCAAGGACAACATGCAAAGATCATCGAAGATCGTAAACCAAAGATCACTGTCGGGACCCGAAAATACATCTCAGGAACCCTCTGTGTATTCTGAACTAGTCCCAGATCAGTAGCTAGCTCACACAGGAAACAGTGATGAAATACCATCCATTTATTCGATTTAACTAAAAAGATCTCAACGTAACAAATAGTAATAATAAATGGACCTTATGGTTAAAGTTTGCTTAACTTGCCACGCAGGGCTAAAGAAACTGTAACACCCCAGCCCGACGTGAGTCTAGAATGCTACTAAAGAAACATCAAACAAAACTAAACTAGGACAATTTACTAAATTTTGGTAGAACTTCCTTTGTATAGCTAGCTATATAGGGGTTCCAACATATAAAAGAGAAGCATAACTCAATATTCCTTCATCCAAAATCCTCTCTAAGCATTATAATCATTATAAATAGCTAGAGCATAAACAAAGATTTCTAAAATATGCTACTCATCATTATTACAAACTTAATGCATGAAGCCTATCTATAATCAAAACTTAAGCAGTTTGCTTATTTAATAATTGACATTCCAAAATTTAATCAACTATTAATGATGTGGCAGTGTGTGAATCCCACTCAGGTCTACTCCCTCCCATGCATGACGTTTTTGCAACGGTACCTAAAGCACAACAAAAACAAGGGTGAGTTCAAGAACTCAGCAAGTACCACAAAAAGAAACACTAACTTCACAATTACAACATCAAGATCCAAATCTAAACTTTGCTCGGAAACATATCTCATGATGTATGAATGCAGACATGCAATGCATATTTTCTCTTTTCCTCTCTTTTGCACATTACATCGGTAATGCGGGGTATGCAACCGTCTCTGTGTACCCATGCCTGTGCTCGCAAGCGCAGGGACCAATTGCTCAATACTCCGCAAGTAAAGGGGACCTCGAGCCCACACTCCACAAGTGTGGGGACCTTAAGCCCATCGTTTACATGACGGAGACCTCTCCTCAATGCCCACATTCCACGAATGTGGGGACCTCAAATGTGCAATCCTGATCACCACGCGATCAGGTCTTATGTATGCTCTCACAGTGCACATGAACAATTTCAGTTTTTCAATAAACATGAACAACATCAGCACTGTATATAAATAACAACCATTCATATCATAATCATGCATCATCTTTAACTAACATATCACACTATCAATGAACCGCAGCTAATATATTCCAAATACTAGCATGTATCATAAGCATACATCATCTACAGCCAGCATATCATACCATCAATCAACCACAGCTAATATATACTAGATACTAGCATGTACCATAAACATTCATCATCTACTAAATATCAATTACTAGCAAGCATTGTCAAACCATCCATAGCTACTCTACCAAGTAGGGTACTTGCCTCAACCGCGATAAAACTGAGGATGCGAAGAAGGTGCTGCCTCCGGGACCAGTCCCCCACCTAGATTCATTTAAAAACATACTAAGACAATAGCAATGGACCAAACAAACTATAAAAGTAAACACGGACTTGCAATAGTTTCCTTTATCGCGAGCCCAACTCCAAATCCTAAACGACGTTCTGTCCCCTCTGTGGACAGTCGTGTTCTAAAATTCATATCTTTTAGTACAGGAGTCCAAATGAGGTTTTCTTGGATTTCATTGAACGGTTATCCAATTCCCCAACTAAACCTAGTTGGTGGGCCCTCCTGATTCGGCCACCTAATACCCCTACCAAGCCAAATTAAAAGACATTAATATTCACGTCGGGTTCTCTGGATAGTACACTAAAACCACCATAACTTTTGCTACGAAAGTCCAAATCTTGTGTTCTTTAGCTCTCTGAAAAGGTATAGAAATTACCTACATTTTTCGTTATATCGAGAGCCTCTGATTTCTCCTTTAACTAATGGATTAACTCAGTTTTCTACAATCTGTCTGGATGCTGACAGAACAGCAGGACAGTGATACTAAAAAATTCATATCTCCTGACCGTTAATTGATTTGAACGTTCTTGGCGGCCACGAAAAGCCAAGGACGCAAACCAACTATCTCTAAGAGATGGGATCCTCAGAATCTGCTTTCTGCACACGAAAATCGCCGTTCAAAATTCTGGACAGATTGGGATCTGAACAACCGATCTACTAATGAATTCAAATACGCCTTAAATTCGAAACATACAACGAGGGAGGATCTTCGTTACCCCTTGAAGAACCGTTGTAGATCGCGATGAAGCCCGCGAACCTTCCCTTCCCTCTCTTCTCCCCTCTCTCCTTCTCCCTTCTTTGGCCGGCAACAGCAGCGAGGGATGGAGGCAAGGGCTGCCATGGGGAGGAGGCACCATGGTGGTGCTACAGTGGCGGCGTGTACTGTAGCACACATGCTATAGTAGAAATTAGGGTTTTCCCCCTCCTTTTAATAGTGGTCAGCCCCTCATGGGCCTCCTGGGCTAAGGCCCGAGGCCCAGGTTGTCTCAATTATGCTGAAAATCCCCTCTCTAACTGCTGATTAAACTATTTTCTATTTGATCCCCCTCCTAATTCGAATATTCTCTTCCGAATTAATTTGTAGTATTACAGAAACAAATAAACTCTTGCAGCGGAACGAAACTATTCAAATGGCCAATCAACATGCTCACAGGCATTCGAGTGGAGAACACATCCTAATCCGCAAAACCTTCATGGTCCTCCTCGGCGAAAAACTCTTGGGTAGCTTGATATTCTCCCTCTACTGCTGATCAAACAGAGGGCATAAAGCCATGAGTACTTTGAATGTACCCAGCAAGTCGTGGGGAAATGTATGCAAATAGTATTCATGCAGGGCTTGAACAAAGGTTAGTTGTATGGCTCTTTTGCAGAAAGCAGCATTTACGATAAATACAATAAATAGATTGAAATGCTGAATTGAAAAGAATAATAAGTAATTAAACAAATTCTTTGAAACAACCAGTGAACTTCCCCATTCACTTCCCAACCAAACCAATGATAAGTGAATCCCTACTCACCAATCGACACAAACCACCAAGTGAATGACCTATTCACCAAACGAACATTATATTCATCAAGTGAACTTCCCATCCACACTCTAACACATTTTTGAAGAAACTCTATCTCTCATGTGAAATCCCTGAGCACGTCCATAACCGCGGACACGGCTATTTGAATAGTTTTACACTCTGCAGAGGTTGTACAGCTTGACCCACAAGAGATTAATCAACTCAAAGAGTCTGACCACACTTTCTTGGGTGTGCGACTTAAGTAATCATCACAAGGCTTTTACAAAGCTCCTTCTTAACCCAGTTCTGCCCGCTAAGGTTTCAACACTGAATGTCTTTCCGACCAAACAGGGCCCCCCTCTTGCACCACCGTGAGAATACGTTTCCCATAACTCGCACTTCACACGATAGAACCGAAATTAAGACATTGCTAATTAGTCAGCCAGGTTAGTCCCATTAGGCATGTGGTTGTACGGTTAAGGCCCAGTTCAATGGCGCACAACATTAAGTCCTTGACAAATTACTCAGGCGATCTTTGCACAACCAAAATGTGTTAAATCGACACCCCCACTATCCACCAACCACTCGCCCGAGCAAAAACCATTTTGTTCAACTAAAACCAATGACAAACCCCGTCATGGTACACAAATTTTAACAAGAGTGGCTCACCACCACAGTTCCCTATTTCATTAAGTCAAGATTAATTATTAAGACACATGTGATGACAAAACCATCGTAACTAAGCTGAACTAAGCATTGATATGATACCCATGTTGGTGATATGAATATATCCAACTAAAATTATCCCAGCTAGGGTGACAAAGGATACATGGTATTCAATTAATCAACGGAGGTATAATGACAACAGGTAATAGCAAATCCCAAAACAGTTTATATAAAGATAGCATGCAATTGTATAAAATAATGTACTTTTGAAATCATAGGTTCAATATGACCAAAGGACCACGATTGCCTTGGAATAAATCCTGGGAGTGATCTTGATCTTGGTATGCTACTCCTTACTCAAAGCTTCCCGAAGTATCAACGTCTACTCTAAAACAAGCAAATAAAACAAACAAATAAATAACAGAGAAAAACAAACTCCAAAAATTAAATAAAAATCCCATATAAATATATCTCGAATTTAGATAAATTTAGGAATTTGAATGGACTCAATCGGAGTTCGGATGCAAAAGATATGAGCTCTCGAAGATTGAAATCACATGAAATCATGAAAATCAGATTTATGGATTTGCTGGAATTACTTTTCTGAAGGAAAAGATAATTATGACGTCAGCTGGCGTCAGCAAAGATTTTCAGCCGATAAAGAATAAAAAAGAAATTGTCTGACAGGTGGGACCCACCGGACATTGACTTGGTGTATGATGAACGGGTTTCATGGACTCTTTGGTTCGGGTAAGGATTTGATTCGCCACATGGCTGATGACCAGGAGCTGACGAGGATGCCACATGGATCAAGAGGATGATGTGGAGCAGATGTGGACGCTGACTCGACACCGAGCAACACAAGCGAAAGGGCAGCCATGGTCAGTGATGAAGAGCTTCGGCTCGGTGGCTTCAGAGGAAACAAGGTCGCCCGAGGAGAAGGCAAAGCTACTGGAGTTGGCGGCTGGACCAGGGCAACGATAGATCAGCGGCGGTGATGTCATTGACGGTGGTGAGGTCCTCGGGTTCGGCAGCAATGAGGAAACCTCAGTGACGAAGAAACCAAAAGAAGATGGGGATTAGATGCGAATTGCATAGGGCTCAAGATGACGTGCTTCCGGTCAAAGGAACTCACCGGAATTAGAATATCGGGTGAAGCGGTTGTCAGACAGAAACGAAAACGATGATTCGATAATTCTTGACCGGAGATGGGGGAAGCACTACAAAGCTCTCGATGATGCAAACCCTGCGGAGGAAGAATCACGACCGAAGGTGGTCCAACGGCGGTGAATTCCGGTGGCGAAGGCTTCGGTGACCGGCTCGGTTCTTCGACAAAATCCGACAACACCGAAGATGAACTCGGGGCGACTTCTTGGGGTTTCGGGCGAGATTGAGAATACACACAATATGACGTGAAGGGCTTGCTTTGTATAGCACCGGAGCTAGGGTTACCAAAGGAGCCGGTGGCACTACGCGGGAAGAACACGGACTCACGAGAGTCCTGCTCGGGAACAGGATGAAGACGATGGCATAGCAGCGGGTCCACCGGTAGGGAAACAAAAGAAAAGAAGGAGCTGCCGCTCGGTGATGGGCTGGTTCACGCGCGAAGAAGAGGCGAGCGGGCTGGCTCGGTTGGCTCACGCGCAAGAAAAAGGGGCACGGGCCTTGGCGCGGGAGGAAAACAGGTCAACGACTGAGCCTCGGCTTGGTCCAACGAGTTGGGCTGCGGCCCATGCGAGAAAGGAGAGGCCGGCTCGGGTCGGGCCAATGGCGAAGAAGATGGGCCAAAAGAAAGGGAGCGGGAGTGGGCCAAAGGAAGAAATTCAACCCACGGGCAGATATGAGATTTTAGATTAGTTTTTCTTTTTGAAAATAGCAGAAAAGGCGAATAACAAATAGCAAATGCACTTGGAAAAATTCTAGAAAAATCTAGAAAATATATCCAAGCACCTAAAATCCAAATAAAATAGTTTTTATAATAGTTGATGTTGATATTATTCATATTAAATTTTTTTGAACTCTGAAAATTCAGATTAAGCTTTAACTTTAGCAGAAAAATCCAAATGGTTATTTCTCTTTTAAAACTTCAAAACATACCAAATTTTGGGATGTTACAATCACGATGTCAGCCAAACCATATAGTCTAAGTTTGCCAAGACTCATTCTGTGTATTGAGTCATTTCACCAGCTTATGAGTATTGACCGAGTACAATGTTGTATTATTTCTTAATTTGTATGGTATATTTTCTTTTGGTACGTCGTACGTAGATCTTTTTGATCTTGTGTGCAATGTTTGCTTAAGTGGGTAGACTTCTAACAATCCATTGACAACTCAAACCTAATGATATACATATGAGACTTCAAGGACAAATTGATGCTTCAAAACTTCGAACAACTCAACAACTTTGGACATGAAGCCAACTTGAAGATAGACTTTCCCTATCTCTTTCTACCCTCCCAATAGAGTCACCCTATTTCTGTCTTCTCTCTCTAGCCTCTTTGAATCTTGGGACGAGATTCTTTTTAAGGGTGGTAGTTTATAAAATCCTAAGGTTCTGTTACCAATTTTAAAATTAATAAAATTATTATTTTATTGGATTCTCTCAAATTTAAAAGAGTTTTATTGTTTTTCTTGAATTTCCTAAATTTAAAAAGTCAAAAATAAATTTATTGATTTTTTTTGGGATTTTCTTGGATTTAAAATAAAAAAAGAAATTTTATTGATTTCTTGAATTTTCTGGTATTTAAAAAGGTTTTTCCTATCTTTCAGAAATTAAAAATAATTTATGTGCAAAAATAAAAGCCAACTTTAAGTTGGAAATAATTTTATTAAGTTCAAAATGATTCAAGGAATTTCTTTGAATTTTTCTAGAATTTGTTAACTCTTTTGATATTTTCTAAAAACCTATTTGATTTGTTGTATTTTTTGTAATAAAAAATCTAATCAAAATCTCCAAAATCCTTTTAGGCCAGGATTCCTTTTCTTTGACCCATTTCCTTTCCCTCCGACCCATGGCCCTTTTCTTTTCCACCCGGGGTGAAGCCCATCTCACCACTCGGCCCGCCAACCATCTCCCTCTTCTCTCTCTTCCATGTGAGCCCCACCCCTCCAGTGTCATCTCCCTCCTACCTTTCTTCTTTCTTGAGTGCCATACCAACACGCCATGGTAGCCGCAGAGCTCCTCATTTTCGGTTGCGTTTCCCTCTCTGAATCTCCACGCAATCGCACGCATTAAATCCCGTGATTCCCTCCACCCCATTTCCGACTGTTGTCCTCTGCAAATCCGCGTGGTTTCTCCGGTTCACCAGAACGCGCCTTCGCCACCGCGATCCTCACCACATTGATCTCCTCCCTTGCTCCCCTCCACCCCTATAAATAAGGGCCCTATGCGCCCCTTCTCTTCCTCCTCCCATCCTCCGATTCTCTCCTCCTCTCTCCCATTCTACTCACCGCAACCCGAACTTTTCTCTCATCGGCGAAGTTCTTCCCATCGCCGTTCCTAGCTCCGTCAACCACTCCCCGCCACCTTCGACCCCACCACCAGCATCGCCACTCCACATTATAGAAATGTACTATTGTTGGATATTGGATTGTTGGAAATTGAATTATAGAAATGTAGTATTGTTGGATATTGGATTGATGAAAATTGGATTATAGAAATGTAGTTTTTTGGAAATTGGATTATAGAAATGTAGTATTGTTGGATATTGGATTGTTGAAAATTGGATTATAGAAATATAGTATTGTTGAAAATTGGATTGTTGGAAATTCAATTATAGAAATGTAGTATTGTTGGATATTGGATTGTTGAAAATTGGATTATAGAAATATAGTATTGTTGGATATTGGATTGTTGGAAATTCAATTATAGAAATGTAGTATTGTTGGAAATTGGATTATAGAAATGTAGTATTGTTGGATTCTAGTGGATTTGTTGAATTATAGAGAATTGATGAAATTGATGGAGTTATTTGAGTAGTAGTGTTTGGTTGATCTGTAGTTGTTGGTGGACTAATATAAACAATGACGTGGTGGATCAATAGACATAATAGATGGATTTCGTAGGTATGATTCTAATATTGATGGTTGACTTACTGATATGGGAATTGACAATTCTTGGACATCAATCCCTCACACCTTGTCTAGATAGGTGGATAGTTTCCCACTCTTTAGGTTGGTTGTTCTTGGTTGAACAGGTGGCGCTCTAGAAGAAGAAGACCTGGACTTGGAAGAAGAGCCACCGAAGATCGTCACCCACATATTTATCTTGCTACTTGAAGCGGGGGGCTAATGGAGGTCATTGCAAGTGGACTCCCCGAAATTTATTTTCATACCTTTGGTAAAGCTCGTGTAATCGAGAACGAACTTCTGGAAAATATGTAACTAACACTCTGGCTATTCGAAAGCCAAGATGTTACTTAAAGGATTAACATACAACAACAATGCGGAATAATTTCAACAATATAACAATTAATCTCGAATAAAGATCAACATCTAATGGAACAAATGTAGGAATTTAATCTGAATTCATCGACAAATCACATTCTCTAAATATCCAAGTATATTGAGTCAATTAAGTTATTCCTATCAATAATCTAATCAAGGATCACATGCAGTTATTGAATCAACAATAAACATAATGAAGGATAACATACTCCATTTATTACAATCCAATACTTAACGAATGATTGGAAAGAACAAGTTCATATGGTTAATAGTGAACAATGTGAAGTGAAAGAAAGAATGTGAAGTGAATGATGTGATCCGTGTGACTAAGCCCTCCCATGCATACCGTCTTCAATGGTTACCTAAAACAAATAAACACGGCAAGAATGAGTCCACGACTCAGCAAGTATAACATAATAAAGCGAACCATACTGAATATGAACATATCAATTACGAAATAGAATGCGAAAGTAGAACAAATGAATAAGAACACAGTATCACAGAATAGAAATCGAAGGTAGAATGGATGAAATCATATGAATGTATGAAATGCATGAACTCCACTTCTTCTTATACCAGTATAGCTAGTGACAAACCCGTCGGTGTTCACTTAAGCCGCATTTAACAAAATGCGGGGATCCAAGGCCCGTATGAAGAACGTTTCATACAGGGATCCAAATCTGCCCACATTGGAATGGTGGGTCTTACGTGCCCATACTAGAATTGATGGGTCTTTACATCCCACTCCGTGGGTAAATCATGAACAATGTATGAATGAATGAATACGTGAATTTGTAAGAAGGAAGCTCAAGAAGCATGATTCACATACGTGAAATGAAATAGAAATCAATGAAACCTACTCACCGACCATAGCACTCATTCATGGCATGAACATAAAACACTATGAACAAACAACAACAGTACATTACACAGTGTACTTGCCCATATTGGAATAATGGGACTTCACTACCCACTCTTGTGGATGAACATGAAAGAAGGAGCGAATGAATATTTCGAACATAAACATACCACCGAATAATCATGGTTTACCAATTATGAAGGGAAACGAGAGATACTGGAATTACCCATTGCATAATCACCAATCAAGTAGAACAAAACATCAAACAAGACAATTCAATTGTACTTGCCTTTCGAACTGCGATGCGTCAGGAGGCAAGGATGTAACCACTAATCTTGAACCTTCTCCTCCTACACAATTGAATTACTTGAAATAAGGAACAACGTGAATAGGACGCTACTTGAAATGCTTAGTCGCATCAATCTAAACCCAAGGTTCACATGGTCAATCTATCCAATTAACCCGACAGTTTAGCAGAATGATAAACTGGACATGGGTACTAAACACCTCATAACTTTTGATCTAAGACTCGAAATGGAGTGAACCCAGATCCTATGGAAATATAATGAAAATACCGACATTAAACTAGTTGGGTGAATCCTCTAATTCGGCCAAAATATTAAGCTAACAATTAGATGAAAGTCTAACACAGATTCTGCCTAGCAGAAACAGACAACAGTAAAGAAATGATCATAACTTTCGTTCTACAACTCCGATTAGGGTGTTCTTTAACATTCGAGAAAGGTTATAAAAAAATACTACAACAACCTAGTTGGGTGGAAACCCTGAATCTACCTTTAACTTAATCATAACTTAATAGACAAATTGTCAGTTAATTCACGTCAGGATTTTAGGACAGTAGGAAAGAATCTATCGTAACTTTCAAACCGTAAATCGGAATTCAGTGTTCTTGGCGGATACGAAAAGATAAGAATGAATCCCACATATCTCTAGGAGGTGGGATTCTCTAATTCGGCTTCCAAGCTCATGAAAACGTCCACGCAATGTACTGGACAGAACGGATCTACTAGCAGCAGGAAGATCGATCCAATCAATAATCGAATTCGCATCTAACATGAATCAAACAGTGAAGAAAACCCTTAGTTACCCTTGAAGATTCTTAGGAAGACGATGATCAATCTCCCGAAGAATCTCCTCTTCACCTCCTTTCTCCCTTCCCCTCCTTCTTCTTCTTCCTTGGCCGAAAGCACACAAGAATAAGATGGCAGCAAGGGCTAAGGGCAGGAGGTTACTATAGCAGCCAGTGTGATGGATCCGAAGGTCCTATTTTTGGCCCGATCTTTCAATGAGAAGATAAGTTCGGTAGTAGTCGCTCAACTCTCATGATCCTAGCTACGAACTCGCAAGGCCCGAAACCACGCAATCGCTAAACTGCTCGACAAGTCCTTATCAACCGTGCACGAATACCGGATGACCTGACCACGAAGGTCGATTCCTGCATACACCGAAGAAGCATGCAACAACAAGATAAAGCAATCTGAAATTGCAAATAAAAATTGAAATATTTGAATTGAGTTGGGATTCTGAATAAGGATATTAATTGGGTGGTCTAGTCGACACACGCAAAAGAAATAAGTTGCAACGAAGGCAAACCAAACATAAACAAAATCAAAGGAAAGTAGAGGGATCAAACAAAGTTCATCCATATTATCATATTTCAATCGAGCAATAGCGAATTCATCTAGCAAGGGTGAAAGGATGTGTAAATTCTTCTATACTTCAACATCTTGATGCAGATTGTCCATACTAGATGGTGCAATAAGAGATGAACACATGGGCATTGAATGATCACTAAGAGATGAACACATGGGCATCGAATGATCACTAAATTTTAATTTTCTCTCATAATGAACAAGATTCGGCACATAAGAATTGTTGTTCAAAACAGCAAGCTTTAATTCATTCATGTAATCACAAGTTTTGCATATTCGATAAACAAGAAATTGATTGTCTACACCATAATCTCCAATCAAATTAAACTTATACCTAGGGGTGTAGGCACTAGACAAGTATTTTGAACATGTGATTTAGAAACTTTCTCCATAGCATGTGACAATTTCATAGGTGAATCCAACATAATGTAACACAAAGAATCAGTAGGAGAAATTCTAGTGAAAACTTCTTTATGTCTAACCAATTTCACGTGATCATTATATGTGATTAACTCATTACATGAATCACTCAAAACAACAAGCAATTCAATTATTGCATCACATGGT
This sequence comes from Ampelocalamus luodianensis, assembly GCA_036346255.1. NCBI lineage: Eukaryota > Viridiplantae > Streptophyta > Magnoliopsida > Poales > Poaceae > Ampelocalamus > Ampelocalamus luodianensis. Next base: position 9,587,100 of record CM070628.1, read on the forward strand.
GCACTCAAGTCGGCAGGTAAATCAACAATTTTTATCACATGGTGTACTCAAATCAATGCAGTATGTATTCTCTACTTGAAATATGTGCATATCAGAATTGTTTTCCACTAATTTTTGGTCTAAAATAGCATAAACAGTGGGTAATTGTAGTTCTTCACAAGCATACTCACCTTGAGTGATGATAGTAGAAACAGATAGCAGTAAAGAAATGATCATAACGTTCATTCTACAACTCCGATTAGGGTGTTCTTTAACATTCTGGAAAGGTTATGAAAAATACTACAACAACCTATTGGGGTGGAAACCCTAAATCTATCTTTAACTTAATCATAACTTAATAGACAAATTAACAGTTAATTCACGTCAGGTTTTCAGGACAGTAGGAAAGAATCTATCGTAACTTTCAAACCGTAAATCGGAATTCAGTGTTCTTGGCGGTTACGGAAAGATAATAATGAATCCCACACATCTCTAGGAGGTGGGATTCTCTAATTCGGCTTCCAAGGTCATGAAAACGTCCACGCAATGTACTAGACAGAACAGATCTACTAGCAGCAGGAAGATCGATCCAATCAACCTAATCGAATTCGCATCTAACATGAATCAAACAACGAAGAAAACCCTTAGTTACCCTTGAAGACTTGTAGGAAGACAGTGTTCAATCGCCCGAAGAATCTCCTCTTCTCCTCCTTTCTCCCTTCCTCTTTCTTCTTCTTCCTTGGCCGAAAGCACACAAGAACAAGATGGCAGCAAGGGCTAAGGGTGGGAGGTTATTGTAGCAGCCGGAGTTACTGTAGCGATAATGTGTACTGTAGCAGTGGCGTTCTACAGTACAAGTTAGGGTTCCCCCTCCTTCTGTTGGTGGCCATTTCCCCCATGGGCCATGGGCCAAAAGGGTTGATTTTACCCCTCGCTTGACTTTGGGTTTGCAACCCATTCCTCTCTAAATTCTGAATTTTTTCCTCTTTTCATTCCCTTAATTCCTTCTCTAATATTATTGCACTCACTAATGATAATCGGGATATTACAAAATAGTTAGTATAGTCTAGCCCTACAACGTCACTAAGAAGATCAAGAGCATTAGCAAATGCTTCAATTTTACCTCTAAGATCTAAAACAAATGCAAATGCATATAGAAAAAGGATTTCTCTCTAATATTTAAGTATTTTGTTTTCATAGAAATAATAGCCTTGCGTAAAACTAAGTTATTTTCATATATTTTCAATTGAGTAGCAATATGTAAAATACTATGCACAATAATAGGAGATGTTAGATAGTACACAGTAGACAAAGCAATAGTGACCTCATAAAAAATTTCAAAAAACTGTAATATCTTCTCATCAACAAACCAATGCTCAGTCAATAATATACTACCGTCCAGTGCTCTGATAGTGTGTTTGAATAAAAACCGAAAAAGTGCTCTTATAGGGTAAAAGACTCTTAAGCATCAGGTAAGTAGAGTTCCATCTTACTGGCATGTTTAAACCAAACTTTCTTGGGCGTACACACATTGCCTTGTAGAAGTTCTTATATGCTACTATTCTTGCGTTAGAATTAGTTAAGAAAGATATCGCATAGCGAAAAGATTTAAGATACACATCCAACCTCTTTGTAACACCCCGACCCGCCACCTGGGTCCGGAATGCTACCACCATACATAACATAATACCAATTATACGCAACAAATTAAACAATTAAACATCTTACAACAAAAGATGTATTATCCAAGGAGAAAGAGTTGCATTAGAAACTACATGTGCCGTGGTGATCTATTCTCCCTTCCCGAAACATGTCACTTGCAACGATCACCTAAAAAACATTAACAAGCAAGGGTGAGTCCGAAGACTCTGCAAGCACATAATAGCGACGATAAACACTGCCATGCCAACAAACATAACCATGTCATTATTTCCACCGTTAGTTTTCCATTAGTGCCACTCATCATCATTCTACATACTCATTTGATCATTGCATTGCACATACATGTGAATGCACCATCATGCTCATGCTCATACTCATATGCATCTCATCAGCTGATACCGATATCTCGGAGTGTTCACCCGTCGATGACACACTCTTCCCCCATCTTCGTTAGGATGGGGTGCTTACAGTGTAGGACTTTATCTAGTCCCTACAGATGTAAGAATCATCTAGAGAACACCAGACTAGTCATGTATCTTTCTCACCAACCTCACCAGAATAGTTACATGACTTTCTCACAGACCTGGCTCATGCATCCTTGCCATGATGCAAATGCACATGTCCATTGTCATTAACATAATTCATCATTGTCATCATTAACATAGTAGTCTTATTGCTCACCTTGTCCCATCATCATTGCCATCAACATGAAACCATTATCATGTAAGCATCATCATTTAACATTGAAACCATATAAGCATCATCACATGAATAACATCATGTAAGCGTCCTCATGTAAACATCACCATGTAGGCATCATCACATAAACATTATCATGTAAACGCTACCACATAAGCATCATTACTTGAACACTACCACGTAAGCATCATTACCTAAACATTACCATGTAGGCATCATCATATAAACATTAGCATATCAACATCATCATGTCAATGTTATCATATCACGCAAACACCACATATTTTGTAGCACTAACATGCTATCGGTCTACCATGCACTTGCCTGTTAACCAAGCGGAGCAGAGTAACGTGCGAATGACGCCGTTCCCGAACCTCCACCTGAACAGGCATTCAACCAGACTCAAAACATTTGGCAATACACGCACACACACACGGACGGCGTTGATCCTATGCGCAAAACGACACGATTAAACCCCTCTCACCGGGCACTAATCCACTAATCCCGGTGCCAGCAATATTAATTAGTTAGGGTCCGCACCGAATAAGCTTGCGGATAAAATTTTGGTGTGCGCCCCTAATTTCTTTCCACCCCTTCCTTTTCTCTCTTTCTTTCCTCCTCCCCTTTTACTTTTTTCCTTCCTCCCCCCTTTACCCCCGACCGAAGCCATCCACGGCTTCCCAGCCAACCTCATCTCCTACCTCTCCCCTTGTCTCACTCTCATTCTCTCCCTTTTCTCACTCGATGCCCTCCCGCCGGAGCTGCCTCTGACGCCGCCACCCTCTGGTCCTTCCTCCCTCACGGCGCCGCCTCCTCCTGCTACTGCCGACGCCGACCCAGGTCCCCTGGAGCTCCTGGCTCGCCTTGGCACAGCTCGGCCTTCGGCCGCGGTGCGCCCCACACGTCACTACCGCCCAAGCGCCGCGGCCCTACTAGCGACCTCACCTCCAGTATACCCCCTTCCCTCCCCTTCTCCTCTACCCTCTTTGTTTTGCGGTGATTTGGTTGATGATGGAGGTTCGGTTTGGGCAAGAGAGACATGGGGGAGAAATGGGTCAGTTACCTGGTTCCACCGGTTAGAAAGGGATGGCAGTGAAGGCGAGGATGACGCCCGTGGTGGCCGGTGCTTTCCTTCCGGGTGGTGCTTCTCCTTTGGGTTGCCTTTGGTAGGGAAGAAAAAATGGGATGGACAGTGGGGTGCTGGTTTGGGGGGATGAACTGGGGCTGGCTTGGTTCTTATCCCCTCCCCCCCTCTCTCTCTCTCTCTACCTCTCTCTCTCTATGTTACTGTACGGAGGTAAATAGGTAAAACTTACCCTTACTGTTACGGTTACTGATTTTGCATTTTCTATTGGCATTACATTCTACCCCCCTTAACAGAATTTGACCCCGAATTCTGGCGTTCAACAATCTACACGAATGATCAAAATGAAACTATTGTACATAAAAGTAACTCTAACTCGTACCCGTAGTGAAAAACTCTGGGTACTTCTCGCGCATGCGAGACTCCAATTCCCAAGTCGCTTCTCGCTCAGTTTGATACGACCAAAGCACCTTAACATACTTTATTGATCTGTGCCTCAACACCCTCTCCGATTCCTCCAGAATCCGAGCTGGACGGGACTTGAAGGTGAGGTCTTGCTTAAGGGACAACGGTTCTAGCACGATCTCATGCTCCGGATCCCTTAAGTACTTTCTCAACATAGAAACATAAAACACATTATGCACCCCTCGCATGGACTCAGGAAGGTCCACGCGATATGCCAACTTTCCTATTCGTGCTAGAATCAAAAATGGCCCAATGTACCGCGGGCTAAGCTTCCCTTTGATACCAAATTGCACAACTCCTTTAGTGGGAGACAGTCTCAGGAGCACTAGATTCCCGCTTCGAACTCTAAGTCGCGCCTCCTCACATCCGCATAGCTTTTCTGCTTACTCTGGACTGCTAGCAAATTTTTGCCTAATTTCTCCCACTCGTTCCACTGTTTGTTGGACCCAATACGGACCCAGAATAGTCTTCTCGCCTACGGCATCCCAACAAAGTGGCGATCTACAATTCCGTCCATACAGAACCTCGAATGGCACTGCCCGAACACTGGAGTGGTAGCTGTTGTTGTAGGCAAACTCCACGAGTGCCAAATGATCCTCCTAGCTACCTTTCCAGGATAGAACACAGGACCTCAGCATGTCCTCTAGTGTTTGAACGATGCGTTCGGACTGCCCATCCGTTTCTGGGTGGAATGTGGTACTAAACCGTAGCTTCGTGCCCAGTGCATCCTGCAAACTCTTCCAAAACATGGAGAGAAAGTTGGCATCTCTATCAGAAACTATCATCTTGGGCACACCATAACCTTACTATCTCACGCACATAGATGGGTGCTAAATCACTTGCCGAATTCGTCGTACGGATAGGGATGAAGTGCGCGGATTTACTGAATCGATCCACCACTACCCAAATTGCGTCCTTACCATGCTGGGTACAAGGTAGGCCGACTACGAAATCCATGGTAATGTCATCCCATGGCCACTGGGGAACATCTAAAGGTTGTAATAATCCAGCGGGACGCTTATGCTCAGCCTTCACCTGCTGGCAAACCCCGCAAGACGCCACATATCGAGCGACATCCACTTTCATTCTCTTCCACCAGAAACTTTTTTTTCAAATCCCGGTACATCTTGGTCTCGCCAGGGTGTACCGTGTACGGGGTACGATGAGCCTCTCTCAATATATCATCCTTGACTTGAGCCTTTTGTGGCACACATAGGCGGCCCTTAAACCACAATGTGCCCGTCTCGTCAAGGCTAAAGTCCCCATTTTCCCTTCATCGAGGCGCTTCCTCACTTGTTGAAGAAACCAATCATGTTGTTGTACTTCTCTCACTCGCTCCGGAATCGCCATTTCCAGCAGCAGCTGCGTCTCAGCTGGTGCTGTACCAGCATAATAATAAGATATCACAAGATTCTCCATACAAATAGTGCCTCTAAATCTTTAGAGCAAAAACCACTGCAGCTAACTCTAAATCGTGAGTAGGGTAATTCTGCTCATGCTTCTTCAACTGTCGTGAGGCATATGCAATTACTTTGTTGTGTTGCATGAGCACGCAACCCAGACCCTAGATGCATCCAAGTAGATCGTGAAATGCTTCCCTGGCTCAGGGAGGATGAGAACAAGGACAATAACTAACTTTTCTTTCAAAGTGCAGAAACTGCGCTCGCATTCATTGGTCCACTGGAATTTCACACCCTTCCACGTGAATCGAAACATTGGCTTGGCAATAATTGAGAAGTTCTTTACGAAGAGCCGGTAGTAACTAGCTAAGTCTAGAAAACTTCTCACTTCTTTGACATTTGTTGGCCTTTCCAGTTCACTATAGTCAAAATTTTAGCTAGATCTACTGAAATACCTTCCTGGTTAATCACATGACCCAGGAAGCCCACTTCAGAAATTTAGAACTCACATTTCTTTAACTTGGCAAAGAACTGATTCTCCCTCAGAGTCTCAAGCACGAGCCTCAAATGCCGCTCATGCTCTCCCTCAGTCTTGGAATAAATCAGGATATCGTCGATGAACATAACCACAAAGTCATCAAGGTACCTATGCAGCATGCTGTTCATTGTCTCCATGAAAACAGCAAGCGCATTCGTTAGTCCAAAGGACATAACTTTATACTCATAGTGCCCATACCTTGTAGAGAAAGCGGTCTTTTCTATATCTTGCTCCCGCACTCGAATTTGATTATACCCAGATTGCAGATCAATCTTCGAGAACACCTAGGCTCCCTTCAACTGATCAAACAAATCCTCGATACGAGGCAAGGGTATTTATTCTTGATGGTCACCTAATTAAGAGCACGATAGTCTATGCACATACGCCAACTCCCGTCCTTCTTCTCAGTGAATAGGATAGAGGCTCCCCAAGGTGACACACTACGACGAATCAACCCTTTGGATAACATCTCATCCAATTGCTTCTTCAATTCCTCCTGGAAAGGTCATGCCAACCGGTACGGGGATAAAGAAATAGGTCATGTGCCAGGAACAAGATCAATCCTAAACTCCACATCCCTTTCGGGTGGCATACCCGAAAGCCCTTCGAAAAATACATCGGAGTACTCACATACCATCGAATATCTGTCAACCCGGAACGGGATCCGAATTCTCTCGTGTTCAAACACCACCCAGATTTCCGGCACATGCTCTCACAAAATGAATATCACATTCATATCACGAAACGTAAATGGTATTAAATAAATAATGTTTAATACAAAAGAGTCTCGAATAATAAAATCAAATGTCAAATGATAAACACAATGGAAATAACATAATAGTGGGAGCCACACGATGCGCCACAAGCAATCGCCTGGTCGAAGGCCTACTGCTCGGGTCCTCACCACAATATAGCGATCTTCTCCGAATAAGATTTATTCAAGAAGAGTGAGCACTACTACCGTGCTCGCAAGTCACACCCAATATTGGATTTAAATGCATGCATAAGGAAACAAGTGAGTATGGCAGGGGTTGTTTTGCATAAACAGCATTTTCAGTTTGAATACGCATAGTAGTTTCTAAGGAAATTTTATACTATGGATAAAATCATATTTTGAAACAGCAATGATATAATGTGGATAACCTCCATTGATAAAGTGAAGGATCCCCTCCTAACACTTGGCTTCCTGCCCAAATTTTCATAAGGAATAACCATCCTCAACATTTAATAAAGTATTTTAAAACCAAAAACAATACTAACTTTAAGTGGCCCTGCTAGCATGTCCATGACCATGACGCGTTATTCGAATAGTTTCTACTCTGCAGAGTTGGTACAACTTTACCCACACGAGGAGACATGCTCGTTATGTCGGCCAATTCACGCTTCCGTAGGCGTGTGACTGAGCAATTACCATGAGGCCTTTACAATGTTTTATCCTAGTACATTCATGCCCGCTAAGGTTTCGCCCCTTTGATCGACTGCCCTCCTAAGCCCTCTGCGCCAAGTGGAATAAAACGCCTAACCGACACCCACAAAATCACATGACATAAATATACTAGGATATCACAAATTAGTTAGCCAAATCCCGCCCATACAGACATGTGGTGGTACGTTATGGCATAGCAATAAGCGGCTCAAAGACCGGTCCTCAATTGACTCAAGGCCATTCCTTTAACCCATGGGCCTTGATCTTAACCAGATCAAACCTGCATAAACTCGCACCTCCATTCCGACCATTTCGCCAAGTCCAAACCCATTTTGGTTTTATTTTGAATAAAAAAACTTCATTTATAAACTCATGTGGTAAAACAATACCACAATATCAAGTTTGAAAACAATTTGTAGAAATCGTGTAAACCTCCCAAATTCTGTAAATGTGGACTAAGCTTGGCTAAGCATATATTTGAATTTTGGTAATATCTTGCCTATGGTATCAAGGTAGTCAGATACAACATTCAAATTTGGCCATACAATAACATATGGAAATAACTATATGTAAAACAGGATATTAAAATATTTATAACAACATATGCATGCAATAAGGAATTTAAAAACTGGAAATAACTTAAATTAATAGGGGCAATATGGTCAATGGTGTAACTTGCCTTGGTCGATGTCTTGGAATTCTAAATCTTCAGATTGATCGAACTCTCCGGAGTCGTCAAATTCTATACGCGAAAATACGACAAATTCAATATGCAAATTCAAATAAATTCAAAAACATAAATCAAAATAACTCCAAATTGAAATATTTTGGTTTAGTTAGCTGGATTATAATTTTATACAAATTTTGCAATTTGAATCACCCAATTTGGAGTTCGTATGCAAAAGTTATGAATTTTAGAAGTTTATATCAAAATCTGGAATTTTATTGAATTTTCAGAATTATTTTCCTACTGAAAATCTATTTATTGCGCAATGATTACATCAGCACTGGAATTTCGGAAATTTAATAATTAAAGAATTTCGACACATGGGGCCCATGTGTCATTGACATGGTCCACGTGGACCAAGTCCATGGGACCTTTAGCTCGGTTGGTGGACCGTACACGCAGCGCGCCACGCGCGAGGGAGGAGGTGGCGCCGACGCGGCGCCTGCGTGGCGCGAGGTGGCAGTGACGTGGCGCCGCCACGCCACCTGGCACCGCGACGCTGGGTCGTGTGCTCACGGCGAACGGCGCACGCACGAGGCGCGGTGGTGTCAAACGGAAGAGGGGACGATGGGGGTCACGAAGCACATGTTTTGGTCACCTGAGGGCACGGCGATAGTCGGCGGCGAGAAGATATGCGGCGGCGGTGTCGGGCTTGTCGGCGGCAGGGAGCTCCGGTGGCGCTCCGACCGATGGAGGGCGCACGGTGTAGGCGATGAGGCGGCGAAGGTGACGGTGGTGTCGAGGTGGCGGAGACGGCTTGACGGCGCGCAACGAGCTTCGCTGCCGCGGAAGTTTGCGACTACGGCGAGCTCAGGAGAAAACAAGAGGAGGAGTGGGTGCTGGTTGCGGTGGAGAAGAGCGCACCTGTGGCTGCTTTATAGCGCCGGGAGCTCTAGAATGGCGTGGAGGAAGTGGGGGTCATGCGCGGCAGTTGCGGCCGAACGTGGCGTTCGTGCGGAGAAAGAGGGGGAAACGGCGTGGAGGAGGTGGCGAGACCGGTGCGATTTCGTGCGTATGACGCGGAAGTGCGGGTGGTTGGGAGAGTCCGTTAGCGAAGCTCCGCCGCGCGCAATGGCGGAAGTGACGGAGCCGCGCGAAGAAGAAGGAGAGGAGGAAGATGACGCGGTCGTCTGCTTTTTAATCGGACGGTCGCGATTTGATCTCGCGGCTAAGTTGATATCTGCGCACCTTTGGATTAGGATCTGACGGTCAAAATTAGATGGGCGAAACGGTAAGTGGGACTGAAGCGCAATTGCTGGATTTGATCCAACGGTGGATGGATAGGAGAGAGAGAGAGCTGGCACTGGGCGTGCCGAGCGCGGAGGGAGATTTGGGCCTTGGTGGGTTTCGCCCGACGCTATTTTTGGATTTTCTTTTGATTTCTCAATTGTTTTAATTCATTAATTCATTTAGGCTTTAGAAAATAGCAAAATACTTCCAAAAATTATGGAAAATTCACGTAAATTCCCATACTCATTCTCGACTTAATAAAATTATTTCCAACTATTAGTTGGCTTTTAATTTTGTAAATAAATTTGTTTTATCTTTAAAATATTTATAAAAGCTTTGAAAATTCAGAAAACCACAAACATAAATAAACTTTTAAATTTTATCAAATTGAAAATTGGTGTTACAAACCTACCCCCTTAAGGGAATCTCAATTCGAGATTCAGGATTGGTCAAACAAAGAGCTCAAGGTAGTTAGTCTTGAGGTCTTCTTCTTTTCCCAAGTGGCTTCACTTTCGGATGGTGACTCCACTGCACCTTGTATGATCGAATTATCCTGCTCTCGTGATACGCTCTCGCGACATCTATAATCTTGATGGGTCGCTCCACATAAGTGAGGTCTTCCGGATGTCATAACCTTCTAGGAGGGTGTGTTCTTCCGTACTTGATGCATTTCTTTAATCGTGACACATGAAAGACATTGTGTACGCCGATGAGCTTCGCAGTTCAAGCCGATAGGCTACTTCACCTTTTTGGCTAGAATCTTGTATGGTCCCACAAACAGGTGCAAGTTTTCCTTTGTCCTAATCTTCTTACTCCTCGAGTGGAGTAACCCGAGATAAACAAAATCTCCTACCTCAAAGTTTAGATCCTCCGACGGTTATCGCATAACTCTTCACGGGTTTGTGCCACTTTCGATGTTCCTTATAGCTTTGACCTTACTTTTCGCCTCTTTGATGATCTCAGTCCAAAGAGTTGATGCTCTCCCACTTCATCCTACGTATGGAGTTCGCATCTTCCGCCATATAATGCTTCAAAAGGAGCCATTTGCAAACTAGCTTGATGGCTATTGTTATACGAGAATTCCAGATACGGCAAATTCTTGTCCCAACTTTGTCCAAATTCCAAGGCACAGTGCTCTGAGCATATCTTCGAGGACTTGATTGGTGCGTCCGTCGACCATCCGCTTGAGGATGATAAGTCAGCATGAAGTTGAGTCGGTGCCTAAGGCTTCATGCGCATCGCTGAATCTTGATGTAAATCGAGAACCTCTCATTTGACACGATTTTCTTGGGTACCCTGTAGACAAACAATCCTAGCCACATACAACTCGCCAACCGGCCGCTTCGATGTAGTCTTGACGGAATAAAGTGAGCTACTTTGGTCAACCGATCAACTATCACCCAAATAGAATCATATCCGATTGGGTCCTAGGAAGTCCGGTGATGAAGTCCATGCCAATCTCTTCCCACTTCCATTTCGAATCGGTAGTGGCTGCAATAATCCACTGGTCTCGATGTTCGCTTAACTCACGACACACATCACACGCGCACGAACTCAGCAATTTCGCTTCATGCCGACCCCCACCGATTTCTCCTTGGATCCTGGTACATCTTGGTGCTTCCGGTGAATGGAGTAAGGCGTTTCATGAGCCTCCTTCGAATTGATTGCTTTAACTCCCCGGTTAGGTACACAAATGCGGTTCCCAAACCATACAGCTTCCTTGTTCATCTTCAATAATCCTCGAGCCTTGCCTCTTCGCATATTCTTCTTGATCTCCTTGATGTCATCATCTTCTAGTTGTTTTTCCCGATCCGACTTTGGAGAGTCGGTTGTACTTCCAAAGCATTCACACGCTTTGACCGACAATCTCCAAGTTTAGACGTTTCAATTCTTCATGTAGTTCGCTGCTCCTTCGCACCATCATGGTATTGCAATAGGCCTTTCTCTGTGGCATCCGCAACTACATTTGCTTTGCCTGGTGATAATGGATTCCCGTGATCGTAATCTTTTATCAACTCTAACCATCTTCTCGTCAAGGTTTAATTCCGCTGCAGGTGAATATATACTCGACTCTTATGATCCGTGAAAATCTCACAATGTTACCAATGAGATAATGCCGCAGATCTTCAAGGCATGCACAATCGCCGCTAACTCCGATCATGGGTTGATAATTCCCTTCATGCGCCTCAATCGCTCGATGCATAAGCTACTACCTTGCCTTCCCGCATCAATACGCATCCGAGACCTTGACGGATGCGTCGCGAAGATCTCAAATCTTTCGGATATCGTAAGACTAACACAGTTGAGACTAATCTCCTTTTCGTGTCCCGAAACTTTCTTCACAGCATCCGCCCAATCAAATTTCTTCTCCTTCTTCGGTTGAGTCATGGGTCTTGCAATCTTAGAGAAATTTTCTATAAACCTGCGGTAATAACCCGCTAGTCCAAGGAAACTTCTCACTTCGGTGACCGTCCTGGGTTGCTTCCAATCTGATACGGCTTCAACCTTGGCAGGATCTACTGCAATTCCTCCCGCTGACACAATATGTCCAAGGAATGCCACTTGACTTAGCCAAAATTCACTTTTGCTGAATTTAGCATAAAGCTGATGTTCTCGGAGCTTGTCCAGTATCATCCTGATATGCTTCTCGTGTTCTTCTTCATCCTTCGAGTAGATGAGAATGTCATCGATGAAAACAACTACAAACTTATCCAGGAATTCCATGAACACTTTGTTCATCATATTCATGAAATAAGCAGGGGCGTTCGTCGATCGAAAGACATCACAGCAAACTCGCATGCCCATATCCGTGGTGAAAGCCGTCTTCGAATATCTTCCTGGCCTCGATCTTCATTGGTGATAGCTCGATCTCAAATCAATCTTCGAGAAGACACTTGTCTTTCACCGATCGAACAAATCATCTATCTGGGCAAAGGATATTTGTTCTTGATTGTCACCTCATTGAGTGATCTGTAATCAACACACATTCTCATGCTATTGTCCTTTTCTTGACGAACAAAGACCGTGCTCCCAAGGTGATGAACTGGTGGATGTAACCTCGCCGCAGCTTCTTCAATCTGTTTCTTCAATTCCGCTAACTCATTAGCCGCATTCTATAGGGTCGCCGATATTGGAGTGTCCCTCGACTAAGTCAATTAAGAACATGACGCCCGATCCGGTGGCATGCCGTAATTCATCGTGAAAGACATCGCATATTCTCTGACTACGTATGTCTTCAAGTTTCACTTCCTTCATGCCGGTGAGGATAGAACTTCCATTGGTGCAGTCTTGGGTTTGAACTCAACCAAATTCCTTCTCCATTTGTGAGAGTGATAGACCTATCAGTACGATCTATTTGTCCATGATTCTTGGCTAACGACCCATTCCTGAATAACGTCCGGACCTTGGGAATGCAAGACTATCAAGTCGCTAGGAAGGATACTCCTGATATTTCAGGGTGAGGTTCGCATAGAGAACTAGTTCTCATTTCGAGCCCGGGAATGGATTATCATGGGATTTGCTAAGGAAGATATTGGTAACCCATATTTTCCCACAAATTTATTTGACACGAAAGAATGCGGCTCCGAATCAAATAGTATGAAGCCGGTATTGAATTTACAAGAAACATACCAAGCACAACATCCGTGTCGCTGGGCTTCCTCGGCCGTGGACGTGGTTCACACGCCCTTGATGAATCGCTCGACGGCTGCATCGACGATGGTCGTGACTCTGGTGCCGGCTTGGAAGACGCCACGCCTCGCTTCTTGGGGCATCTGTTGGCATAGTGGCTCGTTTCATTGCGGTGAAACAGTCACCTCGCACCGAGGGGCGGAGCTCTTCGCTGAAATTGTCCTCCGCTGATGCGCCGCGAAGTTGGAGGTGTTGGGGCGCCGACTCGCACCGGCTCAGGTGTGGGAGATCGAATTTCCACGCCTGCGGTGGGCTGCCGAATGAATCGAGGCTTGGGAAAGCCTCTGCGTTGAACTCGGCGCCATCCTCCGCTATGCTCTCCATCTCATGATGTTTGGCCTCTGGCGACGCCTTGTCCACCAACCGGAAGTCGGTGAAGTTCGGGAGATGAGTTGGACAGAGATATCATCGTTGAGTCCTCCAGAACCTTTCTTGCCTTTCTTCATCTCGGGCCACATCAGCCGGGGCATAGCGAGCTAGCTGGTTGAAGCGGTGAAGATACTCGCTCACCGAAGCGATTGCCTTGGCGAGTGCATGAAACTCCTTCTTCTTGGTGTCATCATGCCGCGAGGATGTGGGCATGACGGAAGGCTCACAAACTCGCCCCACGTGATAGCCGGGCATTGGCGTGGGAGATGCGTAAATTGTCCCACCATTCGAGGCCGCCCGTTGAGCCGATGAGTTGCGAGCACAGACCTCTCGCGACCGTGCATCGCGCGATGTCCGCTTTCTTTCGATGGCACGGCCAATCGCCGCATCCATCGCTCGGTGCCGCCGAGAATGTCTGAGGACGATACGCATGAACTCCGACATGGTCACCCGTTGAGGAGGGTGTGCCGGTGCCGAGTCGCGGCGGTAGCCGCCTTGTTCGGTTGTTCACGAGCGTTGTTGAGCGATCGAGCCAACAATTCAATAAGGTGAGTTTGATTGGCCATCATCCGCCGCCAATCCGTCCAAGCATCGGTGGTGGGGAGGTTGCCGAACATGCCGCCTCCGATGGTCGGTATTTCCGCTGTTTCGACCCGATGTCGCCATTTCGTAGGGTGTTCACCATCGCTTGAAGTTTCCAAAGACTTAGGAAAGGGAAGAAAAGGTTGCACTAAGGGGAGTAAATTTATATTAGCCCAAAAGCACACAAAACAAGGCAAGGAAACAATTTTTTTCAAGTAATTCTTTATTTTATTCATCCGATTATGGCTACCACAAAGGTTAGTAGCTCATAATTCGCACTAATTGAACAACTAAAGGAAAGCAAAATCTAAAATGGTGGAGGTAAACATCTATGGGGTGGACGGGGTGTAGTCCGGGAGTTGTGTCTTTGCCTTGGCCCTTTTTGTACAGAGCCAATTCGACCAATGCCTTGACCTCTCCTCTGCGGCCTCTAGCCTCCTCGAACGAGATACACTGTCTGTGGTATTGCCATAGCGTAATCCATTGCCTTGGCTAACTCCACTGGTGGGTGATCTCCAGATATCCTCATTCTCGATCGAGTAAGGCACCGCTTAGCCGAGTGGGGATGTGCATGGGATAGTCTTCGAATGCAGATCCGAAAATGGGCGTCATAGGTGTAGCGAAGTCGACGACGGCTTCTTGCCGATCTTGATGCCGCCTCGAAGTCTCCGACGCATTGGGCGTCGAAGATGTGGAAGGATGTATCGCGCTAAGTTAGAGTAGAGGATGACCTCCACTCTCCAAGCTCCCTTTGTCCCACGATATACTTGTATCCTTGGTATGTGGGTCTCTTTGTGAAACTCAGATCTTGATCATCTTCCATAGGATATCCGCCCATTCTCCAAAGATAGACTCCATGGGAGATGCGGTCTGTCTCTCGCCATCTACAATTTTAGAAAGGACAAGAGTTTAGAAATCTTTAAAATAGAGAAAGGAAGAGTAGGACTCGGAAGACAGGTAAATAGTTTGTAAATTTTTGTAAAATAGTCCTTAATGGTTTTACCAATTCTATTGTGGGCCACGACCTACAAATGATATGGCTCGATACCACTTTTGTCGAACCCGGAACGAAGGATCCCGAATCTCTGTGTTCAAACACCACCCAGATTTCAAAGGCACACGTCTCACAAAAATGAATATCACATTCATATCACGAAACGTAAATGGTATTAAATAAATAATCGTTTAATACAAAAGAGTCTCGAATAATAAAATCAAATGTCAAATGATAAACACAATGAAATAACATAATAGTGGGAGCCACACGATGCGCCACGTGCAATCGCCGGGTCAAGGCCTACTCGTCCCGGTCCTCACCGTCAATATAGCGATCTTCTCCGAATAAGATTTATTCAGAAGAGTGAGCACTACTACCGTGCTCGCAAGTCACACCCAATATTGAATTTAAATGCATGCATAAGGAAACAAGTGAGTATGGCAGGGTTGTTTTGCATAAACAAGATTTTCGGTTTGAATACGATAGTAGTTTCTAAGGAAATTTTATACTATGGATAAAATCATATTTTGAAACAAAGAATGATATAATGTGGATAACCTCCATTGATAAAGTGAAGGATCCTCCTAACACTTGGCTTCCCGCCCAAATTTTCATAAGGAATAACCATCCTCAACATTTAATAAAGTATTTTAAAACCAAAACAATACTAACTTTAAGTGGCCCGCTAGCATGTCCATGATCATGACGCGCTATTCGAATAGTTTCTACTCGCAGAGTTGGTACAGCCTTACCCACACGAGGAGACATGCTCGTTATGTCGCCAATTCACGCCTCGTAGGCGCGTGGTGAGCAATTACCATGAGGCCTTTACAATGTTTTATCCTAGTACATTCATGCCCGCTAAGGTTTCGCCCCTTTGATCGACCGCCCTCCTAAGCCCTCTTGCGCCAAGTGGGAATAAAACGTCTAACCGACACCCACAAAATCACATGACATAAATATACTAGGATATCACAAATTAGTTAGCCAAACCCTGCCCATACAGACATGTGGTGGTACGTTATGGCATAGCAATAAGCGGCTCAAAGACCGGTCCTCAATTGACTTGGCGCCATTCCTTTAACCCATGGGCCTTGATCTTAACAGATCAAACCTGCATAAACTGCACCCTCCATTCCACCATTTCGCCCAAGTCCAAACCCATTTTGGTTTTATTTTGAATAAAAAAACTTCATTTATAAACTCATGTGGTAAAACAATACCACAATATCAAGTTTGAAAACAATTTGTAGAAATCAGTGTAAACCTCCCAAATTCTCAGAATGTGACTAAGCTTGGCTAAGCATATATTTGAATTTTGTAATATCTTGCCTATGGTATCAAGGTAGTCGATACAACATTCAAATTTGGCCATACAATAACATATGGAAATAACTATATGTAAACAGATATTAAAATATTTATAACAACATATGCATGCAATAAGGAATTTAAAACTGGAAATAACTTAAATTAATAGGGGCAATATGGTCAATGGTGTAACTTGCCTTGGTCGATGTCTTGGAATTCTAAATCTTGATTGATCGAACTCTCCGAGTCGCCAAATTCTATACGAAAATACGACAAATTCAATATGCAAATTCAAATAAATTCAAAACATAAATCAAAATAACTCCAAATTGAAATATTTTGGTTTAGTTAGCTGGATTATAATTTTATACAAATTTTGCAATTTGAATCACCCAATTTGGAGTTCGTATGCAAAAGTTATGAATTTTAGAAGTTTATATCAAAATCGAATTTTATTGAATTTTCGAATTATTTTCCCATCGAAAATCTATTTATTGCGCAATGATTACATCAGCATCGAATTTCGGAAATTTAATAATTAAAGAATTTCGACACATGGGGCCCATGTGTCATTGACATGGTCCACGTGGACCAAGTCCATGGGACCTTTAGCTCGGTGGTGGACCGTACACGCAGCGCGCCACGCGCGGAGGGAGGAGGTGGCGCCGACGCGTGCCTCTGTGGCGCGAGGTGGCAGTGACGTGGCGCTGCCACGTCACCTTGGCACCGGCGACGCTCGGGTCGTGTGCTCGCCGGCGAACGGCGGCACGACGAGGGGTGCGGGTGGTGTCAAACGGAAGAGGGGACGATGGGGGTCACGAAGCACATGTTTTGGTCACCTGAGGGCACGGCGATAGTCGGCGGCGAGAAGATATGCGGCGGCGGTGTCGGGCTTGTCGGCGCAGGAGCTCCGGTGGCGCCCGACCGATGGAGGCGCACGGTGTAGGCGATGAGGCGCGAAGGTGACGGTGGTGTCGAGGTGGCCGAGACGGCTTGACGGCGCGCAACGAGCTTCGCTGTCGCGGAAGTTTGCACCACGGCAAGCTCGGAGAAAACAAGAGGAGTGAGTGTGGGTGCTGTCGGCAGGAGAAGAGCGCACCAGTGGCCGCCTTTTATAGGCGACGGGAGCTCTAGAATGGCGTGGAGGAAGTGGGGTCATGCGCGGCGATTGCGGCGAACGTGGCGTTCGTCAGGCGGAGAAAGAGGGGAAACGGCGTGGAGGAGGTGGCGAGACCGGTGCGATTTCGTGCGTATGACGCGAAGTGCGGGTGGTTGGGAGAGTCCGTTAGCGGCTCCTTCGCGCGCGCAATGGCGAAGTGACGGCAGCCGCGCGGCAAGAAGAAGGAGGAGGAAGATGACGCGGGTCGTCGTTTTTAATCGGACGGTCGCGATTTGATCTCATGGCGTAAGTTGATATCGGCGCACCGCTGGATTAGGATCGGACGGTCAAAATTAGATGGGCGAAACGGTAAGTGGGACTCAGCGCAACTGCTGGATTTTGATCCAACGGTGGATGGATAGGGAGAGAGAGAGCGGCACAATGGTCATGTGCCGAGCGCGGGAGGGAGATTTGGGCGGTCTTTGGTGGGTTTCGCCCGACGCTATTTTTGGATTTTCTTTTGATTTCTCAATTGTTTTAATTACATTAATTCATTTAGGCTTTAGAAAATAGCAAAATACTTCCAAAATTATGGAAAAATTCTGAAATTCCCATACTCATTCGACTTAATAAAATTATTTCCAACTATTAGTTGGCTTTTAATTTGTAAATAAATTTGTTTTATCTTTAAAATATTTATAAAAGCTTTTGAAAATTCAGGAAAAACCACAAACATAAATAAACTTTTAAATTTTACTGAAATTGAAAATTGGGCTGTTACATATCCCCAATGCGCAAAGATGCGCTCGGCTTCTCCGCAAGTGCTAGAAGTGAACCAGACTTCACCATTCGTCACCCAGGAAACAGGCTGGCCAACACGAAAAGAGAACATGGAGGTGCATTCCCCTGAAAGATTATCTCCTCCCCAGAAGGAGCTTGCAAAGTAATTGTCCTCTAGAAATAGAAAATCACAGCTTGGTAGCGATGCAACCAGTCCATGCCAAGAATAACATCAAAAGGTTCTATTTGAATAACCACGCATCCTTGACATACTGTGAAGCTAGCAATGATACCTCCTGGAGAACTAACCATAAGAGACCGCGAGACCTGCTGCATACTCACCTTTGCCTTTCTAGCGAACTCGCGGGACACAAAGGAGTAAGTTGCACCGGAGTCAAGAACAAGGGTGTCACATGAATCTATAATACTAGAGGGGTTCTGACGATAACCACGCTCCATGTGGCCCGACCGACCACACTGCCGACACTCTGCCATCCAAGAACATTTAGCAGCACGGTGCCCACCATCGCACTTCAAACAGCCCGCCCGCCCAGGACGGACGATAGGTCGGGTCGCCGACGACTAACGAGGCGTCAGAGAAGACGACCTCAAAGATTTGGACTTGACGATCGCGGGGACGCCGCCCCACTTGGACTTCTTGGGAGTAGGTCGCTGAGATGACCCACCCTCCTTGCTAAAACTCCTCTTCTGGTCACCTCCAGAAGCGCTTGGTCCACCAAAGGGATGTAGTCCTTTAGTGAGCTGCATTTCCATCTCCAACCCTCTGGCCTGCTCTACCACTGACCTAAAGTCACGTGGCGTAGTGTCTCCCATAACATGCCTAAACTCAGAGTTGATCCTCGGCGAAACCTTTTAGCCTTCTCCAGATCATTGCTCGCGACCGATGGTACGAAACGGATCAAATCGTTGAACCCTGCTTCGTACTCAACTACGGTCATCTTCCCCTGCACGAAGGTCAACAAGGCGACCTCCATACTCTCCACAAATGATTCTGGGTAGTACTTTGCCTTGAACTGCTCGACAAAGATCTCCCAAGTCGTGGGACCCTGGGCAGGGGTCCTAGCTGAAAGGACTCCCTCCCACGATATGTCCGCCTGACCCTTTAACTACAATGCCACAAAGCGAGCTCTTAGCTGTGAACTCATCTCTAGGGCTTTAAATTACCTTTCCATATAGCGCAACCAATCCGCAGCTTGGACTGGTGTACCCACCCCATCGAAAGTGTTTAGACATAAAGCCAACCACTCACGAAGGCCCATCCTTGCCTCGGACCCAGTTGGAATGACAGTAGGTACCGCAACGGGTACAACCACAGCAGCGGCTACCGGCGCTTATTAGTGAAGCACACGGACCTCTTCCATAAATTCTCGCTGCAAGGCTGAAGACCTTATTTGATTCCTAGCTACAAACTGCTCGAGAAACAACCTCTGCATCAGGTGTTTCTTGCTGAACCTCAAGCGGTGGCTCCGCTTGAGCACGGCCACGCCGCGACCTCTACCTCTACCCCTCGACATCTCCGTTAACCAAGCATTCACACAATCAATTCACAAACAATTACCTCGAAACATAGCACATCAACAACATACTAGGTAAAACATAAATGTAACACTTACACGAAAACCCATCCTACTGTGCACCAGAGTGTGTCAAGTTTAATTTAATTATTTGGCATAGGTCAAGTTTTAGTAATTAATCAACCTAGGTATAAAACTTTTCACCACCGACCTAACGCCCACTCTGATACAAACTACAACACCCCGACCCGCCACCTGGGTCCGGAATGCTACCACCATACATAACATAATACCAATTTTGCGCAGCAAATTTAACAACTAAACATCTTACAACAAAAGATGGATTATCTAAGGAGAAAGAGTTGCATTAGAAACTATATGTGTTGTAGATGATCTATTCTCCCTTCCTGCAGCATGTCACTTGCAATGATCACCTAAAAAACATTAACAAGCAAGGGTGAGTCCAAGACTCAGCAAGCACATAATAGCGATGATAAACACTTCCATGCCAATAAACATAACCATGTCATTATTTCCACCGTTAGTTTTCCATTAGTGCCACTCATCATCATTCTACATGCTCATTTGATCATTGCATTGCACATACATGTGAATGCGCCATCATGCTCATACTCATGCTCATATGCATCTCATCAGCTGATACCGGTATCACGGAGTGTTCACCCGTCGATGACACACTCTTCCCCCATCTTCGTTAGGATGGGGTGCTTACAGTGTAGGACTTTATCTAGTTCCTACAGATGTAAGACTTCATCTAGAACACACCGGACTAGTCATGTATCTTTCTCACCGACCTCACCAGAATAGTTACATGACTTTCTCATCGACCTGGCTCATGCATTCTTGCCATGATGCAAATGCACATGTCCATTGTCATTAACATGATTCATCATTGTCATCATTAACATAGTAATCTTATTGCTCACCTTGTCCCATCATCATTGCCATCAACATGAAACCAATATCATGTAAGCATCATCATTTAACATTGAAACTAATATCATGTAAGCATCATCATTTAACATTGAAACCATATAAGCATCATCACATGAATAACATCATGTAAGCGTCCTCATGTAAACATCACCATGTAGGCATCATCATATAAACATTATCATGTAAACGCTACCACGTAAGCATCATTACCTAAATATTACCATGTACGCATCATCATATAAACATTAGCATATTAACATCATCATGTCAATGTTATCATATCACGCAAACACCACATATTTCGTAGCACTAACATGCTATCGGTCTACCATGCACTTGCCTGTTAACCAAGCGGAGCAGAGTAATGTGCGAACGACGCCGTTCCCGAACCTCCACCTGAACAGGCATTCAACCAGACTCAAAACATTTGGCAATACACACACACACACGGACAGCGTTGATCCTACGCGCAAAACGACACGATTAAACCCCTCTCACCGGGCACTAATCCACTAATCCCGGTGCCAGCAATATTAATTAGTTAGGGTTCACGCCGAATAAGCTTGTAGATAAAATTTTGGTGTGCGCCCCTAATTTCTTTCCACCCCTTCCTTTTCTCTCTTTCTTTCCTCCTCCCCTTTTTCTTTTTCGTTCCCCCCTTTACCCCCCCGAAGCCCCACGGCTTCCCACCAAAGTCATCCACGACTTCCCCCCAGCCAACCTCATCTCCTACCTCTCCCCTTGTCTCACTCTCATTCTCTCCCTTTTTCTCACTAGATGGCCCTCCCGCCGGAGCTGCCTCCTACCGCCGCCACACTCTGGTCCTTCCTCCCTCACAGCGCCGCCTCCTCCTCCTACTGCCGGTGCCGACCCGGGTCCCCTGGAGCTCCTGGCTCGCCTGCGCACGGCTCGGCCTCTGGCCGCCGTGCGCCCGCCCACACATCGCTGCCACCCAAGCGCAGCGGCCCTGCCGGCGACCTCACCTCCGGTATACCCCCTTCCCTCCCCTTCTCCTCTACCCTCTTTGCTTTGTGGTGATTTGGTTGATGATGGGGGGTTCGGTTTGGGCAAGAGAGACATGGGGGAGAAATGGGTGAGTTACCTGGTTCCACCGGTTAGAAAGGGATGGCAGTGAAGGCGAGGATGACGCCTGTGGTGGCCGGTGCTTTCCTTCCGGGTGGTGCTTCTCACCTGGGTTGCCTTCGGTAGGTAAGAAAAAAATGGGATGGACAGTGGGGTGGTGGTTTGGGGGGATGAACTGGGGCTGGCTTGGTTCTTATCCCCTCCCCCTCTCTCTCTCTACCTCTCTCTCTCTATCTTACTATAGGGAGGTAAATAGGTAAAACTTACCTTTACTGTTACGGTTACTGATTTTGCATTTTCTATTGGCATTACACTCTTCAAACTGGATTTGACCATAAGGTTAATAATATGACAAACGCATCGCTGATGTAGCAAGAAAGAATCGGCGTATGTACTTAATACTGGAGTAAGAATATCCATAGCCTTAGAATTCGCAGCGACATTATCTAGAGTAATTGAGAATATTTAGTTTGTAAGACCAAAGTCTTCCACGACTTTGATAATACAGTCCGCAATATTCCCAATGTGTGTGCTATATCAATTAATTTGAAACCTATAATTCTTTTTTCTTTTACCCAGCCATCATTAACATAATGAGCAACTACACTAAGATAATCATCCATAGTGTGGCCACTCCATATGTCCGAGGTCAGGGCCACCAAAAATGTGCACGTAGCAAATTTATCCTTTAATTTATCACAGCATTCATTGTAGTATTTAACTAAATCCGTAGTTGTTGTCTACCTATAAACGAAAGAGAATATAGGATTATGCGTTGTTCTAATGTAAGTTTGGAAAGCATTAAACTCCCCAAAGCCTAACGGTAAATCCTCGAAAGCAATTAAACGACAGAAAGATTGACGAGCTACCTCAGGATCGTAGTCCCAGCTATGTATCGTGCCGTCGGGGTTGTACTGCAGCTACGTCTGCCTTATCACCAATCCTTGCTTGGCCTTACATGTAGTATGTCTTTGCAAGTGCCTCATCCCTCCTGTAGAGTTTGTAGACAATTCCTGATGACAAATTTTGCAAACAACATATGGTACCCGATTTCATTGTGCATCTCGCTTGGTTGTACTGTCAAAATTCTCCCACACTACCTCTTTGCACTGGTGGTAGCCGGCGAAGATGATGCCGTGGAGCCTGATGACGGAACTCCACCTTACCCTTTCGCTGACAACTGCGGTTGGTTTGAGGCAACCGCAGCCTCCATGGATGCAACTTCCTCCGGTGAAAGTTCTGTAATCACCAAGAGCAAAGCTATCGTAATTTTCCATAACCAAAACTGCAAAATTGAGACTAACATTATTATTACTTTCATCTTAGCATAACAAATATTAACAATAAAATTATGCATAAATAGTACTGTACCTCTTTTGCTGATTTGCTACTGGAAATTGAATTTTCCAAAATTTGGTATAATTTTTTTGAATTTTGCCAAATTATCTCACAACAAATTTGAATTTGCAAACCAGAATTTGAAAGAGAGAATGAGAAATGGGTGGGTGCTGAATGAGGTGGGGGTAGGGGTGAAAACGGGTCAGATACGGACGGATAATGGCTCTGCCATATTTGTTTTCATTTTTTTTCAGATTCGGGATACGAATATGGATACGAAAATATCGAATATGAATACGAAGAGAATACAAATTGAAATGAATACTATCGTGAATATTTTTTGAAACATAAAACTCCTTAAATTGTATGCCAGAAATTAACGAAAACATATAACTAGTTTATTTGATGCAAAATTGTTCATATTTTCAGCAACCACACATAACATTGGCACTAGCAAGCTGCATTAACCAGTTCATCACAAACATAACACTTAGTTTACTATATATATTTCATAAATCATAACTCACAAAGTCACAAGTCATCACACATTCACACTTAGTTCATCACATACATAAAACTTAGTTCACACTAACATCGATCAGCTGGATGGTTAATCTATATGCAAATGACTGTAACATCCCAAAGTATGTTACCAAAAATAAAATTAATAAAGTTATTATTTTTATTGGATTTTCTTAGATTTAAAGAGTTTTCTTGGTTAAAAAGAAAATTAATAATAAAATAAATAAAGTCAATTATTTAATTTTCTAGTTTTTAATGTTAAAAATAAAATTTATTGAGATTTTTGGTATTTTATTGGATTTAAAGTGAAAAAGAAAAAAATTCTTGAATTTTCTGGATTTTAAAAAGGTTTTCCCTATTTTTCAAAAATTAAAAATAATTTATGTGCAAAAATAAAAACCAACTTTAACTTGGAGTTAATTTTATTAAGTTCAAAATAATTCAAGGAATTTTTGTGATTTTTTCTAGAATTTTTGAACTCTATTTGCCATTTTCTAAAAGGCTATTTGATTTGTTGCATTTTCTGAAATTTGAAAATCAATTAAAATCTCATTTTCTCTTTTCGGCAGAAATCCAGACTTGGTCTTATCCAGATAATTCGTATTTATATCCGCCGGATAGCATGCCTACCGTATTCGTTTCCGACAAAAAATACGAAAATTATCCGAGACAATCGAATCCATTTCCGTCTAGATCGGTCGGAAACTATCCGATCCGTTTTCATTCCTAGGTTGGGGGTATGGAGGCTATTTATAGTTTTTGGGGTTTTTTTTGCCTATTTTAAAGCCTCAAACAGTCAAAAACCGTTAAAAAAAACACCCAACGGCCAGATTCCTCCTTCTTCCTCCTCCTTGTTTTCTCCCCCTGCCGTGCGCCACTGCTGCTACCTGCCGCTTCACTGTCACATGTGGCACGCCTGTCGCCCACACGGCCGCACGCCACCCCCGCACCGATGCCGCTCCCTCTCGACCTCCTCCCTCCGCGTCGGCCCCTTCTTCCTCCACGCCGCCTCCTCTCTTCTCCTCCTTCCTCCGCGCCGGCCCCTTCTTCCTCCGCACCAACGTCGCCTCTCCCTCTCCTGTCCTCCCGGCTCGGGCTCCCTCCCTTAGCCTCTCCGCACGCGGGCTAAACGGGTCGTGCCATGCTCATGCTGTGCGTGGCACGACGTGATACTGTTTGTGTCGTGCCGGACCGGCCCATCGTACCAGGATAGCAACCTAAACACGGCATAAATATTCATTCCGAACCGACACGACCTATAAACAAAGCGAACCGTGTCGTACCAGAATCGGACCAACAATATCATATCTTGATTCGACCCGACCGACACGGTCCATCTTACCACCACTACACCTACCTACCCACGGACGCACACCACCACCCCTTCCTCCCGTCCACTTCTACTGCTCTCAAATGCTTTCTCAAATCACTCACCATCTCCTCTACCACCAGTGCCACTGTCATTTGCCGACCACCTCCATTTCCCCGACTCCACAACTGCAAACCATAGCCCCGCGTCGCCGCCGCCGCCGCCGCCGCCGCCACGCTGGATGAGGGGCCTGTGGAAGCAGAGCTGCCTGGCGGCTATGACGTGCGCCGACGCCGGCCACCTCAACCCGCTCGGCGCCGCTGCGGGACGCTCGCGACGGCGCGCGAGGCTCGCAGTATACGGCTTCGCGGTGGCCTTCGCCGCATTCACAGCCTACATCGCCTTCTCCTCGCCCCCCGCTGGCGGTGGCGCCGGCGTCGGCGGGGGAGCCGGGTGGTTCGGCGGCGTGTATGCGTCCACGGCGCCCTACCGCTCGCAGATTTCCAACTTATTCTCGTCCATCTTCCCCACCAACTCCTCGATCCCCTCGCCGGAGCCGCCGCGCCGCGCTGGCGGCATCGGCGCTGCCAGCGGATCGAGTAAGGGAGGCGGCGAGGTGAGTCGTGATGGGAGTAATAGGCAAGTGGGGAGCGGGGTAGGAAGCAGTGACTCTTCTACAGTTGGGTCTAATAAGCAGTTGGGAGGTGGAGGTGGTGCTCCAGGTAACAATGCCGGTGGTGGAAGTGCCCCTCCGGCCGGAAATTTTGCCGGAACTGGCACTAGCGTCGGCAAGGACGGAGGGGGAGCTCCGACAAATAATTCTGCCACAAGTGGCGGTGCGACGAATAGTGCGGCGGATCGGAATAAAGGAAACGATGGGGGCAGTTCTGGTAGTCAGGCAGGAGGTGGTGGTGGATCCCCAACCAGTAGTTCTGCCGGAAACAGAACCGCGGCGAAGGCCGGCGAGAAGAGTATAGGTTGGTCTAATAAGCAGTCGGGAAGCGCGGCCCCGACCAATAATGGTGCTGCTGGAAACAGCAGCACGGTGAAGGCCGATACCAAGGATGCAGTTGGAGTCTCCAGCAATAGTTCTGCCGGTAGTGGCAGTTCAGCGAAGACTGATTCCAGCATTGGGTCTAATAACCAGGCAGTAAGTGGAAGTGGTACTCCGAGCAGTGGTTCTGCTGCTGTAAATAGCACTACGGTAAAGGTTGATGGAAAAGATGCAGTTGGTGCTGCGAGCAATGGTTCTGCTGGAAGTGGCACAGTTGCGAAGGCTGATTTGAATAATGGGTCAGATGCTCGGATAGGGAGTGGGAGTGGAAGTGTAAGCAAGTCAGACGCAAGTTCTAGTCTGGCGAAGAGCAATGCGGAAGATGGTGGAGTTGAGCGCAATAAAGCAAGTGAGAATGCGGCTTCAACTAGTAATCAGATTGGAAGTCTGGTAACGGCAGGGGAGAAAGAGGGTGGATCTTCAACCAAGAACCAGACTCTTGTAGCACCTTCAAACGTGAAGAATCAGGACCAGACTAGTGGTGGAGTAGCATCTGGTGGAAGTGGTGGTACAATGAAAAATCAGGAGGAGGCAACTCCTCAGGGTAATGCTGGTTCATCAAAGGATCATTTAGCCCAAACAATCGCCTCCAAAGCTGGAAACTACAGTGAAGTGCTGGTAAAGGGCAACGGATCGTCAACGAAAGAGGCTGGTGTTGCCGGTGGAAATAAGAAGGTTGACTGGATCAAGGAGATGGCCACATGTGATATGTTCCATGGGAATTGGGTTCGGAGTGACTCATACCCTCTCTACCCTGAGGGGTCGTGCCCTCACATTGATGAGCCATTCGACTGCTATCTCAATGGCCGGCCAGATCGAGCTTACCAGAAGCTCCGGTGGCAACCTAGTGGATGCAGCATCCCAAGGTGAGGAAAGGTTACTAGAATTTCGGTGAATTCATTTCATGCTTGGTGCTTAACATGCCAAATTATATTCTTGTTATATTAGATTGAATCCAACTGATATGTTGGAGAGGCTGAGAGGAAAAAGACTGGTTTTTGTTGGCGATTCACTCAATAGGAACATGTGGGAATCCCTGGTTTGTATCTTGAGGAATTCTGTCAAGGACAAGAGGAAGGTTTTTGAGGCATCTGGTAGGCAAGAGTTTAAGACCGAGGGCTCATACTCTTTCCTGTTCACGGTATATATGTTCTCCAGTTTGGATTAATCCTCTACTACTATATACTTTGCATGTATTTCAGTAATTAGAATCGTTGCTTTGTGGAAATTCCTGGCATTTAGGACTATAACTGCAGTGTGGAGTTCTTCCGCTCCCCTTTCCTAGTCCAAGAATGGGAGATGCGAGTCAGCAATGGAAAGAAAAAAGAAACTCTTAGGCTTGACATAATCGAGCAATCATCACCAAAGTACAAGGATGCAGATTTTTTAATTTTTAATACTGGGCACTGGTGGACACATGAGAAAACTTCTCTAGGGTAACTTATCTTCACTGCTCTCTGGTTGGACAACCATCTCCATTTCATTCTTGTTGCTTGAAAACTGAAGATATGTTCAATGTGCCACAGGAAGGACTACTACCAGGAAGGTAATCACATATATAGTGAGCTAAATGTCGTGGACGCCTTCCATAAAGCTCTTGTCACCTGGTCCAAGTGGATTGATGCCAATGTAAATCCCAAGAAAACTACTGTGCTGTTCAGAGGCTACTCAGCATCTCATTTCAGGTGAGTATTGTGTTTCTGTGTGTGTGTGTGTGTTTGTGTGAATCACTACATGCAATATCTGACTGAAGTCACTGAACTAAATATTTTGTTGTGCATCTCCACTGTGCAGTGGAGGGCAATGGAATTCAGGTGGGAGCTGTGACAAGGAGACCAAGCCAATAAAAAATGAACAATACCTTTCAACCTACCCACCAAAGATGAGCATTCTAGAGGATGTGATCCACAAGATGAAAACTCCAGTTGTTTACTTGAACATAACAAGAATGACTGACTATAGAAAGGATGCACACCCTTCGATCTATCGCAAGCGAAACCTGACTGAGGAGGAGAGGAGATCGCCTGAGAGATACCAGGACTGCAGCCACTGGTGCCTTCCTGGAGTACCGGATTCCTGGAATGAACTGATTTATGCCCAACTTTTGATCAAACAGCATCAAATGCTCCAACAATAAAGGCAAGTATGGGGTTTGCTGGATGCTTGTATAGGAACTGTTGTTGTCTAGGATAATAATCAATACGATGATTGAAGTAAGGTCGATAGAGACCTAGGATTTTTTAAATCCATATATAGAGGGTAAAGTCTGTGGCTGGTGAGATCGCTCAATACCCACACAAATTCTTTGGTTAGAGGCTTCTAGGACTTCATATTGTAAAGCTCATGTCTAGTGCTAATCTGAAATAAAGAATAGTATAGATGAGATTCTATAAAGATGCTACTCTGTTTTTGGTAATCCCCTGGCTGTTTCTTGTTTTTGTGTATAAGGAATAAGGATACTATATAGTTGGAAAATAACCACATGCTGTACAAGAACGAAGGAGTTTTTTTTTTTTTTTGGGGGTGTTGAATGGCGTGGTGAGTTCTAACATTATCCATTTGATGCATTTGGTGGGTGATTGTTGAGCGAGTGGCATGCATACTCCTGCAGTCCTGCCTATACGATTGAAAACTGGTTATTTACTGACGTCTGATATACTAGTATTGACCTCCTATGATGGCGTTTTTGTGCAAGTTGAAAATTGTACTGACCTCGTATGCTGGTATTTTTGTCCATCTAAACAATTTATTACGAAGTTAAGTTGCCTGCATGAGCAGATATACATGTCCGGCATGCAATTCACGATGTGTGTTGTAACACATCAGCTGGAGACAGTTAAGCGCTTAGCAGCTGCTGTTAATGAACCCTACTGTTTGATCTTGCGAGGTTCGCTTCTGGCCTGTACTTGCTGCTGAGTTTGCCGACATATTTCCACTGTGATGCAATCCATGTGGAAGTTAAGGAAAATGGCCCAGCTCGCAGCTTTTGATGCTTGAAAATAAGTTTTTGCCACTATTTGACAGTCGTTGTGGCCTGTTTGCCGTGGGCAGATTTTTATTTGTAAGCAAATATGCAGGCCCCTTTTCTGATCTCCTGGAATTTGTGTGGATAAGGAGATTTGTTATGCTTTTTTTTTGTATACTATTTGTTATGCAATTGTGCTCAGGTCTAATTCTACGTGCCTGCTGAGGACTTGAGGCAGCAACCTCTATACACCAGGTTGATGTGCTACAACCTCATGCCCTGAAGGCCTGACGACCTGAACTGCCATAACCCCTTCTAAGCTCTCTAAGGTTGAACATCAGACAACGCTACAGGAGCGCAGATGATGGAGAAGTTCAGGTGAAGTTGTGGGACTGCAGAATTCTTGGGCCAGAAAACCCGACTCCACGAAGCAGCCTTTGGTGCAAAGAACTTACGAAAGCCCACGAAGAGCCTTGTGTTTGGCTGTCTTACCAATTTCCATCTCTTTGGATTTCCTCTCTCTCCTGCGACGATTCTCTCTTTTTTTAAGGGCCTCTTTCGGAAATGGAGGAATTTTGTAGGATTAGATTCCTATGGAAAAATTTCGTATGAGTCCCTTTGGATAAAAGGAATGTGATCCTAAAATTCCTATGAAATTCCTATGGGATGGCTCAATCCAAAGGGCTTTTGGAGGAAATCTAACATGAGGTCCAACCTTATAGAAATTTTCCTTTGTGTTTATCTCTCTAAAATCATGTACTATGTTCATGTGAAGCATCCAAACAACACAATTGAACAATTCATGCCTTATAGAATTCCAAAGGATTCAACTCAATATGACACCCAATTTCTGTGTTTTTTCTATTCCTGTATTTTTTATTCCTGCATTCCAAATAGACCCTTGTGCAACTACATCTTTATAATTTTACAACCGAGAGATCATAAGATCAAATATATATATATATAAAAAAAATCCATAGATAAGCATATGTAACGTGCAGTTTATGGGACTAGAACTGTATCATTTAGCTAATATTTACGGGTTCCACACCGGCTGGCTTGTGATTCCTCCGTTTGGTCGCGAAGGTCCGAAGGATATCCTTTATGTTTGTCTATTTGTGGAGGAATTATATTATAGCTTTAATTCTGCTCTGACTGCATTGCTGGTCCTAATTTTGCAGTCTATTCAGTACTCCGCACTACATCGAGCCGACGATAATCTCATGAAGGTATGACACATCGGGGGATCCACCCCGGCCGACGACCCACTTGACGCAATGGAAAGCCGACAACGTCATGCATCTCGAACATGGCGGGACCTACTTGACGCGATGGATAAAAGTACCCTCGGAGCAAGCTAAGCCGTGAGGGCAACGATGTAACTTCTGGGACCTCCCCCTCCCACTCTAAATCAGGACCCTAGTAAATGGGGAGGGGGAGACCACTTGTAACTTCTACCACACATATGCAATATATCGGCGCGACTTATGGTGTTTGATTCTTGTTAAGGTCCCCTTCACATCCTCGGCGGTCGACACATCTGATCGTGGGTGCCACAAGTTTACTATCCGATCTTGTATCGATGACAGTTGACGTCATCCGTCAGGACTGTAACGAGAAGCTACAAGTTCATGACGCAATTTGGCCTCGTCCCACCCCGGACCGGGTCCAGGTCCGTGCTCTGCTCAACTTCATCCTAACCTAGACCTAGTCCGGGCAGGCAACTCGGCCTCGTACCCCTCAGCACCGGGTTCGGGCTCACCTCGATCTCTACCTACCCTAGACCTATTTTGGGCAGGCACCTCCCTGGGGCACGCCCGCTTCCACTAGACGGATTCGGTCCACTAGACTACTGCCATGATAAAATGCATTATACCGCCTTAGTACGGCACGGTGGACCAGGTCTTCATGGTCTGCCTGCTATGCCTGCCTGGTGGTATAAGTACCCACTTACCTTGGGCCATCCAACAAAAAATCCTTTCGCCTTCCCACTTCGGTTCCCAATGCTAGCCAACACTGCTTGCTTGTTCTTGGCTGCTCCTCTTGGCTCCGCTCGCTCGCACCTGAAGAATCTAAACCCGTCATTATATGTTAATGGAGTATTTTGGTAATTAATGACAATCGTTATGTGGACTAATATTTTTTATGAGTTGGTGAAATATGTTAAGTCACATGATGATCAAGGATATTGATGGCACAATGTGTTGAAGGTCATCAAATCAAGTGAGTGGCGTCATCCTAAGGCTCCAAGTGAATGCGCAAGGCAAATGTATATCTAACATAGGCTAAGGATATGTTTCTTAGTTATTTTACCGATCTCGGTGTTTGGTACAGACACCGTTTTGCTAGTTGTTGACGATCAAATCGCCGATCTTACGAAATAAAAAGAGAAAAATGGCTAAAAGTCCTTGGATGAGAATATGGTTGCTCTTTATTGCACTGAACTAGCTATTACACGGGTGCCTTAAGTAAGGCAACATACTAGCCCTAATTACACTGAGTATTTTGCTTGCTATGCTACTGCTTCAGTTGTCTTCAGATCTCATGATCTTGTGAACCTGTCCACTTATGAACCTCCTTATCATCCTTAAATAACTGACGAAGAGGTGACAATTATTCCTAGGAAAGACATCTTTTAGAAGTGACACGTCTAGCTGAGGAGGCTGTTGTTGTTCAGCAAACCAACAACTAATCGCCGGTTGGTGGGAGTCAAAACTAAGTAGTGGTTATTGTTAGTGACTAGGGCCGTAAAGCATTGTGTGGTTTGGAACAAGTATGGCACTTGTTCCATTCATCACACGGAAGTGATACACTTGGAATTGGGTGCAAGTGCCAGTTCAAAGCTTCCACGAGCAGTCATATGGCCAGGCAGTAGGCACAGGTTCTCTCTGACCAGGGTACTCATAGAGTAACCTCTGGAATTAATGAATTATCATGACCATAGGAGTCATTAACCTTAGGGGTTACAACCACAAAGGATACGTGGTGCTTAATTAAATATTAAAGTAATATTCAGGAATTTAATGCTCTTCAGCTAACCCCTGAACTTTAAGTGGATTTGTAATGTGAACCCTCTCCAATGAAATTCATATCGAGGAGCCCTTCGTTTAATGGCGAAAATAACGAAGCGGTTAGCATTCACTTTAAAGTTGAATAGTTGCCTGGGAAACCAAAGAGATCTCTATCTGTTGGACTTCAGACAGCTCCTTTTTGTAGTTAAAGAAGTGCGCCTATAAAATCCCCGCATTGTGCCGACTTGACAGAAAAGAAGCTTAAAGCTATGGAAAAGAACAAGATGCTTCCCGATCAGACCTTGATCTCTTGGAGATCGACGGTCAGGGAGCATTTTCGTAGCTACAACGAGGGACAAATCCCCGTCTTTCTTGCATACATCGAGTGCGGGTTTTGGTTGCTAGCACATCTGTTCCTCTCCAATGTTCTTGAGTATTATGGAGTTGAACTGGTGAACCTTGTCCCTAAATCGATCGCCAACCTTAGCATCTTCATCTACCTCTACGAAGCGTACCTAGGGATCCCGCCAGATCTGAAGGTCTTCAGGTACTTCTAGAAGATGACGAGGTTGGGGAAGTCGACAACGTCACCTAGGGAATGTGCTTTGCATCTCCAGGACGGAAAGGCTAATGAGTACATTCGTATGTACTCAAAGTCTTTGTGATCATCATGGAAAAAGAGCTGGTTCTACATGACAGTCACCAAAGGAGACAACCACTGCTTCGCCGGCAAGGTGGCGGTCGAGAACCCAAGATGGCGATCCTCCGCGAAGGAGGGAAAGGTGGGAAGATGGATTGAAGCCAGCCAACACCTTAGCATCATAGGTCTGACCTCTTGGCATGTGGTGAGAGACTTCTCCACACGCCGTATCACCCCTTTGAAGCTCCGAGAATGTGCCATGATGTGGTACATTGGTCGAGACGATACGACTAGGGATTCTTTGGAACGTAAGTCTTGAAAATCCCGACCAGTTTAGTTTATTTTAGTTGATTATTTTTTATAACCATGAAATCTCTCCTTCTTCTTTTACAGCCCTTTCCCCTGAAGAGACCAGGGATCAGATCAAAATGATATGTACTGGGGAGCCTAGTGACAAGGCCGACACTCTCTGGATTTTGGCTATTGTCTCTCTAGAAGAGAGAATAAAGAGGCTTAAGGTAAAAAGTAACAACCTTTTTTTCATCATTCATATATTTCCGATCAGTATGCTATAACATCTCTGTAATATGCAATCTGTTGGGATGGAGAACAACGAGCTTGCTGAAAGCTCGAACACCGCGGCTGCCATGACTGCTTCCACCCCACCGATCACTCAGGATGGTGGCCCTTCAGAGGTAATTTTTTAAAAGCACTGAATGGAAATATACATTCTAGATGACAAAATTTCATCGCCAAACTAATTGGATTAATAATCAGGTAGGAGAGAAGGAGAATCCGCAAGAAAGAAGCTGCGATGGTCGTGGACTCCAGAGTAGTAACTGCTCTGGATGTTGATGAAACCACGATCTCTGATCAGATGGTCAAGGAACTCATCTCCGACCAAGTGGTCGGGGAGTTTACTTCCGACCTCTGGTCGGGATGTGAGGGGTCTACCTAGCCCTACCGAATCGGATCCGGTGAAATCAATTGAGAAGAAGAAGAGCAAATCAAGGCTGCAAGCGCTCTGGACTTTAGTCCATGGCGTTTCAAATTCAAGACCAAGAAGACCAGGTATGTAAATAAAGAATTTACATAAATTCATACCACTAGTCTTTCTTGTATTCTGAAATCCTGACTTTCCTTTCTTCTATTTTCATAGATCCTCTGGTGTTCCGATCGCTTCTGATCAGAGCACCCCTCAGGAGGAAACTCCTGAGGAAAGGATGGTCGAGCCAGCCCCTGAGCTGGTGGAAGAACCAATGCCTGCTCAGGAATCCTTGGTGGCTCCAACCCTGCCTTTGGAGGTAGCAGCTGAAGAGAAGTCCCAGCAGGTTCTGCCCGCCGCTGGGACCGAAGCCATTGAAGTGGTCGATCTCGTGGAGAGGAGTTCTCCTTCAGTTAGGAGGTCTCCTCACTGCAATGACATCCCCAACCAACCTCCAGTCTTTGTTGAAAAAAGATTCGAGGAGGCTTGGAGGAGGATCTCAGACTGTCAATCCAAGATAGATTCTAGGACCTTTTACTCCAAATATGCAGACAATGCGGTCTGGGTAAATACTTTACGACCACTCTTATGGTATTTTTATTAAGTTTTATTTAAAACTTAAAGAAGTTTTCTATATTTATAGCTTATGTTGGAGAACGTTGCTGTGGTCAGAGAGCTGACCCAGCAAATAACTTCCTTGGAGAAGAAAAACTCTAAATTAAAAAGTAAGTACTTCCTGACTTCTTCTCTCCTTTTTTTTTAATTTTGTTCCTCATTGTTTCTCAACTTCTCCTCTTATTATTTTTGACAGAATTGAAAAAAATTTAAGAAGGAGGTTATGGCTAAAGAAGCCATAATAACTAGGCTTGAAGAGGAATGCAAAGCCAAAGACCGGTCAATCGAAGACTGGTTGACCAGGTTCAATGAAACCTCTATCAAGCATAAGGAAGCCACTAAGGCTTTTGAGAAGAAGACTCAGGGTAACTGATCGTAAATCCGACCAGTTTAATGGGTTTTATTTTTTTAACTCTGATTTACTCGTACATAGCAAGCTCAAAAGCTAAAGCAAACAGAAAAAGCTCTTGAGTTCGAGCACGACAAGGAGATGGAGCCCGAGTGGTGTGTTCAAGAGAAGATCCTTGCCTTCAACAAGATGCTCTTTGACATGGGTGCAAAAGCATTTTTTCATCCTCGAAGGATCCGATTGAGAAGAAAAACTGTCTTGGTCGGCAGCTCGAGGCTCTCCAAGGTCTGCTCGCTACTTCTCAAAAGAACCACGTGGAGACTATGAGAAATGCAGTCGCTGATGGAGTTAGCTTTGCTCTAGCAAAGCTCAAGGCCTCCGACCCCTCCCTCAATCTCCTTCCTCTTGAAGCGGGCTTCAACTGTTCGGAGGAGGATGCAGCCAAGATCTTCGAGGGAGTAATACCCTTCGGAAATAAAGGTACAGAGGAGATGATGGTCAGGTCTCCGTCCCATAGCGACCAGTCTAGTGGTCCCGAAGAGTAAATAGATGTAATATAACATTGTAAATATAAAACTTACCTTTTGTCATCAATAAAGCTTAAGTTTATCTCTTAACATGTGTACTCATATATTTCCTAGCCCCTGACTACTTGTATAGTAGAAAAACTTACTAAGGAGGCAGTAGACCAAGAATAAGAGCACATGTTTCAACCAGTATACAAAGTATATGCTAATTATATTGTAAGAATGATATATCTAGCACTATAAAATCAATTTGGTCAGAACCAGTGTATGACTTCGACTAGTTTTAGATCCAATTCCATAATCGAAATACCATATAGTATATTGTATGGTTAGAAGATTTCACAAGACTTGTTTCGATGATAAGAAAATATGCAAAAAAATGTATGCAAAAAAACTTGATAAGTGTTGTTATTTATACAAATTATCCAAGTTGGTCGTAAAAATGCTAAAAACAAAAGACATGATTGATACTTCACGAAACGTACTCGTACTCAAGTTCCGACCAGTAGCAAAGATCGTACGAAAAAGGTCGTCACTAGGAAACTCCTTCAAGTGGACAGGACCACATGCAGAAAGGAGAGATTTCGACTAGGAGGTTTTCGTTCCTCGACCAGTTGCAAAAACAGGAGAAGAGCAGAATGTTGAAGTTTAGAAAGAAAGTCTTTGGGCCCTTAAGCATGTAAGTAACTATATTTAGTTGTCTATATTATACTCCTTTTACTTATTTTTCTTCTTTAAGAAAAGAGTGTGTGGTCACTCGTGAGAACCATCTCTGTGATGGTCACGACAAAGACCCTAGTGGCATTTGACAACTATGTCAATGCCAAAAGTAAAATATATCCTTTAAAAGGATGCTGAAGAGCAATAGACCTTCTTCGATGATTTTAGACAATAAAAGTATGTAACCAGGCAATGGATAATCAAAATATAAATAATATCACTCATCAGAAAGTAAAGAAATAATGTATCTTTATTGAAATTAAAAATGAAAAGAATATTTACACATAGAACTTACACAGTTGATCAATATTCCAAGAATTAGATATAACACGCCCGTCTGACATGGCAAGTCGTACCGAACCAGGTCTGGTGACTTTAACCACCGTGTATGGACCTTCCCACTTAGGAGAAAGATTGTTGCGATTTGCCTGGCTCTGAATTTTTTTGATAACCAGATCACCTACAGCTAGACTACGAGGTTGCACCTTATGATTGTGGTACCTTCTCATGGCTTGTTGGTAAACTGCCGATTGTATCAAGGCTTTGTTTCATCTTTCTTCAAGGAAATTGATGTCATTGAGTCGTTGTTCCGTTTGATCATTCTCATTATAACAATCAGTTCGAGCATATAGCTGATTTTCAATTCCGAATGAAGCATGGCTTCAGCACCGTAAACCAGAAAAAATGTTGTTTCACCGATCGCACGACTGGTCGTGGTCCAAACGGCCAATAATACAGAGGGAAGTTCTTGAACCCAAGCTCCTGACCAGTTTATTAACTGGTCGAATACTCGGCGTTTTACTCCTTGTATTATTATGCCATTAGCTCTCTCAACTACCCCGTTACTCTGTGGGTGAGCAACGAAAGCATAATGTATTTTGATACCTATATCCTCACAGAATTTCCAAAAAATCCCCCTCGAGAACTGGGTACCATTATCTATGATTATACGACTGGGTATACCAAATCGCGTGATCACATTTTTTGTGATGAATTTCTTGGCAGCTTCAGTTGTTACTTTAACAACTAGCTCAACCTCTATCCATTTTGTGAATGTATCAATCATGACAAAAAGGAATTCGAAGCCCCCGGGTGCTCTTGGGAAAGGTCTCAGAATATCTAAACCCCAGGTTGCAAAAGACCAAGAAAGGGGTATTGTTTACAAAGCTTGTGCTGGTTGATGTACTTGTCGACTATGAAATTAACATTGTAGACACTTTGTCACAAGATCTTTTGCATCATGAAGGGCAATTGGCCAGTATTATCCTTGCCTGAAGGCTTTAATTACTAATCAGGGTTCTGTAGGAATGATACGCTCCACAGACTCCTCCATGTATGTCAGACAGTAGCTTTTTACCATCCGCTTGAGATATGCATCTCATCAACACTCCATGAGCTCCCCATTTGTAAAGGGTAGATTCGATCAGAGTGTATGATTTGGCTTTTCGAGCTATACGATCGACCTCTACATCATCTTCAGGAAGTGTGCCATGCAGAAAATAATTGTAGATTGATATCATCCAATTACTACTGGGATCGATATGTACAACCTCCAGTGGAGTAGGTGTGCCTTTAGAATGCTCGACCACCGAGGTGTATCGAGTTGCTCGAGAAAAACTACGGGCGGGATAGATGATCTTGAGGAAGCCATTCATGCCAACTGGTCTGCCAGAAAGTTTTCCTTTCTAGGAATATGTTAGATATGAAAACCGAAGAAGTGTCTTTCAAGTTTTTGTACTTCTGCTAAATAAGATGACATCTTGGTATTTGAGCATTGATACTCTTTCCCAACTTGTTTCGCTACTAGTTGAGAATCGCTTTTCACTTTTAATCTGCAAATCTCAAGCACTTTGGTTGCTTGGAGTCCTGCTAGTAAACCTTCGTACTCTGCCATGTTATTTGTAGTAGGAAAGTTAACTGATTGGTGTATTTAATGTGTTCTCTAGTAGGAGATATAAGGACAACTCCAGCCCCTGAGCCTTTGAGCATCAGGGAATCATCAAAGTACATGGTCCACTCTTCGTGGTGTTCGTACTCAGTCTCTTGGGTGGGTTCAGGGTTCGTCCATTCGATAATGAATTTTGCTAAAGCCTGGGACTTAATTACTATTTGTGAGATGAAATGGAGGTCGAACGCCCCAAGCTCGACCGCCCATTTTGCTATTTGTCTTGATGATTCTCTGTTTCGAGAACTTGACCAAGAGGATATCTAATAGGTACGACCACTCTATAGGCCTGAAAGTAATGTCTTAATTTCCCTGAAG
This sequence comes from Ampelocalamus luodianensis, assembly GCA_036346255.1. NCBI lineage: Eukaryota > Viridiplantae > Streptophyta > Magnoliopsida > Poales > Poaceae > Ampelocalamus > Ampelocalamus luodianensis. Next base: position 9,625,011 of record CM070628.1, read on the forward strand.
CCATAAGGAGACCATATAGCAACCTTTTTACTTGTGGATATCATTCCTTTGGTCCATGTAAGACTTCGCTTACGTAATATACTGGTCATTGGATATTGTCACGTTCAACGACCAGCATAGCATTGACAGTCTGTGGCGTCGCAGCCAGGTATATCAGCAATGTTTTTCTCGATCTTGGAGATACTAATATCTGGGCATTTGTAAGGTACTTTTTAAGCTCCTCAAAGGCATCATTTACCTCTTAGTCCATTCGAAAATTTCATGTTTCTAAAGAATTTTAAATAAAGGTAGTCCCGTGTCTCCCAATCGTGCTTTAAAACGACTTAGCGCTACCATACAGCCAGTTAGTTTCTGGACTTCTTTCTTTCTGGTCGGAGGGCGCGTATGTTCGATGGCCGCTATTTTTACTAGGTTAGCTTCAATTCTTCTAACCGAAGCTAGGAATCCAGGAAGCTTTCCAGAAGAAACTCCAAATATACATTTATTCGGATTTAACTTAAGGTTATACATTCTTAAGTTATCGACAGTTTCTTGTAGGTCAGAAATATGGCCACCAGCATTGATACTTTTTACAACCAAGTCATCAACATAGGCTTCTAAATTTTGACCAATTTGTGGAATAAAAGTTTTTTTTGCATTAGCCTCTGAAAAGTAGCACAAGCATTTTTTAGGACAAATAGCATCTTAACATAACAATAAGTGTCGTATGGTGTTACAAAGGAAATTTTCTCCTCGTCGTCTTTATTCATATTAATCTGGTGGTACCTTGAGTACGCATCTAAAAAACTTAACAATTCACACCCTAAAGTAAAGTCTACAAGTTGATCAATGCGTGGAAGGGGAAAGTCATCTTTCCGACAAGCTTTATTAAGATCTGTGAAATCGATACACGTCCACCATTTCCTGTTACTTTTTCTAACCATTATAGGATTGGAGAACCACTCTAGGTGGTTGACCCCATGAATAAATCAAGCCCTGAGAAGCTTGTCAATCTCTGACTGGATTGCCTCCTTCCGATCAGGTGCAAAGCGCCTTAGCTTTTGCTTGACCAGTTTCTTTTTGGGCCAGAGAGCTAGCTTGTGCTCGATCACGTCCTTGGGATTCCGGGCATGTTGGATGTCTGCCAAGTGAATACATCTGTATTGGTTCGGAGAAAGGAGATGAGTGACTCTTCCTAGTTAGGATCGAGTCCTGCCTCGACCAACACCTTTTGGGTGGTTGCACTAGCCTTTTCGAGTCCAGACGATACTTTGACACTTTTCAAAGAAGTGCCTTTGTTGAGTGGAACTTCTTTGGTCCGGTCGAAGGGTTTTGGGGCCATCCTTGGTCTTGAGTGCTTGACTGTGTGGAAGGTGGATTAGTATCCTGGTCGAAAGTTCATCGACCAGTTCTAGGGATTTATAATCGCATAAGTATGTCATCTTTCTATCCCCTCGAACCGTAATGACTCCTTTTGGTCCTGATATTTTTAAATTCTAATAACCATAATGCGCAGCTATCAGGAACTTTGCCAACGCCGACGACCAAGAATTACATTATATGCAGTTTCAAAATCTACTACATCAAATGGAATTTTTTTCTATTCAAAAGTTATCTAGCCTTCCGAATGTAACCGGTAGGGAAAGTTGGCCTATCGATTTAACTGTAGATCCTGGAACTATACCATGGAAAGCATATTTCACAGGCTTTGCTTTTGATTTAGGAATTTGTATTTCTTCTAATGCTCCCATAAATAAAATATTTAGAGAACTACTATCATCTATTAAAACTTGATTGACTTTGCAATTATTAATAGTAGGTTCTACAATGATAGAGAACCTACCTAGTCGAGTCGAAGGGATGGGGCAGTCTTCTTTGCTGAAGGAGATGACTATCTCCTACCATTTGGATGGTTGATGGTGATCAGAGATTCAGCGAGGTTGACTTCCCGTTCCACGGCCTTTAGATGGCGCATGGATTCGTATGAGGAGGATTCATGAAAGATCATATTGACAGTGTGTTGTGGCTCCTGATACTCCATCTCTTCATCGACATCCTTGTCTTTCTTGGAGCTTGGCTCTCCGAACTCTTGTATGGAAGAGAAAGGATCTTTACCTGAATAATAGTCCTCCAACTTCTTCTGCCAGGCTCGACAAGTGCGCAGATCATGCCTTGCCGCCTGATGACGTGGACACCACTTCTTGTTCTTTTTGTATTCTTTGGTCGGAGCTTTTGCCTTGTTACGACCGGAATAATCCTTCTTTCTCTTGGTAAACTTTTTGAGAATTGCAAGGACCTCTTGATTATTGGGCTTGTGATTCTTCTTACCTTTGATATCCTTCTTATGTTTCTACTCCTGTTTATCTAGGCCAGGTTGAGGGATCTTTTTTTTTGATCAACGGCCTTATTCTATTCAACTGCCTCACTAGTGGCTGCATACCTATCGACCATGTCAAAAAGTTCGACAGTCGTTCGTGGAAGATTCATAGCGATGTCCTCCATAAACCATCGATTCCTTAAGCCTACTTTAAAAGCCTGAATAATGGAGGAATCTGCGACCTTAGGAATAGAGTTTCAAACCTAGCTGAACCTCTTGATGTATTGCCGAAGAGTCGCATTAGGTTCCTATCAGATCTGATGAAGATCATCCTCCTTTTCGGGGCGATCGTACGTCCCCTAGAAGTTTGCGATCAGGAGATCACAGAGTTGCTCCCAGGTGTAAATTGATCCAACTAGTAGGTTGAGCAACTAAGACCGGGCAGAGCCTTGAAGTACCATGGGCATGTAGTTTGCCATCACGTATCGATCGTCTCTTCCAGCATTCTTGTGAGTCGATCGTCTCTTCCAGCAACCTCTGTAGTTCCTTGTGAAGATCGCGGATCGTCCTCAAGTACAACAGCAACCGCAGTAGCACCTCTATGGTATCCACACTTCTAGGGAAGGAACACCGAACGCCGGTGTGTTAGCGCTAAGTTGCACGACGGGGCTCTCGAGAGAAGATGTCGGCTAGGGTTTCGGTGAAGCAACTCACATGTCTCGCCTTATTTCCCAATGGCCTCAAGCATCTCCTTATAGTACCCGTGACAGATCCTCTCTGAACACATTTTGTTCCAACCCGCTAAGTGTGTGACCCGTTAGGTTCATGCGTAATCATAACAATTCACATTATTGATTCGATATCCCTATATCCATGACCGGTGAAATATGGCCATGAATCAATACATGTACTGGTCGTAGGGTCACTAGTGTTCCGACCAGTAACATCAAACTAGGGATACAATTTAGAACGACATCATATAAGTTAAAGAGCTTCACCAACAAGTCACATACTTGTTAATTTTTAAAACCAATGATTCATTCAAGGAACAGAATAATATTTATTCAATAACTCATAAACATAGACGTCATACAATCATCTCTATGATTGCCTCGAGGGCATATCATCAACACTTCGCACCATTCAACCGCTTCGCTAGCGGTTGCATATTTGTCAGCCATGTCGAAAAGCTCGACAGTCATTCGTGGAGGGTTTATTGCAATATCCTCCATAAACTGCCGATTTCTCATCCCTGCTTTAAAAGCTTGAATGATCGAAGACTCTACAACCTCTGGTATAGAATTATGAACCTGACTAAATCTTTTGATATACTGCCGAAGAGTTTCATTAGACTTTTGCTGGATTTGGTGGAGGTCGTCCTCCTTCCCAGGGACGGTCGTACGTACCTTGGAAATTTACAATTAAGAGGTCGCAGAGCTGCTCCCAAGTGTAGATTGATCCGACCGGCAGGTTGAGCAACCACGACCGGGCAGATCCTTCAAGTACCATGGGCAGATAGTTGGCCATCACATTGTCATCACCACCAGTAGCTCTAATGGTAGTGGTATAAATTTGGAGAAACTCCAATGGGTTTTGAGTCCCATTGAACTTCTCCACATTTGCTGGTCAAAACCAATCTGGCCAGTGTACAGCTTGGAGCCCTGCTGAGAAAGCTCGACAATCTATAATTGAGTCGTGGCGTTTTCTCTGGAAAGATGCCGGATTATAATTGGTCGGGGACCGGTTTCTCAAGTTGTTATACCGAGGATCCGATGTCTCGAGCCGGTTGTGGACATTAGTGTGATGCCTTCGATTGCCGCTTGGTTCAGGTGATGTCGAAGATCACCTGGAACAAGCAATTGCTCTTCATGTCAAGGGGGGAGTGGCCTTAGGAAAAAGCCATCTTCTCTCGTGACTCCCTGGTCAGAATCTTCGAGGATGTCTTTATATCAATCAGTCTCTAGTTCGACCATGTTGTCCTCTGCTGAGGGAGGAACGTTGGGATGAAGTCAAGGTCTGACTTTGCGAATTTCATTGTTCCCGGTACAATTCTGTACGCTGCATGGTTTGCCGTAGAATCTCTAATACCATTCCTACAAGTTGAGCATATCCCAGAGTTTTTGTTATAGCAGGATGCGGATTATTTAGAATGTCACGAACTTGTTACAGGTTTTGAATGTTACCGAAGGTCTTGGAGGATTTCTGTTAGTAGATGGTGTTCAATGACTCGAAGACCCTCCGTCTTTCCCTATTCGACCCCTTATGCGCAGCGGGGCAGAGGTAGGCAAATTAACTGATGGACGTCCATCAGCTCTGATACCTCCAATATTTGGTGCTTGAGTACCCATACCATTTCCATCAGTACATGGTGGTGGGTTTAGCCGTGGAGGATCGTGCATGGCATCTTGATCAGTATCTCCAATTGCATTGACCTCATGCCTCCAACAGTGATCTTCCGACGAGCTTCCATCATAGCTAAGGGAGAGCCTTCTAGTGTTTCGGCAAGGAGCCTCCATGATGGTAAGCGGTTGAAAATTATCACCTCTGGCAGGCTTTGTGGTGGACTCAGCCTGATCCGGCAGATTGCCGATTGTATGCTGAGTTTTATCATTCCCACTTACCCTACAACCGGTAGTAGCTTCATTGACACCCTTACTAGATGTCTGTTGGCCCCCCAGAATACATAGGAGTCGTTGGCAAATACTAGTCACCCATGACCGTATCGAGAGTACATTGACTCTCGGGTTGCGGTGCTGAGCTTTTATCACCCTTTTCGCCGGTCGAAAGGACCAGGCTTGTAGAGGTCTTTGGACGTTTCGAACTAGTCAGAACGGTTGGTTCCTCTAAGGATGCCACAGGTGGCGTATCTTCCTCCATCCAGTCGATCTCGCTAGTTTCAACGAGCGGAGAGCCAATAGCAGAAGAAGATGATGACGATATTGCGTCGGGTTCCATGGCGCGGATGCATGCGTCCATGTCCATGTTGGAGTAGTCCGCTAAGTCGAACCAGTTCTCCTCATCCCAAGTCCCTGTCATGTTCTCATGAGCGATGATGGAGCGAGGGAAAGTGAATGAGGATTGCTTGAACAGAGAAAACTTTAAGAACTCGATACCTTCTTCCCCACGAACGGCGCTAGCCATCGACGATCGAGTCGCCGATCTTACGAAATAAAATAGAGAAAAATAGCACAGAGTTCTTGGGAGAGAATAAGACTGATCTTTATTGATATGAACTGGTTAATACAGGGGATACCCTTGACAAGGCAGATGACTAGTCCTAAGTACATAGAATGTGTTGCTATTCTAATGCTTCAATTGTCTTTGAATCACTAGGTCTTATGTGCAGTGTTAGATTGTAGTCGACTGGATTGTCCACTATGCTATTGCTCCAGATGAAATCCAATTGCTTGTTGATCTCCTGAATTGGATTCGTCTCTTGATCACTCATTCTTCTCCTTTAAGTAGTCGACGAAGTGGTGGCCATTACTCCTTTAAAGAGGCACCTGTTGGAAGTGTCACGACTGGTCAGAGGGAGGCGGCAGTTGGTGAGGTATCAACCATCGAGCAGTTGATGTTAGTGGAAGACATAACCACATGGTGGTTGGTGTCAGTGACTTAAATCTGTGGAACGTCGTGTGGTTTGGAACGAATAAGGCACATGTTCCATTCTTCACACAGAAAGAATATACTTGGAATGGGTCCAAGTGCCAGTTCATTACTTTTACGAGCAGTTACCTAGTTGGGGATTAGGTACATGACCTCTCTGACCAGGGTACCCATGATATAACCTCCGGAATCCTTACAACCACGGGGATCATTAGCCTTAGGGGTTACGACCACGAAGGACGTGCGGTCTTTAACTAAATAAAGGAATATTTAGAGATTTTAATCATCATCAAGGATGCACCTCAATGAGTTGAGCACTCCTCGCTCCATACACCACACCTCTACAAGTCCATTACCTCGTGTTTGGGTGCATATCTCCCCACCTCGAAGGCAACTCCTCGGTGAGTCAAGCACTCCTCGTAAGGTCATGCCTCAAGCAAGCCAAGTATCTGACGCATCAATGCACATGTCCCCCTTATCACTTAGTCTCTGGCTCCAACTACACACACTTCAGTGCATGCCTCCTCGCTCCACAGACAACCCATCAGCCTCGAGTACTTTGGGCCCTAGCTCACCCCTCCTCTAGTTGCTAGGTCAGTTCGCCTAGAGAGGGACATCATCCTCAATGGCTTCATCTCGGCATGGTACAACTTGGCATCGATGAAACTATCTCGATTGAACCCATCTCGGCTCTATTGGAGTCTCCTCAATTAAGTGATCCCTTTTTTATTGGTGTCTTTACCTTGGCAAGTGCTAGCATATCACCTCGGTACTGTGTTATTAGCCTCGAGAGCATTCCCTCTACCAAACATAGCTCCACATTGAGCGTTCCTTGCTTCATAGGCCACACCTTCGTGAGACGAGCACCTGGCACCCTAATGCGTGCCTCCCCACTTCGTGTGCTATGTCTCAACGAGCCAAGCCGATAATGCCTTAGCACATATCCCTTCACCTCGAGGGCCAAGCCTCGTCAGGTTGGCCCTGAGCATGCGTCTACCTTGCACATCTCGACGTGTTGACGTACATCAACCGATCGCATCTCAAGGTGTCATCCGACTCAGTGTCGATCATCGAGCTCGTACAAATTGACGTGTACATGCCTATTGGCCTCCTGCGCTTTGAAGCTCCACATCACCTCAAACAAGTGGTCCATCCATGCACATCTTGACACGTTCGCACGCAACGACCCATTCACTTGAGGGCTCAACGCGTCTTGGATTAACAAGTCAACCACACTCATTGCTATGTGTTCACGCGAGTCAAACTTGTGCACCTCGATGTTCTATTGCTTCTCGAGGGCTAAGCCTCGGCCACACCCAAGTGAGTCGAGCTTGGAACTTCAACTCGTAACTTCACATCTCGAAAGCCATGATTCAAGAACTCCCCCCCCTTCACGAGCCATTCCTTTGGCATAAAGTATTAGCTCCATGCCTCCATGTAGGCTTGACATCTACACAATCGACGCATGACTCCATAGCTGTCTATGACCCACGCCCTTTCGTGTGACGGTGAACTCCCCGACATGACCTGGAATCGACCTGGTGGAGTAGTGGCCCTTCGATGAACACCAAGGGATCCCAACTCGGAGGTGCATGCACAAAATGTCTCCTGGAATCCACACGAGGACAAGGAGTTAACATGTTGTCCGAGTGCACCATAGGTTAACACTATAATCATCGACCCGAGGCCGTGCGCCGACCCCTACTACAGATCGGTGCACCGGCCCAGGCTAGCGGTTGACGACCACATGGATTGATGAGGGGCTACTATTGGGAGGGTCCCCACGCTATCTCAAACTAACGATAACCTCGTGAAGGTATGACACATTGGGGGATCCACCCCAGACGATGTTCGGAGACCAACCTCGGCGAGGTGTGACACATCGGGGGATCTACCTTGGACGATGTCCGGGGTCCAACCTCGGCGAGGCGTGACACATCTAGGGATCCACCTCGGATGAGGTCCGGACACCAACATCGGCGATGCACGACATAGCGGTGAATCTACTCCAGACCCGGTCTGGGGTAACCACACGCCGAGGTCCCGTCGACACCCGCATAGAGGGAAGGCCGATGACGTCATGCATCTCGGACGTGGCGGAACCTACTTGACTGATGGGCGAAAGTACCCTCAGAGCAAGCTAAACCCCCGAGGGCAACAATGTCACTTCAAGGACCTCTCCCTCCCACTCTATAAATAGGCCCCTTGTAGGGGAGGGCACTTGTAATTTCTACCACATGTATGCAATATATCGGCGTGACTTATGGTGTTTGATTCTCGTTGAGGTCTCCTCCACATCCTCAGCGGTCGACGTATCCGATCAAAGGTGTCACAAGTTGATTGTCCGATCTCGTATCGATGACAATGACAAGCTCAATGCTTAACCGAAAGCAAATCTCATTAAAATGGCCGAGGCAAGCATTAGGGCCCAAGCATGGAAATAGCCATCAATTATGGGCTGCCAATTGTCCGGACGCTGCAGCAGAGAGACCGGCTTCTTTGAGCCCCCCATGTTGGCTAAAAGCTGTATGCATAGACCACACGTGCCCCCCCTGACAAAACCCAAATTTGCTTTACTTCCCTGTTTGTTCCCAACTGCTATATTTGACTAATCACCGCCTCGCTTGCCATATCCACCGTAATCGAACCACAACTAGTTGCTAACCATCTTTAAAATCCCGTGGCGCCTCTATTTGATGCATCATTGGGTAGCCTCTTTAACCAACACACTGCACTATCTTAAAAAACTAGGGTGACCGTGCATTGTGACGAGATCCTATATTTTGAACGAACAATTTTCATATTATGTAAAACGTACGTACGAAGTTGAAGTTTTTTGAATCAGCTCTCACTAAACAATTTCAGTAGTCAGGAATACAATTTCTCATTGCATTCCATGGCTCAAAATTTGTTTGAACAAAATCTCAAACGGTTGTTCAAAGCAAGAAAAAAACACATATTTATATTAGAAAATTGTAAGGACATATTTGAAGTTAGACAAAATAATTCTAATAAGGTAAGTCATGCACACATTTACCGTCAGAATTCAGAACCAATGATGTTTGTTAGGTAAGCCAACCATAACATGTCCATGAATGAATTAATTCCCCATATCATCATATCCTAGTTAGATGCTCGTGCGTTCCAACAGATAAAAAGAATTGTATATAAGATGAGACACGCTCCCCGAGAGTGAGCAGAAGTGGGAGGGGGACACGTACACGACCGAAAGAGTAGTTACGGTGGGAGGCGACGCCGCCTCCTCCCCTGGCAGCTGCGTTGTCGTCGATGAGGAGGACCGAGAGGTTCAAGTGTGCCTTCTGTGCGCGGCATTGTGTATCTCCACAGACGCGAGCAGCACGGATGTCACGTGCTGGCGAGGCGCTCCCAGTGGCGCACCTGGTCGACGCCGTCGTGGATAGCGTTGCTGACATCACGGAGTTTTGTTTAACAGTTTTTTCCTGTGTTTCCTTAGCAATTTTTTTTTAGTTCAAGACGGTGCGGGGCGCACAAGAGGAGTGGAAGGAGGTGGCACAATTTTTTTTTTATCCAAGGGTGAGACAATTATCCCACTGTGCGAAAGTAAACTTATTCTTTTATTAGTTAAAATAAGATAAGACATGCATTTCACCAGCTTTCTCCTTTCCCATCCCATGAGAACAGTTCCAAAACGCACATGCTATTATGCATGCAGATACAAACCAGCACACCACCCGGTCATCCATGGAAATAGAAACGGACCCTCTGTATTACCATTCAAAATGCAGAGATGCACATTGTCGTGCAGCATTAAGAGTTGAACCTCGTCGTTTGATCGAAAATCAAACATCCAGATTAAAAGCTACAGTACCATAACATGGTTAAAAAATCGATACGGTTCATCTGCAGTACACATAACACTGTTTCTACAGTAGAATGTCAGATAAATTGTTCACCCAGCCTCGTATCGTTGTTCACGCATGCCTTCCGTGGTACCGCAGAGGATCCAGATCTATTATCTATGCCATCCATCGCGGACCCAAATCGAAGCAGAAGAAGGCTTTTCAATGCCCAACCGGTGTCAGATCGGGCATTGGACGACCCAGATCAGGCCGTGATCGGGCCAACCGTCGACGAGCGGGGTGCCGATCTGGTCCGTCCCATCCCTGATCCGACGGCCGGTGACGCCCTCCTGTGCTGGAAAGCCATAGGAAGCATGTGCATGCCCAGCCACGCCAAGCCGAAGCCAGACAGCGGGCAGTGCTGAAAACTGCACCATCTACTACTATTCAACTTACTGGTTACCATAAATAAATGCAGGCATGATGCGGCATAAAAAGCAAACCAAAACCAAAAGCTCCCCTTCTTTAATTTGCACCCTCCCCAAATCTCCTCCATTGCTCTCTCTCTCTCTCTCATCCATGAGGATCAGGAGGAGGCCACAGCCCTCAGATCCATCCACATCCACTGCACCCCAAACCCCACAGAGTGCAGCAAGAAACCAAGAATGCCTTGAGGGGGGCAAGGAGGAGGGGAGGCTGCATGCAGGTGTGGATCTTGGGCAGAAATCTGGGGTGGCGAGGCGCTTGGCATTGCCGCAGGTAGGCATGTTTGCTGATTTGCTTCTTCAAGTTGTGTTCTTGCACTCATGGAGCAGACGCCTAGATCTAGTTAAACGCCTTGTTTCTGGCTTCAACTCTCCCAGGACAATGCAGTGGATTGCGTCAAGAGCCTGGGTGCACAACAGGGAGCTGATGACATCCACAGGAGGAGGTATGGATTAAAGAACTAGAAAAGAAAAAGAGGAGCTTTGTAAATTTTGACTAAACAATAGATGTATATCCAAGTAAAAGGGGAAGCGCACACAACACACCAGGTTCTTTTCTTTTTAGTACGTCGTATTTTGCTTTGTTCTATTGTTTCGTAGTGGGCGATGCCAGCTTGACCCATGAGAGACATCGATCCAATTATTTTAGTACACTCCCCTGTCAGACAAAACGACCCTGTAGGCTGTAGGCATGTCCTCCCATCCATCCGCCCATAATTCCATAGGCACTTCTTGTTGCCACTTTGGTGTGCCTTAGTGGATTTGTTTGGTCTCTTGTTGATCAATCAGGCTCACATCACACAGCCTGTTTGGTTGTTTTCTTGCGTGATCTAGCTTGGCCTCTAGTGCTCGGCACAGGTCCAGAACCAATGCACACTGCCACCTACCTGTTTGCTTCATCGCATTTGTAATCAGTGCTATTCGGGGTTTGTTTGTGCAAATGATGCGGTTTTGCACTTGCAGTTTGGTGAATGGCCATCGCGGCCCAGACCTGAAGGACGACGAGACATGCAACGGCGGTGGCATTGGCGGTAAGTCCGAGCCGGCGACAAAGGTGAACGGACCGGTGAGCAATGGCGTGGCGGCGGCGGTGATTGTAGACGTGAAGTATGAGAAGAAAGGCGGCAATGGGAGCGGTGGCGGTGGGGCCAAGAAACGGCGCGGCCCGGCGGTGCTGATGGAGGGGTCGCGGTGCAGCCGCGTGAACGGCCGCGGGTGGCGCTGCAGCCAGCCGACGCTCGTCGGGTACTCGCTCTGCGAGCACCACCTCGGCAAGGGCCGGATGCGGAGCGTCGCCGCAACCGCCGCCGCCGCCGCCGGCGGACGCGGCGGCACGGGCCAGCTCGGCCGCACCGAGCACAGGCCTAGGATTCCCTCCGCGGTGGGCTCGGTCACCGCGGCGACCCCAAGGCCGAGGAGCCGGGCCTGCGGCGCTGCTAGGCGGAGCGGCATTGCGACGAAACTGCAGAATTCTTCCGTTTTGGGGCACATTTCGGTTGGCGGTGTAAACGAATTGTTGCTGCATTTTCTGAGATTATCAATGTCCGCGGTGGCATGCAGGTGACGGCACATCGAAGCAATTTGGGGCTCGTGGTTACGTTATTCTGTGCTTCTTTGCGCAAATTTATTTCACCGTGATGGCTTCCACAATCTCCCAGACCCCAGTAATAGTAGTTCTAGTAGCCATCAGGCATGCGAATTCTTTTTTATTTTGGCCCTCTAACGCTACTCAATTGCAAATCTAGCCTCTTTCCTGTTTTTTTTTTTGCAAATCTAGCCCCCTCCTCTCCTTCGGGCTCGGTGACGCGCAGATGTGGCGACGCTCGCTCCGCCTTCGCTCGGCGCCGGCTCCGCTCGCCTCCCGCGCTCCGCCACGCGCGGCGGGCCTCCCAGCCTTCCGCGCTCCGCCACCGCGGAAGGTGGCCTCCCCAGCCCCTTCCGCGCCCGCGGCTTCGGTCCACTTCCCGCGCTTGGTGACCGCGGAAGGAGCCACGTGTCCGCCCCACGGTGGTTCCGCGCTCGTTTGGGGGCTAGTTTTGCAAAAAGAACAGAAAAGGGGTTAGATTTGCAATTGAGTGGTGCCAGGGGCCAAAATAAAAAAGAATTCTCAGGCATGCAACATTGTATGAGTATCCAACTCTGTATGACTGGCTGACTGGCTGTGGTTGCCTGGTTGGTGCAACTCTGAAGGATGAAAGTAAAAGCAAAGACCTTATAGTCCTTGAAAGTGCATGAAAAATGGAGCAAGTAGACGATGGGAAGAACTGGAATTCGGGGAATCGATTAGCTTGGTTTGATAGGTTATAGACAGGCTTTTCATCCTCCCAAGTGTACTTCCTTAAAACTGGGATTGTTACCTGTCAGAAAAAGCAGGTATTCCATTGCTCTCGACCGGAGGAGAGCAGGCACCACCACGAGATGCGATTGCGAGCAAGTGAAAGACGGGGACGAGCGAAATTTTTGGCAGTATTGGCATTGTTATCACACGTATTTGTGAAAACGGTTTGGCTAGTTTTCAGGCGCCTGAAAACTAACAATCTTTCAGTCACTTTTGCAGCCGTTCGATCGCGCCGTGATTTGTGCGGACGGAGCTCCATTTATCAGCGAGATTTTTTGTTTGGCGGGTGTTGGGCTTCCATTTTTTTGACCCGTTATCGTTTTCTCGATGTATCCGTCGTCTCCGTTCAAATTTTTTATTCTTTTCTTCGATTCTCGCGCCTCCTCTGTATTCTCCCGTCTCGTTTTCTTGCTGCAAGCTCGTGTGGAGGAGAATCCGAAGGAGAGGAAGGGAGATAGCCAGCTCGTGTAGCGGAGAATCCGAGGGGAGGAAGGGAGAGAGCGAGCTCCTCCCGATGGTCAAGGTGTTTGCGGCGAGCGTCATTTTCTATCTCGCGTGAAGCGGCAAGCAGAAAGCGACGAGTGCGACCATCTCTCTCGGGTGAAGTGGCGGCGCCGGCGGCGTGCGTGAAGCTGCTAGCGACTAATTCTTTTGGGGCACCGATTTTTGGTGAGTAGAGCTAGCTTGTTCGTTTCATCCATCGATTGAATAGTTTGGGGCACCGATTTTGTGGTGAGTAGATCTAGCTTGTTTAGGATTTGTGTTGAGTTTTTAGGTTACTTAACTGTTGTTCTAAGGCTTTTTTGGTGCGATATTGTCTTTGTTTGGTAGGTATGATTTTATGGTAGGTAGGTTTTGATCCAGTTTTTCTCCAACGATTTTGTTATTTTCATTGTTTTTTAGGTTATTACACTTGTTCCTTCAAATTTGTTGCACATTTTTTAGGGGTTTTTTTTATGTGTTTGATCCCTTGCAGGTTTAGGTGCGGTAGTAAGTATGGGTGTGGTAGTAAGTACGGGTTTTTTAAGATATTACTCATGTTTGATACACCATTTTTTGTATGGAGTTTTGGTTAGTACTAGTCCAGTCCAGAGTTGCACGGTTTTGCTCAGCTACTTATTGGACCAGGCAGATATACTAGTATACTACATGTCTTGATCCAGTTTTTTTGCAACGATTTATGTTATTTTGATTTCAAATTTGTTCCACATTTTTGATGGTTTTTTTATGTGTTTGATCCATGGATGTGGTTTGGAGGATTTTTATGTAGTGAATTTATTGTATAAGTGTTTGGTAGGCATCTTGTAGTGAAATTATTGCATCAGTGGTAGCTGAGCAAAGCTGAAGACCAGGATTTATGTGTTTGATCCCTGGCTGTGGTTTGGAGGATTTGTTTTGTAGTGAATTTATTGTATAAGTGTTTGGTAGGCATTTTGTAGTTAAATTATTGTGTCAGTGGTAGCTGAGCAAAGCTGAAGACCATTATTTATGTGTTTGATCCCTGTCTGTGTTTTGGAGGATTTTTTTGTAGTGAAATTATTGTATAAGTGTTTGGTAGGCGTTTTTGTAGTGAAATTATTGTGTCAGTGGTAGCTGAGCAAAGCTGAAGACCAGGAGGGTTGCAGGTATAGGTGTGATAGCATTAAGTTCATACACTAATTTTTGAAATGGAGTATTTGTGAATCATCTCTTCTGAATCTTAACATTGTCTTTGTGCTTCATGCATGTACGTTTGAATGTAGCAACAAAATGTGTTGGTTAATCAATTTTAGAACCATCTCTGTTTAGTACTAGTTCAGTCCAGAGTTGCACAGCTATGCGCAGCTCCTTCTTGGACCAGATAGAGAGTTTCATGTGAATGTCCATGCATGGCCTAATATATATGTTCGAATGTTCGTCATGATCATAATATCTGTATTTTGGGCCTTGCTAAGATGATCTCTCAAAAACACTATAATTTTTTTTAGAATAATACAGATTAATTATGGCTCTTTTATTTGCAGGAATTGTCTTTGCTAGGGAATAATCTAGTCAATTGGAAGGGAGGCTGACCATTTTAGCAATCTAAGTTGTGACAAGGTATATATCTTTCCACTTTGTTGGTAATTCCACTTTTGTAGATGGCTGTACTGCTCTCAGTTTTTTCATTTGTTTAGATGGGATCATTTTTCTGATTTTGCACACACTTTCAGGTTGTCCATGTTGTGAACTTGATGTTGTATACCTGTTATGTCCTAGCATATTTTTTTCTTATTCAGATTGATTTGGATGATCATGAGGATTGCTAATCAGATAGATACTCCTAAAATGATTAAGTTTTTTAGACAATCATGATGATTGAAGGACAAGGTTTCCTTTATGTTATTGGGTCCCATTTGTTTTTTTAGACAATCATGATGATTGATTTGTTTTGTTGTTGTGTAGTTATTTTTGGGCTACAGAGTCTAGAAAAAACCTTATGTACTGAAACATAATACCTACCTCTGGTTATTGTGTTATTGTGTTTGTGTTGGGCAGTGCAGCAATATTTGATTTTTTTTTAATACAGAAACATAATACCTACCTCTAGTTACCTGTCAGGTTCACATGAAGGCCTCTGTGCCTTCTTTACTTCTCAATCTTTTCAATCTTCTTTACTTCTCAATCTTTTTGAAGTGTTACATCCTGACACTTCTTTACTTTCTCAATCTTTCTGATTGCTGTACTTTATGAAACTGCATGTTATATATTGGATTATGGAGTTCTAGAGTTTTGGAGTTTTGCTCTATGATTATGGAGTGAACTTTTGAATCCCTTGTACTGCACAAAATATGCTAAACTCATCGATGCTCCTATCACATGTACTCGCTGACATCGTATACTTCAAATACTGATGAGTATACTCCATGATTATTCTCGTCTCGTTGTTAAGACATTAAAATGTACACACTGTTACTTAAGTTGGATTCAAGAAAACCATCAGTTTTTGTTTATATCATCGACGACTCCTATCACATGTATTGATTGCATCGCTTTTTTTGTCAATAGAGAACATGGCTAGGGATATTATCGAGTCAGATGAAGATGAATCCAATGATAATGGAATGAATAACACTGTGGAGCATGAAGAAGACTTTGATGTAGCAGATTCGACGGCTATGGAATCTGGCGAAGATGAATATGTAAGCAAGCTATTGTTTCTTTTGTTATATTGTCTTAGTTCCATTGATGTGCTTTTATTTTAATTTTTTGTTTTATCCTTGATGGCAGTCGGGCTCTTCTTCTGAGGATTATATTGATGATGCTATCATTTTTAAGAATTTGTCGAAGATGGTATTTTTGAGTTTATTTTATTTTGTTTTGTTTTATATCTTACGAAGTTTTTTTAAATTTGTTTTTTAAAACTTTAGTTGTCTGTTGACTTCTTCCTCTATTTTGTTTGGAAACTTTTGTTTGTGCAAAGTTACAAAGTCTCTAAAAGGAAGTTGGCTCAAAAGGTCAAAAGGTGTTCATACTGAAAAGAGAAAGGTTTGAATCCCATCCATAGAACATTATTCCTTTTGTTATTTCCACTGTAATTGTTTCCTTTTCAGTAGAAGACTAGGACTAATCTGAATTGTAAGAAGGGCAGGACTGATAATGTAGCTTCAAAGGCTTCTAGCAGATGCAATATGAGCTATTTTGCTGACATAATTTCTGGTCTAAGTCAAGCTAAAAAAGATGTTACCAAGGAGTACAACTTTGGATTCTTTTTGGAGTTTGAAAAGTGTGCTGTTCCTAGGAAATTTGTGCAGTGGATAGTGATCATGTAGACACCAGGAGTTCGGACATAATTGTGAAAGAGAAAGTAATACCAATCTCTCCTATGTCCATTCATTCCAGTATTAGGTATTCCAATTGGTGGACTAGAAATTAAGTCGACAATGACTCAAGAAAGAATTTTTCTTTGGAAATGTTTGACCGTGAGAAACCTACCAACAATAAAAATTTTGGGAATAAGTTCTTTGAAAGATGACCTTCTTCGAGAGCAAGTTTTCATATGTTTTATGGTGCTTACCTTGTCCACTTTTCTCTGTCCAAACTCAAACACATACCCCAATCCAAAATACCTAAGTCCTTTGCAAGATGTTCACAAGGTGAATGATTGGGATTGGTCCAAATTTGTTTATGAATGGTTGATGGTATATGTGAAGAAATATAAGAAGGAGAGAAGGAATACTTCTACCATCAAGGACACTTGGAGGTTGCTTATATTTTCTCGCTGTAAGTTACAGTTGCCATGTTTTTTCTTCCCTTTTTTTCTCTCTGCATGCATTTGCCTTATGATTTTAGGTTAGATTAATATGTTACATTCGTTTGATAATTGATTAAGATTTTTAGTGTTAACTTGCACAGCAGTTTGTTTTGTTTTGTTTGTTGTTTGTCGGTTAATTTTCATACTTAAATTGTACCGTCAGGGCTACTAGGAATTTTAGTGTGAACTTGCACACCAGTTTCGTTAAATTTGCACATATTCTTGTCATGTAACTTTAGTTCAAAATACTGTGCAACTTATATGTTTCCTGTATTTTTGTCATGTAACTTTAGTTCAAATAGTGTGCAAATAGTAGTATTTTATTTGTATCATTTTTTTTAATGATTTTGCAATGCATCATATTGAGCAATATAAGTAATTTGATTATGGTAGATGAGGGATCCACTTGCTTGTCTCTCTATATTAAATTTTTAATGCTGTGTTATTTCCCTGATTTCTTGTTGTTGTTAGGTATACTATCTTGACTTTCTTGATTTTGGCTTTCGTCAATTGCCAATTCGTGCACCTCGAATTTCAGTTTGGAAGGGTGATATGATCAAGAAGTACTCTCGATATGATTGTGTTTCTGAAGGGTATCTGTTTGGCCATACTGTAAGTTATTTTTTTGCCACTTTTTCCTTATAGTATTTTTAAGTTGCTCTTTTCTTTTGATATATTTGTAACACCCTGGCTATCCGGAAGCCAAGATGTCACCTAAAACATCTAACATACATCCATAATGCGAAAGAACTTGAAACAAGTATATCAACTAAAGACAGCATTAAGATAAACAGGACATGGTGAAGGTATCCTTCCTTCACCTTCTAAGTTATTTAATACTGAACATCAATAAAGAAGGTTCACGCAGTAATAAATCAACATCCGTGGAGAAGGTATCCTTCCTTCTCCAATTATAATTTAATTATTACAGTTCATCGTTAACGAATGAAATATGGAACTAAAATTTAGACTTGAACATGAATTTGATGTTGTGAACAAGTAGTGCGTGTCTACTCCTCCCAAGAGCCAACATCGGGGTTACCTAAAATAAACAAACAACGCAAGAGTGAGTCCATGACTCAGCAAGTACGCTTATCAATAAGATAATCATTCAATATGAATAAGACAAACTCATCATCGTGTTCGATCACATCACAACCGATTACAAATGAAATCATGATATGAATGCTCAAAATCAAAGGAATGGACTACACACATGCATATCACGGTATAGCGATGAAACACCCGTCGGTGTTCACTCAAGCCCGCATCTTAACAAAAATGCGGGATCCACTTCCGATGAAGAACGTTTCATACGGTGTCCAACATTGCCCATCTTGAGTTAATGGGTCTTACATGCCCATTCGGAATTAATGGGTCTTTCAAATCCACTCCGTGGGACGGACATGACAATGTCCAACACCGCCCACATTGGAATGGTGGGACTTGCAATCCACTTTCGTGGATGAAACATGCATAATGAATGCATAGAATGAAATACGAATATTGAAAGACATGATAACAAAACATGGATTCAACACATATGAAAGAACATAGACAATCCATCTTCTCTCGTATCATACCAAATCACAGCATGACCATATAAACATTCATCAATCACAATCATTAAGGGTGGCAATGTACTTGCCTTCCACGATGCGACGCGTTAGTCGGCAAAGGTGATACTCTAAACCCGAGGCTTCACCTCCTAAACAAGTAAAATAATTTCAATAAGGACATAATATACCCAACACTACTAATCGATGCTAAACATCGCTTCCCGATGACTCTAGTCATTAATACAAAACTTAAAATGAAATCAACAATTTCGACATAACTTAATTCTGGACAGCAGCACGGTAATTGACATATCTATTGGTCTGGAACTCGGAATGAGGTGAGACCAATTTCCATGGATTCTTAACTGACATATCTACAATACTCTGGTTGGGCAAAAGTTCAGATTTTGCCTCTAATAAAATTTGGCCCACGGCTCAAATCTGTTGACTGAATTAATAGACAGAAATATCGGCTAAATTAAAATATCCATAACTTTTGTTGTACAACTCCAAATTGGACGTTCTTTAACAATCTGAAAAGGTTATGAAATTATCTACAATAACCTAGTTGGCACGACATTCATATATTGTCTTTAACAAAAAGTGGCACACGGGTCAAAATTAAAGATAGAAACTGACATACAAACTGGACAGACTGACATACAATCTGGATAGTCACAAAGAAAAGTGCATAACTTTTGATCTATATATCCAAATGAGGTGTTCTTTATCAATCCTGAAAGCTAGTGATATCACCTTCAAAATTTGTTATGGGCAAGACCTCTGAATCACCCTCTAACTAGGCCATAAATCAACCTATACAGAGACTGCTATTTCTCGTCAGGATTCTGGACAGCAGATAATAAATCTATCATAACTTTTGACTCGAAAGTCGGAATGAGGTGATCTTGGCGGCCACCGAAAGGTAAGAACAAGACCTACAACTCTCCAGGAGACCCAAACTCCTGATTCAGCCTCTAAAGTCACGAAACAGTCCACGCAACATACTGGACAGATTGCTATCTACAGCAGACCGACATTGATCCAAGCAATTCTATTCGCTTCCTCTCCTACGACCAAACCACCAACCCCAACCGAGATACATTACCCTTGAGCGCCAGGAGCACGACGATCGAACCGTGGTGAAGATCCCGGCCTCCTTGATCTGAACCCTTGCGAAACACCACCAAAACGACGCGGAGGCCGCAACGAGGCTCTACACCGAGGGAAAACTCCGGGAGAAGGGGCGCGACTCCGGGACCTTGGGGCAGCACCAATGGGGAGGAAGAAGGCGGCACCCTGCTGGAGGTGGCGACAAGAAGGAGGGAAGGTGAAAGTGGCGGCTGCACAAGGGGAGAGGTGGAAGGGGTGGGAGCTAGGGTTTCACCGCCCCTAAAGGCCCCTATGGCCGCCCCTTGGTGGGCTTGGGCCCCACGGCTGCCCCCTTGGGCTCCAAGTCAGTCCCCTTGGCCCACAAGGCCTCCTTTTGGGCTTGTTGGCCAAAGGCCCGTGCCAAAAACTAAGAATCATTTAAACGTCGAAATTGTGAATTTTAAACTCGATTTGAACCGAAAACTTCCTAAATGAAAACGCAGGTATTACATTCTTCCCTTAATGAGATTCGACCGAATCTAAACACACTTTAGAGAAAGAACAACCACGATCGAGAACAAACAACGGTAACCACGCATCTGCCAGAACAACACCGTTAAAACTCACGCACACGAAACTCCAACTTCCCAAGTAGCATCTCCTCGCATCGAAAATACCACAACACAACGACGTAACGCGACGTCCGAACTAACACTCAACCCGGTACTTCCGGTACACTCATCGGAGAAAACTCAAGGTAAGATCTCACTCGATGGTCAACGGCGCAAACGAAAACTCAAACTCGGATCTCTGTACTCACCCAACACGATAACATACAAGACGTTACGTACTCCACGCATGGACCCGAGATACCTCGCGATACGCCAACTAGCTTAAAACAACCCAATGTACCTTGGGTTAACCTTCCATTGAAACCGAACCACACGACAAGCACGAAGAACACGAAACTCGTGTTCCACCTTTCAATCGAACTTTCACTAAAGCAAGGATCACCTCCTTTAACCGAAACACTATCGAAACTCTTTTACCGCAAAACATATCCGAATAAGAAAGATTCACGCCACAACTATACGTTACCAAGCGGCATCAAGAGTAAAATCCGAAATCGAGTTTCATCAAGAAAACCTTTCCACTTTCCAAGTGGCAATTTAAAACGCCACGAAAGCCAAAGGAGATCACTTGAATGCTCAAACCAAATACTTCTTTTGTTTTGCTGAATTGGAAAGAAGCAAACATGCCAACACAACACCAACTCACAATGCGAAGACACCACCAACAACATAAAGCTCAAATGAGTAACAAGAAAACGCTTCAATACCCAAGGAAACATCCTTTTCTCAATTCCTCTTTTAGGAATAAAATTTCTCTCAGATATTGGAATTGAATTCATCGCATACCACAGGGCTCAAACCTCTTAATTTAACATCCTCAAATTAGGCTTAAACCGAAATACATCATCCACACCTTTGTGGAGAGACTCTATTGATTCCATTGAACACAATGGACCACTCCTTCAATTGATGACATTAATTTGATAGAAGGCACCAAAGCCCTCAAAACCCATGCAATCTCATCACCTCCAACTTTCAAGAATATCACATCAAAATTTTCAAGACACCCACTCATGAACTACAACAAAAGGGTTCTATCGACAATCATTCCACTACTCAGAATACTCGATTTTCTATCTCTCTACACACCAATCTTTGGGTGACCAAAAGTTTAGCATGAAAAGAAAGCCCAAATTTAACCTCCGAGACCTCTACAACGAATTCTCTTATAACAAATAGTGAAATCATCGGATTAAATCTCTATGATCCCCACAATTCGACATACTCACTCATTGACATCATCAGAATCACTCATACCACATCGCGATACTTTCAATAGTGTTATCAGATAAAATTGATTACGTTTTCCATACATTTGATAATCCCCAACATTTCAACATGAACCAAGGTTCTGGAACTACACTATACCATAGGTCCTACTTAGTCGGACAATATACGATTTTATCTCGAAACCAAACATTCCATCTGAATCAACTTCCCTCCAAGAGATTCAGTCAAACCAACTCATCTTCTATTACTCCTCCAATAGCTGGGTAGCAAAATCTCACCCCTACAATCAATTAACCACCATCAAACAAACAACAACATACGAGTTGTAAAACTTTACAGCACAAAACGGTTGATCCTTTCTCAAAAGAAAGAGGCGAACAAGAACAAATTTCACAACACAGGAAAATGTTCTGTTCACAAGTGAGCACGAGACCAAAAGAAATAACTGTAACGAAGATCCGGGAAAATGAAAATGGAGTTCACCGTGGAGTGCACGCATCCCTCGAAAAGGGAATAGCAAATAACCACCAACAAGAAGAATGACATTGCGATTGAAACTCGACAACTCTTGAGTGAAAAGAGCAAAAGTTTATGAACAATTCAAATAACCACAAGTTACAAAACTTGACTCAATTCTCAAATATTCATGATGCACTCTCTCCTTTAACATCAGTAATTAATTCTTTGACTAACATCACTTTGCCACAAAGAACAAGATAAGGTCTTTAGTCCAAACCACAAGGACTAATTAAGAACCAATAAAAATTCTTCCATACGTTATATTTATTGAGCAGTTCAACTACACAAGAAACATGAGATCCAAATAATCTCACCACCAAACTCAAACATTTCCAATTACAGATTTCGCGAAAAGCAAGTAGATTATTCTCCTCTTAAAGGAACCAACATAACTTCTTTGGTTGCAACCTCGCGTTGCCAACTCAAACCAAAGAGCCTTTAGAGTTAAACCACACAAATCTCTTAGAAGCAACAGACAATCCAATACCTTTATTTATTTAAAATAATTTGATTACTGGATGATTTAAGAGCTCAAAGAAAATATCACGAAAGCTAAACTTGAAATATTCACATCCGAACGATATCACCAAGGGCACAACAACAATTAGAAAACACTTCAAAAGACCCACGTGAAAAGAATGAGTTGATTCTTTCTCAAAGAAGAGACAAATGAAAGCGATTTTCACCAACTAGAAAACTCATCCACCACTGACCGAACATGGGACCAAGAGAAGAAACCAATTAAGCAATGAACTCACGAACATAAGTGGAGTCCACGGTTGAACGCATAAGCCTCACAAGAAGAGAATATCGAACCTTAACAGATAAGAACAAATAAGTATTCAAAATCAAACACTTGCATCATCAAGAACCATTGCAACATTGTAACATATCGTTACTCGATAAACTTCATTTACCACATAAAGCTGAACCCCAAAAGATCATGAATACAAATTCTGAAATTTGATCATTTAGGAAATATCACCACGGGTGATCAAATTTCTACGAGAATTAACCTCATTATCACATTTTTGACTATTAATAACATCGACAACATACATAGTACCAAGAATCATCAAACTTTATTACTCCATCCTAAAACTTCCCAAAGGAACACAAACCACAAGGTTGAAACAAATTTATCATAACAAGTTTATGCTAAGCAATAACAATATCACAAGGCACGCTAACAAAGACTACTTACGAAATTCATCTACTCAATTGTTGGTGTTGCTCAACACTTTCTTCGCTCATTAACAAATGATGATTGTACTAACCACGCGTATACATACGGTACTAATTCTATTTGCAATCACATAACCATTTATAAACATAGATTCACATTTCACCTTTGTTCGTAAATCATTTCAAAACATGATTAAAGATTCACTAACATAATTTCCTATAAACAAGGTTTCATGAGTCGATACACCAGCACCCATCGGTACTTTATACAAGTTTCAACAATTTTAGCATACTAGAAATAGATAAATCTAGCTCTTATGTAAGATCTATAGGTTACGAATAGATATTGACATCTTTATTTAACATACACCATGAATCAAATACAAGGACATATCAAATTAATCGGTTTCACTTCCATGGATGGTAGTTAAGAGTAATTGATTTGCACTATGCTAATAACCCAACTTGGTAACTCATATCATAACAATTTATTCGCTTAATCATAAATTCTCAATTTAAGCATGGCAAGACATCACAAAGGATTCTAACACCTTACTACAAAGAAAAGAGAGACTTCAAACCTCAACGCTCGAAGTAATCCAAAGAAACACATAAAGCCAAAGCTTTCCCCAAGCAACCGAACTTACAGCGGAAAACTCTTCACTAATCAAGTTATCAAATGAGTAAATGAGTCATTCTTTTTCAATGAGAAAGAAGGAGCAACCAAGAAAACATCAATCTTGCCAATTGACAACGATCACAAGTAGTAGAAACAACTCAACAGTTGAAAGGCAATATTTGTTTCAGAGAACCAAGAGGGATCTATGGAAAACCATAACTATCATGGACCACAAATCCCGGAGAAGTTCATCAACCACCACAGGACAAGAATTGCCAAATTCCGAAATCAAGAAAGAGAACAACTTTCTAAAGCAACTCACGCTTAACAACTGAAACTATGATACTCGGGGTAACTACTCCTCTAACCACGTTCGCGACAGTGGTGTAACTCAGTGAATCCTAGAGTAACAACCACGACCTCCACTTCTTATCATTTGATAACATCACGCCTCACCTAAATACTCAACTATGAGTATATAGGATCATCTCATGACAATCATATTATTAGTTCATAGATATTGAATATCATAGCAGATCATATATTACCAACAAGGATGATAGTACAGAAGCAATTCAACAATTGCTCAACAAAATGAAACATAATAATGATATTGCGGAAGCAATGTAATTTTCAACCCCACCCATCGTGCACAGTGTGTCATTTTAATGTTCGTCTATTAACCACGGACCTAAAGCCGCTCGATACCAATGTAACACCACAGCTATCCGAAGCCAAGATGTCACCTAAAACATCTAACATACATCCATAATGCGGAAGAACTTGAAACAAGTATATCAACTAAAGACGACATTAAGATAAGCAGGACATGGTGAAGGTATCCTTCCTTCACCTTCTAAGTTATTTAATACGAACATCAATAAAGAAGGTTCACACGCAGTAATAAATCAACATCCGTGGAGAAGGTATCCTTCCTTCTCCAATTATAATTTAATTATTACAGTTCATCGTTAACGAATGAAATATGGAACTAAAATTTAGACTTGAACATGAATTTGATGTTGTGAACAAGTAGTGCGTGTCTACTCCCTCCCAAGAGCCAACATCGGGTTACCTAAAATAAACAAACAACGCAAGAGTGAGTCCATGACTCAGCAAGTACGATTATCAATAAGATAATAATTCAATATGAATAAGACAAACTCATCATCGAGTTCGATCACATCACAACCGATTACAAATGAAATCATGATATGAATGCTCAAAATCAAAGGAATGGATGCACACATGCATATACGGTATAGCCGGTGAAACACCCGTCGGTGTTCACTCAAGCCCGCATCTTAACAAAAATGCGGGATCCACTTCCGTATGAAGAACGTTTCATACGGGTGTCCAACATTGCCCATCTTGGAGTTAATGGGTCTTACATGCCCATTCGGAATTAATGGGTCTTTCAAATCCACTCCCGTGGGACGGACATGACAATGTCCAACACTGCCCACATTGGAATGGTGGGACTTGCAATCCACTTTCGTGGATGAAACATGCATAATGAATGCATAGAATGAAATACGAATATTGAAAGACATGATAACAAAACATGGATTCAACACATATGAAAGAACATAGACAATCCATCTTCTCTCGTATCATACCAAATCACAGCATGACCATATAAACATTCATCAATCACAATCATTAAGGGTGGCAATGTACTTGCCTTCCACGATGCGACGCGTTAGTCGGCAAAGGTGATACTCCTAAACCCGAGGCTTCACCTCCTAAACAAGTAAAATAATTTCAATAAGGACATAATATACCCAACACTACTAATCGATGCTAAACATCGCTTCTCGATGACTCTAGTCATTAATACAAAACTTAAAATGAAATCAACAATTTCTGACATAACTTAATTCTGGACAGCAGCACGGTAATTGACATATCTATTGGTCTGGAACTCGGAATGAGGTGAGACCAATTTCCATGGATTCTTAACTGACATATCTACAATACTCTGGTTGGGCAAAAGTTCAGATTTTGCCTCTAATAAAATTTGGCCCACGGCTCAAATCTGTTGACTGAATTAATAGACAGAAATATCGGCTAAATTAAAATATCCATAACTTTTGTTGTACAACTCCAAATTGGACGTTCTTTAACAATCTGAAAAGGTTATGAAATTATCTACAATAACCTAGTTGGCACGACATTCATATATTGTCTTTAACAAAAAGTGGCACACGGGTCAAAATTAAAGATAGAAACTGACATACAAACTGGACAGACTGACATACAATCTGGACAGTCACAAAGAAAAGTGCATAACTTTTGATCTATAAATCCAAATGAGGTGTTCTTTATCAATCCTGAAAGCTAGTGATATCACCTTCAAAATTTGTTATGGGAAAGACCTCTGAATCACCCTCTAACTAGGCCATAAATCAACCTATACAGAGACTGCTATTTCTCGTCAGGATTCTGGACAGCAGATAATAAATCTATCATAACTTTTGACTCGAAAGTCGGAATGAGGTGATCTTGGCGGCCACCGAAAGCTAAGAACAAGACCTACAACTCTCCAGGAGACCCAAACTCCTGATTCGGCCTCTAAAGTCACGAAACAGTCCACGCAACATACTGGACAGATTGCTATCTACAGCAGACCGACATTGATCCAAGCAATTCTATTCGCTTCTCTCCTACGACCAAACCACCAACCCCAACCGAGATACATTACCCTTGGAGCGCCCAGGAGCACGACGATCGAACCGTGGTGAAGATCCCGGCCTCCTTGATCTGAACCCTGCGAAACACCACCAAACGACGCGGGAGGCCGGCAACGAGGGCTCTACACCGATCGAAAACTCCGGGAGAAGGGGGCGCGACTCCGGGACCTTGGGGCAGCACCAATGGGGAGGAAGAAGGCGGCACCCTGCTGGAGGTGGCGCACAAGAAGGAGGGGAAGGTGAAAGTGGCGGCTGCACAAGGGGGAGAGGTGGAAGGGGTGGGAGCTAGGGTTTTCACCGCCCCTAAAGGCCCCTATGGCCGGCCCTTGGTGGGCTTGGGCCCCACGGCTGCCCCCTTGGGCTCCAAGTCAGTCCCCTTGGCCCACAAGGCCTCCTTTTGGGCTTGTTGGCCAAAGGCCCGTGCCAAAACTGGAAGAATCGACGAAACGTCGAAATTGTGAATTTTAAACTCGATTTCGAACCGAAAACTTCCTAAATGAAAACGAGGTATTACAATATTACATATATGGCATATTTGACCTTGGAATGTTTTTTTTTCCTTAGGTTAAAGATTTTAGTTTGACTTGCTACGGTTGCTATCTTCGTCTCCTTCCGACCATCACTAGCAATAAAGTCTCTCATTTCAGAGATTCATTGGAGAGGAATATTGGGAATTCATTGCCTGCAAAGGTGTGAGATTGATTCTTATCTATTCCAGGGTATTTTGCTTCTATTAGTTCATCAATTTTTTTATTCATTTTATTGTTTTATTGTTTGTTTAACCCCTATTTTTATCACATTTTGTATTGTGTTGGTGTACATTATGTGCCTGCTAACATCATTACAAGTTTTCTAATGATGTTTCCCCATTCAGTTTACATTTACAACAAAATTTGTTTATGTTATTATTATTTTTTCCATAGGTTAAAGAAGGCATTAGTTTGATTTTCCAAAAAATTTATGAGAACCATCCTGAAGTTTCTTGTTATAAGTTTGAAGTGCTTGTTATGGATGTATTGAACTATTTATCAACTGCCACAACAAGTGATTGTGCTGATGACCGCCCTTCTGGCAATGATGATGAGTATAACATGGATGACAATGGCAATGGTCCAGATATTGAACATTCCCCCAGGAATGAGGATCACAACGAACATTTGAACACTAAAGATGTGAATTCTGATTCCCAATCTACAGTGAGAATCTCATCTGTTGATTCAGATCATGACAACTTGAATCAGGAAGACGCTAATGACGGTTCTCAAGCAACAATGGAATTAACATCGGATGAGTCATCACAAAAGAACAAATCTGAAGCAGGTTGTTTTTTTTACAGTTTTCTTATGATCTATTTAATTTTGCAATTATTTTTTTTGTGTTATCTTCAATTTTCTTCTAGAGAGGAGGATGTCTTGTAGCTAGCATATTGCCCATGTATTTTCTTTCCCATTGTTGTTTTCTTTCTTTTACCTTTTTTTCCTTTATATATATGTATTTG
Source organism: Ampelocalamus luodianensis (assembly GCA_036346255.1). Lineage (NCBI taxonomy): Eukaryota > Viridiplantae > Streptophyta > Magnoliopsida > Poales > Poaceae > Ampelocalamus > Ampelocalamus luodianensis. The sequence goes on from CM070628.1 coordinate 9,652,857, forward strand.
CTTTCTAATAGGTTAGGTTAATATGTTAGTTGATTAAGATTTTTAGTGTGAACTTACACAATAGTTTCATTAAATTTGCAGATATTATTGTCATGTAACTTTAGTTCAAATAGTGTGCAACTTTGTGCATTTCCTGTACAAAACCAAATTTTTTGAACACTAAAGATGTGAATACTGATTCCCAACCTACAGTGAGGATCCCATCTGTTGATTCACCCATGACAACTTGAATCGACAAGATGCTAATGATTCTCAAGCAACGCTGAAATTAACATCGGATGAGTCAACACGGAAGAACAACCCCAAGCAAAGTTGGTTTTGTTTTTGGCGATTCACTTATGATCCATTTGATTTTGCAAGTTTGTTTTTGTAATATTTTCAATTTTCGTCTAGAGGGGAGGATGTCTTGTAGCTAGCATATTGCCCATGTATTTTCTTTCCCATTTGATTTTGTACAATACTTTCATTAAATTTGTAGATATTATTGTCATGTAACTTTTAGTTCAAAGAGTGTGCAACTTTGTGCATTTCCTGTACAAAACCAAAATTTTTGAACACTAAAGATGTGAATACTGATTCCCAAGCTACAGTGAGGATCCCATCTGTTGATTCAGCCCATGACAACTTGAATCAGCAAGATGCTAATGACAATTCTCAAGCAACGCTGAAATTAACATCGGATGAGTCAACACAGAAGAACAACCCCCAAGCAGGTTGGATTTTGTTTTTTTGGCAGTTCACTTATGATCCATTTGATTTTGCAAGTTTGTTTTTGTAATATTTTCAATTTTCGTCTAGAGGGGAGGATGTCTTGTAGCTAGCATATTGCCCATGTATTTTCTTTCCCATTTGATTTTGCACAATACTTTCATTAAATTTGTAGATATTATTGTTATGTAACTTTTAGTTCAAATAGTGTGCAACTTTGTGCATTTCCTGTACAAAACCAAAATTTTTGAACACTAAAGATGTGAAAGATGTGAATACTGATTCCCAAGCTACAGTGATGTAATACCCCAAAAATTAAATCGGGAGAGAATAATTAAATCGGGAGAGAATAATTAAAATCGGGGGAATATTTCTTTTAGCAAAGCGATTGAACAGAGAAAGAGGGGTTTTAATGTAATACTCCAATTTATTCTCGAAAGAAAGCGCTCAAAAGAGAAATTAGACATAAAAAAGGAGGTTTAGTAGTTTTCAAGCAACTTGGGCCTTGGGCCTTGGCCCGGGAGGCCCATGAGGGTCACCACCAATAAAAGGAGGGGGAAACCCTAGGTGCACTGTAGCTACAGTGTTGCCGCACGGTAGCACGGCCAATGTAGCGCACCTCTCCTCCATGGTGGTGCCCTCCATTGGTGCCTCCTTCCTCGCCGTCGGTGCTCCCGCTGCCGATCAAGTGAAGAAAGAGAGGAGATCAACCGTGGGGAGAGTTCATCATCTTGCTGCGATTCTACAAGGGTAACGTCGCGTGTTCTTCGTTGTTTGATGCGTAATAGTTGCGGTTGATGTCGTTTGGTAGATTGATTTGCGTCGGTTTAATAGATCGCGTTCTGTCCAGATTATTGCGCGGTCAGTTTCGGGTGTTTAGAGGCCGAATTAGGAGTTTTGGTCTCCTAGAGTTATGTAGATAATGTTCTTAGCTTTCAGTGGCCGCCAAGAACGCCAAAATCCGATTAACGGTTAGAAAGTTATGAATTGTTTAGTGCCGCTGTCTGGTTAATCTGTCAACATTCTGACAGTCCGTAGAAAACTGAGTTAATCTATTATTTAAGGACGAAATCAGAGGATCTCAGTATAACGAAAAATGTAGGTAATTTCTATACCTTTTCATAGAGATAAAGAACGCAAGATTTGGACCTTCGTAGCAAAAGTTATGGTGGTTTTAGTGTACTGTCCAGAGAAACCGACGTGAAAATTGTTGTTCTGTAGGTTGGCTTGGTAGAGGCAATAGTTGGCATAATAAAAAGGGCTCCCAACTAAGTTTATTTAGGTAATTTAATTACCTTTCCAGAAAGTCCAAGAACATCCTATTTGGACTCCGAGCAGAAAGTTATGTATTTTAGAAGTTGACTGTCCGCAGTGAACACCAAAAGCGATCGCTAGAAATTGGAAGATTGAAAAATGCTTGGAAGTTTAGAGAGTTCAATTGTGTTGTTATTTATGCTTTTGGTCCAGTATGTTGGTCTTAGATTGGGTTATCTCTATGTTCAGTGGGAGCGAGATCCAGGCAGCGCCACTTCAAGGCCCACCGTTCTCGCACGGTTGAGGCAAGTATCCGGTTATTGTATTATTATGCTTGTATCTTTGTGACTGTTTGTGTTTGGGTCATAATAGCCATGAATGGATGATATTGTGATGAGTACCAAATTATCTTGGTGGTTGCAAGTACTCTGTTTGATAGAGTAATTATGAATTGTTTGATGATGAGTGCTATGTTTTGATACATATTAGCTATGCTTAGTTGATAGTGTGATATGTTGATTAAAGATGGTAAATGCTTATGATATGAATGATAGAAGTATGAATGAGTTAAATTCATAAGTGATATTGCTAAGGAGGTATGATTATGATTATTCATGATGTGTGCATATGCATCATGTTGACAAAATAAAGACTTGGTCACGTGGTGACCAAGCATTTATTGAGATCCCGTCATGTATATGACGGGCTTGAGGTCCCCACACTTGTGGAGTGTGGGCTTGAGGTCCCCTTTACTTGCGGAGTATTGGGCAATTGGTCCCTGTGCTTGCGAGCACAGCATGGTATCGGCGACGGTCGCATATCTCGATACGGTGAAATGCGACAAAGAGTGAAAGAGAAAAGTTGCATTGCATATTCGCATACATACCTCATGAGATATGTTTTTGTGTAAAGCTTTGGAATGGAATGTTGATGATGTAAATGTGAGATTAATGTTTCATTATTGGTACTTGCCGAGTCTTTGGACTCACCCTTGCTTTTGTTGTGTTTTTAGGTACCACTTGCAAGAATGACATGCATGGGAGGGAGTAGACTTGAGTTGGACACACACACTACCATCCACCTTAAAAGTTGATAAATTTTTTAGTTCATACTTTAATAAAGGAGCAACCTGCTTAGAGATTGTTTATGATTATGCTTCATGCATTGGATTAAGTGTAATAATGATTGGTAGTGTCTTTTGGATATCTCTAGATGTGCTAGCTGCTTTCATGTTTTGAATGACTATTGTTTATGCTGAATGTTGGATTAATTATATACGTTTTATTCAAATATTGGAACCTCCTGGTAGTTAATAATACAGGGGGGGTTCTGCCAAAAATTTGGTAGGATGTTTTGGCTTAGAATTGTTTAATGTTAGTTTGGTAGCATTCCAGGCTAAATGCTGAGCTGGGGTGTTACAAGTGAGGATCCCATCTATTGATTCAGCCCATGACAACTTGAATCAGCAAGATGCTAATGACAGTTCTCAAGCAACGCTAAAATTAACATCGGATGAGTCAACACAGAAGAACAACTCCCAAGTAGGTTGGTTTTTGTTTTTTTGGCAGTTCACTTACGATCCATTTGATTTTGCAAGTTTGTTTTTGTAATATTTTCAATTTTCGTCTAGTAGACAAATTAAGTAAGAGGAGGAGGAGAAGGTATTGTAGACAGCTTAATGGCAACCAGCAATGTGATGTTTCTGTAGCTTCAAGAACAAGATCGCTGTAATACCCGATTATTCGATATCGAATGCTGTAAGATTAGAGAGGAAATAAGTTAAAATTCAGAATTTTAGGAGAAGTATGGGCGCCAACCCATATTCGAGAAGAGGAGTCACCATAGTGGCCCAAGGCCCATGAGTGGGCCGCAGCCCATTAGAAGGCAAGGGAGGAGGGGACCAAACCCTAGCCCCATTTGCTACAGTAGCCGCCGTGCTACAGTAGCCCCGTGCTACTGATAGCGGCGTGCACGGTGCCTCGCCGCTTGCTGCTCCTCCTCTCCCGGCGCCATGTTTCCTGCTGCTTGTGGCGACCGTGGGAAGAAGAAGAAGAGGAAGGAAGAGAGGATTGAAGGAGAATTTCTTCGTAGGATTTGATCAGCGATCTCGATGGTTCTACAAGGGTAATGATCGATTTCCTCGCTGTTTAGATTGTTTCAGATGCGAATTCGATTAGTTTGATTGGATTGAATTGCTGCCGTTAGAATTTCAGTTCTGTCCTGAATGTTGCGTGGCCTGTTTCGGTATTTTAGAGGCCGCATTAGAGTTGCTCATCTCCTGGAGTATTGTAGGTCTTGTTCTTAGCTTTCGGTGGCCGCCAAGATCACTAAAATCCGACGAACGAGTCAAAAGTTATGATAGATTTATTATCTGCTGTCCAGAATCCTGACGAGAAATAGCAGTCTCTGTATAGGTTGATTTATGGCCTAGTTAGAGGGTGATTCAGAGGTCTTGCCCATAACAAATTTTGAAGGTGATATCACTAGCTTTCAGGATTGATAAAGAACACCTCATTTGGATTTATAGATCAAAAGTTATGCACTTTTCTTTGTGACTGTCCAGATTGTATGTCAGTCTGTCCAGTTTGTATGTCAGTTTCTATCTTTAGTTTTGACCCGTGTGCCACTTTTTGTTAAAGACAATATATGAATGTCGTGCCAACTAGGTTATTGTAGATAATTTCATAACCTTTTCAGATTGTTAAAGAACGTCCAATTTGGAGTTGTACAACAAAAGTTATGGATATTTTAATTTAGCCGATATTTCTGTCTATTAATTCAGTCAACAGATTTGAGCCGTGGGCCAAATTTTATTAGAGGCAAAATCTGAACTTTTGCCCAACCAGAGTATTGTAGATATGTCAGTTAAGAATCCATGGAAATTGGTCTCACCTCATTCCGAGTTCCAGACCAATAGATATGTCAATTACCGTGGTGCTGTCCAGAATTAAGTTATGTCAGAAATTGTTGATTTCATTTTAAGTTTTGTATTAATGACTAGAGTCATCGAGAAGCGATGTTTAACATCGATTAGTAGTGTTGGGTATATTATGTCATTATTGAAATTATTTTACTTGTTTAGGAGGTGAAGCCTCGGGTTTAGGAGTATCACCTTTGCCGACTAACGCGTCGCATCGTGGAAGGCAAGTACATTGCCACCCTTAATGATTGTGATTGATGAATGTTTATATGGTCATGCTGTGATTTGGTATGATACGAGAGAAGATGGATTGTCTATGTTCTTTCATATGTGTTGAATCCATGTTTTGTTATCATGTCTTTCAATATTCGTATTTCATTCTATGCATTCATTATGCATGTTTCATCCACGAAAGTGGATTGCAAGTCCCACCATTCCAATGTGGGCGGTGTTGACATTGTCATGTCCGTCCACGGAGTGGATTTGAAAGACCCATTAATTCCGAATGGGCATGTAAGACCCATTAACTCCAAGATGGGCAATGTTGGACACCCGTATGAAACGTTCTTCATACGGAAGTGGATCCCGCATTTTTGTTAAGATGCGGGCTTGAGTGAACACCGACGGTGTTTCACCGCTATACCATATATGCATGTGATCCATTCCTTTGATTTTGAGCATTCATATCATGTTTTCATTTGTAATCGGTTGTGATGTGATCGAACTCGATGATGAGTTTGTCTTATTCATATTGAATGATTATCTTATTGATAATCGTATTTGCCGAGTCATGGACTCACTCTTGCGTTGTTTGTTTATTTTAGGTAACCTGATGTTGGCTCTTGGGAGGAGTAGACACGCACTACTTGTTCACAACATCAAATTCATGTTCAAGTCTAAATTTTAGTTCCATATTTCATTCGTTAACGATGAACCGTAATAATTAAATTATAATTGGAGAAGGAAGGATACCTTCTCCACGGATGTTGATTTATTCTGCGTGTGAACCTTCTTTATTGATGTTCAGTATTAAATAACTTAGAAGGTGAAGGAAGGATACCTTCACCATGTCCTGTTTATCTTAATGCTGTCTTTAGTTGATATACTTGTCTCAAGTTCTTCCGCATTATGGATGTATGTTAGATGTTTTAGGTGACATTTTGGCTTCCGGATAGCCAGGGTGTTACAGTTGGTATCAGAGCGGGCTTTAGGTCCGTGGTTAATAGAAGAACATTAAAATGACACACTTTGCACAGGATGGGTGGGGTTGAAAAGTACATTGCTTCCGCAATATCTGTTATTATGTTTCATTTTGGTTGAGCAATTGTTGAATTGCTTCTGTACTATCATCCTTGTTGGTAATATATAATCTGCTATGATATTCAATATCTATGAACTAATACTATGATTGTCATGAGATGATCCTGTGTAATCATAATTGAGTATTTCGGTGAGGCGTGATGTTATCAAATGATAAGAAGTGGAGGTCGTGGTTGTTACTCTGGGATTCACCAGGTTACACCACCGTTCGCGAACGTGGTTAGAGGAGTAGTTACCAGTACCATAGTTTCGGTGTTAAGCGTGAGTTGCTTTAGAAAGTTGTTCTCTTTCTTGATTTCGAATTTGGCAATTCTTGTCCGTGGTGGTTGATGAACTTCTCAGGATTTGTGGTCCATGATAGTTATGGTTTCCATAGATCCTCTTGGTTCTCTCAAACAAATAATGCCTTTCAACCGTTGAGTTGTTTCTACTACTTGTGATCGTTGTCAATTGGCAAGATTGATGTTTTCTTGGTTGCTCCTTCTTTCTCATTGAAAAGAATGACTCATTTACTCATTTGGTAACTTGATTAGTGAAGAGTTTTCCATTGTAAGTTCGGTTGCTTGGGGAAAGCTTTGGCTTTATGTGTTTCTTTGGATTACTTGAGCGTTGAGGTTTGAAGTCTCTCTTTTCTTTGTAGTAAGGTGTTAGAATCCTTTTGTGATGTCTTGCCATGCTTAAATTGAGAATTTATGATTAAGCGAATAAATTGTTATGATATGAGTTACCAAGTTGGGTTATTAGCATAGTGCAAATCAATTACTCTTAACTACCATCCATGGAAGTGAAACTGATTAATTTGATATGTCCTTGTATTTGATTCAAGGTGTATGTTAAATAAAGATCAATATCTATTCGAACCTATAGATCTTACATAAGAGCTAGATTTATCTATTTCCTAGTATGCTAAAATTGTTGAAACTTGTATAAAGTACCGGATAGGTGCTGGTGTATCGACTCATGAAACCTTGTTTATAGGAAATTATGTTAGTGAATCTTTAATCATGTTTTGAAATGATTTGAACAAAGGTGAAATGTGAATCTATGTTTATAAATGGTTATGTGATTGCAAATAGAATTAGTACTGTATGTATACGCTGGTTAGTACAATCATCATTTGTTGATGAGCGCTGAAGAAAGTGTTGAGCAACACCAACAATTGAGTAGATGAATTTCGTAAGTAGTCTTTGTTAGCGTGCCTTGTGATATTGTTATTGCTTAGCATAAACTTGTTATGATAAATTTGTTTCAACCTTGTGGTTTGTGTTCCCTTTGGGAAGTTTTAGGATGGAGTAATAAAGTTTGATGATTCTTGGTACTATGTATGTTGTCGATGTTATTAAATAGTCAAAAATGTGATAATGAGGTTAATTCTCGTAGTAATTTGATCACCCATGGTGATATTTCCTAAATGATCAAATTTCAGAATTTGTATTCATGATCTTTTGGGGGTTCAGGCTTTATGTGGTAAATGAAGTTTATCGAGTAGCGATATGTTGCAAAGTTATAATGGTTCTTCAGTGATGCAAGTGTTTCGATTCTGAATACTTATTTGTTCTTATCTGTTAAGGTTCGATATTCTCTTCTTGTGAGGCTTATGCGTTCAACTGTGGACTCCACTTATGTTCGTGAGTTCATTGCTTAATTGGTTTCTTCTCTTGGTCCCATGTTCAGTGCGAGTGGTGGATGAGTTTTCTAGTTGGTGAAAATCGTTTCCATTTGTCTCTTCTTTCGAGAAAGAATCAACTCATTCTTTTCACGTGAGTCTTTTGAAGTGTTTTCTAATTGTTGTTGTGAAATTGATGTTAATACCCATAGTAATTTGATCGCCCTTGGTGATATCGTTCGATGTGAATATTTCAAGTTTAGCTTTCGTGATATTTTCTTTGAGCTCTTAAATCATCTGGTAACTGAAATTATTTTAAATAAATTAAGGTATTGGATTGTCCTGTTGCTTCTTAAGAGATTTGTGTGGTTTAACTCTAAAGGCTCTTTGTGCGAGTTGGCAACGTGAGGTTGCAATCAAAGAACTTATGTTGGTTCCTTTAAGAGGAGAATAATCTACTTGCGTTCATGAAATCTGTAATTGGAAATGTTTGAGTTTGGTGGTGAGATTATTTGGATCTCATGTTTCTTGTGTAGTTGAACTGCGAACAAATATGACGTATGGAAGAATTTCATTGGTTCTTAATTAGTCCTTGTGGTTTGGACTAAAGATCTTATCTTGTGCGTTGTGGCAAGCGATGTTAGTCAAAGAATTAATTTCGGTGTTAAGGGAAAGAGTGCAGAGGAATATTTGAGAATTTGAGTCAAGTTTTGTAACCGTAGTTATTTGAATTGTTCATAAACTTTTACTCTTTTCACTCAAGAGTTGTCGAGTTTCAATCGCAATGTCATTTTTTTCTTATTAGTGGTTATTTGCTATTCCCTTTTCGAGGATGCGTGCCCTCCATTGTGAACTCAACTTTCGTTTTCGGATCTTTATTACAGTTATTTCTTTTGGTTTTGTGCTCACTGTGAGCGATAACATTTTCTGTGTGGTGAAATTTGTTCTTATTCGCCTCTTTCTTTTGAGAAAGGATCAACCGTTTGTGTCAGAAAGTTTTACAACTCGTAAGTTGTTGTTTGTTTGGTGGTGGTTAAGTGATTGTAGGGGTGAGTTTTTGCTACCCAGCTATTGGAGTAGTAATAGAAGATGAGTTGGTTTTGACCTGAATCTCTTGGAGGGAAGTTGATTCAGATGGAATGTTTGGTTTCGAGGTAAAATCGTATATTGTTCGACTAAGTAGGACCTATGGTATAGTGTAGTTCAGAACCTTGGTTCATGTTGAAATGTTGGGGATTATCAAATGTATGGAAATCGTAATCAATTTTATCTGATAACACTATTGAAAGTATCGCGATGTGGTATGAGTGATTCCTGATGATGTCAATGAGTGAGTATATCGGAATTGTGGGGATCATAGAGATTTAATCCGATGATTTCACTATTTGTTATAAGAGGAATTCGTTGTAGAGGTCTCGGAGGTTAAATTTGGGCTTTCCGTTTTCATACTAAACTTTTGGTCACCCAAAGATTGGTGTGTAGAGGAGATAGAAAACTGAGTACTCGAGTAGTGGAATGATTGTCGATAGAACCCTTTTGTTGTAGTTCATGGCGGGTGTCTGAAAATTCGATGTGATATTCTTGAAAGTTGGAGGTGATGAGATTGCATGGGTTTTGAGGGCTTTGGTGCCTTCTATCAAATTAATGTCATCGTTGAAGGAGTGGTCCAGAGTGTTGATGGAATCAATAGAGTCTCTCCACAAAGGTGTGGATGATGTATTTCGGTTTAAGCCTAATTTGAGGTTGTTAAATTAAGAGGTTTGAGCCTGTGGTATGCGATGAATTAATTCCAATGTCCGAGAGAAATTTTATTCCTAAAAGAGGAATTGAAAAAAAGGATGTTACCTTGGGTATTAGCGTTTTCTTGTTACTCATTTGAGCTTTATGTTGTTGATCGTGTCTTCGCATGGTGAGTTGGTGTTGTGTTGGCATGTTTGCTTCTTTCCAATTCGAGGCAAAACAAAAAAGTTTTTGGCTTGAGCGTTCAAGTGATCTCCTTTGGCTTTCGTGGCGTTTATTCGCAATTTGCCACTTGGAAAGTGGAAAGGTTTTCTTGATGAAATTCGATTTGGATTTTACTCTTGATACTCGATTGGTAACGTATAGTTGTGATGTGAATTTTTCTTATTCAGATGTGTTTTGCCGGTAAAAGAGTTTGCTTAAAAGAATTGATTGTATGTTTTCGGTAAAAGAGGGTGATCCTTGTTGGTGAAGAGTTCAATGGAGAGGTGGAACAAGATTTCCGTGCTCTATGTGCTTGTTGTGTGGTTCGACTTCAAGGAGAAGGTTAACCCGAGTTCATTGGGTTGTTTTCGATAGTCGTCGTTTCGCTAAGACCGTCTCGGATTCCTACACGTTGTACTCACTTTTGGTTTCATTTGGTGTGGAGTGAGTACCGGAGATCCGGAGTTTGTTATTCGTTAACAACGTTGACCATCGAGTAGGATCTTACCTTCGAGTTTTCTCCAATGAGTGTACCGAAGTACGGGTTGAGTGTTAGTTCGGCGTCGATTTGCGTCAAGATGTTGTGGTGTCCTCACCAGAAAGAGGCCACTTAGGAGCTGGAGGCTCGCATGCACGAGCATTATTCGATTTGTTCATATCAGTACATGTTACCGTTATTAATTTTTAGTTGCAACCGACCTTTCGCAGAGTCGGTGTGAGGATTCGGTCGAATCCTATTTAAGGGGGTAGAATGTAATACCCGATTATTCGATATCGAATCTCTGTAAGATTAGAGAGGAAATAAGTTAAAATTCAGAATTTTAGGAGAAGTATGGGCCGCCAACCCATATTCGAGAAGAGGAGTCGACCATAGTGGCCCAAGGCCCATGAGTGGGCGCAGCCCATTAGAAGGCAAGGGAGGAGGGGACCAAACCCTAGCCCCATTTGCTACAGTAGCCGCCGTGCTACAGTAGCCCTGCTCTGATAGCGGCGTGCTGCGCTGCCTCGCCGCTGTTGCTCCTCCTCTCCCGCGCCATGTTTCCTGCTGCTTGTGGCGACCGTGGAAGAAGAAGAAGAGGAAGGAAGAGAGGATTGAAGGAGAATTTCTTCGTAGGATTTGATCAGCGATCTCCGATGGTTCTACAAGGGTAATGATCGATTTCCTCGCTGTTTAGATTGTTTGGATGCGAATTGATTAGTTTGATTGGATTGAATTGCTGCCGTTAGAATTTCAGTTCTGTCCTGAATGTTGCGTGGCCTGTTTCGGTATTTTAGAGGCCGCATTAGAGTTGCTCATCTCCTGGAGTATTGTAGGTCTTGTTCTTAGCTTTGGTGGCCGCCAAGATCACTAAAATCCGACGAACGAGTCAAAAGTTATGATAGATTTATTATCTGCTGTCCAGAATCCTGACGAGAAATAGCAGTCTCTGTATAGGTTGATTTATGGCCTAGTTAGAGGGTGATTCAGAGGTCTTGCCCATAACAAATTTTGAAGGTGATATCACTAGCTTTCAGGATTGATAAAGAACACCTCATTTGGATTTATAGATCAAAAGTTATGCACTTTTCTTTGTGACTGTCCAGATTGTATGTCAGTCTGTCCAGTTTGTATGTCAGTTCTATCTTTAGTTTTGACCCGTGTGCCACTTTTTGTTAAAGACAATATATGAATGTCGTGCCAACTAGGTTATTGTAGATAATTTCATAACCTTTTCAGATTGTTAAAGAACGTCCAATTTGGAGTTGTACAACAAAAGTTATGGATATTTTAATTTAGCCGATATTTCTGTCTATTAATTCAGTCAACAGATTTGAGCCGTGGGCCAAATTTTATTAGAGGCAAAATCTGAACTTTTGCCCAACCAGAGTATTGTAGATATGTCAGTTAAGAATCCATGGAAATTGGTCTCACCTCATTCCGAGTTCCAGACCAATAGATATGTCAATTACCGTGGTGCTGTCCAGAATTAAGTTATGTCAGAAATTGTTGATTTCATTTTAAGTTTTGTATTAATGACTAGAGTCATCGAGAAGCGATGTTTAACATCGATTAGTAGTGTTGGGTATATTATGTCATTATTGAAATTATTTTACTTGTTTAGGAGGTGAAGCCTCGGGTTTAGGAGTATCACCTTTGCCGACTAACGCGTCGCATCGTGGAAGGCAAGTACATTGCCACCCTTAATGATTGTGATTGATGAATGTTTATATGGTCATGCGTGATTTGGTATGATACGAGAAGATGGATTGTCTATGTTCTTTCATATGTGTTGAATCCATGTTTTGTTATCATGTCTTTCAATATTCGTATTTCATTCTATGCATTCATTATGCATGTTTCATCCACGAAAGTGGATTGCAAGTCCCACCATTCCAATGTGGGCGTGTTGGACATTGTCATGTCCGTCCACGGAGTGGATTTGAAAGACCCATTAATTCCGAATGGGCATGTAAGACCCATTAACTCCAAGATGGGCAATGTTGGACACCCGTATGAAACGTTCTTCATACGGAAGTGGATCCGCATTTTTGTTAAGATGCGGGCTTGAGTGAACACCGACGGGTGTTTCATCGCTATACCGAGTATATGCATGTGTGCAGTCCATTCCTTTGATTTTGAGCATTCATATCATGTTTTCATTTGTAATCGGTTGTGATGTGATCGAACGATGATGAGTTTGTCTTATTCATATTGAATGATTATCTTATTGATAATCGCATTTGCTGAGTCATGGACTCACTCTTGCGTTGTTTGTTTATTTTAGGTAACCCCGATGTTGGCTCTTGGGAGGGAGTAGACACGCACTACTTGTTCACAACATCAAATTCATGTTCAAGTCTAAATTTTAGTTCCATATTTCATTCGTTAACGATGAACTGTAATAATTAAATTATAATTGGAGAAGGAAGGATACCTTCTCCACGGATGTTGATTTATTATGCGTGTGAACCTTCTTTATTGATGTTCAGATTAAATAACTTAGAAGGTGAAGGAAGGATACCTTCACCATGTCCTGTTTATCTTAATGCTGTCTTTAGTTGATATACTTGTCTCAAGTTCTTCCGCATTATGGATGTATGTTAGATGTTTTAGGTGACATTTTGGCTTCCGGATAGGCAGGGTGTTACAATCGCGCTTCAAAAACAATTATTCATCTGGAAAGTCAAATTTGAAGCAAACTGATACCATTATATTAGATGCTGAGCAAGAAAAAGCAAGCAAATTTCAGCCTCAGGTTGTTGCCTGCTTTACAATGCGTAGTTTCTTATATTTTTCTTTATCTTATCCTACTTGAGGTATATCATGTGTCTTATATCTCCTTATTTGACTTTACAAAGGTTTATTATTTCCTCAAGTTTTAAATATTGGCCACTAGGCCATGCATATATAATGGTATGCACATGAAATTGTTGTGCTTGGGAGATGCCCATTGTTGCTTTCTTTGGTAGACGAATTGAGCACTGGTTGGTGGCCTTTGAGTTCATTTCTTGCGAATATTAGCTTTTGCATGATAGAGGATGTTGAGTGAGCCTGCCGATATCAGGTGCATATGATTCCTCTGGATTGTAACAAAAGAAAGACAAGGATGCTTGCTAGACTGGGTTGTGTCTCTTACCTTCTTGTATGAGGTGAATACGACCTATAGAAGTAGTTGCCATAATACCGATAATCTCTTGGCTGTAAAGCTTATGGAGTTTGACAGATGCTGGTCGATTATTTGTGTAAACACAATTAGTGCTTACCTGTTAATGTTTTGCTCTATGCAGTACCATTTGTAGTCACAAACTCACAACTCGCAACTTGCTTGTGGCAAAACAAGTAGGTCGGTTGTGCTATTACCTCCAGAATTATAGTAGCACTTGTACTCGGGTGCTTTTACATCTTGGAAGAAATATCTGTGGTTCTCATCCCTAATTCAACTTACTAGAAATTGTTTGTGCTTGGGAGATGCCCATTAGTTGCAATAGACCTCAAGTACAACACAAATAACATTTTAAGTTTTCCTTGTAATTTATGTTTTCGATATTTGATGTATGCTTATTTTTTCGCCCTTTCGGTAGGATCATGTTGCAGCAATTGATGCACTTCCAATAGTTGCCTGCAGCAGTTGTCATCAGGAGACTGATGGGAGCGCCCTGCCCATCATGCAACCTTCTTCTGAGAATCTCAAGGTAGCTTTTTTTTCACTTTCGTAGTTTATTTCTATATATTGCAGCGTAGTAGAAAATATGGTTCCTACATGTTATTTTTTAATTTTGTTTATCAATTTTTTTTCTTAGTGTTGTTTGTTTCGTCTATTGTTTTGTTAGTCTAGTCTTATTTTTCTTATATGTATGTAGGATACGGTTGAACTGAGCTCAAGGGGTGTTTGCTACGCTAATTCTTTACAAAAAAAGTGCAAGCCTTGATCATATGTTATCTCCTCAAGACTTAAGTATTGGCGAGGCTCATTCAAGAGTTGCCAAGGTGAGCATGACTTAAGTATCAAGCACATGAATGTTATTCTTAATGTTTTTATTTGTGTTACAGACATCTAAAAGCCGTAAAAGTCGCCATACGTTTGAATAATTACGACAAATTTTTTTGCAATTTAGTTTTTGTAAATTTCTCTCAATTTTTATGTCAATGTACGTATGTATTTGATCATGATCATAGAGGAAGATATACTGTTTCACCAATCCCTTTTTATGTTATTGTTTTAGTACTTATAATGTTGTTGTTTTTATTTTTTTTTCTTTATTAGGATGATCAAGATTTGTCTGCTTTCAAGTCTTCTGATGGCCAGGCTAAATCAAATGATTATGGTATTTTTAGTTGAGGATTCATCATTTTTTTTGTATCTTTTTGTTTTTATTCTTGATCAATACTTTTTTATATTAGTTCATCAAGCATGCACTTCCAATGTGCCAAGCAAGAACTCTCCTGTTGTTTCTTCTCCTCGAATTGGTAAGATCCATTCAGCAATTGATGCCATTGTTTATATTCAATTTTTTTCAGGAAATTAGACTATGTAAGGCTTGACAACTATGTTTGGACTGGCTTTCATAGCATTAATATTTTTTTTTGTAACTATTGCTTTTTTTTGTTTAGGCCGAAGCAATTCTTTGCCAAATCTATCCAAAAATAGGCCTGTGTCAAACCAAGATCTGAATTTCTGAGATCAAAGTACACCTTCTTTCCGTATACTTGATTGTTTAGATGATTTTGGAAATTTCATTGAAGATCCAATGTGTCGTCGTCCGGTTGGTCAGCCATGTGATGGGAAGACACGCTATGATGAATTTAAGAGTGATTGTGTTGTTGATGCCATGATTTCTGATTTCGATTCACAACATGTTAATGTTAGTGTTACGCTCTTTGTCAATAAATGTACATTTGGTAGTATTTTTACTTTGTTAATGTGTTGCAGTTTTGCTAATATCTTTTGTTTTTTTCTGCTTCTGAATAGGTCAATACAACTTCGAATTCTAAGTCTAGCATCAGTTCTTCTCAAAAAATTCCATGTACATCTAAGCAGGTAAAAGTTTGTGTTCATTATCTCATTTTCATATGTTAATCATCATCTGCGATTGTTTGATAGATATTTTAAATTAATTTCAGACTCTCATCGACATTAGCGATGATGAGTTTGATGTGAATTGCACCCAAAGACCAAGACAAGATGACGATCAGACCATTGATCCTGTACCTCTTGCCATTGTTTCTCCCTCTGGAGAAACTATTAGCATTGTAAGTTTTTTGTTCTTGTTTTTTTATTTGATGCTTATTTTAATTTCTTGTACATTTTAAGTTTTTATAAATGGATTATATAAATTATTAGGTTTTTTTTGGTGCTTTATTTCCTTGATCCTTGATTCCATATCTTAAATGTTTAATTATATTGTAGTGCTCTCAAGAATCGCCCGACGTATTGTTTTGTGGTGAACGGAATTTAAAGTGCACCTGCAACAAGATGTGTGATAAATCCGATGAGTTTTACAATAAATCATCTGGTGGAAAACTTGGCATGCGCCGTGCTAGGAGAGTTGTTGTCCCCACAAAAATCAAGGGCTCACCATATGTCACTGAGAGGGTGAAATATCCAGTGTCTGCAAATGAGATGCGCTACTACAATGTTGTTGTTAAGCTTGGCAGTAGCGATCACCAATTGTAAGTTTTGTTACTTATGTTTGTTCTTCTTTTTTTCTTTTTATGTTATGCATTAGCTGATTATTTTTTATTTTCCTTGTATAGTATGGATGCTGTTAACTTTGACAATGTTAAGGTCAGATTCATGTCCCTTGCTAGCTCATTGAAGCCTACTGGGCGAGTTGAGAAATTTGTTATTAATGCCCTATGCCGAAAGTTTTTCAAGGATAATCATCCCATCAATTCAAAGAAGCATTACTTCTTTTCTACAATTGGTGTAAGCAATTTTACTATTTTTTACATTTTTCGTTTCGTACAAGTGCATTGATCTTTTGAAATTATGTTTGATGATTATTATGTCATCTTCATGTAGGATTTTCTTATGGGCAAATTTTTCGATGAAAGGAAAAAATATGAGATGATATCATGCACAAAGAGAGCTTTTCAGGGTGCTGGGAATGCAAATCCGCTTCGTACCTCTAACGTGGTAACTTTTTTTATTTATTTTTTGTCCTTATTATTTTTTATATGTTTATTATTGTTAACTTGGGTTTATTATTGTTAACTCGTGCAGCTTTTCTTCCCTATTTTTCATGAATCACATTGGTTTGTGTTTGTTGTTCATTTGAGGGACAACATGTTTGTCTTTTTGGATTCGGCATTTGGACAGTATAGTCCGTACCACGAAACTGTCAGAAGTATTCTTGTAAGTTTATTCTTATAATTGTTTTAAGACCGCTGTTTGTGCATTTTTTTCTGATGGCTTATTTGCTTGTTCATTAATATTTTTCAACAGATCCCCAATTTCAAGAAGGCATGGACAAAATTTGCACCTTATGATAAGAATTTCAATGATTTTGATGTCATTTTCCCTCAAGTTCCCCTAGAAAGAATCATGTAATGTTTTTTTTTCTTTTCTTAGATTGAGTGATATTTGTTTCACGTAAATTGTCGAAAAAGTTCTCATTATTTTGTGAATTTTGTTTTTTTTTATTCAGTGATGATTCAGGTGTTTTTGCCATGAAGTTTTTGGAGATATGGGATCCTTTAGTTCCACTGAAGGACAAATTCTGCCAAAGTGATATAGCTCATATCCGTATTCAATATGTAAACAACATTTTGTTTAGTTCTTTCAATGAGGCAAAAGACGCGCAAAGACTAGTCACTGAGTATGCAGCTGGGATGTAATGGTCTGAATATATTACGCTTCTCCAAGGGTTCTTTTGTGTAGTAGTAGAATGTAAAGTTAGTAGTTCTCAGTGATATGTTGAATCTCCAAGGTGCTTTTATTCTTGTTTTTATGGTTGTTACACGAGTATAATTTCTGTTTTTTAATTTGGTGTTCTTTGAGTATGGTTTATATTTTACGCATATATTTTCCTATTTTTGCACTTTTGTGCTACCGACGCATGAGTTTAAATGGACTTTGAAACAAGGTGAAGTGGCAATTTTGTCATTTCTTTTGGCCTGGTTCAGGTAGCCTACTGAAATCTTCCTCTTTATTTTTTGTTATATGCTTGCATTTTTTGACAGCTGTCCTTATGTATCTATTTCTCTGTTTTTTTTAAGCTGCTCAATTAAGTCGATCTAATACGACAACAATTCGTTTAAATGAAGATGTTGAGTTAGAGTGTTGACACCTTGTTGGTACAGTTGATTCATTTGATTCTAGCAGTAGTGTAATGTTTGTGGTAGCCTTGTTCTTTAACCATCATAAGCTCCATCTTTTGGTAAACCACATTTTTATGCAATATTAACATATTCATTATGAGTTTGTGTAAATATAAGGAAATGGACCTTGATTATTTATGTTATGTTTGATTTGAAATTTTGGCAATTTCCTCGGCTTTGATTCTGGTAACCTCTCAAATCGTCATCTTTTTATTTTCTTATATGCATGCATATTTTGACAATCGTCCCTTATGGCCTTATGTATCTATTTCTCTGTTATTTTTAGTGTCCCTTGATCAAGTCGATCTATGTTGTGCCCATGAGCGATAATTTACCTCAAGGTTAGCTATCTTTTATGTGCATGTCTTTTTCGATTCTTTTAGTGCTAGCAAGACTATCTTTGATATCCAACTTGTTTATCGTGATCCTTCATGTGACAATACTATATGATAGATGCTTATGTATTCTAGAAATGTAGTGTGATAGATTATTTTGGTACAAGTTTGTGATATATACCTAGCAACTTCTTCCCCGCAAAACTGAAATGTACGTCTTACTAGATAACTAAACCCTCACCAATTTGCATCAAAACTGTATAGTGAGTACCGACAGCTAGTTTCTAACTAGATATTATCTGTGTTCTGCTGTTCAGGTCCATTATGTGATTGGAAGTTGCTATCTGCGTATTGCTATCTAGATTTATTTATATTTTACTTGTTTTCTTTTTTGTCTCCATGTTCTTGTTCATATATTTTTAGCCAAGTACTCCAGGAACCAGTATGTTAAACAGTTATGATGTTTAGTTATGGACTCGGTTTACCTGCCTTATGAGATTTGTGATTTATATGCAAGCATCATCTAGCATTTAGCAGCAGCATGCCTGTGACAACTGTCCTTACGTATCTAATAGGACGACAATTCGTTCAATCAAGTCGATCTAATAGGATGACAACTTTTTTTATAGGATAGAATTTTTCTTCCTTTTCTATATTACGTTTGTTCTGGAATCATGATGTTTGCTCTGCAATCGGGCAATATCAACTAGTAACAAAAACTATTAAAACTCCATTCAATACAGTAACAGTAACATGTAATAAATTAACTTGTAGTCATTAGCTGTTACATCATCCATAAATAAATTACATTATGAATTGAATATTTTTTAATGCCTTTCTTGTATCTTGTAGTGTTTTGTATCTTTTTTGATCTTTCAATGTTGTAGCTTGACCTTTTCCTCTATTAGCTCCTGTCATCATTACCTGCAACATTTTTAAAACATAGTTTTAATCAGATAGTTAATAAAGACTAAACTACATGCATAAATTTCTTAAAAAGCACAAAAAAAACACCCCCTTCAACCTACATGTAGGGAAAAAAAACGAAAAACAACCTGAAATAAAACAAAGAGGGAAAACTATTGTGTGCGGTTCATTATTTTACAAATATTGTTACTTGTTTTCTTAGCTGCAGTTCTCTTCTTTTTTTTTTGCAGGTACAATGTCGAGGTGTCTCTTCGGGCACTTTTGAATATTGTGTGTGTAGCTGCCACAAAGACTGCAGGTAATTTGTTGTTTACTACGCAAGCTGCTCTACTAATGTCTTACGCACTGCCAAGCTGTGAGAGGTCTTCCTTTAGTTTGGGCATTTTCGGGTTGTAGATGTGTATCATTGAGTTGTCTTCTGCATTGTGTTATCTCGATCCATTTATTTCATTTGTTGTAATAGCCCTTGAGTGCGAGAGGTTGCCATGTTGTTGGTGGTCTTCAATTCTTACTATTTCATTCATGAGGTATGAATACTTGTCATTGATTTTGAAGCTTGGATGCAGTTCCACCAAGCGTCTTGACAATATGTTGAATCTTAGTTGTTGTCATCCCCAATTAGTGCTAGAGGCGACATGTTTTCCTTATTTCGATGTCCTTTCATTCTTTTGGTCTCCATCTATCAATGAAATACTTCTAAGGCAATCGTGTCATATTCGGTGGATCACTACCCTAAGAATGTGTGCACAAAGGATTCATCATTCGGAACATGGCACATATACAAGCTGAATTCCTCTTGAGGTAAATTAACTAGCACAATATATTTCCTAGGTCCGAATTCCCTCATGGCATGATTATCCGATTTATATACTTCATAGCATTCATCTTTGTCTATCTCTTTTACATTTAGTCTGGTTTGTGCCCTTGAGTGATTCCACAAACACATAGAAAATGCTCTGTTGTATAGTTTGTCTGCTTGCCTCTCAAAGTAATATTGGACAAAGTATAGTGGGTTTGTGTCCCTTGTTTGCAAATCTTGCTCTTTTAGTTTTTCAAGAATTGTGTGCGCTATTCTCTCATATCTTTGCAAGGAAACTTATTATCTTGTATGTTGGTAGACGTTTCTTTTGAAAACTGAGTTAGTCCCTCACTTCTTGCCGTTATGCGTATGAAAGGGTAGAATTGTTGTTTAAAATACACAGCACAAATCTCTTCCTTGTTTGCCACATAATTTGGAAGTATTTGATGCTTTGTATTCCATATTTGTATCATTTCTTGCCATAAAGTTTCAAACTCTGTTTTACATTAGAGAGTTGTTCACAATGTCGTGAAACTCATCATGCGATCCGAGTTTTGAGTCAAGGCATCTCCAGTCTTTTCTTGTGCCTTTTTCATTATATGGAACAAGCGGTTTCGTGGTTAGTGTAAGGAAAAGCGAGGCGATTGCAGCCTTCATAGCACCATCTTGATCTGTGATAATTGTTGTGGGAGCTTTACCTCCCATGCATGTCAAAAGTGTCTTGAACAGCCACTCAAATGTTGCAATAGTCTCATCTTTTAGGAATGCACAACCATACAAACAATTGTGTCCATGACCAGTAATTCCAACAAAAGGCGCAAAGGGGATATTATACTTGTTTGTTTTGTATGTCGTGTCAAAGCTCACGCTGATCACCATCTGACTCATAGTAACTCTGCACGTCCATCCGCCCAAAATATATTTCTAACTCTATTATCTTCATCTGTCTCAAAGCGTAGAAGAACAATGGGTCATTTGCTTGTTTCTTGGAGAAGTATTCCATGACCTGCATCATGTCATTTATTGAAGCTTCCTTTCTTATAGATGTTCTGAAGTTGCTCACATCTTTTTTTGTATGCAGATGCTGTGGATAGACCTCCTCTTAGATCTGAAAGAATCGTCATTATCATTCTGTTTGGTATCTTCACGTGATTGAAAGTCCTTATGAGCATTTTTCTTGATTGTCATGTGTTTGTGTGATCGCATAAACTTAGTCTCTCCTTGCGGGTGAGCTCATGGTTGTGGTCAAGATTTAGCCTTGTGATGTGCCAAAGACCTGTTAACGTGACCACCATCTCTGCAGGCGTGCGGTCTTCTTAATTGTGTTGCTCTTCCTTTTTCTTGCGGTTGGTTTTGGTGAAGTTGTTTTTCTTTTCGGTGTTGACCTTGTTCTTTGGTGGTCCCCTCGCTAGCTGATTTGTATTTTGTTGTTCATCCTTTGATATGCGGTCTTATTGCACTTAAATGTTACTCTTGTAACTTTGTTTAGGTTTTCTTGCTCCTAGAATGGTAGTTTCGGCTTTCTTGATCGAGAAGACAACTATGAAGGCATAATCGTTGTAGAACGTATGTGCCTCTTAAATCGATTGAATGTCATGTCAATATACTGGCAGATATTTGCTTTCACCTCTTGGCTCTTTGTATGGATAGCCTTAATACTTTCATTCTCTAGGTAAATCTCTATATCCTCCTCATTAATGGCCCCGATTGATTTTCTTCTTCTTTGTGCATAGTTGTTGTTGTCTTCTTCCATCATGTTTTCATCCTGTAGAGTTATTTGCTCGTCAGCCTCATTACCAAATCTTGCCTCATCTTCCTTGATGTTTGCTGTTACTTGATTTTCTTGCTGAATATCTGAATGTGTTTCTTGCAGATCTTCAGTTGATCTTTGTGAGTAATCAATCCTGCTGCTAGTCATGAACATGTTATTACGTTGAAAGGCATGTAGAGCAAAAATTATTAGTAAATATTTTTATTTCTTCAATTTCTCATGTATTGGTTCGATGTAATGGAAATTCATATTATTTTTTCCTGACCTCAAATGATACTGAGTGCTTCAGAGTAGTTGAAGTTTTGGGTTCAAGTGCGCCTGATTATGTTTAAAAAAAATGGTCAGTTGGTAAGTTTTGTGTGATTGTGTTTTCTTTATTCAAATGCATGTTTTTTTTTGCAAAGTTTAGTGAAAATTATAGCTTACCTGGATGTTTTGTGCTGAAATATGTGCAAAGATGTTCATCTGTTGCATAAGGCTAGTGTATGAGTTGCTACCTTCCTATGATAGAGTAACCTGTTGTTGCATAGTACATTCATACTTAAGTTTTGGGTGATTACTTGTTGAATTTAGATCACAGTACAATTCGATATACAATTGATATACTCACATTCATGTTATCTTCTACTCCAACTATCATTTGAGCTCCTCCTGGTTTTTGTAGATTTGTCCCCTACAATCGAATAAATTATTAATTCCAATTATCTACTAGTTTGCAATATGACAGCATAAGGAATTTTTGGTTTTCAACTTGTGCAACATTGATGGTTTTATTTGTACCTCTTGTATTCTCTTGTTTTTGTAGCCAAGGTTCATATGCAGACATCTAGCATTTTGCATACATGATAATGTCATCTTCAAACTTGCCCCTGCGAAAGACGACTTGCAAAAGAGGTAAATTTATGTACGAAATAAGTTTTGTGTTTTTCCCACAAAACACATCGAGATATATAAACTTGCATTTCATTTTTACTAAAGTTTCATGATTATTAGTTCGCAACTTTAGTACATTTGGTGTGCAACTTAAATGTATCTTTGTGATTTTCCAATAAATTTTTAGTCATTTTCATATGCTTAAATTTTTCCATGCATTCCATCAGAAATAATATGAAGTATTTGGTTTATATTATTTTTAGGTTATTGTTTCTTATGATGCAACTTCAGTTGAAATAATGTGCAATTGATATGTATGCTGCATGCTTTCAGTGTACATTTTTTCAGTAGTTTAGTATTTGCAATCAAGTTTTCCACAAAAACACGTCAGATATATAAACCTGCATTTTATTTTTTAAAAAGTTTAATGATTACTAGTTCTGCAACTTTAGAACATTTGGTGCGCAACTTAAATGTATGCTGCAGTTTTTTTTTTTTTGTAGTATACTTGCAGACCCTCAAATTCAATGGGGGCTCATCCCAAGTGATGAAAGAAGGGTTAAAACAATGACGTTATGGTATGCTTACTGCAGAAAAAAAATCCGCCAGATGGGAATGGAGAACAATCCACATTGGTTGCTTTGAGTTTTTGCTTTTAGAACAATCCCAAGTGATGAAAGAAAGGTTAGTACCATTGAGTTTTTGTTCTGGTTGATTGCCTTCTTTTCTTCTGTTGCCTTCTCATTCCCTCCGTGTCCATCGTTCTCATCCTCTATTGGGTTTCTACTCCTGAATCGTGCTTCACGATTTGGTATTCAGGCTTTTGATCGTCTTTTTCTTCCTCTTCTCTTCTTTGCGGATGGGGGAAGAAGCGACATGTGGGGTTATTTTTTCGTATAGTTGCAGGGAAATCAGAGCTTCAGCTGTTTTTAGGGTTTTGATCCACATGCCTTGTTTGTATTGTTTCACAGGCCTTGTACGTGTTGGCAGCTAAAGCAAAGAGACGAAAAGGCTATAAGATAATAAAAATTATTCAAGATACAGACCACACACAAAAAAAGCCCACAAAAAAAAGCCCAGAAAGTAACGGGCCGACAAAACGGGTGTTGATTAAATTGGACCGTTAACGAGAACGAAGAGCGATTTGTTTTTGTCTTGTACTTGCACCAAAAAATTCCTTACCACGGGATGCAAATCAAACGGTTAGAAAAAGTGACTGATAAATAACAAAATTTCAGGCAACTGATCACTAGACAGTCCCTTGTGAAAATGGCTCCCATTTCATCGTATTTGCAAAAAGTAGTATGTATTCCATACGGTCACTGTGCATTAGTCCCTCATCCACACGGTGACCATATGGTTTTGCCTCATCCGTATGGTCACTGTGTGATTTTGTCTCGTACGATCCTCGCGGACTTGCGACTATTGCTACCAGCACTTATCATCTTTTCCACGTGGTTTGACTCGTGAGAATTGGCATTGTTGTCTCGTACAACATCAACACTCAGAGTTTACTCATCTACTCGTTCTTTGCAGCCCCCCTCTCTCTCCGATCTACTCTTTTATTTCAGCCACACAAACGAGTATTGCATGTGATTTTACCACATATAATTGATGGGTTCAATATTACACCAAAGATCAATTAGTGGCAATCCATGATGCTATCAAACGATTATTACATCTATAATTGTGCGCGATTTTGCCTCTTTCCCAGCACATACTGGCATTTCACCTCCGTCCGTCGCTGTCGCCTTTAGCTTTATTCCCCATCCCATCCGTCAGTCGTCGTCGTCTTTACCTTTTCGTCCCATCAGTCGCCGTCACTACCTTTACGTCCCATCAGTCGCCGTCGCTATCTGCAGCCTGCATGCATGCATGCATTCAAGCATGCAAGAACTCCCTCGTAGCGCCTATAAGTAGCGAGTGAGCACGATTAAGTTTCGCTATCTCGCTCTCTCGCTCTCTCTCGATCGCTCTCTGGTCTCTGTTGATTTTATTTTCGGGGACGGTTTAGCGTTATTAACTGTTGTCATTTGTAGCTATATTAGCAGGTAACTTTTTCCTTATTTTGAAATTATTTATTAATAGCGTTGTTACTAAATTAGTCGTACTAAAATGTTCATACTTAATTAGTTGTCATTTTCCAGGCGTACTTATTTTAGTCTTTTTGAAATTTTCGTAGCAAAATTGGTTTGATTTTATTAGTTGTAATTAATTAGCCGCAGTTAAATTAATGTTACATATTTAATTAGTTTTAACAGAGATGCATAATTCTTAACAGAGGGAAAAACATTGAAACAAAAAAGGGCTCAGTTGTTCCCTGAATGAAGAACTAGGTAGAGAGGATCGAAGTATTGTATTAGTCATGGTCTGCTCAGTTGTTCATGTTATTTGCTTGTTGTGATGTTCGCTTTGGTAGTTGTATTGGGGGCGTGTCAAGGGAAACGCCACAAATCCCGATCTCCAATCAGATTTCAGAGTTTATAACCCTTAAGGACAATTAGTTTATCTAGAAGGCCTTTTGCTTTTAGTGATTAAGTACTACTGCAGTATGTTCCATAAAGCAAATCATTGAATGTTGTAGGCTCAACAAATCACTGAAACCCAATTCTTCAAGAAGGCTTTTTCATGTTTGTATTTGCTATGCCCATCTACGTGCTAGGAAAAGATTAACTATGGTGGTATTGTTGTGGCTTGTTATCTAAACATGTTGTGTGTATCCCAGGTGTGCTACGGGTAGCTAATGATTAGAGCAACACATTTTGGACATATTTTAGCTAATTCTTAACTAAATGAATTAGTTGTAAACAATTAGTTGAAATTAAGTCTTAATTAATCGGCTATCGTTACTTAGTGCTAATTAAATTAGTTGTATTTGATTAGACGTAATTAATTTTGTGACCCTAGTAAGTCTTAATAATTTGGTCAAGTTTAAATAGTTGTATTTAATTTTGTACTAGTAAATTAGTGTACATTAATTTATTGTCTCTATTTGGTCATAATTTTTAATTTGCAATATTTTTTCGTCATTATCAATCTTCTCACTAATATTTCGTCTATTCCATCTGTTGTAAGCCATGTCTCTACAGAGCTTCTGGAACCCTTCTATGATGAGAACCATCGGTCCAAGTTATGGATCGTCGGTGACACGAATGGCCCTCCGCCCCTGCTACTTCGGTCGGGGAGGGCTTACTGGGGGCTGGACGCTCGCTAAGTCCTAATCCCCTGAGACATGGGCTTATTGCCCCTTGCGAGGCTGCTCTCCGTCGGACGCCAGTTCACCCTAGACGGCAGTCTGCTGTCGGCACTTGTCCACAGGTGGAGGCCCGAGACGCACACCTTCCACTTTCGATGGGGTGAGATGACAATCACTCTGCAAGACGTCTCGTTCTTGACCGGTCTCCTGATCCGAGGTGAGCCATTTGTTCCAGGCTATCCGCTGGTGGACTGGAAGGCCAGGCCAGAGCATCTGATCAACATACCTGTCCTGGAGCGTGCATGTGGCATCCCCTAGTCTTGGCAAAGGTATTTCAGTCAATGCCCGCAGGATGCACCTAATGAGGTCATTAGGACGCACCTCGTTGCTTACCTTTTTCAGCTCTTTGGTTGGGTCTTGTTTGCAACCACACAGGGCGATTGGGTGTAATCCAGCTTCGTCCGCCTCGCCAAGTCTTTGGCTGACGCGGAGGCTAGGGCGATGCCTCAGTACAGTTGGGGATCAGTCGTCCTTTGCGCCACATACCGAGGGTTGTGTAATGCTTCGTGGCACAACACCAATGTTAGTTCGAACCTGACCGTCTACTATGTGCTCCTACAATTGTGGAGTTGGGAGCACTTCCCTATCGGGCGGCCGTCCTTCGAGAGAGCAGTGCACCCGTACCCCGAGTCACAGGACCCGATTGACAGGCCCACTATGGGGTACCTGTGGACTGCTGCGCTACGCTGGGTGAAGGATAGACCGACGAGGTGCTACTCATTGTTTCACAATGAGTTCGAGTCGTTGCATGACAATGATATCATCTGGGCTCCATGTAACCCATATTTCGTGAGCACAGTAGCGCCACATGGGCTATCCTTGCAATGCACGCAGGACGCCAAACTATGGGCGACGACATGCCACCTGGTGTATGCACATATGGTGGAGCCTTACACACCGTAGTGCATAATGTGATAGTTCGATTTGTATCAGGTCGTGCCCCCTCCCGACGGCAGGATCCAGCAGCGAGTCGTCCACTTGTGAGTCCAACTCCGTCCGAGTAATGTTCATGCTCCGTACGTATATCCTCTGTTCTAACATCAATCCTTTCCAGATATAGGCAATCGAGGTCGAGGCAACATGTTGAGGACTGCAAGCAATCCAGCACGAGTGGATCATGGCCTGGATGGAGATGGCGCACATCGAGGTGTTACAGGAGCAGCGACCATAGGACGTACGGACATACCGTGAGTACATGGCCATCATGTAAGTAGTCCGGACAGTAAAAAACATAACTAGGATGTAAATTGTACAAAACTCACGTAACCATAAAACAGTACAAAGTCTTGCATGTTCGAAATTACCTAAATCCACAACAACCCAATCCGTACGATATAACAAACATAGTACATAGTAACCACAAATTCAATACGACTTAACTAATTAGTAGTACATAATTACAGGCAATCTAATCGTCACTAATTACCCACAGCACAAATTGCATGCAAGTGATCGATTACATATGTGTAATTAAATACGAATAATTAATTAATTACCAAGAATTTGATTACTCCCCAAATTAATTACGTGTAATTAATTACTACTGTACGTGTAATTAAATACGATTAATTAATTAATTACTAAGGGGGAGCCGCTACGTTGGTGCTGAGAATTCCGGAGGTGTTGTCGAGGCACAACACTTTGGGCAAGGGGGGACAGCAGCGACAGGGCGACAGATGTTCGGAGCAGTGCTACAGCAAAGGGGAACAATAGCGACGAGACGGCACATGTGCGGAGGAGGGCTGTCCGCACAATGGCCATGTGGCAGAAGTTTTGTGAAATTTTCTTTCTCTTTATAGAAAGATGCATATGGCCACCTTTGCGATGTCCAAAGCTGAAAAGCATTTTGTCTAATTCACAATCACACACATGCATCTCTCACTGGTGAAATATGAAATGGAATTAGTAACAGCGTGCTAGACCTAGACACATAATACCTTTTTTCTTAGTAAACTCTTAACCACACGGTGGACGTGCGTTTCCCATCTACCGCACGGTGGACGTGAGGCAGCCTCCTCCACCGCACGGTGTGCGTCCGTTTCTCCTCCACCGCACAGTGGCCGTGCGGGAGTCTCCTCCAGCGCACGGTGATAGTGCAGTGGAGGGTACGTGTCCGCCTGAGACTTTTCCGCGTGGTGGTCGTGCGGTCCAGACTCTATTTTTGCAAATCCAACACGACGAGAGCCATTTTCACAAATACGATCGCAAACAGTGCTAATACGGCCAAAAATTCGGACAAGCGAGCCCTGTACTGACGTAGAACGAGCTAGAATTTTTTTTGAAATAATATTATTTTAAAAGAAATTTACAAAAATAAATAGTCCAAAAAAATTACAAAACTAGGCTACTGTCGCCATTTTAAATGCTTAAATTACCTTGTTGCCATTTTAAATGGCGACAATAGCCTATAACAGCACAAAGAGGTCTCTGTCACTAGTTGAAATGACGATATGGTCCTATCGCCACTCCAATTGGCGACAGGGATCCCTGATTAAATTTTTTTAATATTAAAATTTAGGAAAATTGCCAATTCAAATGGCAACAGGGATCCCATAAGTCCCTAATTTTTTTAATATTAAAATTAAGAAAAATCTTCATTCCAAATGGTGGCACAATCTACCCTATAAAAGACCATAAAATCCTAGTATAACTCAGTTTTATTCAAAAAAAAAAAAGAGAAAGAGGGGAGAGAAGTGAGAGGAGCAGAGAAGAGTAGAGGGGAGGAGAGAAGCTAGCGAAGCGCTGCCTATGTGGTCATCCACCTTTCAAGTAATTTTTTTTAACTAAATGGATTACATAGTTTTAGATGTATGATTACATAGTGTAGTATATTGTACATAATCCTTTTTAGTGGGTAGTTTAGTTTTAGATATGTGGTTAATCGTGAAAATCTTGTTTACGGTGCAGTACGTCAAATATGTCGGACGCCACTAATTTTAAAATTTACTACGGTCAGCGACTATTCTTGAGGATCTCGAGGGGATTAATTTGTGTTATTTTCAATCGGTGACCGTGACCCTAATAAGACTAGAGCAACATACATGTGGCGCTGTGATGCGGTGGTTGTTTCACACATTCGATTCGGACTATGTTGTGTATGATGTGAGATTGAGTTACATTGCCAACCGAGCACGACATGGCACACATTAGGAGTTAGTGTAGCTCAAACAATGTCATAGTAGTCATATGTACGCAGGGCGAGAGAGGAACGGTGGAATTTGGTCCTTCTGGCCCAAGCATATGCCAAGCCCACTCCTACATCGGCAGATGAATAAGAAGAGGGTGGTGATGATGAAGAAGAAGTCGAGGACTTTAGCCACACCGCGGTGCACACAATAGTCGAAGGTCCGGGAGTTACTGATGTTGTCGATGAAGATCGTGTGGAATGGGCTCCTTCAGTCAGGCAAGCTAGTGGGCTTGTTGACGAGGGTGAGGAGCTGGAAGCCCTAGTCCAAAGGATGGATCTCAAAGACCAAAACTATATGGCATTGTCAGAAGATAAAGGATCCAACGATGAGGATGCTGTGGAACAGCAGACGGTTTCATTCGAGTGGATCACATACCAGTTCGACAACTTCGTCATTAACGAAGGCTCCCGTGTGCCGTGGGAGTACAACCAGAGCAAGGTCAATCAAGGATCTATGTACAAATGCATGGAGGTCATGCAGGAGGCAGTAAAATTCTGGGCCTTGTCGGTGTGACGTACATTCATAGTCAAATCTAACCTAAGATGCTACGACGTGAAGTACGACATAAAGGGATGGCCTTGATGAGTACATGCATTTCAGCCTAAGTGAGACACCTACTAGAAATGCTCTATAGTGGTCCCTCACAAATGTGTCGTCAGGATTCATCGCGAACATCATGTACAGTGAGATCGTGGATAATATATATTTTGAGCCACGATCCATCATTCGGGTGATTGAGGTAAAGTTCTAGTACACAATCAGTTATGCCAAGGCATGGAGGGCAAACAAAAGGCATTGAAATCAAGGTTCAGTATATTCGAGGACTCTTACCACATCTGTCCAGCCAACTCCGGGTCATACAGGATAGGAATCCGGTACTCATGTCGCCATTGAAGATTTCACGCAATCCGAAGTGGGGCAATAAGAGGGTACTGAAGTGAGTATTCTTCGCCTTTGATCCATGCATCAATGGATTCTGGCACTGCCATCCAATATTTTGTGTGGATGGTGTATTCCTGACTAAAAAGTACAAGGGCCAAATACTGACTTGACGAACCTATTCAAGTGGCTGTGCAATCAGAATGAGTAGCGAAAGTTTGATACACTTTGAAAGATTCTGGATGAACGGACCTAGATGCACATGAGGGAGGTAGCAAAAGAACGCTACAAGCGCCGACCAGGCCCCCGAAGCATTACCACAGCTACCCACAGATGATCCTAGTGTGGCGAGGAAAACCGGGCACAGGTGAAATGCTTCTCGGACTAGATTGAGCATGAGCCTAAGGAGAAGTGATCGCTGCTACATAATGGGGTGGTGCTTGATGTGGTGTCATGACAACCAATCTAGCCGAGGTATACAATTGGGTCATACGCTGCGCCAGGTGCCTCCCTTTGGTGGTATTGTGGAGGCAATTCTCCACGGTACCATAAATTACTTTGTTGACAAAAGCAACAAGCATTACTCGCTAGGGCAAATGACATAGTATTGTACTCTGCCATGATCACCAAGTATATAGAGCAGAAGAGCAAGAAGAGTGAGATGCACTGGGCATCCAAGATGGGCACAAGGGAGTTTTGCTTTGGGATACTGTGTAGGGATAAAGGACACCATGGGATGAACCATGAGAGGATCACCCACTAGTGCACACTACGTCGCGTTAGTTGCGTATGCACTTGTAATAAGCCTCTTCTTTTGCATAGGCCCTACTCACATATCATGGCCGTATGTTTGATGGTGGCGCAACATCCCGACCAATACTTCTCTGATTATTTCAACAAGGAGGAGGTCATGCAAATCTGAAGTACAGAGCTGTATAGTTACGGTGTGGTTGGCCATTTCACTGGCTATCCGACCTGAGAGCAACTTATCTGGGTCGCGGATATTGATAAGCTGAAGGAAAAGGTTGTTTGCGATAGATACGACGTATCAGGAATGACATGGATGAAGAAGAAGCTGGGCATCATATGAAGAAGTGTTCTATTTATAGGGAGTCTATGCATACCTTTAAGAAATACCCTATGAAACATCCACAGGATAAAGGAGACATCGGCGGTCCGGACGGCGCCACGGGGACCTCATCCGACCACCCTACTCGAGGCGATCGATAGGGTGGACGTTAAGGTCGCGGCCACGGGAAAGATTCATCTTGTTGAAATATGTGGTGCTCAATGCTTTGTAATATCATTTTGATTTGTCAAAAAACTAAATAATGACGTTATGCTGAATATTTTGTAATATCAGTGTGATTTGTCGACAAAATATGTAAGAACGTTGTGCTGAATGTTCTGTGATATCATTATGATTTGTCGACAAAAATTGTGATAATGTTGTGCTGAATGTTTTGTAATTTGTCCACAAAATATGTAGTCGGAAATAGACAGTAAAAAGAAAGACAGAGGTCAGCTTGGAGTGGCGATAGGGCCTGTCGTCATTTCAACTGGCGACAGAAACCTCTCTGCACTGTTTTATGTTACTGTCGCCATTTGGAATGGCAACAGGACAATTTTGTTATTTTATGAATGTTTTGTAATTTGTTCACAAAACATGTGGTCGAAAATAGACAGTAAAAAAATAGACAGAGGTCAGCTTGGAGTGACGATAGGGCATGTCACCATTTCAACTGGCGACATAAACCTCTCTGCACTGTTTTAGGTTACTGTCGCTATTAGGAATGGTAATAGGACAATTTTGTTATTTCAAATGGCGACAGTAACCTAGTTCGGTAAAAAAAAAAAGATAGTAACCTACTTTTGTAAAAAAAAATCGACTATTATTTTTGTAATTTATTTAAAAATAATATTATTTTTAAAAAGTCGAACGAGCTGCACCGTGGTCCATCGGCGTACGCGTACATTATTTGCTCCGTCGTCGCATTGCCATTCGCCGAACCCAAATCTCTACGGCACGAATCTCAATCCTCAGAAGCCGCGTCCTGCTTCGTTGATGTTGATGGCACGTACCATGCGCAGGCGCCGCGCCGGCCGGGTGCAGCCGTGCGGGACGGGAGCGCGCGTGCAGGAGTAGAGCAGCGGCTGCGGCCGCGTATGATTGGGCCGCCGCGTAGGGGCTGGAGCGGCCGAGTGGCGCGCGAGGTTTGGGCGGGCCGCGTGGGGGCTAGACGTGGTGGTGCTCGTGGGCCGAAGAGCCGAGGGGAAAGAGCGTGATGGCTGGGCTGCGCGAGAGGTGATTCGGGATCGCGCGGCCCTCTCGTTGGTAGCGACGAATTAATTGGCCCTACAGCTATAAGCCTATAATTGGCACGCCATGCGGCTAGTAATCAGTGAACAGGGAAACATGTGCATTACTCCATTTGACACAAATACACAAATATTTTCCAATGATGATATTGTGTAGATAGCAATCAATACAACATGACAAAGTTCAATACTTATATAGCTGTTGATTGATAAGAATCAAAGAATCAAAAGCTATCATCATGTTCTTGCTGCCTTCAATACATTTAACTTCATTACCTTAGCACTAATACTTTCATTAGCTTGCACGCAAGCATGCAATAACATTTCCTACTAGGAAATCTAAATGATTTCTTACTAGGAGGTTCTCGCTGCAGGCCATGGACTCCAGCCACGTCGCCCTCGTCGCCTTGCTCCTCTGCTTCGAGGGGTTCGAACACTACGTTGCGACCGCAACCTCTCCCTGGGCATGAACCTCAACAACATGGACAAGATGCTCTGCTGTGTGCCGGTAACGATGACATCATCACCATCAAGGCTGACGACGGCTCGGACACTGCCACCTTCATGTTCAAGTCCTCCAGTAAGTGATCAATCGCTTGTCGTCTCCACCTAGCAGATCGGTTTGATTGTTGTTGTTTAAATTAAAAACATCCGAACACAATAAAGAGTCCTAGTCGGCTGCGGCAACAAGTACAAGTCCACCTCTTCGTCTCGGTCTCGTTTTCCTCCTTGGCCATAAATCCAAACCCGAACATATTTCGGTTTCACGCACTGTCTGGTAAAACAGCCATAATTTTTGCATACGAACTCGGATTGTGACATTCTTTGGCTCGTTAGAAAGCTAATGAAAAGTTCAATTCGATAATCTATAAGCCCACCTTAGATTCACTTCGCAAGGCTTCGAAAAAGTGAAAACCCCAAAAAATGTCGTCTAGGGCCTCAAAACGGCCTCCGATGTTTCAGCACCCGTTTTCACGGTTCGTTCGCCATCCAGTTTAAGTTTTCTTTCATTCCAGATTGTGTAATCAACCATATGCAGATACTCGGGGTCCAACCATGCACTTTGTGGATGAGCACTATGACACAAAAAGAACTTTAGCCCAAAGGGTTTGTGCCTATGTTAGCCAATGATACTCCAGAGCAATTGGCTGCTAGAGTCCTTAATGAGGTAACATATCTTATTCTCAGTGTGATTCCTTCCATGGTACATTATTATGACTATCTTAAATCACTTAGCTACCATTAATGTTATCTATTCTTTTGCTGAATGCTGACTTATTAACCTCGTGTTACAGGAATATAAAGTTTATGTCGACACGGTTGCTGCCTTGTGAGAACCGAATTGTGTGGCGGGAAGATGGCGTCCCACTTATTAGAAGCCAGACAAACCCCGATGAGTATTCCTAATTCATGATACTATCTCAAGGATTCCTGAACAACAACGAGGCTTGTAGAACGGTAGAACCCCTGCCAATTTTCCCCAAGGTTTGGAGGTCACTCATACTGATTGAGAGAAATAACATGTTTGATACTATGATACAGAAAAGAAAGTGCTAACAAATGTTTTCTTACTATATTTGTGTAAACATGTTGTAAAAACATTATGACAATTCATCTATAATTAATCTATAAATTTGTTTATCTGTGATATATATGTGTATCTGTGATCGATAAATGTGTATGTGTGATATATCTATGTATTTGTGTATTTTCTTATATCTATTATCTGCTTTTTGTTTTCAGATGGCATGGCTACCATTTCTTGATGCTAGCCGAAAATCAGGAAAAATATCTATCACAGACGGTTCTGTGCACCAACCGTATGTGATAGTTGGCTTTCACATATGGTTATTTATACGAACCGTCTGTGTTGTGACTTATCACAGACGGTTATTTATACGAACTGCCTATGTTGTGACTTATGACAGGCGGCTCAAAAACCGTCTGTGATAATCGCCTGTTATCACAGACACATAGATTTAGATGATTCAGAAACCGTTTGTGATGACAGTTTAGAACCATCTGTCATGATCCTTTTTGTAGTAGTTATGTTAGTAACACATTGATATTATTTTTCAACTCATGATATCTTTGTAGTGTTACTGAGCAAATTATCTTTCGATGTATTGCACCTTACACAGGAGTCACAGGTTGCGCACTCGCGCTGTCTCTGCCTTGTGATCGCCAATTGCCACCAACGCATGTTCAGTGATGAATTAAAACTTCGTTGGTATCCCCAT
Organism: Ampelocalamus luodianensis; assembly: GCA_036346255.1. Classification (NCBI taxonomy): domain Eukaryota; kingdom Viridiplantae; phylum Streptophyta; class Magnoliopsida; order Poales; family Poaceae; genus Ampelocalamus; species Ampelocalamus luodianensis. Next base: position 9,686,997 of record CM070628.1, read on the forward strand.
TTTTTGTCCTTCTACTACTCAAGTCTTGATGCTTAAGCACAGTTTTAACGGGAAACACTAGAATGACATGTCTATAGTGTTCCACAAGAATTCAGTTTTCTGATGGCATGTCCAAATAAGACTCAAAGCCTAGGTCTACACTGCCACCCTAGGACGGACAACTCTTGTTTCCCCACCCCCCTAAAAAAATAACTGGGAGGCAAATGGGAATGCACATCCACCCATTTAGGGCTGTCAAAATGCATCCCAAAATGCTCGAGTTCTCCCCACCTTTGTCGGGATCGGTTTACGAACCGAACCCTCATGTAATCCGCACTACCCCATGATCTAGCTAGTGCACAGTGGAAACATTGTTGATAACAAATTCAATCACGAATAACATTAATAAACAATCGAAAACCGCCTTATGGCCACTTATTACAAAAGAGGCTCAAGACCTTGAGTCTTCTGACAGTAAACATAAATAAATAAACTCGAGTGGTGGCCCATCAAAGTGCCCACCGCATTCGACGGGAGCGCAACCTAGTACTCCGGTGTCCTTCGTCAAAGCCACAAGCGAAGTAGTCGTAGTCCTCCGTGTCGATGAAGGCTTCGAGATTTATTTATGAGTGTAGCATGTGAGTATATAAAGTACTCATGAGTCTTGGGAAACATGCATATGCATAGCTTTGACAAATGAGGCTTATATGGTTCTTTTGCACAAAGCAAAATTTTAAGTTTAAACAATTTTTCACAAAGCACATTTGACAAACGCAGTTTCAATAAATAATTTAATTGTATTACTAGTGGAGGTTCTAGCTACCAACCACTAGCATAAAGGCTCTAGTTGCCAAGGTTTTCAGAATAGGGCTCTAGCTGCCCAACTGGCTCTAGCTGCCAGAAACTACCCGAGAGTCCCAACTGCTCCCGGTTCCCAAAATTACTCTTTTTAAATCAAAACCAAAATCTACCATGTGAAAACACACCTTGCTCGCCCTTGACCGTGGGCACGGCTATTCGAATAGTTTTTAACACTCTGCAGAGGTTGTACAGCTTGACCCACAAGAGATGATCGCCTGATATACCACACGTTTCCTTTGACGTGTGAATCAAGGAGAGAACATCACAAGGCTTTTACAAAGCTTCCTTTGACTCAGTTTCGCCCGCTAAGGTTTCGCCTTCTGGCCCCTCTTGCGCCATGTGAATCAAACACACAACCATGACAAAACCGACTCAAAATTTTGCTAATTAGTTGGCAGTCTGTTCCCATTTTGGACATGTGGTTGTACGGTAGTACTCGGCTTGAATAGTCACAAGCGTCGGTCCTTAATATGACTTGGGCGGGACTAACACAATACATGATCTCGTGCTCTAGCTGCACCCGCCTGATCTTACCATCCACCCAAGTCTAAAACATACTTTCATCATTATATTTTATTTTCCAAACACAGACATTACCTAATGTCTTATATTTTCCAAAGAAAGCATAAAGGGTAAATAATGGTTTTTCTCCCCCAAAGGTTAAATAAAGCCGTAAAGCATGTCTAAGCAATTCTATCAGAATAAACTATTCGCAAAATTGTATTCAATAATGCGAATTTCTACACTAGGGTTACAAAGGTGCAGGACATCAAATATCAAGGATGATAATAGCAAACTTTAGGTTTTTAACTAACAACCTACAGTTTAACTTATCATTTAAATAGCAATGCATAACTTTTAAAACTGGAAACATAATTTACAAATCATAGGTTCAATGTGGTCAAAGGAGACTCGCCTTCGGTGATGTTGGAGGTAAGCACTTCCTGTTGATCCAAGCTTGCGTCGGCGACGTCGGATTCTACGCACGCGCAACGGACCAAATAAATGGCAGAAAATAAATAAAATCCAAAAATTACAAAATAAATACTGGAGGTAGAGAATGAATTTAGGAGAAAGAATCGATGGATTCGGAGTTCGTATGAGAACGAACGAAAATCTAGAAAATCAATTCTCCAAAAAAATAAAACCATGTATGTACATACACCATGCACGTACATACATTGCATGGCACTATTTATGAAGAGTGAACAAAATAAAATGGCGATATTTGGGGAGCGAAATCCAGGGATGTGAAGAGGAAGCCGAGGGGCACGCGGCGACGTAGTCGGTTCGGAAATGACCGACCGAGGAGAGAGAACGGAGGAGAGATGTATTGGAAGTGTGCATCGCTCAACTTCTTTCTATCACGAAGAACAAAAGCACTAGCTAGTTGCAAAGAACAAGAATAGCAAACAACGGATCAAGAATAGCATGCACCGATCATGAACAAAGTATCAAGTCGATGGACTAGCTAGCATGGCATCGTGCCTTTTCCATGCAACTAGAATAAACAAGAACACAAAGATGTAGCCGAAAGAACAGAAGCGTCTAACTAGAACATCAAGCGAGCGAGCAAGAAGCTCATGGCGTTGGCATCATAGTGTGGCAGACGGCTAGCCGGCAGTGTAGATGGCGATGAATCAAGAATAGCTCACCGAAATGAAGATTGTGTGAAATGGGCGAAGCCATGTCAATGGAGAATGAGATGACCGCTATGCTCCAATGATTCTAAAGCTTGTAGAGAATGCAAAGGATCAAAGAAGAGATAGTATGCCCTTATATAGCCGCAATTGGGAGCTGGAACGTTGGGAGGCGAAGAACTACCGACAGTTTCAGCTTTGCAATGAATTGTGGCAAGGAAACGGCAAAATCAATTGTGGTTATTGAGGGAAACATGCACTTGATGGAGGCATGATGTGGGTGATGATGACACGCCGTTTTCGCTTGCACGGAATTGAAATTGGAGCTCTGAGTGGGAAGAAAATGAGGAATTAAATGAAATGTTGGTTGTCTGTTTGAATTCGGATGAACAGTACACCACAACATGCTCATCGGGAGGTAGAAGATGAAAGGAGGAGAGAGAAAGAAGTAAAGGATAAAAGACTGAAAGAGGGATTACTACTAGTTGACATCAAAAGTCATACTGGCAGCGCATGCATGCATAAGGCTTTGGGGTGTTAAGTGAGGTTTGCATGGGAGCAATTCTTGGATGGGTGATCTGATGGGAAGTTCACAATTTTTTTATTTTTATTATTTTTATTTTTTTTAAAGAAAAAGATCCAATTAAATTTTTAGAGAAAACGAATTTTGGGATGTTACAAACCTACCCCCCTTAGAAGGAATCTCGACCCCAGATTCGGATGGATAGGAAAAAGGTTAGGGTACACGGACTTTGCTCTCAACCAACGACTTTGTCTATTGAGTGAGACAAAAGCGATATGGCAACCGATCGACTAGATCTTACCCGTGCGACATGCCGAAGTTGATTGAGCTTGCGTTCGCAACATGATTCGCCGTCCCTTGCGGATGGTGTTGAATTCGATGGCTTGACTTGGAGTCCGAGGCGCCTCGCCCCGATCCGGTGTAGGGTCTTGGCCGTGTAGTTCCCAAGTTAAAAGGAACCGAGTCACATTACGCCGGCGTTTCGAGGGCAATTGCTGGCATAATGCCCCATTTCATGGCAATGAAAGCACCGATTCCTCGCCTTTGGCGCCCGATTCTGCTGCGGTTGAACACCGCATTGTTTCCAAATCCTCGCATGATCGCACGATGTCCCGACATTGGAGTCTTAGGTGCATTATCTGGCGCGACAAAGTTGTAGTGTGGTCGTTCATTAGAGGTTTGGAACCGCTGGCTCCATGTTGCGCTTGAAAAGCCATTTTTCTCTTCGACTCAAACGATTGACGTTGAGCATCCTCTTGCACAAGAGCTTTGTTGACCATCTGTTAAAAATTGGGGTAGTCATTTGACACCGCTTGCACTTTGAGGTTGGGGTCAAGTCCTTCCATGAAGCGCCAAATCTTCGCTCCTCATTAGCAACATCCTCCGGTGCATACCTTGACAAATGTAAACCTATTAAGATACTCGGACACACCGAGATTGCCCGCTGCAGCCTTGTGGAACTCTCTTCTTCATTTCCATCATTCCCATAGTAATGTGAGTCAGGTGTAAAAGCAGCGTGAAAACTCACGCCAAGAAATAGCCCGACATTTCGTGAGTCGCGCAATAGTTTTCCCACCAAGTTCTGCGGTTGCTTTGGTTGATGAACAAAGAAAGAGAACTTTCTTGGTCATTACATCGAGCCAAGATCGCTTCTTCTCGACATCCTTTAACCACCATCGCCTTCAAGAGGGTCAACTGAACCGGCAAAGGTTGGTGGCCTGGTTCTCATAAATTCACCAAGTCTGGATGGAGGTGGTAAGACTGGAGCAGGAGCTGGTGCAGGTTGATTGACTTGATTATGAGCAAGTGCTTGCAATAGTTGAAGTTGCATGGCCATCATCTGCTCTATATTCATCATCGGAGGCTGACCAGGAGGTGGTGGTGGTAAAGGTTCTTCCTCAAATAACTGCTCAGGTTGCACTTGTGGTTCTTGTGGTGCTTGAGGCAAAACTGGGTCCTCGGGAAATGGTTGATCGCGACCCTTCCAAGACCACGGCCTTGGCGCCTACACGGCCTCTTCCACGTCCTCTTCCACGGGCCGCGCGACCTCTTCCGTGGTTCTCCATCCGAGCGGTCCAAGGTTAGCGGGAAGAGAGGGAAAGCAAAGACGAGAAAAACAAGGGAGCTTGCAACAACCCACAAGAACCAAATACTTTACAGAAAAGCAAATTACTTTTTCCAACTAAAAACAACTCAAAGAAAATCATCTACTCGATACTCTTAAGCTAGCGAAATGACTCAATACACAGAATGAGCTTTGGCAACTTAAACTATATGGCTTGTCTGACATCGCATCCTCTACTCGCGATCTTTGACGAATCTTGCCTGTTGTTTTTGAATGGTAGAGATGACTAGAGACTTTACGATGCTCTCTTCATGGCTCCATTTCTTGCAGTCTTGAACATAATGGTAATAATCGCATTGACCAACTATAGAAATTACAAGGGAAAGATTATCCATTTAACATTGTAAAACGATGAAGGAAGAACTAGGTAAGGAAGAATTCCACGAAGAAGGTAAGGATAGAAAGATGAGAAAAGATGAGGATAGCACAATATTATTTTTCTTTTTATAAAATAAATTTCGAAGTTTTCCTACTAACGGCCATTCTAGCTAGGTCACGTCCTGATCGATTCACTCACGATACCAACTCGTCGACCGGATTTCGAACCCGAACCTCTCTGTAATACCGCACTGCCCCATGATCGTAGCTAGTGCACACAAAGGGAAACATTGTCGATAACAAATTCGAATCACGAATAACATTAATAAACAATCGAAAATCGCCTTATGGCCACTTATTACAAAAGAGGTCGGAAGACCTTGAGTCTTACAAAGAGCAGAAACATAAATAAATAAACTCCGAGTGGTGGCCCATCAAAGTGCCCACCGGCATTCGATCGGGAGCACAACCTAGTACTCCGGTGTCCTTCACAAAGCCACAAGCGAAGTAGTCGAGTCCTCCGTGTCGATGAAGGCTTCGAGATTTATTTATGAGTGTAGCATGTGAGTACATAAAGTACTCCGCGAGTCTTGGGAAACATGCATATGCATAGCTTTGACAAATGAGGCTTATATGGTTCTTTTGCACAAAGCAAAATTTTAAGTTTAAACAATTTTTCACAAAGCACATTTGACAAACGCAGTTTCAATAAATAATTTAATTGTATTACTAGTGGAGGTTCTAGCTACCAACCACTAGCATAAAGGCTCTAATTGCCAAGGTTTTCAGAATAGGGCTCTAGCTGCCCAACCGGCTCTAGTCGCAGAAACTACCCGAGAGTCCCAACTGCTCCCGGTTCCCAAAATTACTCTTTTTAAATCAAAACCAAAATCTACCATGTGAAAACACACCTTGCTCGCCCTTGACCGTGGGCACGGCTATTCGAATAGTTTTTAACACTCTGCAGAGGTTGTACAGCTTGACCCACAAGAGATGATCTTTGATATACCACACGTTTCCTTTGACGTGTGAATCAAGGAGAGAACATCACAAGGCTTTACAAAGCTTCCTTTTGACTCGTCTCGCCGCTAAGGTTTCGCCTTCCTGGCCCCCTCTTGCGCCATGTGAATCAGCACACACAACCATGACAAAACCAACTCAAAATTTTGCTAATTAGTTGGCCAGGTCCGTTCCCATTTTGGACATGTGGTTGTACGGTAGTACTCAGTTTGAATAGTCACAAGCGTCGGTCCTTAATATGACTTGGGCGGGACTAACACAATACATGATCTCGTGCTCTAGCTGCACCCGCCTGATCTTACCATCCACCCAAGTCTAAAACATACTTTCATCATTATATTTTATTTTCCAAACACTGACATTACCTAATGTCTTATATTTTCCAAAGAAAGCATAAAGGGTAAATAATGGTTTTTCTCCCCCAAAGGTTAAATAAAGCCGAAGCATGTCTAAGCAATTCTATCAGAATAAACTATTCTCGCAAAATTGTATTCAATAATGCGGAATTTCTACACTAGGGTTACAAAGGTGCAGGACATCAAATATCAAGGATGATAATAGCAAACTTTAGGTTTTTAACTAACAACCTACGCTTTAACTTATCATTTAAATAGCAATGCATAACTTTTAAAAGCGAAACATAATTTACAAATCATAGGTTCAATGTGGTCAAAGGAGACTCGCCTTGGTGACGTTGGAGGTAAGCACTTCTGTTGATCCAAGCTTGCGTCGCGACGTCGGATTCTACGCACGCCAAGAACGGACCAAATAAATAGCAGAAAATAAATAAAATCCAAAAATTACAAAATAAATACTGGAGGTGGAGAATGAATTTAGATGAATTTAGGAGAAAGAATCGATGGATTCGGAGTTCGTATGAGAACGAACAAAAATCTAGAAATCAATTCTCCAAAAAAATAAAACCATGTATGTACATACACCATGCACGTACATACATTGCATGGCACTATTCATGAAGAGTGAACAAAATAAAATGGTGATATTTGGGAGCGAAATCCGTGGATGTGAAGAGGAAGCCGAGGGGCACGCGCGACGTAGTCGGTTCGGGAAATGACCGACCGAGGAGAGAGAACGGAGGAGAGATGTATTGGAAGTGTGCTTGCTCAACTTCTTTCTATCACGAAGAACAAAAGCACTAGCTAGTTGCGGCCGAACAAGAATAGCAAACAACGGATCAAGAATAGCATGCACCGATCATGAACAAAGTATCAAGTCGATGGACTAGCTAGCATGGCATGCCTTTTCCATGCAACTAGAACGTAAACAAGAACACAAAGATGTAGCCGAAAGAACGCAAGCGCCTAACTAGAACATCAAGCAACGAGCAAGAAGAAGCTCATGGCGTTGGCATCATAGTGTGGTAGAGGGCTAGCCGGCGGTGTAGATGGCGATGAATCAAGAATAGCTCACCGAAATGAAGATTGTGTGAAATGGGCGAAGCTCTTGTCAATGGAGAATGAGATGACTGCTATGCTCCAATGATTCTAAAGCTTGTAGAGAATGCAAAGGATCAAAGAAGAGATAGTATGCCCTTATATAGCCGCAATTGGGAGCTGGAACGTTGGGAGGCGAAGAACTACAATGACGCTTTGATTTGCAATGAATTGTGGCAAGGAAACGGCAAAATCAATTGTGGTTATTGAGGAAACATGCACTTGATGGAGGCATGATGTGGTGATGATGACACGGCCGCTTCGCTCTGACGGAATTGAAATTGGAGCTCGAGTGGGAAGAAAATGAGGAATTAAATGAAATGTTGGTCGTCTCTGCTTGAATTCGGATGAACAATACACCACAACATACTCATCGGGAGGTAGAAGATGAAAGGAGGAGAGAGAAAGAAGTAAAGGATAAAAGACTCGAAAGAGGGATTACTACTAGTTGACATCAAAAGTCATATCTGCAGCTGCATGCATGCATAAGGCTTTGGGGTGTTAAGTGAGGTTTGCATGGGAGCAATTCTTGGATGGGTGATCTGATGGGAAGTTCACAATTTTTTTTTATTTTTTTTTATTTTTTTTAAAGAAAAAGATCCAAATAAATTTTAATTAAATAATTTAAAATTAAATTTTTAGAGAAAACGAATTTTGGGATGTTACACCCACCCCCGCCTCGAGAATATGAAACCAAAACCAATGCATTAGAATTTGTCTGTTTTGTTTCTCAATGTATAGATCGAATATAGATTTGAAATTTTGTGGCATGATAGATTGATTTTGTATTAGTATTGACAAAAAAATTGAAGATTTTTATGACTATTTGGACCATTTTCCAAGGAGTAGGAGCATGAGTAGCAACGAACATGCTTGGAGTACAACAAATGTTCTCCTTACAAGAAAACGGTGGGGTGCCCCAAGAAGAACAGCACGGAAGCAAAACAAATCGGAGAGGACTCGCGGCTTGCGTGCATAGAACAGCAAGAGAAATCGACGATGCTCTCCCACAAACTCCCATGGGAAGGCACCCCCAAAAGCTACCCGCCGCACGTACCATATGAGAAAACCCGAATCCACCGAGGTGAAGTAGAATGCTCACATCACCGTGTTCACCTTGGTCACAACAAAGGACGCACGATGCAATCACACTCCTCATCCTAGCAGGGGCCAAGGAGGACATATCCTATACTCCTCACCATTCTTTTTTTTATCCAGGAACCTTCACAGCTTTTATATAAAGCTAATATCCAAAATTACAAAAAGTTTGAACAAAACATGCTAGGGATACTAGCTTACCCAAGGACTAACAACAAGATCACAAAGTCAAGCCGAGCCAACAAACCCAAACCTACTGAAACCAGTAAACAGTAGACAACACGAAACTAACAGGACAACAGAAATTACATTTTATCCAGAGAATAGAACTGTTTCATCCAGACTTCTACTAAATTCATCAAATTATCAAGCTTCATCTGCTCCTCCTTTTTTATTAGAACCCGCCACCGCTGCAAACACGACAGAAATTTGAACATCACTTTAGAAAGTTGCTTAGGAAAAGTCTTCTCAATCGCTAGCTTATTCCTGATTTTCCATAACGTCCAGATAAAAGCTGCAAAACTAAATAAAGCAATATGGCAGTTATTAGCACCCCATTCATCCAACCAACATAGATGAAAATCATCTAGAGAATCTGAATATCTCTTCCACTCTAAAATCTCTTTTAAACAGGTCCAAGCAAATTTCGCAAAAACACATTGAAAGAGAACATGATTGGCATCATCCATCACCCCACAAAGAATGCAATTAACATTCCCTTTCGAGTTCCTAGCACTGAGCTGATCAACTGTCTGAATCCTATTTTGGTAAGTTTGCCAAAGAAAAATCTCCACTTTAAGAGGGATCCTACTATACCAAAGTTTCTGCAATTTCCTGTTTATAACCCCCCCCCAAGCCAAATGTATGTACAAGGATTTAGCGATAAACTGCCCATTTTTTTCCAAACACCACCCCACCTGGTCCTTCTTCCCATTAAGCAAAACCCCATCTAAATCCTCCTTAAGAGTTCTCCACAACTCTTCTTCCTCCCTTCCAAAGTTTCTGGCAAAACTAATTTGCCAAACCCCTTTCACCAAACACTCTACCACTTTAATGTCAGGATCGAACAAATGTGATACAACAAAGCAAATTTAATTTTCAAAGGACAGTCATCTAACCACACATCATGCCAAAAATAAGTACTCCTCCCATTACCCAACTTGTAAGAAGCCCCCAAATTGAAAATGGGTTTGAACTTGTGAATAGATTTCCAGAAGTAGGAAGCTCTAGTAGGTAGGGAGTCCCTAAAATCACCCTTGGGAAAGTATTTAGCTTTTAAAATCCTATACCAAACCTCATCTTTAGCCCTACTAATCCCCAATAACCATTTACATAACAGACAGTCATTCATCAATCTGGTATTAATCACCCCCAAACCACCAAAATCTTTTGGTCTACAGACTGCTTTCCAATTGACTATGTGGTACCTAAACTTAGTGATCTAGATCTAATACCATCCATTCTCCTCTGAGTGTCCTCATTTAATCTATAGAACCCCATTGTGTAAATGGGTAAACTGCTTGAGACAGCTATTAGTCAGAATCAGTCTACCCCCTGAGGATAACATATTAGTTTTTCAATTATCCAGTCTTTTATCCAGCTTGCTCATAATTTTCCCTGCAACCTTCTTAGTTAAATGCCTCTCCCCAATATCAATTCCTAAATAAGTGAGAGGGAGTACCCCAAGCTTACAGTTTAAATTATTCAAAACTTTGATGGCTTCCATCTGATCCACCTCCAACACCTCACGCTTATGATAATTGATCTTTAATCTAGACATCCATTCAAAACAATATAACAGAAATTTCAGGTTAAGAATAATTTTTTCCTCACACTCTATCATCAAAACTGTGTCATTTGCATACTATAGAAGAGACACGCCCCCTAGGATTAAGTGAGTGAAAGCATCTAGGCCCCTAAAAAGTGTTTTGGTATTTGATGACAATATGTTCTATGGGACTAATGTAACTATTGAGTGTTTAAAAAGGTTTAGTCCTAGTGATGAACACATCTACATGGAAATACATGCTTGAGGACAACATGAAGATCAATATGGCTCGAAGACAAGGTACAAAGTAGTTTAGGATCTTTTTCAGTTTGACAGTCTCATGTGAATTGGTTGGGAGACTGGATTATAGGTTAAATGTCGTACTATCAAGAGGAATCATAATTAGTAGCTTGATAACTTGCTCCTAAACACAATGGATCAATCTAGGATTATGCATAGCTTTGAGATCGTGTTGAAAAGGAATTTCTCGTGTTTTTCAAAGTAAGACGGTAGAACCAAAACTTACCTGGCGGAACTACTGCTTAAACAGTAGTACCGCAGTGAACTTGGCGGAACTACCGCTCAATGGTAGTACCGCAAGTCCCTTTAATGATCTACCATAAAGTTTCTTTTTGAATATTTGAGAAGTGTTCCAAGTCCTGATCAAAACCCTTGTTCCAAAAATGTTAAAATGTTTTTGGGGTTTACTTGGACTTTTTCCTTGAAAGCTGCTCTGTGTATTTTGAATATGCGGTTGTACCGACGTTCTTTTTGCGGAACTACCACTCAACGGTAGTACCGATCCTTTATGCGGTACGTTTTTTCCATAACACATGTCTTTGAAAGTTTTGTTGCTCTCTCAAGGAACGGTAGTACCGCAGTTTCCAGTGGAACTACCGTATCTTCGGTACATCCGATAGCTACATGGCGGTACGTTTTTTACAGAACGTATGTTTTTTGGAGTTGATTTGATTGCTTTGGAACGGTAGTACTGGAGATCAACTCGCGGAACTACCGCATTCCCGGTTCTTCTGTTTGTCGAAAGGCGGTACGTTTTTTCCAGTACTGACGTTTTTGGAACTCAAGAAAAACGGAAGTATCTGCTCTCAATCGGAACTTTCACTAAAACGGAACTACCGCATTTTAGTTGGCAGTAGTACCGCATCGAATTTTTAACGGCTTTGTCAGAGCATTTAATGACTTGTCTGATCTAGCCATTACAGACCGTTTTGGGATGGTGCGGTAGTACCGGCCGTTCAACAGCGATACTACCGTTTGTGCTGTTTTTTCTTGTAACTTAGTCCCAACGGTCGTTTTTGTTGTGAGAGGTTATAAATACCCTCCCACCCGCTCTTGGACAGATAGAGCTTTACACATTTACATTCTTGAGCTAAGAGCATTCACTCCACACCTCATTTACACCTGTACATTCATTGTGAGGTTGTTGAGCATAGCTTCAAGTGCATTCATTCTAGCTTGATCCATTGCACTTGAGTACTGTCAAGCAAAGATTGTGATCTATTACTCTTGGTGCTGTTAGCACCTAGACGGCTTGGCGGGAGTTTGCACATGATCTCTTCAAAGAAGATTATGAAGAGACTCGGTGCCAATTGTGAGTGGTCTGGTGTTCACCATCTCCGGAGTGGAGGAAGAACAACCACCAGTGAAATCGAGGGAAGACTTAATTTGTGAAGCCGGCTTGATTGGTTCAAGCTTCCTCAACGTGGACTAGTGAAGACTTAGGTCGTCGATACCACGGGAAAAACATCCTTGTCTCCACTGTGGTTATCTCTTGTCTTCACCTTGTGCAATTATATTACAGTTTATTTAGTTTGTGTCTAGCAGTGTCTTTACTTTTCTGTCCTGATTAGTTGTTTGTTTCTACTTTCCTGTTTCCTGTCCATGCTATTAGGTCTGTGTTGCTGAAAGTTTAAATTTGGACGATTAAATTTAGAAACCTCCTATTCAACACCCCCCCTCTAAGCCGGTTATCCTTGATCCTACAGTGAGACACCACCCCTCTGATCAAACATTTCTCTTGAGCTTTGGCTATCATCACTGCCAGAGCATTAGCTGCTAAGTTAAACAATAGAGGAGATAAAGGATCCCCCTACCTTAACACCCTGTGAGTGGAGAACTAAGGACCCACTTTACCATTTATATTAATACTCACCTTCCCTCCTTGATTGAACTCATCACCCAATCAATCCTTTTTTTAAAAAAAAACCTTTCCTTTCATAACATCCTCCAAAAAAGCTCACTGGATTTTATCATAAACCTTCTCAAAATCCAATTTAAGAACAACACCTTTTCTTTTGAAAATTCTCAGTTCATGCAGAATCTCATGAAGAGGCACCACCCCATCCAGAATGAATCTACCCTTAATAAAGGCAGTTTGATTCTCACTGATAACCCTGTTGGCAACCTACCCTAATCTGACAGCAAGGAGCTTCGTAATGATCTTAAAACTGACATTAATCAAGCAAATGGGTCTAAACTGCTTAATAGAATTAGCCTCTTTGATCTTAGGAATTAAGGTGATCACCCCAAAGTTTAACCTCTTTAGGTCTAATTTACCCTCAAAGAAATCTGTCACTAGCTCCATAAAGCACTTTTTAATAACACCCCAAAAAGTCTTATAGAAGGAGGTAGGGAAACCATCAGGTCCAAGAGCAGAGTTAGCAAGTAATTCTTTAATAATTTTCCAAACCTCTTTTTCAGAGAAAGGCTGAACAAGACTATCATTATCACCCTTAGAGATTCTGTTTCCCATATTCTAGAAGTCACTAGACAGTTGCACACACTGTCTGATTTCGAACCCAAATAAATTTTTACAAAACTTGTAAATATGAGTTCTAATACTGCCTTCTTCTGTTAGAACAACCCCTTCCTCCTTCGGACTAAAAATAAAGTTCTTTCTCCTTATGCCATTGGCACAGCTGTGGAAAAACCTTGTATTAGCATCTCCTTGAGTTATCCATTTCACATCCCCCTTTGCTGCCAAAATCTCTCCTCCATATTATTTTTTTCTAAATATTTCTTTGTTTTGTATCTGGCTATCCAATCCTCAGCTTCTAAACCTTGCACATCTGCCTTGCTGTCCAAGATGTTGAGTTGCTCTTGAAGGATCTTCTTCTCTTTTTTGTAGATACCATTGAGATTAGCACCCTAGCCTCTCAAAAACTTTCTTAAAGAAGCCAACCCCCAACCCATTTGTCCAAGGAATAGCTAGCTTCAGGAGCCTTACTACTAAACTCCCCCACTTCTACAGGACCACTTCTTTAAAACCCTCCTGGCAAAGCCACTTCTTCTCAAAATGAAACCTCCTTGTATTAACTACCCCTTTTTCTCCAGAATTCATAACAATAGGACTGTGATCAGATCCAACTCTGGTCAAACTACAGGCAGTATACAAAGGATATTTAGCCTCCCAGTTTGTTGACACCAAGATTCTATCCAGTTCCACCATGATGGAGCAAGTTTGTTTATTTGTCCAAGTAAATTTAGAACCACTCCTTTTAATCACCAACAGCTTATTGGTAGAAATAAAATAATCAAACCTATCATTTAGAACCACTCCTTTTAATCTCCAACAGCTTATTGGTAGAAATAAAATAATTGAACTATCTATCAAAGAATAATTGATACAAATAGAACTCTTATCCTCAGTTTTCCTTATCAGATTGAAATCACCCCCTAAAATAAGAGGAAGTCCAGAAGTCTGACATTTGATATGCAATTCCCGTAAAAAATCCTAGGATAACTCATGCTAAGTTGGACCATAGACTGTCACTAGTTCCCACCTAAAATTGTTCAACTTATGTCTCACCACCATACTCACAAAGAATTTGCATTGATCAAACCCTTCAATGTCCATTTTATCTTTTCTCACTCCCAAAAGAATACCTCCTGGATGTCCTTTGGCAAGAATCCAATGCCAACCAAAATCACCATTACCTGAAATCTCTTTCAGCTCTCTCTCCACAAAGTCCTGTTTAATGGTTTCCTGCACCCCCACTGCATCAATTTTTTCTTTGTAGATCAACTCCTTGAGTTGTCTTTTCCTGACAGGCTTACCCAAACCTCTAATATTTCAAAATAGAAATTTCATGTTTTACACTTTCTAGAAGAGTACCTGTCTACTTTTAGCTTACCCTTATTTTTATTCTGCGCTTTAAACCCCACAACACCCCTTGATTCATTATCAATAATATCTAGAACATTTTCATCACCACCATCAACCCCTCCACCAAAATCATTATTTACCTTTTCCTGATTTTTTTTCTCGAAACCATCTCAAGTTCTCCTTTGGCAATTGCAGCTCTAACTAATTCGCTAGCCTGAAAAGCTGAAATCACTTCCTTCACACTTTCATTTTGAGAACCTAGAACAATACCACAAGAGGAAGCGACATTTTCTAAATAAGCAACAGGAGCATTATTAAGAATAGTAAAAGGATTATTTCCAAACTTACCTTGAGTTTCTAGGTTTTGAATAGATTTCAGCAAAGAAGCTTTCTCCTGCATGAGAATCCCTTGATCTTGGATACAGGAGCTTTTCCTAGTTGCCATCTGTGGCTCTTCAAACTTGTTCTTACCCCCCCCCCCCTTCTCTTAGGTAGTATCCAATCTTCTGCCATCCCCTCCAAGGTAGGTAAAGTGAATGACTCACCCCTGTCTGGCACCCCAGCATTAATCCTAATTTCCTCATTGATCTCCTTCTTACTCCCTAAATCAACTTTCTGGTCTAACAAATCAACCCCTTAGACAATTCTTCTTGAGTTTGATTGTCCCCAATATTCACCCCTACTTGCCCTAATTGAAGATCAGACTGGTGATCCCCAAAAGACTATTTTTTTGGTGCAGGAGGGTTAAGGCAAGGATAGAGTGCTACTGCTATCAATGTGGGGCCTTCTTTAGTATGAACCACAATAGCATCTGAAGGATTGTGAGAATCCATCTCACCCTCTGACAACCCTTCCTCATCATGTCCATTCTTATCTAAATCCCAATTTAACTTAACAACAAGCTCCCTCTTATTATAAGACCCACCCAGGTCAGAGGTTGGAAAACTAAAAGCTAAAGGCACTATGGCAAGAGCTTGACTGTCAGCACTGCACTACTTTGGTACAATCAACTTCTTCATCAGACTCCAACTCATTTTGCTGTCTAGTCTTATGTTCGTGGGAGCCACCCCCACTTTTATGCTCAGACGTTTGATGAGAATCACCACCAAACTTCTCAGCCATCTTTTCCCACTCAGCCTTATGATTACTCCCATTAGATTCCTCTTCTTCATCCTTCTCCTCATCATCCTTCGTTTTATCCTGGTGCTTCAGATTTGGACCTCTGTAAAGTCCCCCTTTCTTAGCAGCTGCCACCCATTTAGCCTCAAATTTGATTTCATATTCGACTGAATTAATAAAAACCTCTACAAAGTAGTTGATGCTAGTAGGATCTCTACAAAAAAAAAACCTCTCACCCTTACTGGATCTACACTCATCAAACTAATTTCATCCACCTCTATAGGTTCTCCCACAGTACTGGCTAACTCCTTCACAATCTCCTCTGATTTTGCAGGTAAAGGAATCCCAGAAATCTTCACTCAAACTAGAACTAAAACAAAAGAAGCCTTAGGGTCTAGAGTGGATTTCTCAATTTTGGCTTTGATAGAGTGAAGAGCCAACTCAACTCCTCTTGCTTTGGACCAGGTTTCTAAAATCTCTTTGGAAGGAAAGACCACAGCATACTCAGACTCAGAAATTTTGCGAGCTTTCCTATCCTAATTTGCTTGGATTAGATGTTTCAACTCTGCTTCTATCCTTTGCACATTGGCCACCCCTGCATTAATACCAATCACTCTAGTAGCGGCTTGTTGCTCCGAAAGCTATAATCTAGGGATTTGTAGACTATAGAAACCCTCACCAGGGATCCCAAACCCAAATAGCTTCAAACCTTGATTTCTCTTTTCTTCCGAACACCCCAAAGTCATATGCCCAATTTTCTTACACTTATAACACACAAGAGGATTGGTACATCTCGCTTGATGATGACCAGCTTGTAAACACCGGAAACAAGCACCCCTATCTTCAGAACGAAGAACCCCAATGTTTGGGCCAATATCACCCCACCCTTTTCTCTAATCATCCCCTTTACCCACATTCACAGATTCATCCTATTTAGAACCAAATCTAAAATTCCCCCCTCTAGCAACAAAACCACCCCAACCCACACCTCTGGAGAAATCCTCTCTCTGAAAACCCCCTTCCCTTCTTAATTGCTCTCTGCGAGACTCCTCATGCCACACCTTTGATTGGAAAGAAGGACAACTATCCAACACTCCAGCCGCATACGAGAATCAAATCTAGATCTATCCGAAGCCTGATAGCCTTGTTGCATACCTGGTTTCTGAAACCCTCTGTTTGATTCTCCTGAAAATGTCATTTTTATCTTGATCCCTCCTCAGCTTTTCATTATCTTCCTCCATCCATTCCTCCGGACAGCTACGCTTCCCCCTGCCCAACGGCGAGGTCCATCCCCAAATCTACGAGGAGGTCTTCCCCTACCTCGGTCCATGACCCCTCTTCTCACCACGTTCGTGAAGGATCACTACAGCGGTTCAGGATCTCGAACCCTCCGCACGATTCTAGCGGTCGAACCCAAGCGGCGGACTTCACCCCTTCTGGCTAGATACCCAACCTCCCCCAATGCCAAAATTTTTGGAATCCACCGCCACGACGCCTCAGGGGTCCTGCGCCATGAGTGGGTGTATAGGTCAGAGAGCGTAGTCCCATACCTGTGGGCCAGCCCATACCTGCTCCTCCCATGGCGATTGGGCTTGCTTGGAACTTTTTCTTCCTGGTTTGCCCTTCCCTCACCCTCAGCCAATTGATCCTTGCTCAGAGATGTCACATGCCTCGAGACGATGAACCCCGAACAGCCATCAAGCCCATGAGAGCCCTCCAACTGCGAGCATCCATCGAAGGCCACACCTCGAGAAACCTCCAACGCCTACGCGCAATCAGCGATCGACACACCAAGCCTCCGAGGATCTTCCATTCTCTCTGTGGAGATCGATAGGACTCGGAAATGATTCTACTCCCCACCATTCCAGTACTCCCATACTTTGTGTTCGCCATTCTCCAGGTGCATTCACTCTGTGTTCTACCACCGCATAGTCCTAAACTTGTCGCTATCTCTTCCAAAAACAACCCCATGTGCATGTCACCACAGTCCACCTTCTCTCCCACCACTCCCATCTTTTCTCTTGTTTTAAACTGATTTAGGCCATGTTTGGCCAAGTCAAGGCTTCGCCGACCATTGTTGCCTGAGTCCATTCCGATTCTGTACAATGCGCCCCATTTTTAGTACTGTTGCACTTGCAACTTTGCTTGATCCAGTGGTGCTCCCTGGATGCATTCCGTCACTTCCGACACCACCCCGTTCTTTTGGAGTTTCTATTGTTACTTTAAAATTCATATTTTTGTCAACTCAGCATTCCAAAGCATAGCATGCCGATATTTATTTGGTGTTGTTTAGTTGTATTTGTTAGGGGATGAAGTGAGGCTAGTGGAACCAAAAGAGGAAGCCCGAGGAGCTAAAGAAGTTGAAGGAGTATTCAACGACTTTGAGCAAGGAGGCAACTCACGTCCTTGAACATGTTGAGCCTATATGCTACTATATTATGCCTTGCTTTGCTGTCCTACAATTACTTTACCTGTGGTTACTTGATACAAGTTATCTTTTAAATGAATGTTGTAGTAATAGCTAATTCCTACTTGATAATGTTGCCATCCTTGTTATTCTTGAGCCATATTCACCTTGACAAGCTTAGTATAATTAGGTTAATATGATAATCCACTTGGTAGTAACCATGTTATAGTTAAGAGTCATGTCACATTTGGTTCACATGGTATACACATATTATTTGGTTATGGTGGTTTTGGAAAATGCTTAATGCTAAGGGCAAGAATGGATGCTAGTGGTGAGTTCTTTATGAACAGGGTTGTGGTTGTCTCTTACCCAAAGCACCTAAGGACTATCAACTTTTGTCAAGATTAAATAACATAGTTCTTGCCCATCCATCTGATCGTTTACTCGGACTTGAATGTGTGCTATTTTATGTGATGTTTCTGCAGGCATAGGCTTGTCACTAATGTACCTTTGTAGTTATAGTGACCCAATAGCTGTAGGGGTTGTCGGGAGCGGTCATAGTTGGCCTCTGTACCGTTGACCTAATTTAACAACAGTAGGTTCCATTAGTGGTGGACGATTCGGCTTGCCTAGCCCAGCAGTCCTGTTCGTTAAATGGATGAGTCATATGCTGGGTGGAAAGTAGTGTAGTAAAGTAGTATTGTGTTCTTGTTATACCAACTCCGTACAAGTTGTATCATATGGGTAAAGCTAGACAAACTCTATAAATGTTAACTTAAGTGTTGATACGTCGTGGAAGCTGTGTTACGTAGTGGGTGATCCCCAATTGATCATGGCATAAGTAGTTGTTCCTAAATGTTAAAATGTGGATGTGGTAATTCTTGTCGCTATCATCACTCAATTACAACATTTATCAAATTGTTTTATCTCTCTTTACAAATATGAAAATGAGTCACTTTAAATCTATAAAAGAGGTAAGTAGTTCGATGAAAGCAACCGGTCACTGGTCATAGATTACACCTTAACCTCTCCCTTTGAATTGCCATATGCATATAGTTAATAGCATTCCCGCGTGGCTTGTTGAGTACGTAAGTACTCTTTCTTGCGTATTTGGATTCAGCAGAGTATCCAAATCATGAGGATGAAGGTCCTTTTGATGAAGTGTATTATGAGGACCGGAATGGTGAAGACTACGAATTCGAGGTCGCTCCTACACTTGAGCTTTCATGTGGGTGTAGTTGAGAGCTTTTTTGTATCCTAAGTATTGTAAGTCGGCTGGAGGCCTTACGACTTGTAAACTTGGCCCTAAGGCCCTACTTTCTACTGTATGTTCAACTCTGTTATATTGAAACTACTCGAAGCGGGTTGATGTTATGTCTATGCGCAACTAGTTTCCTGGCCAGTTGCGCAAACGCGAGACACCGGCTCGTGAATCACTGGGTGTCCCCACAACACCAGCGGCACCAGATTTGGCCACCCTCGACGCCGTCAGCCCCAGGATCCGTCAGTCACGCCGCCGGGGCGGTCTTCTTCGTCGCCGGTCTTCTCCATGACTGAGAAGCCAGATCCGTTGGTCTCGTCGTCGGGGCAGCTGACATAGTTGGATCCGGCGGTCTTCTCCGTCGCTGGGTCCGACTATTTTCTCCACGGCGATCGGATCACATCGCCTTCCCCAACCGCTTCCAATTTTCTCACATTTTCTCTTGAAATGTTTTGTACCAAAATTTCTTGTGATTTTTTAACAAGAAATGAAACCGAAAAAATGTAAATCTTGTATATGCGGGTTTGATTGTTCGTTTTCTGTTGCAACTTCCTGTGAAAAAATTGTGGGCAATTTGTTGGTTCGTGTAATTTTTTGGTTCTTTGCAAATTCTTGAAGATGAAATCCAAAACGCACAATTTGTTGAATCTTGATTTTCTTGAATCCGAAATGTGTAAAAGGAGATGAATCTCGATTACGATACAATCTTGGCTTGTCCGATTTTTTGAAGCTGAAATTCTTGCACAAAATTTCTCGAACAAAGTGGGTCACGCCGGAGGCGACGGAGAGAGGAGAGAGGACGTATTTGACCTACGAATGTTATTTGGACTGTATTTCCCCCTCCCATGTGCACCAATCTCAAAGCAAAACTTGTGGCATGGATAGTGCGTGTACATCCATGTACATGCGGTTTAGCATTTCCGGGAAAAGAGTACTTTTTGGTTTCGAAGCTAGTATCAAGAGGAAATAAACATGTTAACTACTACTTTTTTATTTGCATTTTGTAAGGGAACCTTTTTATGTACATCAGCAGAACATTTACATCTCATTATATACAAGAGGGAGTTCAAGAAGCGTGGAGCTGCGGCAAAATTCGACAGCATCAGAAATAATAGCCTCATACATGGAAGGGGTATGTAACTATGTATATCCAACCAGGTATTCACCGAGTGTATGTACCAAAAGGCACCGTAAGAAGTCCCTATGCTGAAGATCATGACTGTACGTTGGAACATGAGGGATATGATTCCTGGCGCAACGTTGACATCTCGGCTCTCTTCAGTCGCCTTTTCCGGTACCTCCATGCGACTTGAATGCCGGTTGCCGCGATGCTCCTCCAGTATGGTGATTCATATCTGTTTAAGCAGTAAACAAAATAAGATGGGGCCATGGGGGAAGATCACTCAACTTCGGTAAGTAAACAGTTCCTAGTCCACACAAAGAGGATCAGGCAGCTGTCATACTGAGCAGCTGATTAACACAGCTTTGTCCAATCCAATGACAACCGGTAGAGGCCTAGAGGGAAGCACTGATGCTAGTATTTTTCAATGAAGTAAACATTTTAATAAGCACTGATGGTAGTATTTTCAATAAAGTAAACATTTTAATCAACAAACTAACACGCTAAGCTTCTCTTTGTTAGACTTTTCAATGAAAATGTTAGTTTCTGTAAAACTAAACGTTTCAGTTATGTTAGTCTGAATCACCTTGAACTTGATTAAGCTTCATATATTAGTCGCACATATAAGATTAATTGAAATATGTTGTAAACCTATTCCAGATGAACAGAAAATTTTAGTGGTGATCAAGATGCAATGGTTTCAGACTACACTACAGAATGGGCTAAATTCCTTACCTAATTGCACCTAGCACACGTGGATTGCGCAAGAATCTTGAAAACTGTGAGGTCACTTCTTCCAGATCACTTGCTCGCAGTACAAAAGCTTCAACATTTGTTGAACATCTGACGGTACGTATGGCAACCAAACGCATGCCATGAAATTTCATCTTCCCACCATCTGACACAGTAGCAGTTTGCATAATGTAACAAAAGAATGTCATAATACAAGAACAGTCGGCCTAAAAGAAATGCAATACAAGAGCAGTCAACCAGGGCAGAAATTTGCAGACCTCTATTAACCGAAGACTGCTCCAAGTACCACGTAAGAAGCTCCTCACCACATACATCTCCTTCATGCAATGGAGACTTACTTCCATCTGCATTAATGCTTTCCAGTTTACCCCTCACTATAAAGACCATCTTTTCAACAGGGCCACCTTGATAAAGAATGTCGCTTCCACTAATATACAAGTTCTGCCTTAACTTGTCACAAATAGCATCCCAGATAGCACAATCCATCAGGGAAAATAAGGCGACCTAAAAATAGAGGCACATCATGATTTCTAAAAATTAATATATTATCATCAAAATTCATTTAATTTATGGGTAGGCATATGTGCGTAGGGGGTAGTGTGGGGGTGCTGCTTCCAAAAGACTACGACTAATGTGTCCGCCCCCGGAGCGGAGATTGCTCCTCCCAAGGGCGGCAGCAACGGAGGACAAGCGGAGGCTAGGAGACGGCGACGGAAACATTAAACCCTAACCCTAACCTTTGCTCTGATACCATTTCATAAATATTGTGTGTATTAAAAAGGCCTAATGGTCAATATATATAGGGAGTATAAGGAACATATGTCATATACAGATAAAGCAATACAAAAAGCAGATAAGGAAATACAAAAGAGTTCATATTCTAACAATAGTAACCCCAAGAAAATAGGCAACAAAAGTCATAGGAACAGGCTATTAGGAAAGTTGCCGGATTCGCTCATACTAGATTTGTCGAACTCGAACTATTCAGGGTAAGGGGTATGTGTTCGCCTTGGAATTTGGAAGAAGTGGCGTACCACGTACCATGTGCCATGAACACCGTACCATAACTCGGATGAACTGTGTCTCTTGTAAATACGGGGGAAACATTATTCCGATAGCAAGGATGCTGCCATGCAGTACTAATACAGTACGTGACAGTAACAATGGTGGCCTGCCATTTTTCTTAAATGCCAACAGAGGGATGTTGTTAAGCATCCACTCTTTTCAATCCCCCGATGGAAAAATTATCCTCTCCTTTACTTAAGCAAAACGCAAAAGGACAACCTCCAAACAGCACCCAACGTTTACACCTGGGTACCACCTAGATCCACTTGGTACTCCAACAAAAGCATTTCAAACAGTTGCGCTACTAGCCCTGCATTTTTTTCCTCGGAAAGGGTATTTTCCACCCGTGCCTGCCCAGGGATCGAATCCAAATCAAGTGGTGCACACTCCCGCGCTCCCACCACTTGGAACTCATCCTGGTCCCTAGTCCTGTTATTACTACGTGAATAAATCTGAAAGTAAGAGATGCAATGCTGGTCCCTAGTCCTGTTATTACTACGTGAATAAATCTGAAAGAAGAGATGCAATGCAGAATGGGTTTTTTCATGGCTATCACAATAAGTTGTATGAAAGAACAAAATGCATTAACACAATGTCACTCAGAGATGGGAAGGAAGGTAAATGGTTGCAAAGATAATAAAATTGAACCTTATTAAGGAACCTAAAGAAATGGCGGCGTATATCCCTTTGAATATCTTCTGGTAAATTACTCAGAAGCTCGTCTTCATTCACTCCTCTAGTAGCCACCCAGCTGAACCTTTCTGCACGTCTAACCCTCCTGCAGATTCATGAAACTTTAAGAACTCTCACCTTCAAGCACAGAAAGGATTGCTACATTATACTGTTTCCAGTCATATTTCAGGTTTACTTTTACCATGAATCTAATAACATGTTCATGATATAGTGGCTTAACTACAGCTATGTGATAAGACATTGGCATTAGGCAACACTAAGAAAAACTGGTACTCCTCCATTTGACAATATAAGTCATACCAGCCATCATCTTTTTTGTTTCACAATATCACTCACCCTATGTTTTCTAGGTATACCTTCACACTGTTCAAGCATTTATGTCCTCTATGTTAGATGTATATGTCCTTTGGTATATGTTAGGTTGTGTAGGATGCTCTTTGTATATTTATCTAGACATGTAACTTGTATATTTGACCTTTGGCCCAATGGAATAGATCAAGGGTTCATTCCAACACTCTAATATCCCCTCTTTTAAGGGAATAAAATGAAATTATTGTAGTCATTATCTCTATCTCAATTCTTGTGTCAAATACTAAAATGACATATTTTGTAATGAGGGAGTATGCGTTACTAAACATACCTTGACAAATCATTTTCATATATCTAATTTAAATTGCTAACCATTGATTGGGTAAAAAAAATCAATGCTGTAGGACACATAACTGATCACTAGACTCTATTCAATGGTTACTTCTCTATCATTGTTACAGGAAAGCACAGAAAATAGTTGTTTTGTCAATTATTTAATTCATAAGACATAATACCTTCTCAAATCTTCTGGCAGTCGCCTATGTTTCATCCATTGTTCGACATCACGCCTTCTAAGTTGCATTTCTAGTCTCCTGTGAAAAAGAAAAGAGTCATAAGTCTAGGATTGTTTCAGTGCCTTAGGGAGTGCTTGGCTGGCATCAAGATCATTGCAATTCACATCTTTAACTAGTTTTTCTCAATTTCACCATGCATAAGAATTGAGATACCATACTAGTATTATGATGTCATACTAATGTGTCAGTTAGTTTGAGGTTCCTGTCCAGAAGCGAAACAATCATGTGTATAGTAAGCCAGTCAATACTAGGGTTTTAGGCCTGGCAAAGTTCAACTCCGTCATATACCCACTTAGTACTTTAACATTAACCCAATCCCAGCTTGCTTTAATCCTTTCCAGTAGGTCATCGAATACCAGCTCACTTAAGAGTTAATAGCAATTTGCAAACTCCATGTATTAGGTTGACCGATGATGATATAACCATCCTGATCCCTAACCCAACCCCCTCTCCATGTAATCCTTTATCCTTAAACTGACTCCAACCCAACCCATTTCCACTGACCAACTCATACTCACCCTACACTATTAATTGATTAGCCATTTAGGCCTATGGTTTAGTTAGCCCAAGCAACCAAGGATCACATAACCGGTACCGGCAAGGATCCCGTTCGCTGGCCGGGAACGGTAACCGCCGGGAACCGGTTTTCCCTTTTTTTTCGGATGAAATTAGCTCGAATTTGATTAAAAACCATCCAAAATTCGAAAATTAGAATTTGAACTTGCAAAACCCGGGAAAACCGGCCGGGATTTTATTCCCTGGAAGCAACCAGACCAGTACTGTACTACTGTGGATGAATGAACTTGCAGTACAACTGCATACCTTTTTCCAAGAGCTTGGAGAAAGTTTTGCATGTGCCCAATGAGTAATGCAAAAAGCAACAACCCCAGTCCAATAATAGCCATAGTGAACAGAACTTCCCATGCAAAGTAACTTGGGATCAAATTGCCAGCTAAAGTACTTATTTGCTGCAGTCCAATAATAGAAGATAAGCAAAACATCACATAGTGAGGACAGTAAAAAAATATTTAGAGTTAGTATGCTGAAACAGAAGTGAACATCAGTGCTTGTGTAGCAAAAAGTGCAGACTTGGGAAGGAGTTGGAGACTTTGCCTGCTTCCCCTATACAGCAGGAGACAGCTGGATAACCATATGAATAAAGAACAATGAATCAGATCCTAAGCAAAAAATTTACCTGAAACCCCCAAAATAATGAATATATATAGCGTTTGACACCAGGTTCTGCAGTTAGCAACACTGCCTGTTGATAGATCCCAAACTGAAAAGTACCATTTTTAGTGTCAAAACAGTCTGCTGAGTTTGAGTCACTTAACCACTGCTGCCTCTTTTGCGTATGCTGCCCATCAATGGATTTAATGCCATCTCCACAATCTATGAAATCAGTACAGGATGTTATGTTTGATGCAACACAAGCATTCTGTAGGCATTGATTAACCCTCTGCAACAAAACGTGAAAGAAAACAAGCTATTATGTTTCCTATATTTGATAACTTACATAAGGTAACATTTAAGAGGATTGAGGCATTGAACTACTAATGTCAAAGTACAGAAAAAGCAAGAAAGTACTCAGACTGCAACTTTTTCAGTTGTCAAAAAGAAATGAAGGAACAAGTCAGTAAATTGAGGAACAAAAGCAAGTTCTGAACCTCAAATCATTTCTTCATGTGCAAGCATGCACATGAGCATATATCAGCAGCATACAGATTTTTTATTCCCTAGATGAAGTTGGGTACTCCCCTACTGTTTCTCCACACAAAAAAGAAGCAATTTTCATCTTTGACTTTAAAAAAAAATTACAGCATGAACAATTCAATGCAACTGGAGATGTGCCTTCGAAATTGTTCTCTTATGATGCAGGCTTACATACGTACAGTCGTACATTACATTTTCTTACTAGTGGAAGTGTGGACCACATCAAAATAAGTTGTCCATATATTTTTTCAAAATTAATAATCCTTTTTTTAGCAAGCACGAAAGATATGTATAAAGAACAGACTGACCTGTAGTCCAAAGAGGTACCAACATGAACCAACAACATGCCCAGCCAAAACAAACATTAGAAGATTAATCACAAAGTTAGCCCATGCTGACTCAAAAATGAATCCGTTGGCAGATTGACCACCAAGCAATGGCACAAATCTGATAATGCGTGGGACATACTGAAGAAGAACTGTGGCACGCAACAGATTCTTCGCATAGTTTGCACTTGATACGCCCACATACTTGGGGATAACTAGCAATATCATCACCTGCATCAAGGAGGAAAGAAATTGTCAAGTATTGGCAGTTTCTCTCCAAAAATCTATTAATCAACAAGCCTGTAAAAGCTTGTAGCTTTTCTAGCTTAGATCATACCAATTCCAAAAATATATATACAGCTAAGATAGAACTATAGAAGTTATTTGGACAAAACTTAGGAATATCATGAATCATTATCATTACATAGTGATAGTATCAATATAAAAATTATATAGAAAAACCCTTTATATTCTGCAATGTTAATTGGACACAAGGTATTGAATCTCACATTATAGTATCAGGAAGCCTCTGAATGCTTTACAATGCCAAACAGTAAAATACTTTCTCCACTAAATATGCCGTTTTTTACTTTTCATAGTCTTCAATGCAAGTCTATGACCATAGTTTTTCTTATAATAATATACTATTAAAAACAATAAATTATATATTATGAAAGCATTTTCCAAGGTAAATCTAATGATATGTTTTTCGAGTGGTCAATTTTTGTCCTTTTACATATATTAATGTGTCAAAGTTTCCAAAGTTTGACTGCAAAGATCCCCCAGTGACTTATATTTAGTGACAGATGGAGTACTCATCTTTACTTATGACAAATAAGGTTAAACACCTGGGATCTAGTTGCCAGGACCAACATACACAACCAAGACTAGAGGATCTTTCAAGGATATAAAGAGTGTTGAGAACTTGAAGAATGAAATATTTTTGTAGGAAAATATGGGAAATAATTTTTATTTCACCAGCAAAATAAACCCATCCGGTCACATATTTCAGGCAACTTACGCCAATTCTAATATGAGCAACATAAATTCAAGTGAACAAAGCATACAGTACCTGAGGGAGTGGAAGCACGACAAATAAGTCGAATACAAAAAACCCACGAAGATAACGCATAGCAATTTTCTTAGGCTCATCAACTAAATCTCCAGTTCCCACTACTCTGGACTCTGGAGCTACGTAGGCCAGCCTGAACTGCAAAAGAAATTCATCTCATGTATGTGATCCCTATTCTTGGATCTCTCAAACAAACAAATTGGCTCATAGTTCGCAGGATAGAAATCTCTTATGACAAAGTAAAACTATACAGATGCAAATTTCCATGAATGAGACCTCATAACAGAAGGAAAAAAAGTAGGAAAAGATTGAGTGCTTATGCTATAGGCCGAAGCTACTATCTCTTTGGTGCACAAACCAGGGAGAACATAAAGCAGTATCAGATGCTAACGAGAAGAAATTTCATTAAAATTAAAATAAAAGATTGTGATTGGTTAATCAGACATAGTTCAAAGAATAACGAAATCATTCACTGAAGGGAGTATATCAAGCTTTTCTGTTTTTAGGATTTTTTTTACACTTGTTTCACTGATATACTAAGGGGCTGTTTAGTCATTGTCACACTCAAGTTAGCCTAGTTT
Source organism: Ampelocalamus luodianensis (assembly GCA_036346255.1). NCBI lineage: Eukaryota > Viridiplantae > Streptophyta > Magnoliopsida > Poales > Poaceae > Ampelocalamus > Ampelocalamus luodianensis. The sequence goes on from CM070628.1 coordinate 9,714,402, forward strand.
CCCCTCTAGGTCGGTGTTTAGTTCGCAATAACTTTCTTTTTTTTCCTTCTTTCTTTTTATTTTCAAAATTTTGAAACAAGAGTGTTGCAACTTGCAACAAACCAAACAGTCCCTAATTGTGTAGTAATTGTAGTTACCTTTATTTAGTAACACATTCAATTGTAACTTTTAAGCCACAATTTACAGGAAGCAACTTTATACAATTATTCAGTAAATATGAATAGTTTGTATAAAAAAAAATGATGAGACCCTTACAAGAATTTGGGTCTCCTAGTAGAAGACAATTGTGTTGTTGTCTCAACAAAAATAAGTTTCATTTGAGCATAATAAAAGGTATTTCCAAAGTTGGAATAAGTCCATTTGACCCCTGAACTCTTGCGAAAGTTTAAGTTTCAACTTTCAACTGCAAAACCGGATGTTTGACCCCCCTCAACTGTCAAAACCGGACACCCCTAAGGCCATTCCACCCTGGTTTTCAACTATGTGGCACATACGTGGCAATGGTTTTTCTTAGATATATATATATAGGTTGTGTTATTCTTCCTTAGTTTATGGTGTTTTCTGCATATTTGCTACTTCTATGTATCTGTATTTATTGGCCTATTGGCCCCTTTGCACTAGATGAAGCCCATTTGCAACATGGTATCAGGCAGGCTAGGATTAGGGTTTCTCTTCTCTTCTCTATCTCTCCTACCCAAATTAGATCCACCGCCGCCACACCTTCTACCACCACTAGGTCACCGCGTCGCCGCTCGCAGGCTAGCGTCGTCTCCCTACCGCCGGCACCAGGCTTCTCCTCTACCCCAATGCCTCGTGCCACCGCGATGGAGCTCTCCAGCTCGTGGCACCGACCTTCCCCTGCTCGCGCCGCCACTGCCGAGCTCATCTGCTTGCGGCACCGCCGCCAAGCACTCCTCTCCTCTACCCCGATGCCTTGCGCCGCCGCGGCCGAGCTCTGCATCTGGAGCTCGTCGTCGCCTGGAGAATTTGGATCCATGCCACGGTTCGAGGATCCGCGCGTCACCTGGAGAGTCGCCTCGAGGATCCGCGCATCGATCCACGCTGCGCCGTCGACTGGAGCTCGTCTGTACTGCTTTGTTGTCATTGCCCCTCTGTACTGCGGCTCCAGCAAGCTTCACGACTCCACTCCTCTCGCTTGGAGCGCGGTAGAGATTCAGCAAGCTCCATGCCTCCCTCTGCTTCTTGTGTGACTGGCAGTGGCCATCACACAAGATGGCACCCACTGGAACCTCGAGCACGGATACCGTCTCGGTTCTGAAGCCGCCAATCACCTTCAACAGCGTCAACTACCGCGAGTTTGTCCAACACATGAGGATTCACCTGCAGGGACAACGCCTGTGGGCCTACCACACCGGCGAGCGGCCTTGCCCACCCTACCCTGTCCCGCCAACCGAGCCCGTTTTTCCATGCTGATGCTACTGTGAATGTTCAGCAGCTGCGGTTGCCACCTTTGAGGACGCGCTCGAGAAGTATCAGACACAGCTCCACGCCTACGAGGTGTGGAACGATGCGGATTCTAAGGCCTCCGCCATCGTGGTGGCCAGCATTGAGCCCAAGCACGCATCTGATGTGCTTGGGTTGTCTACGGCTAAGGAGATGTGGGATCGCCTTCGCGCCCACTACGAGCTAAAGAGTGAGGCCTTGTACCTTTCCGCTCTTCGAGAGGAGCAGTCTCTCCAGCATCAGGATGCCACCGTGAACACCTTCTACCAGCAGTTGGCTTGCAGTTTGGCATCAGCTCGACTCTGGCATCGGTCTGAAAACTCGTTGTGTACGTCGGCGAGGCTCGGAGACTCGTCTCGCGAATTCTCTCGCGGCCGTCGAGTATGAGGTGGCTCGCTCCCAATTGCTAATGAGACAATTCGAGCTAAGGAGGCTCATCTTCGCACAGCAGGGATTCTACAGCAGCCCTCTTCAGTCTTGGTTGTTCACATCCCAACACCGGTGCCTACGCCTGCCTCTGCCCCTGTGGCCGCCGCTGCTGCTCCCACCGGCTTTCACTGCGACTACTGTGACCATTCTGGGCACACTGTCCAGCACTGTCGCTAGAAACAGAAGGCTCGCCAGAGTGGTCCCACTTCGAGGGGAAGCTGGATCCTCCCAGTCAGGGTCACGCTAGAGTCCCTTGGAGCAGATGCACCAGGAGATGCTCACGCTGCTTCGACGCCTTGCTGCCTCTACCCCAGCACCAGGTTCTGTTGCTAGGTCTTCTGGTCCTGCTCCACCACCTCCTCCTTTAGGTGTATCATCTCCTTGGATTTTGGATTCCGGTGTCTCTTTCTACATCACATCAGACTCCACTGATCTTACTTTTGTGAGACCACCTGATCTTCCTCTCACAGTTCAGACTATGGCACATCTCTTCCTGTTGCAGGAAGAGACACTCTTTCCACTTCGTCTTTTCATGTTCCTACTGTATCTCATATTCCTAGTCTTACTATGCAGCTTATGTCAACCGGTCAGATCACTGATCATGGCTATCGCATCACTCTTGATTCTGACTCTTGTTGTGTTCAGGATCGTCGTAGAGGGATTCTAGTTGGGACTGGTCCTAGGCACCATGATTCTCAGCGTCTTTGGGAGCTCAACTGGCTGCATCTTCCTTCCACTGCCTCCACCAGCCAGTCAACCAATACCACCACCGCCTTGGCTTCAGCTGCTTCTTCCACCACCACTTTTGTCCAGTGGCACTATCGGTTAGGTCATATTGGTGGTTCTCGTCTTTCGTCACTAGTAGGGAGTAGTGTTCTAGGCTCTGTTTCTGGTGACACTGCTTTATATTGTACGGGTTGCAAGCTTGGCAAGCAACTGCAACTCCCTTGTCCCTCTAGTGATTCTGAGTCTCAGCATCCTTTTGATTTGATTCACTCTGATGTTTGGGGACCGGCTCCCTTCACTTCGAAAGGGGGTCATACCTATTATGTGATCTTTATTGATGATTATTCGAGATACACTTGGCTATATCCTATGTCTTCTCGCAGTCATGTTCTTTCCATTTACAAGTAATTTACCACCATGGTTCGCACTTAGTTTGAGTCGACCATTCGAATTTTTCGTGTAGATTCTGCTGGCGAATATCTCTCTAGTTCAGTTCGTCGTGTTCTTACTGAGCAGGGTACTCTCCCTTAGTATTCTTGTCCTAGTGCTCATGTTCAGAATGATGTTGCTGAGCGTAAGCACTGTCATCTTCTTGAGACAGCTTGTGCTCTCATGCTTACTTCTTATGTCCCACCTCATTTTTTGGCTGAAGCTGTCTCTACCACTGCCTTTCTTATTAGTCAGCAGCCATCTTTAGCTCTCAAGGGATGCACCCCTTTTGAGATTCTCACTGGTTCGCCACCCAGTACAGTCACCTTCATTGTTTCGGTAGTGTCTGCTACGTGCTTCTTCCACCTCGCGAGCGCACCAAGATGACTGCTCAGTCGGTCGAGTGTGTTTTTCTTGGCTACAGCTCTGAGCATAAGGGTTATCGTTGCTATGATCCTATTGCTCGATGAATGAGGATCTCTCGAGACGTCACTTTTGATGAGTCTCATCCTTACTATCCTTGTTCCTCTACCACTAGCTCTACTTCCGCTGAGTTGTTTTCCTTGTTGACTTTTTCTTGACACTTCGCCTCCTCTAGTTCGTGTCTTGCCATCCTCGTCTCCATCTCAGTCCCCACCGTCTCCTCCACCACAGTCTCCTTCACCACAATCTTTCCTATCTCCTCTGGTTTCCTCACTCCTTCGGAGATTCCTACCAACTCTTCTGTTGAGATTTCCCCTTTTCCGCTTCACTACTCTCGCCTTCCACGGTCTACTCCTCCTCCAGTTGAGCCTTCTACTGCCTTCACTACCTCATCCTTGCTCGGTCCCGCTCCAACCTCTCCTCCCAGGTATGATCTTCGTGATCATCTTCGTAATCATCGGACTGTAAGACCTCCTGAGCGTTACAGCTTTGCGGCCGCTGCTCTTGTTGAGCCTACGACTTACCGTGAGGCTGCTACCCATCAGGAGTGGCAGCATGCGATGGCTGAGGAGATTGCTGCTCTGGAGCGCACCGGGACTTAGGATCTTGTTCCCTTACCTGCTCGTGTTACTCCGATCACGTGCAAGTGGATATACAAGATTAAGACTCGCTCTGATGGCTCTCTTGAGCGCTACAAGTCTCATCTTGTGGCCCATGGTTTTCAACAAGAGTATGGTCGTGATTACGATGAGACTTTTGCGCCTATTGTTTACATGACCACTGTTCAGACCCTTCTGGCAGTTGCTTCTGTTCGTCAGTAGTCCATTTCTCAGCTGGATGTCAAAAATGCCTTCCTCAATAGCGAGCTGCGTGAGGTCTACATGTAGCCGCCCCCTGGGTATTCTGTCCCTGATGGTATGGTGTGTTGTCTTCGTCGCTCTCTCTACGGGCTCAAGCAAGCTCCTCGAGCCTGGTTTGAGCGCTTCTCCTCTATTGTCACTGAGGCCGGTTTCACCGCCAGTGACCATGACCCTGCTCTCTTTGTTCACACCTCTCCTTGTGGTCGGACTTCTTCTTCTGTATGTTGATGATATGATCATCACTGGTGACGATCCTCAGTACATCGTTTTTGTGAAAAAGCGTCTCAGTGACAAGTTCTTGATGTTTGACATGGGTCCACTTCACTACTTTCTTGGATTGAGATCACTTCTACACCTGAGGGGTACTACCTTTCCAGGAGAAGTACATTCAAGACCTTGCTCGCACTTGTCTCACTGATCAGCGCACAGTGGACACTCCCATGGAGCTTGGAGTTCACCTTCGACTCACTGGCGGAGAGCCCCTTGAGGATCCCACTCGCTACCGTCACCTTGTTTGTAGTCTTATCTATCTTGGGAGCACTCGACCTGACATCTCTCATCCTGTTCACATTCTGAGCCAATTCATTTCGGCTCCCACTCAACTTCATTACAGTCACCTTCTACATGTCCTTCGATATCTTCGTGGCACTATTTCTCGTCGCCTTTTTCTTTCCTCGCTCTAGCTCCTTGCAGCTCAAGGTGTACTCTGATGCGACTTGGGCTAATGATTACTCCAATCGTCGATCTCTTTTTGCCTACTGTGTTTTCCTTGGATCCTCTCTAATTGCCTGGAAGACCAAAAAGCATACAACAGTTTTCCACTTGAGTGTTGAGGCTGAGTTGAGGGTTATGGCGTCATTGACAGCTGAGGTTACTTGGTTACAGTGGCTTCTTCAGGATTTTGGTGTCTCTGTAACCGCACCGACTACTCTTTTGTCTGACAGCACAGGTGCGATCAATATTGTGCGAGATCCAGTGAAGCATGAACTCACCAAGCACATTGGCATTGATGCTTCATATATGAGATCGCAGGTGCAGGTCCAAGTTGTGGCTCTTCAGTACGTGTCTTCGGAGCTTCAGCTAGCCAACTTCTTCATGAAGGCACAGACACGAGCTTAGCACCATCTTTTCCTCTCCAAACTCAGTGTTGTTGATCCACTATGAGTTTGAGGGGGGTTTATATATATATATATATATATATATATATATATATATATATATATATATATATATATATGTATATGTGTGTTATTCTTCCCTAGTTTAGGGTGTTTTCTGCATATTTGCTACTTTTACGTATCTGTATTTATTGACCAGTTGGCCCCTTTGCAATAGATGCAGCCCATTTGCAACAGTTTTCACACGTGGCAGTGGGCCCACTCGGCAGGCTCTCTTCTTCCCGCATCTTCCTCCTCTCACCCCCACGGCCCCACACCTCATCCACCATAGCGCCTCCACCCCACATCCTCCAACAGCTTCTCCTTGATGCCAGCACGAGGCACCTATGACCACCGTGTCCCGGCACCACCAGAGGATCCCTTGCATGCAGAGGTGGCACAGGTTGATGCCCTTGCCGGGACGCTACCTCAGCGACATGAGCTTGGCGCGCGCGTGGTCAGTGGGCGGATGAAGTCGAGGAAGGCAATGTCGATGGCGTCAGCGTTGGTGCCTCCTCGTCACCACAGTGGTGGATCCAAGAAAAAGTTAGAGCCTAGGCAAGCTTAATTATGACCCTGGGAACACCCTGTTCTTCACCTCCGTCAACGGCAAGGCTCAACTGGGGTACCAAAGGTAGTTCACCGGGGAGCCCGAGTAGGCGCCGTGCTGCTTGGACGGTGGCTCTGCCACTGCGTTTTCGTCGTCGGGCGCAAGGACGGTGAGGGGCACGGCTTTAGGCGACTAGATCTGCTCCCTACTTGGTCTACCTTGACATTGTCGGGTGCTCCTCCTTGCCGTCGCTGGTTGCAAGGATAGTGAAGCAACGGGTTTGGGCGACTGGATCTACTCCCAGCCTCTTCCTCCCCTTCGTGTCCTGCCCCAGCACTAGATCCTACTCCCACCCAACCTCCCTCCTCCTCGTCTTCTCCATGTTCGACGAGCTCCACCGTGCCCTATCTCTGGTGGAGCGGGAGAACAACCACGGCAACATGAGTAGCCACCGTCCAGCAACCGCCCAAGGTGTTGCTTTCTTGGAGAGAGGAAGACAGAGAGGAAGAAGGTGAATTGTGAGAATGACACATGGGGCACACCATATTTTTTAATTTATTTGTTTAATCTGATGACTGGACTGCTTACGTGTCAAAACCCTAAACCGAAAACCAATCTACGTGTCAAAACCGCTTCCACGTTGGCGCCACCTCAGGGCCAAACCACCTTCAATCGACCTCGGGGGGGTAAGTTGTCTGGTTTTGACAGTTGAGAGGGGTCAAACATCCGGTTTTGCGGTTGGAGGTTGAAACTTAGACTTTCGCAAAAGTTCAGCAGGTCAAATAGACTTATTCCTCCAAAGTTCTACCAATAAGATTTATTTTTGAAGGAAATGTGTAAAACTTACTAATAAATATAACACCCAGAAAACACCCAACAAACATGTCAAGTATGTTAGTCGCTGGACTCTCGCTTGAGGTGATAGCAAGATCCTTACTCTCATGGAGAGGATGACACTTGGAGATGGAGCAATTTTTCTTGTATATTTCTCTTCACAATGCCATACCAACCTGAGGGGTTGGGGATACATATTTATAGGGCTAACCAGCCAAGCATATGCCAAGCATATGCTAGTCTAAGATGCTCTGTCCTCTAAAGCTAGTCCTAAAGCTAGTCCAAGATGCTCTGTCCAAAAGAGATGCTAACCGCTACCAAGGATGTTGTCCTTGAAGGGGCAAAAGCCAACACAGAGACTTATCCATCAATCTCCCTAAGTCTTGTGTGTCTCCTTGGAGGAATCTGAGCCATCCCGATCCTAGAGCGCAGCGCCGCCCTTGATTTCAACGCCGAGGTGTCCCCAAACTTGACAGAGCCTCGAACGCTCGAGTCACGCCGAGAAGAACTCCCGCCGCCGGCCATGTGATAGGTGTCGCCGTGTCGAGGCACCACCCGTCGGTCTTCTTTGCTGCGGAACTTTCGCCAAGAGGCGGTGCTTTTGGCTCGTCAAGGTGAGAGCCGCTGCGGCGGCAGCGTGCGAGGTAGTTCGATGCTCGCCGAGCAATGAACGAGCCGGATGCTCTCCTCCTCCGCGCGCGACGCTGGGCTCGCCGCTGCGTCGTGGTGCCGACAACTGGCCTAGTGACCGTGCTTGCCGCAGCTTGTAGCAAGAGTCGCCTCGCGTCGGCTTGTTTGCCGGGCGCCGCATACCTGGCGCCCACGGCCATCGCCCGGCAGACGTCCTCGCGCCCATGCTCGGCGTCTTTGCGCGCTTGCGCTCGTCGTGGAAGAAGGCTCTCTTCTTCTGTCACCTTGGCCGGCACCCACTCCTCCCGAGCGAGAGGAGCTTCCGCCAATGGTGACGGGTCCGAGAGATCGTGGCTCATCATCGTTGGCGACCTTGAGGCGACCTATCGCCTCCTCGACGACATCGTGGAGGTCCAGAGACCGGATCGACCGAGCCATCCGCTTGTACTTCTGGGACGCGGCGAAAGAGCTTCTCGCGACTCTCTCGATGTAGGTGTCGTCGCCGAACTTTACCAACCTCGCAGCAGAGTGTTGAGACGAGAGCAAAGTCATCAACGCCTCACCGCTTGAAGGCCGTGGTCTCCCGCTCCGTCGCGGCGCTGCGGTGTGGACTTGCGAGCGCGGCTCGCCGCCGGCGCGTCCGCGCCGATGGCGCCCCAAGCCTCTTGGCGATCGCTTGTTGGAGAGCGAATCGCATCTCGGGCGGATCTGCAGCGATGAGGGCATCCGGCGCCGTCGATCCCGGTCGTAGTCGACGCCGTCTGACGGACCGCCTCCCGTGTGTGCCGCACTGAGCCTCGCCTTCATCACCGCGCCCACTCGACGTAGTTGGCCTTGGCGAGGGTAGGCCACCACCGCCGGCGGCGCCCCGACAACACACGGAACCCGTGGTAACCACGATGCCGGTCCGGAGAGAGTCACGCCGCTCGGAAGGCCGCGCTCTCTATCGACCCGTCTGCCGCCGTTGTCGCGCGCGCCTCTTCCGAGCGCCACCGCCGAGCGCGCCTCCAGAGCGCCACCGCCGTCGCGCCTCCAGAGCGCCACCGCGCCGCGCGCCTCTCCAGAGCGCCACCGCCGCGGCGCGCCTCTCCAGAGCGCCATCGCGCCGCGCCTCGATCGCCGCCAAGCTTCGTGGCGGCTTGCCGCCATCGCGCTTGCCGCCTCGCGCCTCCTCTCAAGCGGCCAAGGTCGCGTCGGCTGTCATCGCAGAGATGGAGCTGCTGCTGCTGCCGCGCGCAGACCTTGACCTCGCTGCTGCGCGCGCCGTGACCGCGCCGCCGCCGCTTCGCTTCCGCCTCCATGCCGCTGCGCCGACGCTTTGCGCCACGCGCATGCGCAGCAGTCTCTGCCGCCGCCGCGCATTGTTGCGGCGAAGCGCGGCTCGATGCGTCGCCGCAGGCAGCGTGCGAGGCGCATCGAAGGCCGAGATCGCCTGCGGACATGGCGCGCATCGGGGTGTTGCGTGGAGAGGTCGCTTCGACGAGCCGCTACCGTCTCGGAGAGGAGCGTGGGCGGATACCGAGCTGCGCCGCTACACTGGGCCGCCGCGAGGTCGAGAAGGAGATGAGCGAGGAGATGCTCAGCTACAGGATAGTATAGCTCGATACCACTTGTTAGTCATTGGACTCTCGCTGAGGTGATAGCAAGATCCTTACTCTCATGGAGAGGATGACACTTGGAGATGGGGTAATTTTTCTTGTATATTTCTCTTCACAATGCCATACCAACTGAGGGTTGGGGATACATATTTATAGGGCTAACCACCAAGCATATGCCAAGCATATGCTAGTCTAAGATGCTCTGTCCTAGATGCCCTGTCCTAGATGCTCTGTCCTCTAAAGCTAGTCCTAAAGCTAGTCCAAGATGCTCTGTCCAAAAGAGATGCTAACCGCCACCAAGGATCGCCTGAAGGCTGCAAAGCCAACACAGAGACTTATCCATCAAAGTATGACCTATTTATGAAAACCCTTTTATTAGAAAAATGCAGGAGAGCTGCATTTCATTTCGAAGAAAGGAAAGCCACAAATAGAATGAATGACATGATAATACATCACCTGAAGAAGCATGTGCAGAAAATAAATGGCATCAGTCACACTTCTCGCGACAGCTAATGCTGTTGCAAAATTCCAGTTGAACACAATACACCTTTTATCCTGCATCACACCAAAATGAACGTACACGGTTATTGCTAATTTGGATCAAGGCTATATAGTTTAGGATTTGGGAAGTAACAAACTTGATATACACATTATATATGGTATTTACTTTGATCAGAAATTCAATGTTAGGCCATCCAATTCAGATGATGTAAGTATGTAACTTTATGTGACATCCTAAGCAAATCTTCTAGTGAAAAGAACCAAGGAGAGGAAGTTGCAGGAGATTTAAATAGAACAAAGAAAAGGACTAGAAGGTTGAAGAACAAGATTTAGATAAAGTCATAAACAGCATGATTTTATGTGATAAATAAATTTAAGACTATAAACAGTTGGCGTGAGTCGTGACTATTATGATTGCTGGCCTGGCATTACCTATGAGGCTCAAACTGTACTGGTGGCTTGACCACATAGGCCAGGCTCAGCTGGATGTTTTAGAGTCATTGCTAATGTAACAAATGAGCTTGAGGAAAGGGATAAACATCTAAAGAGGCAGCTCCAATCCATTCTTTCAGATTAATAGTTGATGAACTTGTAAATTGTAATCTTACCATATCTACTGACAATAGGAAGAAAAATAGAGGGTCGGTGAAAATGGCAAGCAAGCATGATATCACAAAAAACTGGTTCCATTGATGAACAGCCTTAGCATGTGGGTTCATAATTGGTATGTATGAAAGGAGACACCCAATTTTCTTCTTCCATCCACCACCATGGCCATAAAAAATATTGTGAAGCTTCAAGAACAAAGGGAAATATATTAAAGCCACATTCATCAATAGATGAATAAATATACAGCTACAAGAACAAATTCAAGTAACAAATAATTGCAACAAATCCATAGCCCAAGAATATGTAGCAGATACCACTTCAAAAAAATACACACTGAATGTGCAAAGGATAAGTTTAGGCTAAACACCAACAATTTGCATAATTGTTTTTCTAAAGTTCACACATTTGCAATGTTAAAATATCATATGAAATTACTGAACTCTAGAGGGATTTGTGTACTTTGACATACACACCTTGCCTAAAATTAATTTGAGGATTTATGGTTCATAAACAACCATGCAAAATCAATATGTTAATTTAGCTATTTTGTGGATTTCTAAGAGCTTATATATATCCTAATTTGCTATTCGTAAACCATAATGGAGTCCACATCATATTTTAATGTACTTTGATTCTTCTTTGGGATAGAACCCATCGCTACTCTTCCACGTAAATCGCACAACCACTGCTGTAAGCCTAGCCTGCCCTCCTTTCTTTATCTACATCGCTCTCCATTCACTCCACGAAAATAATAATGACTGGCATAGACCAACAGCATCCAAAAATTTATGTCCTTTTCCTGCAAGGCAAACAAAACAAGTGGACCATTCCACAAAATTCTGAACATGGGAGCTACTTTGTTGTAAACTTGTATTCTCTTTCTTCTTGTATTTTTGACAGAAACTTTGTTGGAATGTCTTTGTAATACTTCGCTTTGATGTTTTAACATTTGTGAAATAGGCAAGCAAAGAAGTGTTTCTATATAATTCAGCTAAGCCACAAATAAAGCATGAAAGCACCATCAAATGTGAAACAAAATCATTTCCTTTAGCAGCCCATAATTTCGCAGACGTCGTGTAATATAGAAATCCAAGCCAAGACACCCACATAAATCATTATGCTTACGCTTCGCCAAAGGGGGAACAGTGTTTGAAAGGAGGTGGCAGTGTTCAAGATTGAGAATATCACCTTATTATCAAAAGGAGCTGAACTTCTCTGGAAATGCCTTTTGTTTTTACAAGCAGGAGGGCAATCAACACAATCGGGATTATCACACTGTCCCAGAGGTCCAGACATCATCAAGTGTTCATTCTTTGGAACATGCCCACCATAGGACCAGTCATTTCTTCCAATTTCTTCTGGCATGACAGCATGTGGCTTGCTCCCTTGCTTTCCCTGAGAAGGCCGAGGCAATTTGTCCATCACGTCTCTGCTTCCCGTTGGAATGCCCATGGATGCAAACTGGGTTGGTGTCTGAATGAACAGAGGGCCAGTATGGGACACGAACATGTCTTCATACGTATCATCCCTGACTGGTATACACATCGATGCTGTTCTAATAGGAAATCTTTGTAGCTCCAAATTTCTTTGGAGCATAGGAACATCATCTTTCTCCTGACCGGACATTTTTTAATGCTGCAGCCAACATCTGCTGTATTAGGGGCCATTAAAATTTAATGCTGCAGTAGACAAGTAAAATATGATCTGGTACAAGCGGACAAAGTATAATATACTCATCTACAAAAGGCATGCTCTTTTATTTTTAAGATTTACTCCAATTAGCATCCTAACTAGTAAAATTATTGCTCTATTTCAGTGAGACTCAACAGCAGCAAATCAAATTTTTTAAAAGCTTTTCAACATAAGGTAGTAAATACAACTTTGATGCCCAAACATTCTAGGCCAAGAAAAACTACATAATAAATAGGGTTGGGCATTCCATTTGCTCGCATTATGCAGCAAGATTAATTCACTTTTTAGGCTTTTCTTTCTTTCCTGCTAACTTCAGTTTTGAATCTAAATCAGAGAAACTAAATACAGTCAAAAAAAACTTAAACCACTAAAGCAAAGCAACTTTGGTCCTTTATTGATTTATTTGTTTTCCATCACAGCCAAGATAGGATTTCCATGTGGCCCGCCATCTTGGCTAACGACGGTCTACGGCCCGTCCGAGGACAATCTCAAAGTCGAGTTCATTCAAGAAATGCGTGATATTCTTAGTGCGATCTCAGGACCATGGATGATCTTGAGAGATTTTAACTTAATCCTTCAGGCGGATAAGATCATAAGAATAACGGTCAACTACACAGACGGCTCATGGGACGTTTTCGCCGGTTGGTCGACGATCTTGAACTCAAGGAAGTTCACCTTAATGGTAGGGCTTTCACGTGGTCGAATGCCAAGGAACGTCCCACTCTCGAATGCATTGACAGAGTGTTGGTCTCCACGTATTGGGAATTACTCTTCCCAGCATGCTTCCTGCGCGTGCTACCCTCTACGCCTTCATATCACTGCCCGCTCCTGCTATCCACAGCATTCCTCTTTGGTGCCAAAAAGATCCTCTGGTTCGAATCCTTTTGGCCGAAGCTCGACGGTTTCCAGGAGACAGTGCGCCACGCTTGGCGGTGCAAGGCGTCCATGTCTGACCCTCTTCGTAAGCTGGATTCACTCCTCAAGTCGACCAGCAGGGTCTTGCAAAGCTGGAGCCAGTGTTGGGTCGGCAAAGTGCGCCAGCAAATTCTCTAAGCCAAAGAGCTGCTCTGGCAATTCGACCTTGCGGAGGAGAAAAGGTTGCTCTCACCGCTTGAGCATTGGTTTCGGAATGGGCTCAAGAAAAAGATGCTTGGCTTATGCTCTTTCGAACGCACGATGGCCCGTCAGTGGTCACGCTTGAACTGGATGCGTGAAGGGGATGCGAACACTCACTACTTCCATTTGCATGCCAACCATCGCCGGCGCCGTAGCTACATCACTCAACTCAAAGTCGAGGATTCATGGATCCAGTCACACGACGAAATGTCAGAGGCTATTGCTGTTTATTACGAGAATCTCATTGGCAAACCGGCTCACAGGGCACACTTGTTGGATCTAGACGTTCTTAATGTCCAAGTTCACGATCTTTCCTCATTAGAGGCTTGCTTCTCCAAGCAGAAGTGTGGGAAGCAATCAGGAGCCTGCTGGTAGATAAGGTTCCTGGTCCAGATGGCTTCATCGCGTTGTTCTAACAACAATGTTGGTCGATCATCAAACCGGACGTCGTGGCAGCGATATTCAAGCTGGGCAGTTTGGCGGGTAACAGCTTCTTCCGACTGAATCAGGCACTCATCACTTTGTTGCCGAAGAAACTGGAGCCTCAAGGTGCGAAAGACTATCGCCCAATTAGCTTGCTCCACAATTTCGCGAAGATCTTCTCCAAGATTCTCGCCCGAAGGCTGGCACCGGTAATGGCAAAGATCTAGTTCCCAACCAATCAGCCTTTATCGCGGCACGGTCGATCCAAGACAATTTCTTTCTCGTCTGGCAGTCCGCCCGTGTGCTACACCAGTTACGGAAGCCAACGTTCCTCTTCAAGTTGGATATTGTCCAAGCTTTTGATTCTGTTTCCTGACCGTTTCTGCTAGAAGTGCTACGCCGTAAGGGCTTCGGGCCGAACTAGTGTGCATGGTTGGCGATCATGTTGTCCTCAGCATCCACCCGTGTTCTGTTGAATGGACAGCCAGGTCGCACAATTTGGCATGGTAGAGGGCTTCACAAGGCGACCCACTGTCCCCGATGCTCTTTGTCATCGTCATGGATGTTCTCAACAACCTCATCGCTCTGGTGGAAGAGTCTTCTCTTCTTCAACCCCTTGGAGTTCCGTCGAGGGTCCCTCATCATCTTTCGCTTTACGACGACGACACGGCCCTATTTCTAACACTGGTTACATCGGACCTGCTTACGATCCGCACCATCCTACAAGCGCTCGGAGAAGCCTATGGACTGTGAACCAACCTTGCAACGAGTTCCTTCTCTCCAATTCACTAATCTCCTCAACATCTTCAGCTTATTGCCAACGAGCTGCATTTTCCGTTAGTGGATTTCCCTTGCAAGTATATGGGATTACCACTTTCCTTGCGGAAGCCCATCAAGAACGACTTTCAACCGCTCTTGGACAAGATTGCCGCTCGATTGCAGCATTGGCAGACTGGCTTGCTCTCTCAAGGAGATCGTCAAGTCTTGGTCGGGACGGTTCTAACGACCCCTCCCATCTACTCCTTCATGGAGCTTGATCCCCTCTCGGAAATGGCGAATGCGCCTTGTTTTGGTCGGATCGTTGGTTCAATGAGCAAAGCATTTCTGCCATCACGTCGTCGCTGATCAACGCAGTTCCACAAGCTATCAGGAATAAACGCATGGTCTAGGAGGCCATGTTCAATGGCCAGTGGATAGCGGACATCACCGGGGGCTTTGATGCGTAGGTGCTCGTGGATTATCTTCACTGTTGGACCTAATGCGGTCGGTCCGCACAACACCTAGACAGGAAGACTCTTTCCGGTGACGGTGCAGCAGCTCAGGGCAGTTCTCGGCAAGTTCTACGTATAATGCCTTCTTCATCGGTTGCCAACTTTTCGCGTGCGCTCTAGCAATTTGGGAAGCTCGCCCGCTCAAGTGTAAACACTTCATGTGGTTAGCCATTCGTCGGCGCTGCTGGACTGCAGATCAACTAGAGCGTCGCGCCTCTCAAACCAACGAGACTGTGTTTACTGTTGTTCTGTCAGGGAAACTATTGATCATCTATTAGTCGGTTGTGCGATCACTACCTAAATTTGGGCATGTTTCCTTCCAAGTGTTGGCCTACACCGATGTACGCCAACTGGACAACCGTCCTTGGAGAACTTTTGGCTTTCCGCTTGCCAGTCGGTTTCGTTGAGTCACCGTTGAGGTCTTGATTCCTACATCATCATCATTTCCTGGATGCTCTGGAAGGAGAGGAACAATCGTGTGTTCAACAAGGTGGCATCTTTGAGGCTGCTTCCACACAGGATCTTCGATGAGTTCCGCCTTTGGCGCATGGCGGGAGCTCGGTGTTTGGAGGCGCTACCTTTCCCTGAGTAGTCTTGTTTAGTTTTAGGTCGCCCCTCAGGGTGATTACTTTTCTCTTCTCTTCTTAGTTTCTTGGTCCCTTTCTCGTTTTCGGTTTATTTAGGGCTCTTGTTTGTAATTGGATTTGGGTTTGGGTTTTTAAACCTCTCCTTAATAGAATGACGTGCAACTCTTTTGCGAGTTCTTGAAAAAAAAAGTTCTCAGCAAGAACGCATTACATGTTAACATACAAGAACCAATATGTTCAGATATCAAACATTACATTTTACTTGTACAACTTGCTGTAAGTCTGTAATATTCTAGTTTCGAAATACCACCCAACTCATACTATGGATTTATCACTGCCCTTGTTAAGTATAATAATAGATATTACCATACACAATTATAAATCCTAATACCTCTTATTATACTAAATAGTCTTACAAACATAGCCCCAGACCCCAGTAACCTAATAGAACATATAAAAAAGATGTAAACACAAGACATATACGTGTAACCATAATAATGGCAGTGATACACAAAACACTGATGAAATTCGGTTTTACTTCGGTTTGTTAGAAGTGGAATCTGCACCGGCACATCATTCCAAACAGTACTATAGTAACTATATCACAGACAGCGCTACATACTGAATACAGGCTAAATTGAATGTTTTGGTGATGTCGGGTCGGTGAATTTCTGCCCACCCTAACAGCATGCGTTCAGTAACTCAAGATGGCATCCAAGACATTTCAGAAGCGCTAAGCAAACCATGCACTAGATCTTCATACAAAAATGGCAAAAGGAGCTGCACGAGTAACTACCAGGATACGCAAAAACTGCAGCAACCAGCCAGCCGATCACCAATCCAGAACCAAGCCTTCTAGAAACAATCAAGAATACGACAAGGGCGACTGCTATTAGAGCCACGTCACAAAGAGATACAAAGATATTTATCAAAGGGGTCGTCACGTCGAAGGCTTTACCAATCCCAGTCAACAGCAAGTACTACGAAGCTGCACAGGGCACTAGGTGGAAGTCCAATACTACGACAGGTAGCAACTCAAAACTGAAAAATCAGAGCAGTAGAACTTCAAGCGAGCCGCCGTTGTGTTTGAGTACGCATTCAGGTTGAAATGGAAATGCCTAGAACCTAGTACTAGTAACGCTAAGGAACCCATGGAATCCCCTCATGAAAAAAATTTTGTTTGTTTGAAAAAACAGCGGAGAAATTACTACAAGAAATTCATCTAGTAACCACCCGAAATCCGCATGGTCGCAACGTCTTCAAGCTCTGAACGTACGAATCTAGAAGAGAAAAACACGTAAGATTTGGCCGAGAATTAATTCGGGAACCGCGGAGAAAACCTACGAACTCGTCCAAAAATCCAAACCCTTACGCCCCTCTCGCTGGATAAATGCACAGAAAATTTTCGAAAAAGTCGCGTGCTAACCCTTCTCCAATCTCCATGCGTCGCAAAAATCCCCCAAAATCACAGAAATCAAACCTAAACAAATATGGGAGAAACAAAATCGCCTCTCCGACTCCTCTATCCAATCCAGAAGCTTCAACTCGTGCGGCGCGGCGGAACCCTGCAAAAGAGAGAGAGAAAAGGCAAAAAAAAATACGGCGAGGCGGAGAAATGCATCACCTGGTCGATCCGTCGTCACGGCACGAAGGGGAGGATGAGAGCTCCGCCGCTTCCGAGCTGTGCAGTGGGAGACGAGCGCACGAGACGAACCTCGCTCTCTGCGTCGCGCCGTTGAGGATAAAGCCAGTGAAGGGAAGGCAAGCCTGTGTATCGGGCTCGGAGCGAGGAGCGAGGAGTCAAATGGATTGGTCCATTTGTTTCTTCCGAGTCATCCGCGGTTCGAACCAAGAGGCGAGACGTCCCACTGACACAAAGCTAGTGCGGGCCCACGCGTCAGTGGGATTCATGGTTGCTGGGGAGAGTTGACTAGTTTTTTTTACTTAGAGATGCTGATGCAGAGGGCCAGAGGGGCACGCTTGTTTGGAACTTGGAATTTGGTAGGATTTCTATCAAAATTATACTACTTTCTGTGAAATTCTTATGAAATTCCAACGTTCCAAGTAGAACCTTAGTCTCTGTTGAAAAGATAAAATTTGATTGCAAAGTAATAATACGGCACTATAGCACCATGCCTTCACTGTTTACTTCACAAATGGTAGAGCAACCGTGCCACCATTGGTTATTTCACAAATACAAAGATATCAATCATAACTGCGGGTTTTGCATAAAAGTTTAGGTCTGTTTGGAACGGAGAAATTTTTTGATTTATAAAGAAATTGAACTATTTCTTGCAAAATTGCTATGAGATTACTGTGTCCCAAACATGTCCTTATTGACCAAAAAGAGCACTACTCAACATCCGCACCTCTCCTGAAATTGGTTTGTTGTTCCAGACAGAGAAGCAATGCAAATTGTGGTGCTGGTAAGTGTTGGGATCCAAATATACAAATCTAGACTATTTGTATATACTACACTAGTTTAGGATCATACTAGTACACAGAGTGGAACCATCAATGAAATATCATTCCATATGCAAAGATAACTAAGAAAGATGAAATTAATCAAGGAAAAAGTCTGTTTACTCCCTCGAACTATCAGAAAAGTCTGATTTACCTCTGAACTACAAAACCGGTTATTTTATTCCCTAAATTTGCGAAAACCGGTCAATACACCCCCTGGGCTGGTTTGAATAGGTGGTTTTGTACAATATGTATACAACCCACATGCACATGTACAATACAGTATACAAGCCACATACACATGTAGTATACGCCAAGTGCTGTCGGTGGTGAGGTGCAGGGCCAAGTGCTGTCGGTGGTGAGGTGCAGGGCCAAGTGCTGTCGGCAGAGTCTCTTCCTTGTTTGCCGCGGGGTCATGCGGGCGATGGCAGTGGCGCTGAGTGGACCGGAAAAGGAGCGGGTGGTGTCGATGTCGTCCACCTGCGGCGGCTCAACGAGCTTGGGGAAGCTGATGCATTTCTCGAGCTCGGTGGAGTAGCCGTCGTGGAGCGACCACCGCCGTGTCGGGACGATGCTGACGACGCCGATCCGCGCGCGATGACGGAGCGCCGAAGCGCGCGAGGTCGGCCTTCTTGACGAAGAGCCCCGCGAACCCTCGCCAGGCGCGCGCTCATCCATGATGCACGGTACTCACGCCGTCCATACGCGACACCGGCGGAACACGAAGAGCCTCGCCGATGTTGCGCGCGCCGCCACCCCGAGAAGCTTCTTGCGAGGTCCACGGCGTGGACCGCATGCTCGCCACGCTGCTTCGGGTGCATGACGCCCACGCCCGGTGGTGCACGCTCGGCCATGGCGCCACCGCCTCGCTCGTAGTCGTACACGACCGAGCAGAGGCGGCCGAGCGCGACGGCACCAGGAGGAGGCAGCGCCAGAGAGGGAGGGAGCGGCACCAAGAGGCGGTGACACCAGGAGGAGGCGGGCTGAGCGGCGGCACCAGGAGGAGGCGGCACTAGAGAGGGAGGGAGCGGCACCAGGAGGCGGCGGGCTGAGCGACGGCGGGGGCACCAGGAGGAGGCAGGCTAAGCGGCGGTGGCGGCTAAACCTAAGAGAAAAAAAAGAGAGAGAGAGAGAGAGAGGATGAAGGATGTATGGTATTATGTATTTGTATCATTATTTGCACTTGTATTTAGTGTTGCACACATCTCAAAGCATGAACGGGCGGCTCAGATGTGTTGATCATATAAAACCACCTATTCAAACTAGCTCGGGGGTGTATTAATCGGTTTTCGCAAATTTAGGGGGTAAAATAACCGGTTTTGTAGTTCATAGGGTAAACCAGACTTTTCTAATAGTTCGAGGGAGTAAACCGGACCTTTTTCATTAATCAATAATTATCAGAGTAGTGACCTTAAGGTCGAAACTTACAATTAATGCATCAGAAGGCGAATATCTCAAATAAGCTGCAGCGGAAGAAAACATAATAACTTCAATGTGGTCCATCCATATACCCACATGAAATTGACTAGGGTAGTGCAACCTAGTTCTCCCTGATCCTTCAAGTAGTCCTTGCTGACCAACGATGCACCGATGTAGTCTTCGACAGTTGAGCAAGATTGTTTATAGAAAGAGTGAGTACATAGAGTACTTAGCAAGTTGTACCACATAACGCAAGTGTAGATGGGGGCTTACTCCAAAGGATATGACTACTAAGATTATTTTACAATAAGCGATATTTGCAATTGAATATGAATAATAGATTGAAAGTATAAGTTGAAACAATATTAATAATAATAAGTAAACAAGAGTTTTCACAAAGTTCATGCATCTTAATCCAATTCTTTCACACAGACTTCTTCCACTTTGTTTTTATAAAATCTACCCTTCGGGTAAATCACCGAGTATGTCCATGACCGACGACGCAACTATTTGAATAATTTGTTAACACTCTGCATAGGTTGTACAACTTTACCCACGAGATACGATCACTTGATCAGAGTAAATCATAACAAAACCTTTAGGAAACTTTGTCTCAAAAATTGACCCTCTTGATGTGCATATAGCTGGCACCAAACTTCACTCAGCCCGTTGGTCCGACGCACACCGTAGGACACGTAAACAGCGAATTGTCCATAGATGCCACCCAAATGAAGTAGTCGACACCTCCACCTATCACAAAGCGCTTAACCTACCTCTTGAGTAATCAATGTTGAGACTCCATAACTTACTAAACTAGGCATGTCCCATACACTACTACAAAAAGGTTAATACTGGACACCTCATCACAGATGGTGTTGACCAAAATCATTAGTATTAAATACAATCACAGATGGTTTTGGTTTAGCGATCGTTTGTATTACTAGCTGCGCTAAAAACAATCTATGAATAGGTAATATCACAGACGGTTCGTGTTGAAAACCGTTTATGAAGTATCATAGACAATTCTGAACAAGAACCATCTGTGATATTGTTCAGAATCGTCTATGATACTTCACAGATAGTTTCCAACACGAACCGTGTGTGACTTCCCGTTCTCATCACAGATGGGTTGTATTAAAAACTGTCTTTGATAATTTGCAGACCCGACCTCACAAATCTGTCTAAAATTCCAGCTCTGTTCTCACACAGGCTGCTACTACTACTTTGAGGAGGTGGGGCTTTGAGGCGATTTGGTGAAAGGAGACCGCGGTTTTGGGAAGTGTGATTGTAGATCCATTTTTTCTTGACTATCTATGGTTAGTAATTAATTAGTAGAAGTTGGGTGGGCTGTCTATAATGTGTTTGTGATGAACAACCTGACCCTAGGGTGAACGGCCGAAGTTTGGATTTTATTGATGTTGCTGCCATTGGTTACACACATATTATTGCACTCCTATTGTAATGCATTGTTGTTTTTTCAGTTCATTAGAAATACATAGATCAAATGACATATCAAAAGTTGCATATATAGTATACTAATTAATTAATTCAATATTTAACACTAAATTTCGTTATATGCATCGCGTAGATGGACCGAAGCTGGATGTACACTGACAATCGTGTGAGTGAAGAGTACATTAATGGTGTGTCTGGTTTTACAAGAGCTGCCGAGGAGGATATGTTGAATAAGGGGGTGGAATATATGTACTGCACATGCATTGATTGTGAGAATCTGAAGATGTTTAAGAACTGAGTGCAGATCGAAGCACACTTGGTTCGAAGGGGTTTCAAAAAGGGGTATACACGTTGGACAAGTCACGGTGAAGAGCAAATTATATAGGAAGGTAATAATAACAACATCGCCGACGAAGTCAACGATATACCGCCCGATGATGTCGATTGTGGTTCCGATTCGGATAGGCTATATGATGATAATCTGGATCAGATGCTTCATGATGCAGAAGGGAACTGTGATGAGAGAGAGTATGTTAAATTCTGGGGCTTGATGGAGGACTCGAAGAAACCTTTGTTCTTAGACTTCAAGTATACTGCTCAAACGGCAGGTTGGGCGAGCTTGAAAAGCCTACTGAAAATCTTCAGTTCGATCGGCTGGCTCGGCTCAAAAGCGTTTTCCTATTAAAAAATATTATTTTATTTTTTTGGAATAAAAAATTATTTTTAATTCATTTTAGGATTAAAATAATAGATTTCCATTTTTAAAATTATTTTTTTGAATTTCGGGCCCGACTGGGCTTCTTTCAAGGGAATTGTCCCAAGTCAGCCCAACACATCGGGCTCGGCCGCCGCCATGAACAGTCTAATCGCAAGCCGAATACACAAGGTTGCCATCCGTGCTTGAACTGGTGAAATTGAAGGCAAGCAACAGTTGGTCTGACAAGAGTTTCACGGCGTTGTTAAGTCTTTTAGCGGATATGCTTCCGGAGGGAAACGAGTTGCCCAAAACCACCTACAAAACCAAGAAGGTTCTTTATCCATTGGGAATAGAAGTAGAAAGAATACATGCATATTTGAATGACTATATCCTCTATCGTAAAGAGTATGCAAACATGTTTGTATGTCCGGTATGCAACACATCCCAATACAAAGCATAAGAATCAATCAGATGACGGCGAGGGAATTGAGGTGAAGAAAGGACCTCCTGCTAAGGTGACGTGATATCTTTCTATAATTTCCCGTTTGAAGCAGTTTTTTGCAAACTCAAAGAAGGAAAAACTGTTGCATTGGCACTCGGAGGAGCGTAAAAATGATAGAAAGCTAAGACACCCTAATGATTCCGCCTAGTAGAGAAACATCGATAGGAGGTTTGCATACTTTGGTGCAGAACTGAGGAATATAAGGTTTGGATTGAGTACGGATGGAATGAATCCTTTCGGTAATATGAGCAGCCGACATAGCACTTGGCCTGTGACTTTATATATCTACAACCTTTCTCTTTGGTTGTGTATGAGGCGAAAGTATATTTTATTGTCGATACTTATACAAGAGCCAAAGCAACCTGAGAATGATATTGATGTGTACCTAGCACCATTGATGGAAGATCTAAAAATACTGTGGATCGAAGGGGTACAGGTATGGGATGCGTACAAATGAGAGAACTTCACTTTACGCTCCTTATTGTTCTGCACTATAAATGGTTATCCTGCCCTTGCTAACCTATCGAGCCAGAGTACAAAGGGGCCAAAGCCTGTACTCGCTGCTTAGATGATACTGAGAGTGTGTGGCTGAAGCACTCGCACAAAATCGTATACATGCGTCACCGTAGGTTCCTTCGGAGGGCTCACCTATACCATAGGATGAAGAAACAATTCGATGGAGAGAAGGAGGACAGTTCAGCTCCAAGGTATTTAAGTGAAAAAGAGATCTATGATATGGTTAAGAATTTAGATGTTGTGCTCGAAAAGGGACATAAATCGAGGACCCGTGAGAAAAACATCTGGAAGAAGAGATCAATATTTTGGGACTCACCTTATTGGGAGCACCTAGAAGTTTGCCACTGCATCGATGTCATGCATGTAGAGAAGAATGAATATGACAGCTTGTTTGGTCTCTTACTGAACATTCGTGACAAAACAAATGATAGTGTCAACACACGGCTTGACTTGGTTGATATGGACTTCAAACCTGAGTTAGCACCGACAAAGACCAATAATGGACGAACGTACCTTCTCCCTACTTATTACACTCTGTCCAAGGCCGAGAGAACTGAACTGTGCTAGTGCTTGCATGGTGTGAAAATTTCATCTGGTTACTCCACCAACATAAAGAAACTTGTTTCGATGGAATATTTGAAGTTAATTGGCATGAAGTCTCATGATTGTCATGTGCTGATGACACAGATGTTCCCTGTTGCAATTAGAAGTATTTTTCCGATCAAGGTACGAGAGACAATCATGTGGCTGTGTTATTTCTTTAACACAATTACTTAGAAGGTCATCAATCCCGAAGGACTAGATGCTTTGCAGGACGAGGTGGTGATGACTCTATGTCATCTTGAGATATATTTTCCTCCGTCAATTTTTGATATCATGGTCCATCTCATTGTTCACATTATGAGGGAGATAAATATGTGTGGGCCTATGTTCGTACGTAGCATGTACCCATTCGAGAGGTTCATGAGAATTCTCAAGTCCTATGTACGGAATTGATCTCGGCTAGAGGGCAGCATCGTCGAAGGTTATGCAACTAAAGAGGTCATTGAGTTATATGTCGATTACATGGCTCAGGTCGAACCGATAGGTGTGCCTCAATCTCGCCATGAGGGGAGGCTCGAGGGTATTGGGACCATCGGAAGGAAAGTAATCACTCCAGATATCGATGCGTATGCTCAAGCCCATTTCATGGTCTTGCAACACATGACTGAAGTGTCCCTGTATATCAACCAGCACAAGGACGTGCTTCGGCAACAGAATCTGGAGCAACCGGATGTTTGGATCACGAGACAGCACAACAGTCGGTTCAACCAATGATTGAAGGAGTGACTCGCTAGGAAATCATCAAGTGATATGCTGACATGGTTGGCAAAAGGGCCAACATTTACAATTGTGACATAGCGAGAATACGACATAAATGGGTACACATTCTATACGCAGCTCAGGATATAAAGAACACTAACCAGAATAGCGGTGTCCGCATATATGCGTTCAGTACCGATGGGTTGAGGAGCTCCTACTATGGGCTCATAGAGGAGTATTGAGAGCTCGACTACGTGCTTTTCAAGATCCCCCTATTTGGGTACCGTTGGGTCCATCTCTGAAAACATCTAGGTCCCCAATAATGGTTTTAGTAATTAATGTCAACAATGTTTAAAGGACTAACTTGTGCTCTACGATGTGTTAAGGACTAGTCCCAGAAGATGAATGATGACATGAAAATGGCAATGCAAAGATGATAAACATCGACTTGGCTCAAGCAAAGGTATCATAAGAATTAAGAATTCCTTTTGTGTTTGAAGGAAAGATCTTGGTGTAGGCTAGATGATTGTATTTGTAAGAGGATGTTGTAGTATAAAGAGGATCTATTTTGTGCCATCTTGATCAACTAGGTGTCATGCATTGTATTTTTTTGCTTCTGGAAAACTGTTCAGAAAAATCGGTTAGACCGCAAGTATTGAGCGGTGTTACCACAAGTCAGTAATCCCGGATTTACATGGCGGTTTGTATTTTCCAGAGAGCTTGTTTTGAATGGTTTTTCTTGAAACCCCAATTGTCGGTATGATCGTTGTGTATGAGCGGTATTACCGCAAGTCGGTAATACCGATACAAGTAGCGGTACGTTTTTAACAGAGAACATGTTTTGAGGGTTATTCTTGAATCTTGGAAACCGGTAAGACCGCAAGTGAAAAGAGGTAGTACTGCAAGTCGGTAGTACCGAAATCTATTGGCGGCATGTTTTTAAAGAGAGGTTCTCGTAGACACTGGTCGTGAACAGTGGTCGTAGACCTGGTCGAGGACCAATCGGTATAACCACATTTGTTCAGTGGTATTACGCATGGTGGTAATACCGATCTTTCTGGCGGTATCTTTTTCTAGAGAGTGTGTTTTCTTGAGATTTTCTTGAGCTCTGGAAATCGGTAGTACCGATATAGCTGACCGGTATTACCATTATGCGGTAATACAGTTTTTAGTTGGTAGAAGTCTCGCAACACCTTTTCAACGGCTATGTCAGGTGCATTTAATGAACAACAGTCGACCGTTGAGAGTCAGCTGCGGTATTACCGGGCTTTAATGGTGGTATTACCGCAAATGTTGATTTCTTCAGGATTTTGACTCTAACAGCTAGTTTTTGTTGGTGAGGGTTATAAATACCTCCCCATTTGCCTGCAGCAAAAGTGGTTGAGCATATTCACTCTCATTGAATACTCTTGAGCTTTTAGACACTCTCTACTACTCATTTGCTTTGAATTCCCATTTTGAGGTAGTTGAGAGCATTCAAGTGCATTGCATCCTTAGTTGATCTTGTTGGCACTTGATTCTTCCTCAAGCAAACACTTGGTCTATTACTCTTGGTACTTGTTGGCACTTGATCTTGTTGGCACTTGATGCACCGTGAACTCTTCAAAGAAGTTTGTGAAGAGTCCCTACATCGGTTTGTGATTGATATTGTGCTCACCAACTCCAGAGCGAAGGAAGAGCCACTCTAGTGATCGAGGATTGATGCTTAATTTGTGGAGCCAACTTGATTGGTTCAAGCTTCCTAAACGTGGACTAGTGAAGACCGGCAAGTCTTCGATACCACGGGAAAAACTTCCTTGTCTCCTCTGTGGTTTATTCTTGTCTTTACTCTTCTGTATTTACATTTCTAGCAATTTATTTGTGTAGAATTATTTAGCTAAAATTGTATCTAGTTTAGACATAGTTCATACTTTGTCAATTAGTCGAAAAGTTTAAAACCTCCTATTCACCCCCCTCTAGTCGGTTATCCTTGATCCTACAATATCCCACAGGTGAAGGTCGACAAGTACGATGTCACTACCATGGACCTCGAACGTGTCATATACAAAGATAAACCATTCGTACTCGCTAACCAAGTTGTTCAAGTCTTCTATGTAACCGACCAGGGAAATAAGAAGGGCCACGTAGTTTTTCATAGAAAAAAGAGGATTGTTGGAGTTAAGGATGTAGTAGACGTGGAAGAATACAATCAATTTGACGAGTTGCCTCCTTTTAGAAACGACATAAGGGTTGAGGAAGAACAACATGACAAAACAAGCTACATACGCGTTGATCATCTTGAAGGGCTAATTTTCAAAAGAAATAAGCAAGTGGAATGATGAATGAAATGTTTATGTGTCACATATTCTGAATAGTTAATTTAATTCATTTGAGTTAATTGATTTGTGAAATGGATTTGCTTATTTTTGAAATGAATGTGAATTGGATGTATACATGTACTTGTATTTCTGCTAGTTTTAGAGAGGCATGACTAGAATTTTCTGAGGCTAGCTACTAATCAGAAATATATTTAGCAATATAAAAGAATATCACAGATGGTTTCTTCGGAAAAACCGTCCATGATAAGCTATCACAGATGGTTTCATCTACAAACCGTCTATGATACATCAGCTATCATAGACGGTTTCATCTATAAACCATCTATGATACATCAGCTATCACAGATGGTTATTTATTAGAACCGTTAGTGATGTGTATCTATCACAGATGGTTCTAAAATAAAAACTGTATGTGATGTACAACTCTATTTATATTCGGACTCTAGGGTTTGCCCGCGCCCCCACTCAAACAATTAAGTTTATGTAACTCTCCCTCCTCCCCCGAGCCCGACGCGCTTCCTCCGTTGAGACCGCCGCCTCCTCCCCGAGCACAAGCTGTCGTCTACTCGAGCCGGGCGCCCCTCCTTCCCTAAGTAGGCGTGCCTCCTCCCCGAGCCCGTCTCCTCCTCCCCGAGCACGCGTCACCTCTTCCTCCCCCGAGCTCGATGCGCCTCCCCTTCGACACCATCCTGCTGCTCCGGTGCTCCTTGCTCATCCTTCTCCTCGACACCCAAAGGTAACCGATACAATATGGTGGGCTTGAGATGAATGCTCTGTGATGATAATAGTCTTGTACTGAAATTGTTTTGATAATCTGGTTTGAACTTGAGGTCTAATTGGAATGCTTACTACTGTTGATCGATCTTTAGCATTTAGTCTGTTACTTTCGGTTGGTTAATTGGTTGAACCACTAGGCCGAAAGTATTATTTGTTGTCTTTTGTTTAAAGATCATATTGGCAGATAAGTAAAACACTATTTTAGAGCTCAAAGTTTGAATTAATATTGTCAAATTCAATTAATGAAGAGTATAGACTGAAGTAGTAAGAAGGCCAAGATTAAATCTTGTGCAACTCTACATCTGAGAGCAATATCAAAATGTTAAATTTTAGCTTTATGCTGATTTCATTTGTTCACATGATGTTTGTGTTGAGCATATTATTCCTTTTAAATGACTTGGAGGATTTACACGTTTATATGTCAATTATGTCATTATATTGGTCTTAATTTCTTCCCCACATATCCTAATTATCTATTAATTGGTGTGTATACCCATACACATAGAGAATCTTATGATAATATGTTCATGAGTGCGAACTTCTATTTCTTGTGAAGATGTCTTCCGCTCATTTTTTGTCATCGTCGCCTCAAGCGTCTGATGCGCCGTCCTCTGAAAATCCAAGCGGGACAGAAGAAAAGGAATATAAAAAAGGCTCGAAGCTGATTTACCATCACGGAGGTCGATCCAGCGTCTGGGACCCCTCTCAATCCTCCCCGAGCAGCGTCTGCATTTCGGAGAATAGTCGGAATAGTTGCACGGGAAAGGGTCAAGATCACCTACGAATCGTGGAAGAAGTTGACTAAAGATCAGAAAGGTGAGCTGGTGACAGATATTTTTCGATCACTTGAGATCCCAGAACAACACAAGGCTTCTATGCGATGACATGTGTTGCTAGCGCGTGCAAAGTGTGGAAGAACTTCAAGAGTACGCTTATCAAGAAATACATGGAGAAGGATCTGACGCCCTTCCAGAAGTATCCGTTCGTGGAAGAGTACTGGCAAAACTTTATGGCGAAGAAGACGACAAATGATTTTAGGAGTGCAAGTGTGGTGCATAGGGTCCTCCAAGCAAAAAACACGCACCCTCACAGACTCGGCACCATTGGGTATGCGGGCAAAATCCCGCAATGGAGGGAGTAGGACGAGCGGGCAAGCCGTTGGGATGCCTCCTCGCCATTTGCCGAGATCCCTGATGAGCGCACCAAAACTGGCTAAGAGCGAGGTCATCTACCGTGTCTTCGGGGCCATCTCCTTTCCAAACCCCGCGGACGAAAAAATGTCCCAACACTTGGTAAGATATCGAACTACCTATTTGTAATTACTCCATAACTTCATAGAAAGTGAAATAACATGTCGGGATATTGCAGGAAACTCTTAGTGCATAGTGTTCCCAAGGCTCATTCCAGGCAGTCAAGGAGAGAGATATACTCTCCGTGGCCCTGGGAAACATTGAGAACCCGAGTCACACGAGAGGCCAAGGTCTTTATGTTCTATGGAAACAGGGATTCTCAGAGGACTTTGAAGTGCACTGGAGTAGGAAGAGAGCCAAAGCCGAGTGCGATGCACGACTACAATAGGAGATTTGTGAATCCCTCATAGATGAGATCACCGAATCCCTCAGAGTTGAGATCACTGATCGCGTTAGAGATGAGATGC
The DNA here is from genome assembly GCA_036346255.1 of Ampelocalamus luodianensis. Classification (NCBI taxonomy): domain Eukaryota; kingdom Viridiplantae; phylum Streptophyta; class Magnoliopsida; order Poales; family Poaceae; genus Ampelocalamus; species Ampelocalamus luodianensis. The sequence goes on from CM070628.1 coordinate 9,742,807, forward strand.
GATGGTAGATAGAGAGCCTTGAGGATAGGCTTAGAGGAAATCAGTTGCAAGCCCCGCCCCTACTATGCTAGCCAGCCCCCCAACCGTGCGAGTAGCTACGCGTCCAACCCTATCAATGATAGATTTCCTGTCGATGACATCACGGTAATAATTATTATCTCTGGAATGCTGATCTATTGATAGGCCTGTTCGAGTAGCTAATTTTGTATCGTTATATAGTTGGCTATGAAGTGCAAGCCCTAAGTAAGACTTGGCACCGTTGCCTTGGACGCTGCTTGGGGCCAGGCGTATCCATCTGGTGTCGGGGCCTTAATGCACGGTGTAAATCCAGCGTCGGGTTTCGTAAAAGTGAATGTGGACGGTGTTCAGGACAACTTCGAGGTCGTCTCGCTGTAGATACCCCCAAACGATGAGGTTGTGGCTCTAGGGTAAGCCATTGGAACATTCATCCAGTGGCCCAAGAGGGACATCTGCTTGGAGCTATCTACTCTGGTGTCAACTTCACAGAAATATTCTGCAACGGTGCCAAGTCCACAGGAGCTACCTGCACTGGAGCTACCTGCATCAGAGTTACCTGCACTCTATTGTAGTCTTTTCTTCCTTTGCAATAGCTAAGGCTAACTTTTTGGAATCACGTATGTCATTCGCCGTGTACTTTGCTAAAAGAGGGAAATCCAAGGGAAGGATCCTGCGACACGATCTCAATTTCCTGGTATTCACTAGTACACATTAATCCTATATATCACTTCGTAGTAATGCCTCTCGAACTAACTAATTCTATTTTTGCGGTGCCACCAGCAGTCGTCGCCCAGCAACACCTGTGGATACTATGTTTGCTACAACATAGAACTACTCATCGGTTCTGTGATGACCAATGATCCTCAGGTTTGTCAATCTTGCAATATTTATTTTATACCTATCAATTTATATATGCACGAATTTAATCTTTCTAGCGACAGGTTGCGAGCATCACTACAACTGCGTTGGAACATGGCCAGCTCATAAATATTCGAGGACAGTTTGCGTCATTCTTGAACCATGAGGTCATAAATCCAGATGGGAAGTTCCACAATATTGTAGATCATTGAACTTGATTGAGATAAGATTAAACTTAATGGTACATATGTGTAAATATTCATAAATGGTTAATTGTAGTTCTTTTAAGTTAATTGATTTGTGAAATGGATGTGCTTATTTCTGAAATGAATGTGAATTGGATGTATACATGTACTTGTTGTGTTTCAGCTTGTTTCAGAGGGCATGACTAGCATTCCTGAGGCTAGCCAATAAACAAAAATAGATTTAGCAATACAAAAGAATATTACAGATGGTTCCTTAGAATAAAACGTCTGTGATACATCAATATCACAGACACTATCACCGACGGTTTTATCGACAAACCATCTGTGATATATAAGCTATATATCAAACCATCTATGATACATCAGATATCACATACATTTTTATCTACAAATCGTTTGTGATAGTTGACTATCACAGACAGTTCTGAGTTAATAACTGTTGTGATAGTCTGCATCACAGATGGTTGGAAAACCGTCGTGGTGACCTCATACCATTGCTGACCCATAAACTCAGATGACTCACGAAACCGTCTGTGATGACATTTTTGAACCATCTGTAAATACCTTTTCTATAGCAGTGATACCAGGCTTGTGGTAGAACGATATGGCTCAGTTCAATGACACATAAAGTTAAGTACTTAATTGACCAGAGCGAGACTGCCAATACTACACTAAGTCACAAAGATTCACACAACACCCTCACAAAGTCCACCAATTCACAAAGCACTTCCCACTCGCCCTAGTCTCAATCTTTTCTCACCCTGTTGATTAAGCGCAACACATGCCATCAACTGGCGATAACATAAAACACACAACTTTTTACAAAGACATTCCATAGCCACTTAGTCAAATATGAGTTTAACATTTCAAAATGATATCAATGACCTATTGCAAGGCTAAGCATACTAATCGTGTCTAACCAACCATGTTGGTGTTATGATAATACCAACTAGTGGTTTAACCAAGCTAGAGTGACAAATGATCATGACAATACAATTAACAAGGTGTGTATAAATCAAGTAGGTTGTATAACTAATCCCAAAATAAGTAAACCATTTGATATATAATTGAATTAGCATGCAATAATTTGAATCAAAATAGATTTGTAAAATTGGGTGCAATATGATCAAAGTACAACTTGCCTGGCTATAGCAACATTGCTATTCTTTTATCTTCTGTCTTCGACTTCTTTGACCTTCAACTCCTTTGAACGATTTCAAAACATGAATGTCTAACAAGAGAGAAAGCGCAAATACAAATAAAATTTAAAAATATAAATCAAATAAACTCTAAATTGAAATTTAATGGTATTGGAAGGTGGGGCTTGATTTTAAATGAATTTATAAACTCGAACAGGTTCAATCGGAGTTCGTATGAGAAAGAACGAGCTCTCGGAAGTTTCATCGCGAAAGAAAATACTTAAAAAGAAAAGGGAGAGAGAAACTGACAGGTGGGGCCGAAGGAGTATTCTTGGAATCTTTATTTTTGGGATTTTTGGGAAACCGAGAGAATGACATGTGGGACCCACAAGATAAAAAGGCATTTTTGGAATTAAAAGAATTCTAAAAAAGGAGTGACTGACATGTGGGCCACTAGTCCATGGACCATGTCCACAGAAAGGTGCTAGTCCATGGTGGACTAAGCTCACGCATCTGGATTGACCACAGTTGACTTAACATGCGAGTCCCACATGTAAGTGAGAGAATTAGGGTTAGGCTTGGTGTGCCACGTAGGTGATGACGAGGCGAAGATGGAGCTGAGACGACGGGTGACATGGCGACAATGTGGCATCGGCGGCGGTTGCGCTTGGGTTTTGATGGCTCCCTAGCGCTAGTGACCATGGCGGATGCAGCGATGGCGAACATGGTGACGCGGATGCAGTGGTGAGGCCGAGCGTCAATCGCTGACGGCGAAGAGGAAGGCGGCGACGCAAGCTCGGTCGTCGTCGGCAATGAGGTTCCGGAGGGTGTTATGCGAAGAAGTGTGCATGGGGAAGAATGTGGCACGGAGAACACGGTGGTGGAGAAGATGAAGGTGGAGGCTTACCGGTGGTGGCGGAATCGGGCGGCGAAGGAGGTCGGCCGGAGATGGAGAAGACGACTGCGATCGGCGCGAACACGGAACGAAACACGATATGACGCGAGCAAATTAGAGAGGAACTCACCGATGTGATGGGGAACACGAAGTCAAGATTTCGGCAATCATGGGAACGACCGGAGGCGGTGGAGAAGAAGGTGGTGCCGACAATGTGGTGCTCGGGAGCTCCAACCGGTGGGCGCAAACGGTGGAGGACGACGAGGCGAAGCCAGTTGCGAAGGGACTCGGATCGTGGAGCGGTGACGGGGGAGAAACGAGTGCGACAAGGTGGTGCCGGTTCTGGAGAAGAAGGCTGGGGCGATGGCATTTGGCGGCGTTCCAGGTGACGATGGTTATGGCACGGAGGTGACAGGGTGTTGCGAGTGCGGAAAACGAAGATGGTTGCGCTTTTATAGCCTCGAGGCGGCGGCGGTGTACGGGACATAGACACCCAGGGCGGCAGCGGTAGCGTGCCCACATCGCACACGTGCGTGGCGACTGGCTAGCAGGTGGGGCTATCGTACGGGCGACTGTGTCGCCCGACTGACAGGCGGGGCTGAAGCGGGTTGATGGGGCTTGGAGCGAGGCTGCAAGCGGGGACAGGCCGGGGTTAAGGTGGGTCGGAGGAAAGAGAGAAAGGTGGAATGGGTCGAGCTGATTCGGCCTATGAAGGAAAAAAGAAATAGAAATGATTTTTGGATTAAAAAAATACTAGAAATTCAAATGAGTATAAATAAATACCAAACGAATTTAGAAAATTCCAAGAAAATTTATGAAAATACAAGGAACCCAACTACACTGTTTTGATTTAATTGATATTTATATTAATCATATTAAATTGTTTTAATTTTGAAAATTTTCAATTAAGCTTTATTAGTTCAAGAAGAATTGGTGAAATTTTTCGAGAACCTAAACTACACAAAAAAGATTTTTTGAAACTCAAAAATTCAGATGTTACGTTAAGTGGTAACTGAAATCCTGTAATCGTTATAACTGAAACATGAAAACAGGCAAAAAAAAAAAACTGTCTAATTCTCTCCGGGACAAAAGGAAGTGAACGGACACATGTTCCTGACAAGGAACTGTCGAGAGTGTATGACTGGGCAAATATGTGTGTGTGTGTGTGTCTGGACGGAGTAGGAATCGCACAAAGTGGTATTCAAAGTGGTCCAGTTCTGTGCCACATGTTAGTGCATGCACACCTTGAGCTAAGCTCAACCGGCACAGAATCTTCTCATTCCTTAACCGACTTTGGACTCACACAAAGCATCTTTTTGCTCTTTGACTGACTAAATTTGTGACTGGCACATACTCCTTTCATTCCTTAGGCCTTACATACATGTTCAAACTTAGAACAGCTTGGCTAGATTTGGTCGAGTGCACACCTTGAGCTAAGCTCAACCGGCACAGAATCTTCTCATTCCTTAACCGACTTTGGACTCACACAAAGCATCTTTTTGCTCTTTGACTGACTAAATTTGTGACTGGCACATACTCTTTTCATTCCTTAGGCCTTACATACATGTTCAAACTTAGAACACCTTGGCTAGATTTGGTCGAGTGCACACCTTGAGCTAAGCTCAACCGGCACAGAATCTTCTCATTCCTTAACTGACTTTGGACTCACACAAAGCATCTTTCTGCTCTTTGACTGACTAAATTTGTGACTGGCACATACTCTTTTCATTCCTTAGGCCTTACATACATGTTCAAACTTAGAACACCTTGGCTAGATTTGGTCGAGTTTTTGGATGATTTGGCGTGATTTTGTTTCGTTTTAGCAAAACTAGCCATCGGTCGATCGAAAATGCAAATTTGGCACCGCGATAGGTTAGACAAGCACCGCGTATCATCTGTAGAGCATCGGTACCGCGACAGGTTGATGCCGCGCTCTCAGACTGCTGCAAGTACCTGTCACGCTCTAGGACCACTACGTATAGGAACCTGCCAAACTCTCAATCAGCTGCAGGTACGTGCCGCTGTGAATCTGTCACGGTCCCAACAGACTACAACTCCTACCGCACTTCCAGACCGCGACAGGTTTGCTGCCGCACTGCCACCTCACTCTTACCGCGCTTGGTGACCGGTGCTGTGGTGGGAACGTTTTGCCGTGCTTCCAAAGCGTTGTATGTGCCACGGGACACCCACCTAGCCTGTCGCGGTGTCAGATTTGTAATTTTAGTCATCCGAGAGATAGCTTTGCTAAAATGAATGAAAACACGCCAAAACAGCCAAAGGCTCAGGTTTGGTAAGGGTCAACCATGGGTCTTCCAAATGTTATTTGTACAAAGTAGGCATGCACTACATTTTCTACGGATCCTTTGAACCAACAACTGTCACCCTTTCCGCTGAATAGTGCCATCTGAACAATGTATGGTCAGTGGTCACATAGGACTACCTAGCATTCAAAGTCGAATAGGAACATTGGAAAGACCAAGACAAGTTATCACTTTCTCTGAAGAAAGTGGGAAAGGGCTTCCACAGTTTGTTGTTTATCAGGTATTTCCCTCGTACGAACGACTTCTTACAAGAGTGTTACGCACAAATGGGAGCCTATATGGCTCACGTGTCAGTAAATATTCGCGCAAATCATTCGTACATGCACTAGCACAGTAGCACTCTTTGTAAACTGCAGCACAAATTTTGAGTGTCATACTCATACATCAAATGACGAATCACGTAGGTTCTCGTAAATTACAAGCTGGCAGACCGTTAAGTTGTTGATGTTCTTCTTCGGATACCGCGATCGTAAGAATTGTTAAGTAAAGGAACTTTACTAATATAGCAACAAAAGCAGAGATTAGATGCTATATATCATGGTCTTCCAAAGAGATTAGATGCTACGTAATCACTGCAGTCTGCAGAAGCACAACTCGTTCGGCCACGTTAGTTGTAGGGCCCATGTTTGGTAAAGATACCTCGAGGGTTCCATCGTTTTCGTTGAAGTAGGAGTAGATCGTTAGTCTTCTCTCTACAATTTACGCTTTTGCGTGAATTATTCGATGCATAAAACTCAAATCTTTTATATGCTTGATTCGTTAGGAGTTAGATTATTCAAGCTTGCTTGATTCATTAGGCGTTCCTTGGTAAGGCATATACCTAATAAAAATTCTACGGAAGCCTTAAAAAATTGATGTCACACTATTGTATATGTCCCTAAATCGTATACATGTTTATCTTTTTAAATTTGCATTATTTTTAAGATGAGCACTTGAGAGCCTAAAATTTCACATAATACAACTTTGGTCCTTCTTTCCCCTTATACTGTTGTAGTTGGACCAAACTTCTCTACTTGCTAGTTAGTTGTATCTGTACCTATCGAATTCAATAGTGACCGAATGACATCTGGACCACATCTTTCACCGGGATTTTATTCCCCACGAGCTATGGCTCGACCGAGATGGCGTGGGTCAATGACGCTCAAGGTAGCGAACCATTTGTTTTCTAACCCTATATTAGTTCACTACATGTGTTTCGTATTGTTCATATAAAAAAAATCAAGAAAAAGGGTAACATTTTTTCACACAAATTCTTTTCTTCTTAATGATTGGGTGATAGCTTAGTGACGGAGACGTGGGGAGCATCCCACCCGTCTGGGTTCAATACCTGGATCGACCAGTGCGTCTCACCTAAATAATTTGGATATACACATGTGTGCGAGCACCTATATTTCCAGTGATGCCTTATGGCTTCCAAATTTTCTTGCATGTGTAGGGGACACACGTGCGTGTGTGGTGTGAGTTAGGTACGAGTGTGGTGTGCGTCCGCATTGTACCCTCTTAAAAAATATTTTCTTCGTTTCTATTTTTGTTTTTGTTATAAAAATCTTCACGTGTGGTACTATTTATGCTAAGACCTATCTATTTATTTTGATTCCCTTCTTATATTTTAATCTTAAAACACATCCATTATATCTTATCTTTTGAGTTTAAATATATTTCCTAATAACATATAATGGTTGTGATTTTTAATCATAAGCTAGGTCCACCAAATTAATTAGTAGCTGGATTTCGTTTTTGAGAATTTCTAACATGTGTTTATTTTTCTTGTAGCATCCAATGGTTATAAGCTATCAATCATAATTAGGGTTCACCAAACAAAGGACCATATATTTTTTTTTTTTGTGAGAATTTCTAAACTATTTATCTTTTTTTCTTAGCAGCCATAAACCATCCGTCAATGACCATTAGTATATAATAGATTTGAGCCGTTATAAGTTGGGTTCACGAGATAGATGACTGGATCTTTCTGGTTAATATAGGAGTTTCCTCGGAGTGCATAATCAGCATTGGTTTAATGTTTTTTAAAAATATTTTTGGAATTTAGGTTTCAAATTCATTTACAAATCAAATCTCTAATCATGCTTTAATTTTTATTCCAAATTTGCATGTTTTTTAATCATACTGTCGTGTCTTTCTTTTTGGTTTTAAGCTAGAATTCGTGCAAAAATCTATTTTCTATTTTATCTTAATTATTATTCTAAAATTTGGTTTTTAGGGATTTATTTTGGAATTAGTATGGAAATCAAATTGATATTTTTTTTATTTCGAATTTTAGTTCATTTGGATTACACTTGACGTGAACTCTTTCTTTTGATTTGCTAATTTTTTATTTAATTATTATTCCGTTTTAGTTGTTTATGGATGTTGCTTTGGAAGTCGTATGGAAATCAAATTATTAATTTTTATTTCAAATTTCTCTTAGTTTGGATTGTGCTAGATATAGACTCTTTCTTTTAATTTGAGTTGTTATAACTCAGATCCGCTAGATGAATGGCTAGATATTTTCTCTAAGTGTATAATTAGTATTGATATAGATAGATTTTTTATATCTCCAAGTCAACTATCAAATCTAATCCTTTAAAATTAGGACCCACCAAATTAAGGACCGGATATTTTTCTTTTTTTTATAGAATTTCTAATATTTTTTTTCTTATCAATTCTATGAAATTGTCATTGACTCCGAAAGATTGTACCCTTTTATGTTCCTACTGCCTTTGTTCCGCCCCCAGCTACATTCTATGACTCACTCCCGCACGCTGAACCCTTATATATAAGCACATCCATCACTCTTGGAGCAGGTGACTAAGTATAGAGTAGAACTACTTTACTGTATATATTCACTATACTAGACACATCATCGTCTCTAATTTTCCATGGAGGCACTCTTCACCGCCGGCAACAACAACGGCGGCGACGACATGAAGAAACAACGGTGCCGCCGCCGCGGCGATGTCCGGAATCACATTTTGGGGCGTATTTTGTGCGCCCTCTGCTGTTGCAACTGTCCAGAGACCAAGTGAGCGCTGAGCAACCATACTGCTGCACCTATAACAAGATGTGAGAGCTTTCATCAACAATATGAATCAATCATCTAATACTCTATGGTACTTTTGTACTAATCATGAATTACTAGCACTAGGCTAGAAGGTTGTATGTCTTCTACATATAGGTTTTTATGTTCGGAATTCGGATAAATAATAGTATGTAGTCGTATGGGCTTGATGTGGCATCTATGATTTAGTGTGCACTTTTTTTTTTCTTACGTTGCATAATGTGATCTGAATATGTGTGGTGTCTTTAGTCCATTCTTTTGCCTAACTAGTGTTTTGTTTAGATGCACCGTCTTTATGAAGGGTTTATTCCGATTCTAAAGCATTAAACACTTTCGGTATCAATCGTACGATAATGGTAATAATGGATACTCATTTTCTAATGTTCGCCCGGGAGATTCTGCAAGGTAGAACTGAGTGTCAATTGGGCTAGGCCGCCTGAAGACATTTCACACCACAAAGATTACAGGCCACAGCCGTGTAGGGTCAACTCTGGCCGTCGAATGTTGGAACCTGCGGCAGCCCTAACCATGAGGAAGATGATCACACACAAGACACAATGATTTGTTTACACGGTTTGGCAAAGCCTACGTCCCTAGAAACCGAATCAAGACGGCTCCGTCCGTATGAGAAATTTCTTTTCTTATCATGATTGGAGTTACAAGAGGTTAATTAGTGATATATATTTATATCCCGGTTATATGGTTCAACTCGGATTCCTAGTACGTACCACAGAGGGCTTTGTCCCCCGCACTCCCAACCCACAATATTCCGTAAGTCCATACAACCGCGTCTCTCCCATGTAGAGTTGTGTCTGGAAAGCATACACTCCATTCCTGCTTTCCACACAATCTCTTTCTTTAATCTTGCCATATACGAGCCATACACAACATCAACTATCATCAAGACATAAATTGCAAAGCTCATACTGGTCCTAAACAATGGGATATATTACAGAATATGTGTTCAGGTTTCACTACTACAGAAAACCCCATCACAGACGGTTTGAAATCGTCATCACAGACGGTTTTTGAACCGTCTGTATTTGTATGTCTGTGATAACAGACGTATCACAGACGACTCAAAAACCGTCTATGATATGTCTGCTATCACAGACGATTTTATTTACAATCCGTCTGTGATATATACTATATCACAGACGTTTCTTTTTACCAACCATCTGGGATATCCGATATATAAAAAACGGTTAGTAAATAGAACCGTCTGTGATATGTCGGCTATCCTGTACGGTTGGTAAATAGAACCATCTGTGATATACATATATCCCAGACGTTTCTATTTACCAACCGTCTGGGATAGCCGAATATGACAGACAGTTAGTAAATAGAACCGTCTGTGATAGCCAGCATATCCTTAACCATATCATACTAATTAATTTCAAATCTTCCATAGAAACAAGTTTCTTAATGCTGGCGGAGTAACCGGACGAAACTTTCACACCATGCAAGCTCTGGCACAGTTCATTTCTCTCGGCCTTGGATAGAGTGTAGCAAGTTGGGGGAAGGTACGTTCGTCCTTTATCGGTCTCTTTCGGTGCTAGCTCGGTCCTTATGTTCATATCAACCAAGTCACACCGTGCGTTAACATCATCCTTTGTTTTGCCACTAATGTTTAGTAAGAGACCAATCAAGCTATCACATACATTATTTTCCACGTGCATGACGTCGATGCAGTGACGAACTTCTAAACTCTCCCAATAAGGTAAGTCCCAAAAAATTGATCGCTTCTTCCAGATGTTGTTCTGACGGGTCCTTAGTTTACGTCCCTTCCCAAGCACAACATCGATATCTTTAACCATATCATAGACCTCTTTCTCTCTAAAAGCCCTTAGCGCTGAACCCTCCTCTTTATTTCCGTCGAATTGTTTCTTCATCTTGTGGTATGGGTGAATTCTATACAGTTTTGCGCGAGTTGTTAGCCATACACTCTCCGTATCATCTAAGCAGTGCGGACAGGCTTTGACTCCTTTTGTACTGAACCCCGACAGGTTACCAAGGGCAAAAAAATCATTGATGGTGCAAAACAACATGACGCGTAAAGAGAAGTTTTCTCGTTTGTACCCATCCCATACCTGTACCCCTTCGTTCCACAGTGTCACAAGATCTTCCAGTAATGGTGCTAGGAACACATCAATATCGTTCCCAGTTTGCTTCGGTCCTTGGATAAGTAGTGACATTAAAATGTACTTCCGCTTCATACACAGTCAAGGAGGAAGGTTGTACATACATAGATTCACAGACTTGGTGTTATGTCGGCTGCTCATGTTACCGAAATGATTCATTCCATCAATACTCAACCCTAACCTTATGTTCCTCGGTTCCGCACCGAACTCTTTGAAGCTCCGATCAAAGTTTCTCCACTTGGCAGAATCAGCAGGGTGTCTTAGCTTTTCATCTTTCTTACGCTCTTCTTAGTGCCAACGCAGCAATCTTGCATCCTTTGGTTCACAAATAAATGCTTCAAACGTGGGATCACAAGCAGATACCACAACATCTTAGTAGGGATTCTTGCTTCACCTTAGTAGTATTCTTACGCTTATATCGGGATGCTTTGCACATGGGATATATATACATGCCTGCATATTCTTTACGGTACAAGATACAATCGTTCGGACATGCATGTATTCTTTCTACTTTCATTCCCAATGGGCAAAGAACCTTCTTGGCTTAGTAGGTGGTACTGGGCAACACGTTTCCCTCTGGAAGGATGTCCGCTAGGAGACCTAACAATGCCGTGAAACTCTTGTCGGGCTAACCATTACTTGCCTTCAATTTCAGCAGTTTAAGTACGGTTGACAACCTTGTATATTCCGGCTTGCAGCTAGGGAACAAAGGTTTCCCCGAGTCCTCTATTAAGCGCTCGAATTTACAAAACTCTCTCTCTCACTGTAGTTCCCTTCTGCATCGCGTAGCATCTGATCCAGATTGTCATCATGTGACCTATCCTCATCAAAAGCACAGTCCACATCCGGCATAGTTGACTTCCTCAGCGATGTCGTCATTACTAACTTCCTGTATAATCTGCTTTTCACCGTGACTGGTCCAACATATATACCCTTTTTTGAAATCCCTTCGAATCAAGTGCCCTTCGATCTGCGCCGAGTTATTAAATATCTTCAGATTACCACAATCAATGCATGGATAGTACATAAATTCTATCTCCTTCTTCAACATATCCTGCTCGGTAGCTCTTTTAAAAACAAACACACTATTAATGTACTCTTGACTCACACGGTTCGCACCGTACATCCAGTTTCGGTCCATCTACACTATGCACGTATAACAAATTAGTAGTATTAAATTAGATTAATAAACTACAAATACGTTACTCCTCCTATTAAAGATTAACCTAGAGCAAATATAAAGAGTTAGTACAGATCGTTACCCTTGGAGCTCACGACGAAAATTCCAAATATCTCACGAGATTCCTGATGATCACCTTCTCCTTCTCCTCCCTTCCTCCTCTCTTTAGCTTCCACTACTACAGAAAACGTCATCACAGACGGTTCAGAACCGTCATCACAGACGATTCGGAACCGTCTGTGATAACTGGCGGTTATCACAGACGGTTAAAAAACCGTCTGTGATAAGTCACAACACAGACGGTTCTAGGTACCAACTATCTGTGATATCCACATATCACAGACGGTTTTAGTTACCAACCGTCTGTGATATCCACATATCACAGACCGTTCATAATTAACCGTATGTGATATGTGGATATCATAGATGGTTCTAGTTACCAACCGTCTGTGATATGTGGATATCACATACGGTTTAACAATCAAACCGTCTGTGATAGTTCTTTCAGCCTAACTAATTTTTTTTTTATTTTCGGCTAGCCTCAGGAATTGCTAGCCATGCCCTCTGAAAACAAGCAGGCAGAAAATAGATACATCACAGATGAATCAATCATCGACAACTCAAAGTGATCATTTATAACTCAAAATCAATTACAAACGAATATGTATCAAATATTGTCGCTAGAGTTACAATTGAATTACAACTATTCAAAGTGAATTATAACTATTCAAAGTGAATTACAATTAATGAATCAATTGTTTCAAGGTCGTTCAGCGGTGTTGATAGAGTAGTGAAACTCTCCGTCGGCGTCAATGATATCCGTCAGGATGAAGGTGCAGAGCCTTCCTCAAACATCCGAGATCTCTCTCTAAACGAGTGAATCTAAATCTATATTCAAGCCCTGTAACTAGCAAGAGTAAAGTAATAAGCACATATATTTAAATTTATAATTAGGAAATAATTATTGCGAGATTGACCAACCTCGGGATCCTTCAACTTAGCACTCATGAGAATCTATATATGATGGCAAACGTAGAATGCACATTCTTCTGCTTTTTGCTGGCGGCACTGCAAAAATAGAATTACATATATAGGTATAGTCAGTTCGAGACGCATTATTATGAAGTATGATATAGGATTATTGTGTTGTAGCACGTACTGAAAATCGCGTCCTGTTCATAATAAGAACCGTCTGTGATGAGGCACCATCACAGACGGTTCCAAAGGGAAGTCTGTATAAGTTCAACACAGACGGCTCCTTTGGAATCATTTGTGATAAGGCGTCCAGTATGACCTGTTTTGTAGTAGTGTTCCTTCTTTCATTCACCTCTCTAAGGTGGCGCAATGGGGGTGGTGGCTCAAAACGAAATTTGGTCAGAGGGTGGAGGTGCTAGGGGGCAGGGGGTCTGTCGGGCCTGATATTTATAGTGCCAGAATATCACAGGCGGTTCCATACAATAACCGTCTGTGATATAGAACATATCACAGATGCTTCTATAATAGAACCGTCTATGATATGCACCATATCACAGACGGTACTTTAAAAGAACCGTCTGTGATAGCGACGTCCGGACCTGGTGTTTGGGCGGCACAATCGAGATCTAACGGTCCATAATCGTTGCGCGTTTGGATGGTCCGAATGTTTCCGCTTGATCTGGACAGTTGATTTAAAATTGGACGGCTGGGCGCGTGAGTACGTTCGGACTGCCGAACGTGCGGCCCGTGTGGATCGTGCGATCTATATCGAACGGTCTTGAATGACTCTAGTTGATCTAAGTCTAATTAGGGTTGACTAAGATTTAAAACTAAACTGCCACTTTGACCTAGATCTTATAAATAGAAATAAATTTCCTAAAATCTTGAAATAAATATCACAGACGGTTCTATAATGGAACCGTCTGTGATAGCGACGTTGGACCTTGTGTTTGAGCGACCCGATCGAGATCTAACGGCCCATAATCGTTGCGCGTTCGGATGGTCGGAACGTTTTCGCTTGATCTGGACGGTTGATTTAAAATCGGACAGCTTGACGCGTGAGTACGTTCGGACTGCCGAACGCGCGCCCGTGTGGATCGTGCGATATAGATCAGACGGTCCTGAATGGCTCTAGTTGATCTAAGTCTAATTAGGGTTGACTGAGATTTAAAACTAAACTGCCACTTTGACCTAGGTCTTATAAATAGAAATAATTTTCCTAAAATCTTGAAATAAATATCACAGGCGGTTCTATAATGGAACCGTCTGTGATATGCACCATAGCACAGACGGTTCTTTAATGGAACCGTCTGTGATAGCGATGTTCAAACCCTGTGTTTGGGCAGCCCGATCGAGATCTAACGGTCCATAATCGTTGCGCGTTCGGATGGTCCGAATGTTTCCACTTGATCTGGACGGTTGATTTAAAATTGGACGGCTGGGCGCATGAGTACATTCGGACTGCCGAACGTGCGACCTGTGTGGATCGTGCGATCTATATTAGACGGTCCTGAATGGCTCTAGTTGATCTAAGTCTAATTAGGGTTGACTGAAATTTAAAACTAAACTACCACTTTGACCTAGGTCTTATAAATAGAAATAAATTTCCTAAAATCTTGAAATAATTAATAGGGCTTCCTGGGAAGGTCTAGTATTCACAAAAATTCTTAAACCTTACTTTTCATAATTAAATTTGTATAGTTTATATTCAAATCTAGAATAGGTCATTATATTAAGTTTAAATTTTCTGTAGGTGAAATATAGTTCCAAAATTTTGGTAAAAATTATATTAATTCATGATAATTATTCTAGTATTTGAATAAATTAGTTCCAGATGATGATCATAAGTTTTTATTCTTGTTTTCTTTTGGAGAGTTGGTTTAGGTTAAGGTTTAATCTTGTGATAAATCATTGATGGTGCAGAACAACATGGCGCGTAAAGAGAAATTCTCTCGTTTGAAGGTCTGTGATAAATACATAAATACAAATTAAAAATTTAGAATATTTGACATATTTTGATATAGATAAATGCAAATTCATATATACATAAAACCGCTAATTTTACGGCAAGTAGTTCAACACATGTGCAAAGAACTTGGTATACTCATGCCTAATACTATAGTCGCTGCTGTAGAAGATGACTTAGTCGTCCCACCCTTCCATCACGCTGCAACCGGTGCTCTTGCACTAGTGGCCATCCCCCAACAACGCCCACACCCAGCCCAACGGCCCGTCCATCTTCCACGTCGCCTCTTGGACAGCGTCCGCAGCAAGCCTCTGGCACCGCTTGCACTCCTAGTTGGTCCTCTTGGCCGTCTCGCACCCTCTGCCGGCTGGCTCGCCCTCGACCTAGCTAATGTAGTACTTCCCAACGTCGCGCGACTCGTCGGCCATGTAGAGGAGGAGGCCGAGCATGTAGGTCGCAGCCTTGTGGCCAGCGACGGTCGCCCGTTTGAGGCACACGAGGCCGCGCTGTATGTCCTGGTGTGCGAAGACAAATGGGAGGCCAATGATGAAGCAGGCCTCCGGGTTGCCGGCGCTGGCCAGGTGGTTGACGACGGCGATGTAGCGCCCGTTGTTTAGCCACTTCATCTCCTCCTCCCGCTCCAGCGCCTCACGTCTCCCCACGGCACCCTCCTTGCACGCCTTGTACATAGCCTTGCAACTCCAATATACGTACATATAAAATTCAAGATGTTAGAATAAATAGTAGTACGTACATATTTTTATAGGTATAGATATGTACGTACGTGGCTCGTAGGCTGCATAGGTCCGTCATGGGCTGAGGAGAGCTCGCGGCCATGCGGCCGACGATGTCGACGACGACATCGTGAGGAAGAGCGACGGCGATCACCGACCTCCTCACCTTGGTCCTCGCCGTCATGCTCTGCATGCTCACCTTGGCGATCGCTGCGCGTACGTATTCAATACCGTGAGACGAAGAGCGATGGGAGGTTTCATCTTCGGTGAAGGATGACCGGTCTTATAAAACTAGGAGTAATCGGCGCGTGAGACGAAGAGACACATGTAATGTTTGCGTGTGAGACGAAGAGACGCAGCGCGCGGGAGCCGAAGCGGATTGAACATATCCTAGACACTTCCAACCACGAACCGTCCGTGATACCTAAATATCACAGACGATTTGTAAATAGAACCATATGTGATAATTCACATACGGTTCTTAACAATAACCGTCTGTGATGTCCTCGATTATCACAGACGATTATTGTTAAGAACCGTATGTGAATTATCACAGACTGTTCTATTTACAAACCGTCTGTGATAGTTAGGTATCACGGACGGTTCCAAAGGAACAGTCTGTGATGAGGCGTCTGGTATGACCTGTTTTGTAGTAGTGTTTCTACTTAAGAATTTTGGAACCGTTTGTGATGAGGCGTCTGGTATTACCTGTTTTGTAGTAGTGTTTCTACTTAAGAATTCAGAAATACAATTTCTGAATTTTCATATAGTAGAGCTCATGTCTTTGGAAATTCTAAAGTTCTGCATACCAGAATGAGTTGCAATTGCTAAATTCTATTATGAATTTCACACAAAATCTAAATATGAGAATATATGTGGGAGAAGTAATATATTATCTTATTAAAGTAGAGCCAAAAAAAGCTACCACGTTCTCTCTCAAGGGCCGAAAATTCCGACATTAATCGGTGAAAAAAGAGAAAGATTTACATTGTCGATTGTGGTGGGTCTAGATTATAATGGTCTAGATTAAAAGAAAGGGACCATGTCAAGCACAATAAAACAGAAATTCAAAATAAAAAATATAATAAAACTAGCAATTTGATTTCCATACGAATTCCTAAGTAAAAGAGTCAATGTCAAGTACAATAAAACTGAAATTTAAGATAGATATAAAATAAAATTAGCGATTTGATTTCCATATGAATTCGTAAGTAAAATATGTAAATAACTGTAATTCAAAGTAAAAATGAACAAAAATTGACAATTATATTTGTATACGAAACCCACAAAAATACTAAAAATTGGAATAAAAAATAAAATAAAATTAGCAATATGATTTTGATAATTTTTTTAATAATTATAATTTGGAATAAAAATAAAATAAAAATAGCAATTTTATTTCAAGACGAATTCCAAAGTGAAACCTCTAAATAACTGTAATTCGAATAAAAAATCAAAGAAACATTATCAATTGGATTCCTACATGAATTCCAAGAAAAAATAACTAAAATTCAGAATACAAAATAAAAGAAAATTTTCAATTTGATTTCCATACGAATTCCAAATTAAAACCCCTAAAAGGCTAAAATTAATAATAAATTAAATAAATTTAGCAATTTTATTTGTATACAAACTCCAACAAAAATAAGAGAATTGTTGAATAAAAATAAAAGTTATAACGAGGCTAGCACGAATGGTGTGGGATGAGTCACAAAAGGAGCCAACACATTCTCTCTTAAGGGCAAAAAATTCCCACGTTAATCGGAGAAGAAATATAAAGATTTACACTGTTGATCGTGGTAGGTCCAGATTAAAAGAAGGAGTCTATGTCAAGTACAATAAAACAGAAATTTGGAATGAAAAATAAAACAAAATTATCAAATCGATTTGCATATGAATTATTAAGAAAAATATCTAAATAATTATAATTCAGAATAAAAATAGAACTAAAATTGGTAATTAGATTTCTACACAGAATCCAACAAAAAAGTAACTGAAATTCGAAATAGAAATAAAAATAAAATAAAATTAGCAATTTGATTTTGATACAAATTCGAAGGTAAAATACTTATATAATTTTAATTCAGAATAAAAATTAGAAATTGGATTTGTACAAATTCCAAGAAAAAACAACTAAAATTTGGAATACAAAATAAAAGAAAATTTGTAATTTTATTTCCACACGTATTCCAAAGTAAAATTCCTAAATAACCAAGATTCAAAATAAATTAAATAAATTTCACAATTTGATTTGTATACAAACTCCAATATAAATAAATAAAATATTAGATAGAAATAAAAGTTATAACGGGGATATCACAAATGGTGTCGGAGGAGACACAAAAGAAGCTGCCATGTTTGCCCTTAAGGGGGCTAGAAATTCTCACGTTAATCGAAGGAAAAAGATAAAGATCTACATCGTTAACCGTTGTGGGTCCGAATTATAATGGTCTAGATTAAAAAGGAGCCTAGGTCAACTACAATAGAACAAAAATTCAGAATAAAAAATAAAATAAATAAGAAATTTAATTTCTAGACAAATTCCTAAGTAAAATATCTAAATAACTATAATTTAGAATAAAAATTAAACAAAAATGGCAATTTGATTTGTATACAAAATCCACCTAAAAGGTAATCGAAATCTGAATAAAAATAAAATGAAATTAGCAATTTGACTTGATACAAATTCTAAGGTAAAATCCTTAAATAAATGTAATTTAGAATAAAAATTAAGGAAAAATAGCAATTGGATTTGTATAGAATTCTAAGAAAAATAACTAAAATTTAGAATAAAAAATAAAAGAGAATTTACACTTTGATTTCCATACAAATTTTAAAGTAAAATCGCTAAATAACTAAAATCTGAAATAAATTAAATAAAGTTAGCAATTTGATATGTATACAAACTCTAATAAAAATAACTAAAATTTTGAATAAAAATAAAAGTTATAATAAGGATAGTACGAATGGTGTAGTAGGAGACCATGAAAGAGTACAATACTATCGATATGTCTTACAGGAAGATATTGACCTACGGGGAAGTGAAGAGCCAAGACGGCGACGACGGAGATAAGGACAATGTCATGCTGCTCACCTTAGCTCTTCAATGAGAATATGACCCAAAAAGCTCGTTGATGGGAAGCCTTGGCAGAGAGAAGATGAAGTTTTGCATTAAAGATGAGTTATGTATGATATGGGGTTATCGGGTAGGTAAAAGCGTTCCATCACTAGTGAGGGGTACAATGTCACCGACGATGGCAAGAAGATTATCTATATTGTTAGACAACCACTAAAGCAGATATATCGGCATCAATGAAGATGAGAGGTCGTTGCGGTTAGTGAAGAAGCCATAATGTTGAGTTGGCTAACGTCGAAGAAGAGGAATGACCGACATGAGAGAAGAGGACATGGAGAATGTATATCATCATGCATGCATATGTACATTCATGCATCTGTACGAATAGAAACATGGGTGTATAGAGGCAGAGGAGCAAAAAGTTTGGAGTAGAGATGACGTAGTCGTAGGGAATAGGCTCCGGGCCACTAGAGAGAGCGTGACAGGTGTCCCTGATAGGGATCGGTGATGGTTCCATGTGTATGCGTGTTGATGTCACAACGGTTAGCATCAAGCAATAATTGGAGAGAAGTTGAAGATAACTATGTGGTAAAGTATTGCATTGGAAGGGCGTAGCAACTGAGAGAGAGATATCAAGATTTGGGTTTGTTGTTGGAGGTTGAAGCAAAAAATTGTGACATCGATAAGAGATAGAAGACGCAAGGTTTGTTGGGGGCAACCAACGTGTGAGGGAAGATAAGTTCAGCGTAGGGAAGATAAGTTCAACGTAGGTCGTCATCATGCAACGATGGTTCCATGTGTATGCGTAAGTAAGATACTCTAATACCATATAAACTAATAAGATAATTTACCGTACACATAATCAATATATTGCTTAAGATTAAATAGAGATACATGTGCATGCATACAATTTGAAAAAAAAGTAACTAATAGAGTAAGAATAGGGGTTTGCAACTACATGATCTTTGTATGATGGAGAGTGATTACATTTTTAAGAACTCTAACAACTTATTATGCTAAATAATTTTCTTCCATCAAAATTTATGCTTTAATTACGTTCCTCAGGTTGTATTTTTCTTCAAGTTTTTATTGTCATTTTCAATGTTTAGGATATCTTAAAAATCTAAATAACCTAGTAAATATTTTCTCAAATATTTATATAAATTTTAAAACAAATCTAACTGTGTAAATGTAGGAACAACTGCTAGTTATCTAATACAGGGCGCACGATTTACTTACAAGAATGACTAGCAGCTAAAGTAAAAGGAGGTTAGGCCCAACATGCCAGCGGGCCTCCTACACATCCTTGTACCCCCACTCTCCAGCCCGAATCCAGCGGCCCTGATAACAGAAAATCTTTTAAGATGTAACAGGGCAATGTACTCGCAACTGATCCTGTTTGTAAACGTAGTTCGCCCGTCCATGTCTTGATTTCCTCCTTATCACTGTCACTCCATGGCCCGTCCAAGTATTCATATAAGCTCTCAACTGAACACACGGCTGGGTAGCGTGATGAGTCATGGGTCATGCATGACGTCTTGTGAACTTGTCAATTAGCGGAGTAATTAGCTGGAAGCAAGATGAGAGAAAGATTCGGTGGGGCAAGGCATCGGCTAGATTTCTCCCAACCAGAGCCGCGTAGGGGCTCTGCCGTTTGAATGCAGACTGCTCACGCAGTTAATGGTTGTCTTGTCGTCACTTGTCACTTGCACGCACGCGCACACACGCAAAAAGAAAACCAAAGAAGGCGATATGGTTGTGGAAAGAACCGAAGTGAGGCATATCACGTCGATGATGCTGGGAGGAATTTACAGGGGCGTTCCTCTCTGCTCAAATGCGCACATGCACTGTGCCACGGGGCGCTTGGAAATTGGCAAAAAAAAAATATACACATATCCTTTCGCACCAACTAGTAATAAAAACGAGATATCTTAAAAACTAATAGAAAAGAGAGAGGAAAAAACATATATCGATGTGCCTGCGACTGTGGAGCTGTGAATACATGTACCAAAGAGTTAGCCACCGCGAACTTCCATCTTGACTGCGGTGAGTCGTGGGAAGGTGACAGACGGCATGCATACGCATCGCAAGAAAGTCAACGACCTACTGGCTACAGCTCATGCATGCGGATGAAGAGAGACAATAGACAACCGATGGTGAACGGCCAAAACGAATTGGAATTAGGGACGACAATAGCACCATTCCCCATTCCTCAATGGGTAATTCACCTATTAGGGGACGAGTTTGGGACTACTTCTTTCCCCACGGAGATATTAATATGCAAAAAGTATCCCCCATCGGGTTTGGCGGGGCCGGGGCTATTCCTCGCCCCATCCCGTTACTCCCGATGGGCCCCGAAACACAAGGTGCAGGCCCGGCCCACCAGTGTCGAGTGCATCCTGCTTGTCTTTGCATAACCCTAGCAAGCAGCCGCCGCCGATCCCATTTCCCCTTCTTCATTCCCAATCCCATCCCGCTCCTAGGCCCCCATCTCCCCAACTCCCCAAGGACCCCGCCGACGCCTCCTCCTCCTCCTGCACTCCCGCGCCTCCTCCCCAACAGCCCGACGCCGACGCCTCCTCCTCCGACGCCGATCTGCTTCGACGCCTCCTCCTCCTCCTCCTCCCGCACTCCCGCGCCTCCTCCTCCGACGCCGATCTGCCTCGACGCCGACACCTCCTCCTCCTCCCGCACTCCCGCGCCTCCTCCCCAACAGCCTGACACCGACGCCTCCTCCGACGCCGATCTGCTCCAACGCCGACGCCTCCTCCTCCGACGCCTCCTCCGCGCCGACGCCGATCTCCTCCGCGCCGACGTCGACGCACACGCGGTCTTCCTCCCCAACAGCCCGACGCCGATCTATGGTATATGAGGTTATGGTACTTGTGTATTAACATGACTATATGAGCTTTGTTAGATTTATATCCAGATTTGTGTATATGTCTATGAGTTTGTGATGTCTATTTACTCATATGAAGTTATCAACTGAGTGTCTGAGGAGTTTTGGACTTAATTGGCCCCCTACAGCAGCATAATTCCTAAACTAGCCCCACTACTATCAGAATCCGTTTTAGCCCCCTCATAGTACGTGCTGCCACCGGGGACGGCAGCAACTCACCTCCTGCGGCCGTACCGCGCAGCTTCTAGTTGCTGCTGTCGGGGTTGGCAGCAACTTTGGTGCTACGGTTGGGCTCGGCAGCAGCTACTTGATGCCGACGGGCATGGCAGCACGTTGGCTCGGCCGCCATGCGCCGCGCGGCCACGGCCCGGTCCCCCGCTGCTCTCTGCGCGTCGCACAAGGCCCCGGTCCCCTCATGCTGCGTTTCGGCTCGGCAGCATGTTGGGTGCTACCAATTGGCACGACAGCACCTAGATGCTGCCAATTGGCACGGCATGAACTCGGTTGTTGCCGTCCCCGACGGCAGCAGGTGTTAGGATGTGGCTAAAACTATAATTTTGACGCTAAGGGGGCTAGTTTAGGAATTAATTTGCGCTACAGGGCCAAAACAGTCCAGAATTCGTGTCTGAGTGTGTATTAGACTATCAAACTATTAGTGTATGTCTCATTGTCTTTGTTTGGGAGGCTTGAGAAATTTATATGTATGAGCGGATCCAGCTATCCATGAATGATGAATTCATGATTCAGTATTTCAATTGTATGAATTTTGGGTCTGGATCCCTATGGGGCCCCGATAACCCGACGGGGACGGGGAACGGGGAAAAATAGTATCCGATGACAGGGATGGGGATGGGGATGTGGATTTTTTCTTGTCACGGAGATGGGGATGGTCTACCACTCCCCGACGGGGAATGACTCCGTTGCCATCCCTAATTGGAACGCGGCTGAGAAGGACGTACCCTGCAGGACGCCAAAATTCAGAAGTGGCGCTAACCTGCTGCCGTGCTGCGGCTGTTAGCTAGTAGTACCTGTAACCCGTAGTCATTACGTGCACTCTCTTGGATCAGGGCTACACCGGCAAGACTGAAACGGCCTCTGTGCAAAACATTCAACTTGGAGAGAGCTGGTGTACTACAGAGTAATACCGAGTGTGAGGAGTAGTGACTACTGACTAGTGGGTGATTTGTGGGTAGTTCACTTCTCTCTATGGCAGTTTTGGAGATTGAGGTTTGACAAGTTGTAATAGTACAAGTTTTCACAGAACTTCCCCGATACATGCGTTAGTGAAAACATTGCCGTTCTTCTTTGTGTTTGTGAATAGTTGGAAACGCAGGTCACTTGGGGCTTTAAATTATAAAGGTAGTTGAAAAATGGAATATATTCCGACTCCGCTGATAAAACGAACTAGCTGCAGGTAGTCATGTTATTAATACTTAAATCCGTAATGCATCAAGCAAATCTCTCGCAGGCAGGAACATTCCAAGAACCTGGCAAAACTGAATTTAGTCCGCAAAAACGCTAGGCAAATTTAGTACTAGCACCATGTAAATTTCTGTGTAATTAGGCAGATCAGTCACTAGCCAGACTCGCTAGAAAGAAAACCCCAGGAACAATTCTTCCTTTCCTGGGATGTACATCATATGATTGGTCCGGTCCGGCTACCATTATCCTCTTCTAGCAAAACCATGGGTCTGTTCCCTAGTTTCAGATTTTCTTCTTCTGGTTTAATCTTGCTTGTTTCCTGACTAAACTAATTGTCAAGTCAAGTCACCTAGGCAAAAGCAGCATCTTAGTCCTAAACAGAAGAAACCAACTCTGCATTACATCAGTGATGCTGTGTACTTTCGTTTGTTTGAGACTCGTTTTACCTATCTTGTTGGGAAATAATGGCGTGCGAGGCAGCTTCCTCGACACGCGTACATAGCAAATGAAAATAGGAACATTGCACATACACGTGTCAAACAACATGGCGATGACAAATGATGGCTGCCCCGGGATTAGATGGTGGCGACTTACATCCATAAAGGAACAAGAATTGCTGGTTGGTGCGCTCAATCGTCCAAGCTTATTGGTTCTTCCATGCATGCGCGTCGTCAGATAGCCGTGTTCACTGTTGCCAAATCGATTCTCTCCAAGTCGCAATCGGGCTCTATGCGTGTCAAATCGATTATATGATACAAAATCTTCCCCAACTGTATTTGAGCTTACGAGTCACGTAGTAAACTCTAACAATACGTCGCAAATTGATAAATCTGCAATACTATCAAATCGGAGTAGACACAAAAATGATTTCGACCCTCTGATAACTCGCATTCAATTACAAGGACCCTTTACCTTTATCCTCACCCTCTGGACAATTTAGGCCAGCAACGAAGACGGGCAAGAACTGACTCTGAACATTTTCTAACCAGTGAGTTCGATCGGCATGTCCATATATATGGGATATTAACATATGCCAGTTTAGGCTTAAGCTGCAGCGCTTACGTGCTACGACGTCGACGGGTCCATGACTTCATGCAAAGAATTAAGCTTCCACGATCGAGTCCATGGCCAACAAAATTGGTAAAATCGTCATATGGAGGAGAAAAGAAAAACTTGAGACAGATAGAATTGAAGGCCCACATGCCCGCTTCATGCCGTGTGCGGGGTCCGCTCGTTGGCCCCTAAGCAGATACGCGCTATTCCGGCGACTGGCGGTCTAGCACATGCCCGTCGCAACTACTGGGCACTTGTAAAAATAAATAAAAATACGATCGATGGAGGTTAATTTATGCACAGAATGCTGCGTGATCTCAATTATAATACTGCTCATTGCGGAATAATCTGCTGTCCATAGATTCTTACCGCGTTTCCGCGGAGGAGAAACAAGAAAAGGGAAGGGAAGGGATAGCGAGAGGGGGAGCGAAACGAACGCGCTTTGGTCCTGCATGAAATCAAATGATCCTTGCCTTGATAATCTCCGTCTTGGCCTCTCTCAGTTGGTACCAACAGTCTCCGTTTGGATAATGAATCACATATATTGGATGATGAGAGAGAGAGGTATGAGTTTGCTTCGGTGGCGACGACCGTGCGATAGCCAATTAAGTTGCTAGGTTTTATAGAAGCTGCAGATATCATGGCTGTATGTATACATGGAAATTAACCCTTGTACAACCAATTGGTCTCTAGCAACTGGCGTACGTGTCCCCCTCTAAATGGACTATATATATGTATTCCGATCGTCTGTTTACAGCACTGGCCCGGTTAAATGGGTAAAAACCAACGATTTGTACGGTTCTACCACTGACCCAATCCATGCATGCACCGGAGTGAGCCAGGCTAACACATACAAACCAGACCGTTAGGCCCAGCCAGACCGCTCGTTTGAATGCAAGGTCCTCTTCTCCGGGCAGTATAAAGGCATGTGGCAAAGCAAGCGCACCTCTCCTCCTCCTCTTAAGGTCACTTAGCAAGTTAGCATCCTGAGGCCTCGCTGCTCTTACGCTCAAGTTTGGCTGGTCGCTATGACGCCGCCGCCACGAGCCGCGCCACGGTACGTGCCAAAGAGAGGCCTGGTCATCAAGAGGGTGCTCAGGAGCCTCCTCTCCTGGCTGCCGCGCCGCTGGTGGCCGTTCCGGAGCCGTGGCCGGCGGGCGGCGGCTCGCCGTGGCCCGGGACGCGGACGGCACGTCGAGCCGGATCCGCCGCCGAACATCGCCGTGTACTAAACAGTTCGCTCACGGCTCACGCACGTACGTATGCCCCCCTGAGCCCAGTACTACTGCTACTTACTAGTTACTACGTACGTCTACAAGTACAGTGTATTTCCTTGGTTTTCTTCAAGTTTTCTTGGTCCATTTCGCTTCCTTGAATCTTGCAACGTCAGTTGCTATGAACTTTTTCTCCCTGTTGATAAAATCTCAGGGTCAAGCTGTACGCGTCTGGGCCGGGGTGAAGCGCTGCACTGGCTGATGGAGATGGTCGATCATGGTCCACGAGTCAACTTATTATTGTTTCATTGGTTATTATTTCGTTGCTTATATAACTGGCCTGGATAGACGGATCACATATAGTGATATGGATAGGCTCATAGGATGTTGTAACACATGTGTTGTTGCTTTCACAATCTATGCATGCATCTAATGTGTAAATGGGTCACGTTCTTTCGTTCTTGATGGAATCAATTCCATCGTGATATGTTGAATGAAGATGACACTTGTTATATTCTGCTGTGCACACGAAGCTGGTGGCTAGATGCCTAGATACTATGAATTATCGTTCTATTTCTTCTTCTTCTTTTAGATCTTTTTCTTTCTTTCTCTCAGAGCTCGGGTATCAATAAGCACTGGACTGCAGCACAACGTCATGGTCATAGTCTCATATAGCAATCCTACGACTTCGGAAGAATAGACGGTCCAGATCATGCGCACGACAGACGCCACGCGTGGTTTCATGTGTGATTTGGTACTGGGCCTGGTCCATCAGGTTTCTTGAGGTTGAGTGACTTGAGGCCGTGTTCCGTTCTGAAAGAAAACGGTAAAGCCTAGCGCATATCTGTTGGCGGGCCTACTAACCGACCGAGAATGAAGCTGATGGGCCAAGCCATAAAAATAATGGGCTAAATATGGACGTACGACTATATTGGCCAACCCTCCCAAAGCATCAAGTGTAATATATATAGTTGCGTTTCTCATGTTGATGTTTCTTGTTTTCAACTGGTGTGCTCTGCCTGGTGTAATAATACTTGGAGCTGGATCATCGAAGTGAAATGTACTAGTGTGTCATTAATGATCTCTTAATGTTTCAAGTTGAGCAAAAACTACTATTTCCTGCGAAATTTCTATGATAGAACTACTGTTTCTTCGCTTCGGCACCGGACATACCTGCCCAAACTGGGAGTTCATCTGGCATAGCGCACGCTGCCCCACACCGGGTCAAATTCTTTGCTTGGCTTCTCACCTCTAACCGGCTTCGTACAAAAGCAAACTTGTACAGAAAAACTCTGGTGGAAAATGACGACCGTGAGGTATGCAGCGAGGGCAAGGAGGACGGCGACCATATCTTCTTTCACCGCGACATCGCCAGATCCTTTTGGCAAGCTCTGGGATTACCTTCACCGCCCTTTGTATCCAGAACCTCCCTGACCTCCCTCAACCTCCCTTCATTCCTTCTATACACTACAATACATTCCTACTGGCGCTTTTGAAATCATCGACATGATATCGTCTTCCGTGCGTGTACCCCCTTCCCCATGAGACACGTGCTGCACTCCTGCATAGAGGATGCTTGCCTCTGGGTTGAAAAAATGTTGCATAGAGATCGACGTGTGATCTTGGTCTGGAAATCTGTATTTTCTTCCATTTGTGTAATTCCTTAAGCCTCTTGGCCTCTGATATATATAAAATTTAGGTGGGGAGCCTCTCCCCCGTTGACCTTTCAAGAAAAATATATTGGATTTAGTTATGTCAGACAAAACTAATCTAAAAAGAGAGAAAAAATGTATCGGATAAAAACCAAGTCGGACTTTATTTGGGCTGGGCTAGCTCAGAGAACGCCCAAATGCTGCCAGACAAGTTTTCGGCCTACGACTTTCTTCCATTTTAAAACTTGACTCGTCCGAGAAAATGAGCCCAAACCCCACTGGTTAATTCGGTCCAGTTTCTCAAGGAAGCAAACCCCACTGGTTAATTCGGTCCAGTTTCTCAAGGAAGCAAGAAGATAATGCATGTTTGTTATTTAAAGTGTATTATCAAAGATAATATGATCACATATTTACATGGAGAAGTGCAGAGCAAACTCGAAAACTATAATTAGCATAGCTGGCCTTAACTGGGACTAGCCTACTCATGCCATTATCTCTTCATCAAAGTATAAATTGCACAGAACTGCAGATAAAAGCTTGTGATTTGCAGTAAGTGACCAGTTACTTACCACAGGAATCAGCTTTCAATACATCCTCCCACTAAACTATGGTGATCACCTTCGAATGTGAAATAGACAAGAAGGGAGAAGTGATTACTCCAAGTAAAATCAAATTACGGCACAAAAGACAAGACTAATAGTCAATGTTGCCATAAATATGGTGCCTTTAAGGTGCATCTATTTCATTGATGTTGAGTTCTTGATCATCACCACCCAACTGGGGCTCAAGACAACAACTAGGATCAATGAAGTGCTTGTCACTACAGGACATATGAAAGGTTGCAACAACAACAATATACTACTAATCAACAGTTATAAATATGTACACACTTACATCACAAGAACAATAAAACTAGATATCCTTGTTGTATTAATGGTAAAAGGCAATATTATTGTAATCATTACTAGATCCTTCAAACCTTTCAATCCAGTGGGGGGCATGGAACAAATTTATATGTAGGTTTCTCTCTTCTTTATTGGGCTTGATTGATTTAATTTCCTTATGCTCTACGGCATGTCTGCATTAGTGAGAGAAGGCTAGCCTCCCGTACACTGCTACCATTCAGTCAAGTGCCCATAATGCAAAGTCATCCAGGGATTACTTCACTGATTTGCACAAACACGTATGGCCGTACAAGCTAGATTGAATTGAAATCTAGCTACGAATTCAAACGCTGCTCGAACTATCAACTCACATTGGCTCCACAATGATTTGTAAGGCCGTGCATTTGCATTAAATCATTCAAGAACAGCAAAAAATACTTGTTTTTTTTCCCTTGTTCTTCTTCTCTCTTCTTCTCCTTTCATTTCATCACTGAAACCTGCAGGAATCTGGTGGATGACTTAAATTAACAACATTGAAGCCCTCATATGGATGGCATAAATGCCCTCCATTTACTAGGATCAAATGCACATTTATTTGCGAGGGAGTTATTTCTAGCTCATCATCGCACAACGACCTACTGGGAAGGATCTCAAAATGCAAAAGCCTCATCCTTCACTCCATCTGATCTAATGGCCACTGTCCTCGTGCACCCTGTCCGGATCCGGCTTGCAATGCCATGTGTCCACTGGTCTCGTACTGTCTTTTCAACGGCCAAAGATTTTGGCTGATTTTATTTGAGGAAAATTTGATAGTAACATTGCAAAGACTTACAAATTGATAAATAACATCAATGTGAATCTGTGATAGGAAAATTTGCTTAGTAACATTGCAAAGATATATAAATTAAAAAATAACATTCAATGTGATGGTGACATGTGGGCCATTGGGCCATGTGGGCCATGGGGCCTAATGTCAGTGACACACCGATGTTATTTTCCAACTTGTGGGATCTTTGTAGTGTTAGTGAGCAAATTGCCTCTTTTATTTCCACTTGTTCAATTTTGATGCCATCATTTTTCCCTGTATTATCAACCAATTGCCGCGTTGTACACCCTGTTTGGAACACAATAATTTCATATAGAACAGTTCATCCTTTACCTGAACTAGAAAAAAAATCCCCATGTTCCAAAGGGGGCCATAGTAGTTTCTGTAGGAACCAGCGATTTCTTTTAATGAAAAAAAAAACATGTGTTTATTTGGTCCTACATATTTTGGTTGGTGCGTATCAGCGTATGCGAACACACTCTATGTTGGATTTAATATGGGCTAGGCCCAAACTTTAATTCTAATTAAATCCTGGAAAATCCCAAAGGTCCATGTGCATGTGCTAAACCTTTTTAGTCCCACATGGAGAGTTAAAGGGAGTTACACCAATTTATAAGGTGGAACGTGGGAGTCCTCTTGTGGAATTGAGAGAGCCAATACACGCATGTTGCGCTGCGCCGCCGCCGCCGAGCCGCGCCGAGCCGAGCCGAGCCGAGCCGAAAGCCGTGCCGTCTGCCGCGAACGCGCTGTCGTTACTAGTGAGTAATGACGACCGCTTCGCCTCTTGACTAGGCGAAGAACGGCCGCCGCATTAGTGAATAATGGTGACCGTTTCGCCTCTTGACTAGGCAAGAATCTGCCGTTACTAGTGAATAATGGTGACCGCTTCGCCTCTTGACTAGGCAAGAACGGCCGCCGTTACTAGTGAGTGATGGTGGTCGTTTCGTCCGTTGTTATATATAGTCATTATCCGAACAGAGTCATGTTCTCCATTCTTCCACGAAAGACACCACGTTCTTTGTTGTCGTCTCGGCGATCTCCATCCCGGCAAGGCGCGTGTAATGATCGCACCGGAGAGCAGCTCCGAACCTCGCCCTGAAGGCTTGCACGAGCAAGGCGAATAAGGTTTTGGGAGCGTTCGCGCGATCGCCGCATTCGCTCCTCTCCATTCGACTCTCGCACGCCTACAACCGCACGACTACTACCGCGACGCCCATCGCGACGACTACTTACCACTACGCCATGACAAACGACGATCTCACAAAGACTCCACCGCCGCTTCTACTATGCGCTCCTTCCATCGGATCCGGTATGTCTATTTCATATGTACTTCTTGGTTAGTAATATTACTAGTTGTTACCTTGAACACGTGATAGATATGCTAGTTTCGTTAAATCGGATATTAGTATGTCTATAGTGTTCTTGCTTACTTGCTTTATGAAAGTGGCTAGAATATTCATCATGTTTTATCTACTATATTTCGGATTAAAGTAATTCAAAAATGCTATTATTCTCAACAATCCAAAACCTTATTGTAATAGGCATTTTTCAACAATCGCTTTGCTTGCTGCGCTTAAGCCCTCTCAATTCGATGGTGCGAATTATAAGAGGTGGCGCACCAAGATGGTGCTTTGGCTAACCGCCATGAACGTTTTCATGTGGCAAAAGGCAGCTGAAGGAACACTTACTCCGAACAGAGCAGCGTTCGAGGTGCGATAACCTTTTAAAGGTGCCGTGATCAGCACTTGGTGAGAAGTTAGTTGATGCATACATGGTGATTACAAATGGGAAAGATATGGGATGCACTCGAGGCCAAGTTTGGGGTTTTGATGCAGCAATGAATCGTATCTCATGGAGCAATACCATGACTATAGAATGGTTGATGGCCGTTCAGAGTTGAGCAGCTCATGAGATACAATCCATGGCCAAAGAACTTGAGCATTTCAAGTGTGTGTTACGGACAAGTTTGTCGCGGGAGGCATTATTGCCAAGCTTCCTCCTCGTGGAGGAATTTTGTTTCTTCTCAAACACAAGAGACAAGAGTTTTCGTTGAAAATCTCATTGGGTCTCTTGATGTTGAAGAAAAGGCAAGGGCAAAAGATACACACACTAGAGGAAATGAGGGACATTCTAGTGCCAATGTGGTGCGAGTAAAAGAATGGCCAAGCTCAAAAGTTCAAAGGCAAAACAAGACTGCACAAACAACAAGCTTTAAAAGAAGAAGAAGAACACAAAGGATGGTCTTTGCTTGTGTGTGGCGAACCGGTCATTGGGCCAAGGATTGCGCCAACGCAAGGGTGTGAAGAATCGCAAGGGCGTAATTCCAAGTCCGCCAATATTGTTGTTGGTACTATCGAGACGGAACTTCAGGTATGGTAATTTACCTCATCGCTTTTTTCCGTATGTCAATCTACCGATTGGTGGATAGACACCGGTGCTAATATACATGTGTGTGCTGATATTTCATTGTTTTCTTCTTACTGTGTCACTCGGGATTCACCGTTCTAATGGGAACGGGTCACATGCCATCGCTCATGGTGTTGGCAGTCGATCCAAGTTTACTTCGGAAAGATTGTGCAATCAAGAACGTGCATCATGTGCCATCCATCAATAAGAATCTCGTGAGCGGATCTCTTCGTGTAGAGATGGCTTTAGATCGGTATTTGAGTCCAATAAATTTGTAATGTCCAAATGTGGACAATTTGTTGGTAAAGGCTATGTGTGGAGGCTTGTTCCGCCTATCTCTTCAGATTTGTGTAATAATGTTGTGAATCATATTTTCGTGGTAATGAGACTACTATTTGGCATTCACGACTTTGTCACATAAATTTTGGTTGCATGACGCGTTAGCGCTTTAGAGTTAATCCCAAATTCACCCTTACCAAAGGTTCTAAATGTCAAGTTTGTGTGCAATCAAAGCAGCCTCGTAAGCCTCACAAGGCCGCGGAGGTAAGAAACTTGGCACCATTAGAACTCATACATTCAGATCTGTGAGATGAATGGTGTGTTGACAAAAGGTGGTAAGAGATATTTCATGACTTTGATTGATGATTCCACTAGGTTCTGCTATGTGTATCTTTTAAAAACTAAAGATGAAGCTTTTCACTACTTTAAAATCTATAAGGCGTGTTTGAGAACCAACTTGAAAAGAAAATCAAAAGGGTTAGGTCCGATCGTGGCGAGTACTTTTCTAATGAGTTCAATTTATTCTGTGAGGAACATGGTATAATCCATGAGAGGACGCCCCTATTCACCCCAACCAAATGGGATTGCCAAAGAAAGAACCGCATTTAATCGATTTGGTTAACGCCATGTTAGACACATCGGGTCTTTCCAAGGCATGGTGGGGAGGCTATATTGACTTCATGTCATGTCCTAAATAGGGTTCCCACAAAGAATAAAGAGATAACTCCATTTGAACAATGGGAGAAGAAAAGACTATCACTTTCATACTTGCGCACTTGGGGTTGTTTGGCGAAAGTCAACGTGCCAATCTCCAAAAGCGTAAGCTTGGACCAAAAACCGTGGATTGCGTCTTTTTAGGCTATGCTCACCATAGCGTTGGATATAGATTTTTAGTGGTGAAATCTGAGTACTGACGTGCATGTCGGTACAATTATGGAGTCCAGAGATGCTACTTTCTTTGAGGATATTTTTCCGATGAAAGATATGCCTAGTTTATCGAGTCGAGCCCGATACAACTCGAACCTGCCATTCCAATGGAATATTTTGAGCAAACCCCGATCAAATTTCGAGGAGGAAGACAATGAAACTCGAGGAAGAGTAAAAGACAAAGGAATGCAAAGTCTTTGGTTCGATTTCATTGTGTACCTTGTGGATGATACTCCAAGTACCATTTCAAGCATATGCTTCTCCGGATGCGAATACTCGAAGGAAGCACCAGAGTGAAATGGATTCCATTATCTCTAATGGAACTTGGGAGATCACCGAGCGCCCTTATGGTTGTAAACCCAGAGGATGTAAGTGGGTGTTCAAAAAAGCTTAGGCCCGATGGTACTATCGAGAAGTATAAGGCACGGCCAGGCCAAGGGTTATACCCAAAAGGAAGGCGAAGATTTCTTTGATACTTATTCACTGTGGCTAGATTGACCACTATTCGAGTACTACTATCTCTCGGCTGCCTCACACGGTCTTCTCATTCATCGATGGATGTTAAGACGGCTTTTCTAAATGGAGAGTTGGACGAGGAAATTTACATGGAACAACCGGATGGATTTGTAGTAAATGGTCAAGAAGGAAAGGTGTGCAAGTTGTTGAAATCTTTGTATGGTCTTAAACAAGCACCTAAGCAAAGGGCATGAAAATTCGACAGACCTTAACATCCGCAGCTTTATTGTAAATGAAGTCGATGATGTGTGTATTATCGCCATGGTGGGGCGAGGAGTCATTCTATGTCCGTATGTTGATGACATATCGATCTTTGGGACCAACCTTAATGTGATTAAGGAGGTCAAGGATTTCTTGTCTCGTAATTTTGAGATGAAAGATTTGGGAGTAGTGATGTTATCTTGAACATCAAGTCGTTGAGAGGTGATGATGGTGGGATTACATTGTTGCAATCTCATTATGTGGAAAAGGTTTCGAGTCGCTTTGGTTATAGCGATCGCAAACCTTCTCCAACACCTTATGATCCTAGCGTGTTGCTTAGAAGAATCGGAGAATAGCCAGAGACCAATTGAGATATTCTCGATAATTGGTTCACTTATGTATTTAGCTAGCGTACCGGGCTCGACATCTCGCTTGTCGTGAGCAAACTAAGCGGCTTGTTTCTAATCCGAGATGATCATTGGCATGCTCTTGAGAGGGTAATGCGCTATCTAAAGGGTAATATGAGTTATGGCATTCACTATACCGGTACCCTAGGGTACTAGAGGGTTATAGTGATTCAAACCGATATCCGATGTCGATGAGATTAAGGCCACAAGTGGATATGTCTTCACACTTGGAGGTGGCGCTGTTTCATGGAAGTCTTGCAAGCGCACCATCTTAACGAGGTCAACAATGGAAGCGTAACTCACAAAGATTAGATATCGCCATCGTTGAAGCCGAATGGCTTCGTGAGCTTTGATGGACTGCCGGTGGTTGATAAACCGCATCGGCTATTCGATGAACGTGACAATCGATCGTGATCGTCAAGGTGAACGCTTCTAAGGATAATATGAAATCATCAAGACATGTGAAGAGAAGATCAAGTCCGTCGTAAAAATGAGAAACTCCGAGTAATAGCTTTGGATTATATCCAAACAACTAAGAATCGCGCATCCCTTCACAAAGGGTTTATCACGAATGTGATAGACAATGCATCAAGGGAGATGGGTTTGAGACCCACGTGAGTTATACCATAGTGGTAACCCATCCTATATGATCGGAGATCCCGTGAAGTAGGATTGGCAAACAAGCTTTTGGTTAATCGAGGAGAGTACCTTTATAGACCCACCCATTGGAGATGCAATTCTCTCCTAAATCAGATGGTAGGTTGATTTTATCTTAATGTGTTCTGTGGCTTATTTAAGCAAAGATGTTGTCCTACAGAGCAGTCTTGAAAGAACACACCTATATGAGCCCGACTGCTAGTCACAGTCTATGAGATAGGGTAATCTCTAGGAAGCTCATGAATAGGCCAGGAGTATGACTTATATGCTCCAACCAGCGTGGGATGCTCGGCACTAGTATCGATTAAGGACTTAAGTGAAACTTATTCACACAAAACTGCCAATTCAAGGCTTAGTCCATTGTGCAGTTGTGGATAAGTGTAGCTTCTGTTCTAGATGGATGTTCAACCTTAACCGGTCTCCATCGAAACACTGATATATTAAAACAATACTGTGGATCAAGGAATTTGACATGTGCCCTTGGGATCGGTGGGGATTGTTGATTTAATATGGGCTAGGCCCAAACTTTAATTCTAATTAAATCTCGAAAATCCCAAAGGCCCATGTGCATGTGCTAAACCTTTAGTCCCACATGGAGAGTTAAAGGAGTTACACCAATTTATAAGGTGGAACGTGGGAGTCCTCTTGTGGAATTGAGAGAGCCAATACACGCTGGCGCCGCGCGCTCGCCTCGCCGAGCCGCGCCGAGCCGCGGCGGTGCGTGCGCAAAGCGCAGCGCCGCAGCACACAGCGGCAGCCGTCGCGCGCGCGTTTTCTTTATCTATTCGAAAATCAAACGCACCGACTGCAATAAACGGTTGGCAATAATTGCGATCGCTTCGTCTCTTCATTTTTGCAAATTGAAAGAACAAGGTAATCGATTCAAATAATGGCGGCAGAACGGCTGTCGTTATTAGTGAGTAATGACGACCGCTTTCGCCTCTTGACTAGCGCAAGAACTACCGCGTTACTAGTGAATAATGGTGACCGTTTCGCCTCTTGACTAGGCAAGAACTACCGTTACTAGTGAGTGATGGTGGTCGTTTCGTCCGTTGTTATATATAGTCATTATCCGGAACAGTCATGTTCTCCAATTCTTCCACGAAGACACCACGCTTCTTTGTTCGCTCTCCGGCGATCTCCATCCCTGCAAAGCGCGTGTACGATCGCACCGGAGAGCAGCCTCCGAACCTCGCCCTGAAGGCTTGCACGAGCAAGGGCGAATAAGGTTTTGGGAGCGCTCGCGCGATCGCCACGCTTCCTCTCCATTCGACTCTCTGCTACGCCTACAACCGTACGACTACTACCGCGACGTCCACTGCACGACTACTTACCACTACGCCATGACAAACGACGATCTCACAAAGACTCCACCGCCGCTTCTTCTACTACTACGCTCCTTCCATCGATCCGGTATGTCTATTTCATATGTACTTCTTGGTTAGTAATATTACTAGTTGTTACCTTGAACACCGTGATAGATATGCTAGTTTCTCGTCGTTCGATATTAGTATGTCTATAGTGTTCTTGCTTACTTGCTTTATGAAAGTGGCTAGAATATTCATCATGTTTTATCTACTATATTTCTGGATTAAAGTAATTCGAAAAATGCTATTATTCTCAACACTCTACTGTGGGTTCCAGCGGTTTGGATACTTAAAGCGTGTTATTGCCATGGAAGATGCTGCGTTGATGGTAGTTGGGCGCTATTGTTGACACAGCATGGCATGTTTTTGCAGTGACAGTGACACAGCTAGCTAGCTGTGGTTTGAAGTTGATAAAAGTAGTACTTTACTCTCCTTATCTTGCACATACTGTTTAGGGTTCTTTTTATTGAAAAAGCTACATTTTGGTGGTTCAGCGGATGACTACTCTAAAAACCAAATAGGCCACCAAGACGAGCATCCATGCTGCTAGTGGAAAAAGCTGCAGGGACCATAGTATCTAGTTTTCTACACACATGTCATTTCGAATTCAGAACTTGTCTAACTTGAGAACTGCGTTGACAAAAAATAGGAAGAAGATGGGTACAAGAACTTCAGCGACTAGCCTGAGACTGACTGTCTACAAGGACGTACAAGAACAACTTTCAAGGCGTACAAACAGACGTCTGCTTTGGGTTACGGAAACTCAAGGCAGTAATTGCAAGAAGCAAGAATTTGAGTTGTGATTAATTTGTGGTTTAACCTAAAAGAAAATATGGATGCTCAGGTTCTAGTTACACAAGATTCATTTATTTGTCCTCAACGCTTGTAAGATGAGCGCGTATTGATTATAGTCCAACTAGTAAGGTACCTTGTGAGATACTCTAATCCCTCCGTTCAGAAATGTACAATGTTTTAAAAACATTCAGTCAACCTTTCTAACTTAGACTAATAATATATGAAATACTATTTAGATTGGCCATGAGATAATAATATCATTAGATTTATCATGATAAATATTTTCATAATATAATAACTTTGTAATTTTTTACTAACATAATCATATAAAAGTAATGATTAAAGTTGGATATTAGATACTGTGTCGACGCCTAAAACATCGATATTCTTGAACAATTCTTGAACAAGTAGAGTATGTTATAGGTCAAGTGATCTCAAAATAGCGATACATATTATCGATGCGATATATATAATAGGTCAAGTGATCTCAAAATAGCGATACGTATTATCGATGATATATATATATATATATATATATATATATATATATATATATATATATATATATATATATATATATATATATATATATATATATATGAAAATGGTATGATACTCACTGAGTACGTGACTCCCACCTCTCATATACTACTTTAATTGTATGATGATACCTCTTTATCAATTTGAGTATACTTCAATAATGATTATAAGATACCCTAAAGTGAGTGCTATGAATTTTTTTTATTAAAGTCTACTTTTTATAGCAAAATCTTTGTATATACTTCTTTTATATATGAAAAAGGGTATATAGCAAAAAACAAAGGGCTCCAATGAATTTTTTTCAATCAAGTCGCATTGGAGTATCTTATAATTGATATTTAAGTATACTGGAAGTGATAAAGAAGTATAATATATGCGTTTAAGTGGTATATTGAAAGTGGGAGTATATCCATCGATCGCCAACTATCATTAGTCCAAGATTGGATGGGTCCAAACTAGCTGGTAGCTGGCGTTAGGAGCCACCTTTACTGTTTGGGACTGTCTATTCATAAGTTGCCTGAAATTTTCTTAAGTTTAAGTCACTTGTTGTGACCATTGGATCAACATCCAATCATATGACATTCATTGGATCAATATCCAATCATATGACACACCAATCTCTACATAAATCCAATGATCACAACAAGTGACTTAAACTTAAGAAAATTTCAGGCAACTTAAAACTAGCAAAACCGTTACTGTTTAGGGTCCGTTTGGTTGAGCGAATCAAATGATCCCAGTATCAAATGGTTCATAATATGGCATGTTTAGGCGCTTGGTTGCATGCATCGAACCGAGCTATCCAGACTAACTCCTTCCACAAAAGGAATATTTCATTGATATGTCGAACCAATTCGCTCGTCCAAAAACACCGAACCACGCATCCGGCCTTGGTCTCATCTCTCCGGCGCTCGCCGCGTCGCGGGTCGCTTTGACGAGTCTCGCGGTCCTCTCCCGCGCGCATCGCCCTCCATTTCCCCATGCCCTCTCGCTCCCCCGAAGCCGCCCGAAGCTCGCGATGCCGCTCCGGCCGCGCCGCCGCCGCCATCGCTTACCATTCTGGCCATCACTCACCATTTCGGCCGCCCTAGTCCGTGTCACTTCGTGTTCCGCAACACCACTGGTATTTCTCCCCAGTCAATTTCAGGATTCCACCATGGGTGCTCGCGTTGCGGTCATCTTCTCCCGCTTTGGCCGAAAACCGCAGTCGCCGTCACCGCTTCCACTCGGTGATCTCCCCTCCGATTCCCTTCACCAGGTGTATTCCCTCACCTCCCCAGACCTTCCCCCATCACTCACTCGAGCTCCCGTCATCTCCAAAGTACACCGCCAAGACGTGGCAGCCGCGCCACCTCGTGTTGGTGATATGCTCTAGAGGCAATCATAGAGATGATTGTATCACATCTATATTTATGATTTATTGAATAAATGTTATTCTGTTCCTTGAATGAATCATCGCTATAGATCAACGAGTATGTGACTTGTTAGTGAAACTCTTTAACTTATATGATGTCGTTTAAAGTATCCTCGGTCGAATATCACCGGTCGAATACCGGTGACTCTACGATCAAAGACATGTATTGATTGATGACCATGCTTCACGATCATGGATATAGGGATATCGAATCAATAATGTGAACTCATGTTAGAGAACATGGGGTTGGATAGACCCACCTTGAGACACTATTGAGATTATTATGATTCTATATGTCATTAGTTGGTCTCAAGCAATGATGATGTATAATCCTTAAACCCGAGATCGCATAGTTTTCACATGTGTAATAACACTCTTAGAGTTGCCAAACGCTGCGCGAATCGGGTAGTTATAAAGGTAGCTTTGGCATGCTATGAAACATACTGAGGGATATGATTGGTCGGATATGGGATTTGCCCTCCTAACATAATAGGAGAGATATCTCTGGGCCCCTCGAAGTGGTCGGATAAAGAAAGTGCAATGCCATGCTACTCGTGGTCGAAGAGTTTGACCACATAAAGTTATCCGATACTCGATTGAGAAAGTATTGAACAGTCTATGGATGACATATATCTCACCTGGAGTTCAAACCAGATATCGTGAGACAAAGGGAAAATACACGAGTAGGTCGCTTAGTTCGATCAGTTACAGACTGGTCGTATGGAGATACGAGCTGGTCGTAGACTGGTCGAACATAATCACAGAGTGGTCGAAACCTGGTCGTAAGGAGTTACGATCTGATCGAGACTAAATACGAACTGTCAGACAGACACGCCAGATCGTCGCATTTAAGTACTAACTGGTCGTAAGGAGTTACGAACTGATCGTACTTAAATACGGACTAGTCGTGATGAGATACGAGCTGGTCATAAGTGATGAGGACCTGGTCGTAGATCATATTGCATTAAGGTTCATCCGATATAATTTGTGTGTATTCGAGAATCGTTATGTCCTGCTAGGGACCGCTACGACTTGTGGTCAGAAAAGGGTTTCTGAGTCACAACCGACACATAAACCTAACGGGTCACACACTTAACGGGTTGGAATAAACCAAGATTTAATACGATTCGTCAAATGTGTTCGGATAGGATCCGCTATGGGGCACTATATAAGAAGATGCTTGAGGCTATTATGACATGCGAGAGACATGAGTCGCCCACCAAAACTCTAGCCACCATCTTCCGAGAGAGCCACGTGCGACTTGGTGCTAGCACACCGCGCTCTGGTTGTTCCTTCCTAGACATGTGGATACCGTAGAGGCGCCATCGCGTTGTCGTTACGCTTGAGGACGATCCGCGATCTTCACAAGGAACATTAGAGGTTCCCGGAGGAGACGATCGACGCGAGAACGTTGGACAATCGATACGACTCTTCACCGATTAACGTGCTCTTCGTTGGACCAGCCGCCCAACTTATCTTCGCCGCATCAGCGCTGGCCCGTGGTAACGACCGTGATCATCTACTTGCTTGGCATCCTCGTCTACATGGTAGAAATTTTTGAATTGTTTCAATCGTAGCCTACCCGTATCCCATCACCCGGCTTCCGCCGCCAAACCGCCATGGCTCCTCCGCGCCGCTACCATCGGCCCGGTGAGTCCCCAATATCCCCGTGATGCTCATGCTCCCTAGCTCTACCCTCATCCACCTAAACGCTATCGCCTTCTCCTTCCCCAATGTCGGCCGCCCGCCTACCGCGCCCCGCTCTTGTGCTCGTCGCCACGCCTCCACCACCCTTGTGGTGGCCTTGCATTGAGCAACCTATTTTTACCAACCTAAGCCGACGCTCCTCTTTCGTCAAGATTCAGCCTTGGCTCGACTCCGTGACCTCCTTTGTTCTTCTCTTCTCTGCTCTCTCATCTCTGTGACTACCGACACTGGGCCCTAGATGGAGGTAGGTTCACAAGGAGACGTAAAGGTGCATCGAACCAAACAAATTCAGTATCGATCATCCCACCATCCGAGGGGCACAGACCACTGCAAGTCCGCCCTAGGCACGACATCGCCAGTCCGCTTCCGTGGACACGAATGCCCCCTTGTTTTTTTTCACGCTTCAATGAAAATCAGGCTTTCGGTTGTCCCACCCAAGATGGGAGGGAATCGATTTCGCCCTGCCGCCATGTCGGCCACGCATCGGCTATAAAACCCAAATGATGCACTCTCATTCCCAACACTAAAACGATT
This sequence comes from Ampelocalamus luodianensis, assembly GCA_036346255.1. Lineage (NCBI taxonomy): Eukaryota > Viridiplantae > Streptophyta > Magnoliopsida > Poales > Poaceae > Ampelocalamus > Ampelocalamus luodianensis. The sequence continues at coordinate 9,783,071 of CM070628.1, forward strand.
CGCTCTCGTCAGAGAGACACAAAGGATCGTTCGAGCGAGAGATAGCACGATCGTCCAAATTTGTTCGATTTTGCCGCGATTTGAGAGTGCTTAGAGAAGTGTTTAGCGGTCATTTTAGTAGAGTTAGTTCGACATCAAGTAAAGATCTTCTAGAGGGTATTTTTCATAGGCATTATGTTTATTTATCTGTGTTGTTAGTGTTAAATTGTGTAGTCATAAATAATTATTCGTATTTAGTTAGTCAGTAAATATTTAGTTACAATCAAAATAGTTGTAATTAATTAGTTGTATTTAATTAGTCACAATTTTTTTGAAATTAGTCACCAAAATTAATGTGGTCATAATTAATTAGTTGTATTTAGTTAGTCATAATTTTTATTTGTAGTTAGTTAGTCGTAATTTTATACGTGATTTGTTAGTCTAAATTAAAATAGTCCTAATTAATTAAAATAGTCTTAATTAAATGCTTGTAATTAATTATTCCTAATTATTTAGTGGTATTAATTATTCATAATGCATTAGTCATAATTATTTTGTCGATTTAGTTTAGGTGGAATTAATTACTCGTAATTAAAAATAGTCCTAATTAATAAAATGAAATTAATAAGTCATAATTAATTACTCTTAATTAAATAGTACTCATTAATTAGTCCTAATTCTTTAGTGGTAATTAATTAGTCACTATTTATTTGTCCAAATTAATTAACCCTAATTAATTAGTAGTACTTAGTTAGTCGCAATTATAATAGTCTGAATTAAATACTATTAATTAAATAACCATAATTAAATAGTCATAATTATATACTTGTAGTTATTTAGTCTTAATTAATGAGTCTTAATTAATTAGTCATAATTAATGTAGTCGTAATTAACTCACCATAATTAATTAGTCGTATGTAATTTGTAGTTTTTAATGATGCACTTAATAACCCGAAGTCGTTAATTGTGATTATTTTTCTAGAGTAGGGAAATTGTAACATCCTAAAAATCCCCTTTTCAGGTAAGTGTATTAAAATAAGTAAGGAAATAAATATTTAAGCATGTTTGTTTGTGAAAATTTTATTTGAGCATGTTTTGAAAATTTTCATAAAAATAAATAATGCAATAATATGATAACATCAACTTGAAGGAATTTTCAAGAAAAATACATAATATATAAAATTCCAGAAAATTCACATAGTGAACTAGATTGTGTGAGAGCCTCTCCAATAATTTGTATAAATTTTGGAGCACGTTTGATAAGTATAATAATTTGGTAAATTCTCAGCCTTTTTTTTTTGGAAATTTCAAACTCTATTTGAATTTCCCGCTTGCTTGAATTCACGCCGACCCATTTCCTTACGCCCGCTTCAGCCCACGCCAACGCGCCCCTCTCTCTCACGACACGCCGACTCAGATGTCAAGATCCTTTTTCCACCGCGTGCCGCCCACGCCGCCAACGCACTCCACCGCTTGCTCGTGGTTTGTGACGTCGCACCCACCGCTTTTTGTAGCTTAACCGCCTATCACCTCCGCTGCTCCACGCCCATGGTAGTGACCCATTGACGCTCCCTTTTCCCACGCGGATGAAGAGATCGGAGCGTGCCTGCGATTTTCTCACCGCGGCCGTATTTTCTCGCCGTGAATCTCATACGCTACTCGCTGCTATTTAAGCCTTCGAGCTCGTCACCATCTCTCTAGCTCGCCCCTCGTTCTATCTCGCGCTTTCTCTGAGCTTATAGCTCTCTGAATCACCGAGTGCATCATTCTCGACGCTGGTGAGCAAGCTTTCCGCCGTCGTAGGCTCGGGTGAGCTTCCTTGCCCGCGACATGCGTGTCATCATGTGCCTCTCATCTTGTTAATCCTTCCCCTTTGCTCAATTGAATTCCGGGAGTCATGTAGCGCCAAAACACCTGTCGTCACCCCCAACTTCTAGAGACGTAGCCAATTTGAGCTATTGCTTCCTCACTGTTCCAGAAGGTTTGGACCTCTTCTGCTCGCATCATCACATGTTCCATACCTCTTTTATGCATTCCACTCACTCAACGCAGGCAGGATCACCAAGAATCTGAGCTTCACCATCGTCTTTCTCTCGCACGACCACTGCCGCCATTTTCATTCTTACTCAAGCTCGTAAGTCTCTGTTCAATTCCTTGCATCCACACCATCCTTAGGACCTTAGGAATCTAATATACTGCTCCTTGTAGCACCTCCATCGCCGTAGAGCCAGCGCCAAGAGCCTCCCTTGGTGAGCCTCCCGCTGTTCAACATCGCCAAGCCACTCCGACCATCCCCCGACGCCATCTACACCCTTGGTGAGGTTCTAGTAGTCTCCTAGAACTTTTGCGCGCATTAGCTGGACGATTAGCTAGCATAGCATGGAGTTCACTGTGGCCGCCTATGGCGCGGGCACTCCGGTGACCACTGGTCCTTGAGCTGCTCCCTATAGCATCGTAGTTGCCCTCTAGAGCCAATGTGCACCATCTTTCACTGCTGATTTGCTCCATTTCGGACCTGCCGAGTTCCGCCACTTATCGCCGCGTAGCACCATCTCCGCTCCACTGCTCACCTCCACCACCACCGTGGGATCGCCGTCGAGAGGGGAACCCATTTTTCTCATCCTCGAGCTAAGTCATTGATCGTTCCCCGTCGCTGAGCTCACCATGGCGCGGCCACTTGCGCTATGCTCCTTCTCTTCTCGCGCACGACAAGGTCCCATTTGGGATGAGTATTAGCTTAATACTAATGACAGTGGTTAAGTGAAACTAATCACTAACATGTGGAACTAGCTGAAAACTTAATCGAAAATCTAATTTAAAACATGCTTAGTATATGAGTCACTGACATGTGGGACCACCCATCGCTTTCGCTTTAAAACATCTTTCAAAATCGAGAGAGTGACATGTGGACCCCAACCGCCGCTAATTAAAAACAAAAATAGGTTTAATCATTAGTTAATAAATAACACGCCTATGACATGTGGAACCATCTCTATTTTTATAAATAAAATCAAGAAAATTAAAATATGACTCACTAACAAGTAGGCCCCACATCTAAGTTAATAAAATTTGGAAAATGAGAAAGCCGCTTTCAAATCAAAGGAAAATACACTTTCCCTATTGGAAAGCATAAACCTCGTAAGAACTCAGAGGAAAATATGCTTTCTCCGATAGAAAGCGTAAATATACGAAAATACGCTTTCGACGTTACCTTTTTCTTATTTTCTGGATTTTCAAAACCGAAGCAAATTAAAATGTTAATAACTTTTGCACATAAACTCCAAATTGAATGATTTTTTTTATAAATTCATCTAAAATCATGCTCTATCTCAATATGCAAAAATATTTGGATTTTGTTTCTATTGAAATTATTTTTCTATAATTAAATTGCTATCGTCTCTTTTTGAATAGACGTCGATACTTCGAACGAAATTTATGACAATCTTCTGTCCTCATACTCTGAGATACCAGAGCAAGGCAAGCACATATTTTTATCGTGTTGACCCCACTATTTTAATTATTATACTTCTTTTTGCAAAATTTGTTATGCATGCATGTATGTTTGTTTGAAATTGCTATATTTGCGGGTATCGGTAGTTAAATTCCTATTCATTGTATAATCCTCCTTGAAATATTGGCATCTTTACTATTGTAGCCATTAGGTTATGGTTTAGGAAATAAATGATGTCGAATTGGGTTTTTCGAATGCGAATATCGCATCAATGCTTAGTCGGGCTTTAGACTTTACTAAAATATGAAACTGGATGGAATATTGAATATGATTTGGGAGATTTTGAAATGATGGTCCAGAGGAGTTACCTCTGTTAATTTTGTATAAAAATAAAAATTAAGAACCTAGATTGCGACGCAGGCGAGTTATAATATGAACTGATGAATATGAGAGGGTTTTTCGCATGTAGATAGGAGGAGATCCTCGTCCTGGTCAATTAAGTACCAACACCCAGACATCCAACCTAAGTGTAAGCATACAACCACATGTGCCAGATGGGATGACTTTAGCTGATTAAGTTATCGAAAACTAGTCTTGCATGTCAAGAGATCTGCTCAAACGCTGCACTGTGCCGCTTGAAAAGCTCTGTCTCAAACTAAGCATCTTGAGCCCTACCAAACCTTGAAAATTCATTTTTTGATTTAAATATATTATTTAAATACTTTTTTGGAATAAAAAAGTGATGTTTAATTCATTTCTAGAATTAAAAAATATATTTTCACTGTTTTTATTTCACTTTTTTGGGCTTTCAGGTCGGAATTCTAGTCCCAAGCCTAGCCCAGACAGGGTCGGGCTTGGGCCGGGTCGACTGGTCAGGCCGCCCATGGACAGGTCTACATGTTGGTAGGCCGTATTAGTGCGAGCATGTGTGATTGCTTGAAGGGGCTCCCTTCACCGAGGTGTTGGAACCAAAGCCTTCCGACATAATGGTTAATGCCTCACTTTGACGGGAGGTACTTGAGATTGAATTGAGGGTTTTTATTGCTGAGCTAGTGCAAGGCTAGGATTAGGTGATTTAAAGGCTTCGTTATATGCTCTAGATTGCTTACTAAAAGATCGTGAGTGGTGGTATCAAAGGATGCCGATGACCTAGAGAATTCAGATACCGTGAGTAAAGTTGTACACCTCAGAGTGTAAATCTATTTAAATAGTGTCCTCGCGGTGATGAGCATGCTAAGTGTAGTATTGCTAAGTATAGTCTTGTTTTTCAAAAAACGATTTTCGTTGGAAAAGTTGGGATGGATATTTTTGTTGATATTTGAATTGAGTGCCATGTCTATGGCTGAAAATAAGATGTTGATCACAGCAAAGGAGGGTTGTGATTTGTTACTTATTAAGTTTCTTGCTTGTTGTTCCATATTTCATGAACTGCTTTTTAAACTCCCGTTGCAAAATACTATGTATTGATATTGCAAATAAAATTTGCTCAATGCTGAAAACAACTTGTAGCTTAGAGCCTCCCCCTTTGTTAGCCATGTATATATATATTTAAATTTTGCGACACACTACAAGCTACAAGTCTTGCTGAGTACGCAATATACTCAATCTTGCTTAAATTGTTGTTCGGAGGATGAGGATGACCACATGTCGGACAACGTCAGAATATCCCGACTTTCATTTGAGAATGCAATTCAAGTTGAGGGAGAATTAGTGTAATTCTCATAGTGTTAGAAATAATTTTCAGTAAAAATAATTAATCGGTAGAAGGTTTCTTTGGAAAACGTTTAATCGGAGGTTAGAGGGGTTTTCTCGCGTTTTTCTCGGCAACTGGGCCTAGGCCTTGGCCCATGAGGCCTGGCCGCCATTGGGAGGTGCCACCTCCCAAAACCCTAGCCGCTTTCCCCTCTCCTCCCCACCTTGGCCGCCACCTCCTCCTCTCCCCTTCCTCCATCTTGCGCCTCTGCTGGTTGCAGCCCTTCTCCACCTCCATTGTTGCCGCCCAAGCGCCTAGTGCAGCACCCCACCTCCCGGAGTCGCCCCTTGGTGCCGATCTTCCCGTTGTCGGCTTCGCGAAGGTAGGAGCGGTGTTTCGTGGAATTGGCTGATCAAGAAGGAGGGAACATCTTCGTGGATCAACCATCGGCGTTCTGGTTGCTGCAAGGGTAACGAATGCCAATCCTCATTGTTTGATTAGTGGTAGAGGTGATTTGGATCATAATTGATTAGATCGATTTGCTGCGATTAAAAAGTTAGTTCTGTCCAGTGCTTTGCGTGGCCTGTTTCATGTGCTTAGAGGCAGAATTAGGGATTCTGGTCTCCTAGAGATATTTAGAGGATGCTCTTAGCTTTTGGTGGCCGCCAAGATCACCTCATTCCGACTTTCGAGTCAAAAGTTATGATAGATTTAATATCTGCTGTCCAGATTTCTGACGAGAATTACCTTTTGAGTTGTCTTTTAAAATAGGTGTATGTTAATGGGCGAATCAGGGTTTCATCCCAACTAGGTTATTGTAGAGAATTCCATAACCTTTTCAGATTGATAAAGAACACTCAATTCGGAGTTGTAGTTTAAAAGTTACGGACGTTTTAGTACTGCTGTTTTTTTATGTTCAGACAGTTTCTGTTCTGCTGTTTCGTTTGACAGTTAGCAATTTAGTTTGGCCGAATTGGGTAATCTCACAACTACAAAGTTGTATATATATTTGTTAAGCTCGTGTAGGATCTGGGCTCATCTCTTTTGGAGTCCCAGATCATTAGTTTTGGTCTTTACCGTGCTGCTGTCCAGATGGGATTCCATGTTGCTGCTGGAATTTCAGATTTGGGTTATGACTATGTTTTGGGTGTGCAAGAGGGTATTGTAGAATATTAATTCATGTTGGGCTCTATGTTGTTCTTATTTCGGTTATTTAATTGTTTAGGCCGCGAGGCTACGGGTTTGGGAGCACCATCGTTGCCTGCTAACGCGTCGTAACGCGGAAGGCAAGTACTTTGTTGATTTTAAGTGCTGTGATTGTGAATGTTTACATGAATATAATGTGACATATTGTGTTACCCGAGATGCTGAACTGGTTATGTTTTTTCATTATGTGGATTATATACTGAGAGATGGTATTATCACTGTTCATGTTCATATCATGCATCCTTTTATTCATGTTATGTCCACGGAAGTGGATTGTAAGTCCCACCATTCCAATGTGGGCGATTTGGACATTGTCATGTCTCGCCCACTGAGTGGATTGAAAGACCCATCAATTCCAAAGATGGGCACGTAAGACCCATCAATTCCAAAGATGGCGCTTTGGACACCTATATGAAACGTTCTTCATATAGGACTTGGATCCCGCACTTTGTTAAGGTGCGGGCTTATGAACACCGACTGGTGTGTCACCGCTATACCAGTATAAGCATGTGTGTAGTCCATCCTTGAATATATTCATTCATGCCATGCATTCCTAAGTTTTCATTCGATGTATGTTTATATTCTTTTATGATGTTGACTTGTTCATATGTGTGTTATGTCCCTTTTATCAGCACTTGCCGAGTCGTGGACTCACTCTATGCTTGTTTGTTTATTTTAGGTAACCCCTGATGTTGGCTCTCATGGGAGGGAGTAGACACGCACTACTTGTTCACATCATCAAATTCATGTTCAAGAATAAATTTTAGATCTATCTTTCATTCGTTAATGATGAACTGTAATAATTAAATTATAATTGGTGAAGGAAGAATACCTTCACCATGTCCTGTTTATCTTAATGCTGTCTTTAGTTGATATACTTGTTTCATATTCTTCCGCATTGTGTAGATTGTTAGAGTATTTAGGTGGCATCTTGGCTTCCGAATAGCCAGGGTGTTACAAACGCCTTCTTCGGTCTCGGTACCAGGGGGTACAGGGACGAGTCTTTCTAGGGTTTACTCCTTGTCGGTTGCCTGAGGGTTTGGATAGGCATACCGCTGGACTTTTGCTATTAATCTACTAAATTTTCGCTACTACTTCCGATACTTGAATTTTATTTGACCGATCGCCCTTGTGTTGTAAACTATATAACCGCTTCAAGTTTATGTACCATATTTGTTTCATGTTATATGTAATTGTGTATGGATGTGCATGCCAAAGTTGTGGATGTGTGTACTAGACACTGATCATGGGACTAGTATGGTACACACACGAGTATTTTCGGTTATTCAACGTCCAGGGTCTGACATAAATGCACTCCATCGTAAGTGCATCCAATAAAGCCCACCAAGGTGCACAGACACCAAATTCAAAATCATTTTCTATATATATATTTCGTGTATAAACAGTAATAGACACCCCTCAGCCCAAACGAAGGACACTGGCGTGAGCGCGCGGGCGCGCCACTCAGGCAGCCGAGTGACTCAGCGTGGCGTGCGCGCGTCCCAGCCGAGGAGACGTGCGCGCGGGTGCAGCCCAGGCAAACGAGGAGGCGCGCGCAGCAGCGGGCGTGGCGCGCGCGCGCGGCGCTGGCGGCCAGCGCAACAAAACAATGGCCGAGACGCCGAGCGCCAAGAACGAGACGAGATGCGAGTCACGCGATGCTGCTCGCACACGATTTCTAGCGTGAAGCCACACGAGCAAAAAGAGCTACCTTTCGATTTCTAGTGGGCAAAGCGCAGTGAGCTTCTTTGTCAGTAGCACACTCTTCCTTGCCCGGGTTCTTGATGGGTAGATCGAGAGAGAGAAGAGAGGAGAGGGAGAGAGGGTACCATCCGATTGGGTGGAGGAGGAGCCGCCATCCCGAGTTCGCCGACGAAGGTCGTGGCGGATCCGGTGAAGGTGATGGCGGTGGGTCGATCCGCCGGCCGAGCGCCTCTAGATCGGATTAGGGTTTTGTCGGTGGGGTTTGTGGCGCACGGGAAACCTCGCCGTCCGTGCGCGCCCGCCCCACCTCTCTTTTATATGGCGTTGGCGACAGGGCCCACCACCATTGGTCACGGGCGCGCCCGATCGTATGCTGTCAAAGGGTGGCATTTGGCCGTTGGGCCAAATGCCTGAGATCACTCTAACATTGTCATCTCTTGCTTGACAGCATTGTTTGAACAAGTGGCGTGAGTTCATGCCTTCATGAAGCGAAGTTTAGTTTGCTTGGAATTAAAGTATTCTGACTATTTTGCCGATCAGATGTATATGATAGAAATCGTCGTGTGAGATGAGATGATTAGTTCATCTCCTCCTCTTGCCTCTTGTGTTACTACAACAAGTACACTAATATCGACTCTCCATGCTCAAGCCGTAGGCACTCTGTCAAACCGGCTCCACCGAAGCAATCCGCTTGATATTAATGTCGCCAACGCAATGAAGCCATCACTAGGTAATTTCGATTTCTCTCAATAGTCAGAATACCGATTTATCTTCAGCACAATCCCTAATTTTGTGTTTTAGAGATTAAATTTGCTAATCGTTGATTGATTTTCTCAAACCCTAGGATTAGGGTTTACAATTGTGATAGACTGGTAATGGGAATTAGAATACCTAGTGACAAATCAGAGGCAAAATTGCAACTTTTGAGTGATCCATCATCCATGTGACCAACTGACCACCTACATTTGTTTCAAAAATATGTGATGTATCAAGATTTGGATTTGAGTTTTTGACTACTTGAGAGTTGAGACACAATGTCAAGTAAGTAAGCCCCATAATTTTAAATAATTGATTACAAATTTATGCTTCTATTATTCCGTAGTACAAATATCTAATGGAGTATTCAAATAATTGGCAAATGATAGGTAAATTTATGGAACGGTTTCTTAAAAGAAAAGGTTTCTATTATTCTACTTTTTGTAGGCTATCAAGTTTGGATGTTGTTTTTTGCCGATGTCAACCATCTTTTGTCCATGGTTTGGAACTTTATTAATCATTTATTCACTTTGCTACAGTTAACCAAAACTACTACTAGGAGTGTAGGACTCTTTGTTTTGGTAAGCACTTTGATGGCTATTTATTTATCCGTGATGTAGAATTGTTTAACACTTTAACACATTACTATTCTAATTTCTATACAATATTGCTTCATAATTAGACATATGTGATATGTATGGGATACCTGATCATTTTCGTTCTGGATCCGCCCATGGACTCTATAGTGCGATATGTTTGTTATATTTTGTATAGTAAATGGGGTTGTTGTGGCTTTAGATAATGTCAAACATGCAAGACTTACTAGTGTTTTGTGGCAACGGTCTCGTACGGGGCGGACCCGATGGGTTGAACCTATCGAGATGCCAATGCAAGGTGGTCCGGGTGGAGGGGCTCGATGCGATGGATATTCATGAGTTGAGGAGGTGCATCCGGAGGGAGTTCGACACAGAGGCAGCGATGAAGAAGCTTGTTATCGAGGGGATCACCTACACGAATAGGGGAGGTTAGGGCGTATGGGAGCTACTGAAGGTGAATGGTAGCATTGCATGAGGCCAATATATACAGATTGCTTCCCAGTCTGAGGCGACGATATATGAGAAGCCGATGGTGTACGCAATTTAGCACGTGGCACCAAGAAACTTTGATGTTGCTGGTGCCTCAAGAAGCGGGAAACCGCAGGTGGTGCATGAAGACGGCACCCAGAATGTGTTCTCAGCATGGAATGTGTTGTTTTTGAAGAAAGACTATAAAAGAAGACGTGCACATAATTTTACACAAAATGAGGGGGCGGGACAATGATGGTCAGCCCGCATTGACTGCCACGAGTTTTTGCTGGACTAGTCGATAGCGCGAGTCCGACGAGGGCGCCAACCCGAGCTCAAATGGTAGCGAGAGGACGCACCTAGGTAGTGGTTTGGCCAGGCAGTGTGTCATTGAGGGGTCTTACGTGGTATCCAAACTTGATGACCTCGTAGTGTGTCTCTTGTATTGCCACAAGAAGGGTCCCAGTGAGGGTTTGATGCTGACACCCTATTAGTTGTGCAACACTTCCTTAACAAGGCAGATGTGCTGCAAGTTATAGCATGGTACGCCTTGTCCATCAGCCATGTGTACCAGGTGCACCGGTCCAACCTAGGACATTACAGTGTGAAGTGCTAGTGTAAGGCTGCTCGGCAAGCTCAGCACGCACATGGCGAAGTTCTTTGGCTCGGTCTTCACAATCAAGGTGGTGATCGACTACACTTGCGAGCTGAGTGAGCTACTGTGGCAGCATTGGAATGTGACTTTCGCATATGTGGCAAGCCTCATCAGCCAACTAGTCACAGAGGACATGTTTGTTTCACCCATGATGCTGTTGTCATAAGTCACAATATGGTTGGTTATCCAAGAAGGTATAGCAAGATCCGATGAGCCAAACAGAAGGTGATCAAGAACAGGTATAGGTCATATGAGGAGGCGTACAACCTTGTGCCAAGGATACTTCACCAGATTGCCGAAGGAAACCCCGACATGTACATGAACAAGATGACAAGTGAAGATCCTAATGGAGTCCCTAATCGCTACATCGGACCGTGTTCTTGGCTTTCTAGGCCATAGATGACTTCGCGTCTTTGTCGTTCGGTGCTCACGATGGATGACACTTTCCTTACCGAGAGGTACAAGGGCACCATTCTCACCGCGGTGGTGGTCGATGCGATGAAAAGCTTCTTCCGTTGCTTTTACCATAGTTGAGAATGAGAACACATCTAGTTCGCTGTGGTTCCTGGCAAATGTCAAGCGGGCGGTTGTGGGAGATAGGCCCAATGTATGTCTTATTGTAGACCACAATGTTGGGTTGTTGTCCACTTTCAAGACCATGAGACGGAACCCTCGCACTAGTGGAACGACGTGGAAACTCGGTGCAGCATGAGGCATCTTGCATCGAACTTCTTTACGCAGATTCCACAATCGTGAACTAATGATGACATTCAAGGCGCCGTGCATGCAAAACCGAGACAAAAGTTTGAGTCCATCCGACAGCACTCGAACATCTGACTACGAGGCATACAAAAGTCCTCTTCGAGGCACATGAGGGACAAAGAGGACGCAAGAGGGCAATCTAGGAGCCCCATCGGTTTCTCCCGTGGATTAATCTCCACGCTCTTGAGTTGGAGAAACGGTCCCACCTTTATGACACCGACGGTGTGAGAGGTACGATATTATGGTGACCATCATGTTTGAGGTGTACAATAGCGTGCTAAAAGGTATGCGGTGCCTCCCTATCACAACAATTGTTGAGGAGACTTGGACTCGCATGGTTGGTTACTTTCACAATAGAGCCACCGAGCGCGACGACAACCGGAAAAAGGGAGCAAGAGTGACCCAAAATATGCAGAGGTATATAGACCGTAAGATGCTAAAAGCTCAGATGCACGGCATCTGGGTGATCGATGGCTTGAGGAGGAAGTACAAGATCCAGTTGAAGCAAAAAATATGTCAACAGTCATGCCAGGGGAAAGAAAACAAGCTTATACCCTCTATGATGTGGCTAATAAGATGAATTTTCTACATAGGTCATGCTTGCGTGTGTACAAGGCGCGTGCAAGTTAGGCGATATCTACGTCAGACATCATCGAGTACTATGACATGCACCATCTTTTCGGACATGGAGGCCGAGTTTCACCCATATGGCGTGGACATGAAATATAGGGATTTTTGGCGGACATGGTGAAATTGGGCTTGAACATAGCCTTGAAGGCAATCGAAGGGACGACGGCAGATGCGACACTTTCAAAATGACATAGATAATAGCCAGCATGGGGCCTGAGCCGTGTAAGAAAGTGCTGGATATGCTAGACCCTTGGCCACTTCATGAAGGATTGCCTCAACAGACCGAGCTCATCTAGGCGTTATTCTTTAACGTAATTAATTATATTGTTTGCATGTTTGTGTACGCCATTTTATGTAAACGGTAGTGTTATTATATTTGCGCATTTGTGTACGCTATTTTATGTAAATGGGTCTGTATTTTGCCATTATATTTGTTCCAAACTAACTCACCCTTGTTCTATGAGCTAGATCAAAATATTAGATCGGCCTTAGAAATGTTGGATTCGCCGTTGGACTTCTGTGCGAAGATGCTCCGAAAGCGCAAGTTGTTTGCTGAGAGGGCTAAATTATACTCGGATTGTTTTATAAAGGATGCGCCGGACTTAGCTATGTGGCGCGTTCGCACGGCTCCACGGTGCCATTTTCGGTTTTGATCGTGCGAGGGGCTAGATTTGCTAAAACGCACATCAACAATGCTAAAACACCCAAAAAAAAAAAAAAAACTCGCCACTAACCTGCTGTGTGTTGCGAAAAGAGACGGGAGGAGAGGGGGTTGCAGGCTGCAGCCCCGGGAGTGAGCACCGGAAAGCGCTCACGGTCCGCCCGATTTTTTCACCGGATCGTCTCGAACCGACGCTGACATATGGACCCATGCCGCGATTCGCAACAGTCTCGCGGAACCAAATTGACCGTACCGCAGCTACGCGTGGTGTGTTCTTCGTTGGCATTTATGCTGAGGTTTTCGTCGACATCCATGTCATCAAATAGTGTTCTAGTTGGAGCTACCTATGACACCTGGAATCGCCATTACTCTCTCTGTATTCATGAACATAATTTTAGCCATTTTTTTTCTTTCGTGGGCTAATCAAGGCATCGCTCCAACGAGTCAGGAATGGTCAAGATAAGCTAAGATGAGGGCAAGCATATGAAACAAGGAGGAATGAATGCTTTGATAGCATTGCAAATTAATGAGAGGATTACATACTACTACCACTGCCACTAGCACATCTTTCTTTTTCATGGCATGCATGGTAGTAGCGTGTTAGTCGGCACACATGCAAGCCGAGGCGATGCAATGCAACGCCGATGCAAATACTACTACTTTGCAATTCCGAGGCATTCAAGTACACGGACAAAATTTTGGGACAGAAAGCACTGAAAAGATGGGCAGGGATAATGACAACTACGAGCACTACGCTGCCGCAACAGTATGGCAAATCCGCGGAAAATCGGGAGGTTTTTTTTCCCCTAAAGACTTGTTTGGATGCTAGGGAGCAAAATTCTGGAGTAGAAAATCCCTGAGGGAGATTTTGATGGCATATGGAATCCCCTTCAACACAAGGGGAAATTTTCCCGACTGGGAATAAAATCTCTATTGCCGTTTGGGAACAACAGGGATAAAAATCTTGATCATAAAAAAATTATTTTTAAAAAAAAAATCTATAAATTCCAGGAAAATATTTAAAACTTTAAAAATGACAGAACATTGTAGAAATATGAAGTATCGCAGACATCACAACAACATGCAAAATATGAAGTATTCTAGGAAAAGATTACAAACTTTAAAAATGACAGAACATATGTAGAAATATGAAGTATCGCAGACATCATTACAAACTTTATGAATAAAAGTAGACAGGATTTCTAACGATATGAACATAGCAACCTCATCAACATGTCACCAGTAAATTCATCAACTAATAACTACAAGTATCGCAGACATGGCTGGTGGTAGTGACAGTCAAGAACACCATCATATTACGTTCATAGCAACATTTCATTCGCATTAGGACACGCCATGCACCATTGTCATCTTCGACAGTTGTTGACACGCCACACTCGTCAATCCATTCGCTATATCTACAAAGAAAAACAAATTCCACTTCGCCTCAAAAGCGGATAAAAGTGACGAATTTGCACTAAGCGGTAGGAATAAGAATTATTTGTTGGGATTGACTTACATATCAATAGGCTCAATCGGGCCACAACAAAGAGATCATGAATTAGTACAAACTTGAAACCATGCAACTTAACAAAGGTTAACTTCTAATAACACTATATTAATGCCTATATGGGTACGAATGGAGTTCTTACAAACACCAAGAGTGAATAATTCTTTTTAACTAGGGTGTTTTCGCCCCCACCGCCTTGCGAGGTGAGGATTAAACCATGCGACTTAACAAAGGTTAACTTCTAATAACACTATATTCTATACAAAGATCTTAACAGTTATATTCTAACGAATGCGTTTCTTTCAAGCAATTCATTAATCTGACTTGGACATGACAAAATAGGAGTCATGGAGGTTTAATGTCTTGACAGACATGAAGGATTGAAGGTGCGATTTAGTAGTTACCAAGTAAATGCATAGTGCTAATGTTGTCTTGTGACCGTTGATCCCGCATATAATATGAGACATTTTAACAATTGAAAAGGAAAAATAGAAATTAAAAGATAACTTACTTATGGAGCAATTTCAGATCATACATTCAAATATAAACGAAACAAGCAAACATGTATCACTTAGGCCATCGATTATCTGCAAACAAATATTTCTCTATCAGATTATGAAACTCAAATGGAAAGTAAAAGACAACTTATTTATGGAGCAATCTCACTCTTAATCCAAAGCAATCGAACACTTGGGTTTTGGTGTTGATAAAAATTTCTATTCAAATTTCACATTTGAAGAGTCGTAGTGCCTTTGCCTTCTCCATATCCGTTAGGTCTTCAATTGATTCTAGTGCAAGAACACACTTCCCAATAGAAAAATCATCACTCTTACCATGTCTTTTTGTTTCATTTAGTTCTTCGGCAATTTTTTTGGATTGCTCCTTCTTGAATTCCAAGTAGCTCTCAAGGACCCCGACAATTTGACTTTGCTTTCTTTTTCCACTATCATCTCCTTTTCGTCTGCATTTAAGTAGAAGGAACACGCCCACTTCTTCTACTTCTATATGAGTACTAGATGTTGCTTGCCCTTCCAAATTTGTAGAAAAGGGTTTAAGCCAACATCATGGGCATCATTGGAGAGCAGTTTTATTTTTAATCTTTTTTAAAAATATTTTAAAGATAGCATCTTCCTAACTTTATTTCCAATTCTAACCCACACGCCACCACGCGCGTGGCGTGGCAAAAGACGCTGTCACGCCACGGATCTTGGCGTGGCAATGAGTGTTGTCACGCCACTCCTCTTGGCGTGACAAGACTTAGCCCAACACCTGACGCGTGTTGGCTTGGGGGGTTATCTGGCAGGTTTGGTCACGCCGTGGTAGGTGGCGTGACTGAACAGTTTGGTCACGCCACGGGTCATGGCGTGATCAAAGGGGTTAGAATTGGAAATAAAGTTAAGAAGAGGTTATTTTTAAAATATTTCTTAAAAAAGGATTAAAAAATAAAAACTGCTCACATCATTGTCATTTGATATAACTTGATCAGTTGAAGGCTCTACTTGTTCAATTGATACAAAATTCAAATCTCCAGTTGCTGTACTTCCTATTTCCATATAAGTAATGAAATAAATGTGAAGTTCATGGTAAATAAACTAAATCATGACATATACTAGCATGCATGTACAGATGTACTAAATATGAGACCATATATGATTAATGGAATCAAGAAATCATGAAATGAACATTAAAGCATGAATTGAAACAATGTAGTTGAACTTCACCTTCATACAATGCCGCTAGGTAGTTAAAGAGAGGAAGGGCTTGTTATGAACTTCTTCACCTTTGGATGATCCTATTGAATACAAGAAAAGAATATAGTTAGTAACAAAACGCATCACATAGAATACTATTAGTTAAAGGGAGTAAAGAGTCTTACACGAATAAGTTTATCCCAAATACTTGGTTCAAAGAACAATCATGCACAAAGAATCGTCCCACCGCACCACTTTGTTTCCGTGCATCTCGTATTGCCTTGTAATTCCCTTTCAGTTCATTCTCTTTTCTTGAATTTATCGCTTTGTGAAATGGGCAGTTGGAAACTTTTCATTGAATTTACTAGCTATGCTTCTCCAACCATCGGTTACCCACCCATTTTGTCCTCTCGAACTTTGGGTTGTTATGGTCATGTAGTATATCGGAAAGAGCTTTCTCATATGAGAAGTTCTATGAGGCTCTTGATCCTTCTTTAGCCATGGCTACACTAACCACAACATATTGAAATAAAAATGGTACAAGAGTGCAACAATATATTTAAAAGAAACAACCACATAATATGAAAACAAGTCGCATAAATGAAGTGTACTACTTATTACACATCATATAATTTAAATGTCAAGGGCACAAAATACTAATACTACTTTGTGAAATGCCATGTCCAACTAATGATTATAGTCACCACATTTATGTTGCAATTTGATCTCTAAGAGAACTTCCAGATTTGACTCGATATCATTTTGTAATTATTGTCACCCTCCGTACATCAACAAAATCATCCGGTTGAATGTAGGCAAGTTGGTGATCCAACCACCCTCCCGACCATTTTGACCTCTAATGATGTTGTGAAATGCAACTACGCACTGGATCTTAATATGAGATTCAATGAGATGAAATGTACCAACTTTCGTGATTGGAAATCTCTTCAGAACACCAATAGCCCTTTCAATATGGTTGCGAAGGAGAGCATGACGATGATTGAAAAGTTCTTTGTGGTCCGCATAATCATATCTTCGAGATGAGCGACGCCTCCTAAATTCACCAATATGGTATCTCACTCCTTGATATGGGGTAAGAAAAGAAGGTGTGTTTGCGTATCCACCATCCACAAGATAAAATTTACCCTCAAGAACCCGAAAACCCTTGCTAATAGCAGATCAAAGGACTCCTGCATCTAATGCTGATCCTTCCCATCCACATGAAATAAATGTGAAGTTTAGATCAAAATCACAAGCTAGCATCACATTTTGAGACAAGGTTCCTTTCCTATTCCTATAAGGAGCCGCTTTCTTCAAAGAATAGTGATAGGGATATGTGTGCCATCAATAGCACCAATGCGCTTCTACGATAAACATAGTAAATTAAATAGAGGAAAATCTTGGGAAAAGTTAGGCGCCTAGTGTGTATGGCTCACCCAAAATAAGGCCAAAATCATGGATCCGATACAATTTTCATATGAGCTTGGTTCGAACTTGGGAGCTTGACAAACCTATGGGTTAGAGCTGGAATTATATCAAAGATTTCCTTTATTTTCCTATGAACTGTTTCACCACTGTGTTGGAATGCTTTCTGAAGCTTTTGGTTGCTAGCATTATGAGAAATCATGTACATAAACATCCCTAGCTGCTCCTCGATAGTAACACCCCTTGTGTCATGCATCAAACCCTCCCTTCTAAGGAAATCTGATGTAGCCCTGAATATCTCTGGCTCCATCTGGAACTCAACCCTACACCAACTCTCATGGCCTTCTAAGATCTCCTTAACTTTTTTAGCGCCGGTAAGAGCTGATGTGTGGACTGGTCTTTTTTCATCATAAAGGCATGAAAGCAAAGTAGGAACCAAGACAAGAAACAACTCATCCTCCTCCTCTTCTTCCTCGAGCATAAATTTCCTAATGAGCTCCTTTCTAGTGTCCATTTGCTAATACATGCATATTAGTAGTAAATAAGCATATTAGTAGTAAGAAATGGTAAGACAGTAAGGAAGAGGCACTACTATGTGTATTATTAAAAAACATATTTTGAGATTTGATGCCAAAATAACATATTTGAGATTATTTTGGCATCCCCACATATTTGAGATACTACTACTATTATTATATATAACTGCACTCCACTAACAAGATATTAAGGTGCAGGCTTGTTGTGCCATATGAAATGCATGAATAAATTTTCTGAACACACAAGGATAGGACTGAGATAATAATAACTCAGTCCATATGAAATGCATGAATAAAATTTATGAATATATATGAAGTGCCATATACATAACTGCATGAGATAATAATAACATGACCAAAAAAAATATCTGAACACACAAGGAGAGGACTGAGACATGGTGTTGCTGCCTTCCCAACATGCACCCAGCCCACCCAAGCCCTATCTTTTCCATGACCACAAGTGAACAGCACAAACACTGCCCACGATCACTAAGTTGTAGCCAGAGTAGTAACTTTCAGTTAAGCTGCAAAAAATGAATATCATGACTACTTGTGCTAGCTGATACACTAGATGTACACTTGTGGTTGGTTGTAATGTGCATCTAAGTTGCAAATCATGCAAGGCTAACCGATCAAATGGCCCAATTTTCCCAAAATAAGTCAAAGTGTAACTATGCTAGCTAAAGAGTGAATTGGGCACAAATAAACATAGCATATACAACAGGTAGCAAATCTATGGCAATGTTACTGGCCTTAGCAATATGCACATCCATATCAGTAGCATCTCTTGGAGATTATGAACAAACAAACATTAAAATCTATTGCATCTCTTTGAGATTGGACTAATGTGCATGACATGTATATAGTGAGCCAACAAAGCATACAAAAACAATTCATCGCTACCTATGCTCTGTTCGTTGTTTTTCTTCGTAATCTTCGACTGAGCTTCGACTTAGATGAATGACACTTGATTAATTCTCTCTAGGCAAAAAAATCTGCTTTCGCCTCCCGGCTATCTAGACAAATATCGAGGAAACAATATCACCATGTGATTATCAAGACAATCAAATAC
Organism: Ampelocalamus luodianensis; assembly: GCA_036346255.1. NCBI lineage: Eukaryota > Viridiplantae > Streptophyta > Magnoliopsida > Poales > Poaceae > Ampelocalamus > Ampelocalamus luodianensis. The sequence goes on from CM070628.1 coordinate 9,801,866, forward strand.
ACCCATCACGCTCGGGTAAGGTGATCTTCGCTGGAACCATTTGAATCGAGTGTACATTTCAGCTTGATCTTCCGAGAACTTGTGCACAAGAAACCGAGGACTATCATCATGCGTACAAACTTGTGCACAAGAAACCGAGAACTATCATCCTAAGCATCGATCATCGATCGGGTTGCAATGGTACCGATCTCACAACAAAACTCAAAAATCAAAACCCACTTAACCCCAAGGGGAGGGGCAAACCGCGCAGAGGAAGCGCGACGATGGAGGCAACCCCTCCTCTTGCAATCTCTACGCTCAGCGACGACTCACGGACATCAACCTCCTCCTCATCTCCTTCCTCAAAACTAGTACCTAATAGCATTAGATCCGTGAGAAAAGAGTAGAAAAAACCCTAGGAGCAGGAGGTTGAGGAGCAGGGAGGAAGAAGAGGTGGAGGAGAAGGTGTCACCGGAGGAACCCGAGGCGCTCACCTGAGTGGCAGGAGAAGGCGCCGCGTCCCGTGAGATTGTAGCGGCAGCGTCGTGAGGACAAGGATGAGGTCGAGTGAGTCGAGACGGGGAGAAGAATTCCCGTGTGGTGAGACGAGCATTATTTCCCCGGGGAAGACGCGCGGATTGGGCCAGGGAAGATGCGTAGCGCGGGTTTCCAAATGTAGGATCCATCCACCCCAGGGATTTTTTCCACTGGAGTTTTCTTGCCTGGGAATGCACGGGGATACCGGCGGGGTTAGGGGCTTCCAAACAAAGCCTAAATGGTATTTGCAAACGTGGCTCTTCTCGTCCGGTATTGTCAAATATGGCTGCTCGGACGAGCCTCACACCGTCACGTGTGTTTGTCCATGCGGTGCGCACGCTTACGCGCCAAAATCCATGTGCCCTCGCTCGACATGTGTCTCGTCTGCACTCCCACCGCTCGGATAGCATCGCTCTGACGCCACCGCCGGACAAAGCCGTGTCCGCATGCTCACCGCTCGAACAAGCCATGTCAACACAAGTGTTGCCTAGAGAAGCCTCCTTCGCACAACCACCGCCCGGACAAGCCACGTGTCGCCTGGCCGACCGACTATGCCAGTCCCTCCTCATCCGACCTTGCTCGCACGCGCCACGATAGTCCTCTTGCCCCGGATTCCCGTCACCATCCATCACTTCCTCCCATCGCCATCCATCACTTTCACCCTTTATTACGTGTCGCCATCCATGTCTCTACATGCATCTATGCATGCAAGCTCGTATGAGGGAATCCGATTCTCCCGCTATGCTATAAATTCGAGGCGATAAATGAGACGGTTCGCAAACTCTCATTCTCGCTCGTTCTATCGATTTTATTTTTGCAAACGATTAAGCATTATTTACAGACGATTAAGCATTGTTTACAGCCACATTTGCATCCATATTAGCAGGTAATTTTTCTCATACGTACTTTTTTATTAATTGTGTAGTTAGTTAATTAGTCATAGTTAAATGTTCTTAGTTAGTTAGTTGTACTTATTTAGGTGTAATTAATTTAGTCGTTTTCAAATTTTCGTATTAAAATTTGCATGAGTTTATTAGCTGTAGTTAAATTAATCTTACGTAATTAATTAGTTTTAATTATTTAGGCATAGTTAATTTGTTATGAATTAATTAGTTAGTGTTAGTTAATTAGTTAGTTGTAAATAATTAGTTAGAATTAATTAGTCATAGTTCATTAAGTGTTAATTAATTAGCGAGTCATTAATTAGTCATAATTAATTTAGTCATAGTTAATCACCATAATTAATTTAGTGCCTTATTAATTCATAATGAATTTTTGTAATTAATCTGTAGTAATAAATCATCGTAATTATTTTAGTGCTATTTAATTCATCGTAATTAATTTAGTCCTAAATAATGTAGTTTCAATATTAAGTCGTATTTATTTATTTATAGTTCATTTTGTGGTAATTAATTAGTCCTAATTAATTTGGTGGCATTGAATCACTCATGTCAATTTAGTCACAACTAATTTTGTTGAACTTAATTAGTCGTAATTAATTTGGTTGTAGTTAGTTAGTGTATATTAATTAGTTGTCTGTATTTAGTTGTAATTTTAATTTCTAGCAATTCATCGTCATTATCAATCTATTAACTAATAATCTGTTTCTTCCATCTCTTGCAAGCCATGCCTCTACCGGAGCTTCTCGAACCCTACTACGATGAGAATCACCGGTGCAAGTCGTAGATCACCTGTGACGTGGATGGCCCTCCACCCCTCGTGCTTCGGTCTAGGAGGGATTACTAGTAGCTCGACACTCACTACGCCCCAATCCTTACGTGCTTGCTGCCCGCTGCAAGGTCGCTCTGGTCGACGCCACTTCACCTTGGATGACAGTCTGATGTCGACACTTGTTGACAGGTGGAGACTCGAGACACCCACCTTACACTTTTGGTGGGGTGAGAAGACGGTCACTCTCCAAGACATCTCATTCTTCACTAGTCTCTCAATCAGGGGTGAATCAGTTGTTCCAAGCCGTCCGCGGCAGACCGAAGGCCTTGCTAGCATCGTTGGGCATACCGTCTCCGACAAGACTCACGCGCCCCTCGGACTTGGCCGAGGAATTTTAGTAATCTTGGCCTGATGCACCTAACGAGGTTGTTAGGATGCACCCCATTGCTTACCTTCTTCATCTCTTGGTCCGCTCGCTTCCCACTATATAGGCGATGGATGTACCTCAACTTCATATACATCACCGAAGTTTTTGGTCGACATGGAGGTGGGCGATGCCTCAAGATAGCTTGGGCATCAACCGCCCCATGCGCCAAATATAGGGGTCATGTGGATGCCATGGCGCGACACTCGTATGAAACCGAGCCTTGCTGTCTGCGACATGCTCCTACAGCTGTAGAGTTGGGAGCACTTCCCTGTTGGGCGACCCTCCTTCGGGATAGCAGTGCACCCGTACCCCGAGTTCCACAACACAATAGACGAGGCCTACTATGGGCTACCGGTGGACTGCCGCCAAGTTACGCTAGGCTAAGGACAGGCCGACGAGGTGTTCCACAACGAGTTTGAGTTGTTGCATAACAATGACATCATATGTGCTCCATAGAGCCCAGATTTCGTGAACACGGTAGCGCCACATGGGCTGTCCGTGCAATGCATGCAGGTCACCAGATTACAGGCGACGACCTGCCACCTGGTGTTTACTCACATGGTGGAGCCTTACGTGCTGTAGCGTGTAATGCAATAGTTTAATTTGTACCAACTTCTGCCCCCTCCCGGTAACAGGATCATGCAGGCTGCAGCGAGCCGTCCACTTGTGAGTCCTACTCCATCCGAGTAATGTTTGCATTTCATACCCACATTCCCTGTTCTGACATGAATCCTTCTCGAATGCAGGCAATTAGGGCGGGCCGACATGCTAAGGACTGACAAGCAGTCTAGCATGAGTGGTTCACAGCTTGGATGGAGACGGCACTCGTCGAGGTCCTATAGGAGCAGAGACAATATGATGTACAGATATACCGCCAGTACATGGAGTGATACATACCGCGATCGTGAATTAGACTGGTCCGTTCTCCGCTAGAGTGTTCGGAGTAGGTGCCACACCAGGAGAGGCTATGTCACTCGCTCGCTCGACACAATGCGTCACGACGTGATGACACCATAAAACACTCACAATCTTTGCTTGTTTCATTGATGATATTTGTACTATTTGGCATCGAACATGTGTTGTCTGTCATTTCATTGAAAGGGTCAGAAGCGGATCGCGAGCGATCCAAGACCGCCATCTCGCATCCCGCAGCACACCGTACTCGTGGCTTCGAGCACTTTGAAGTACATCTTTGCAGAGTCAAGAATGTAATCAAGAACATGAGCGTGGCCGCTCGAGACGCACGCCTTATACACCACTTATCGAGTGGGCCGACGGTGCTCACTTGTTAGGTCAAGACGCCCGTCAGACCGACGGCATTCTAGCGCTCCCAATCACCATCCATGCCGCAGATTGGCGGGAGGTGTTATGTACAAATTTATATCCTTTTTGTTACGCCTTAGTTTGTGCTAACACCATGTCGCCTTGCACCGCGACGCTTGTCAGGATACATCTCTTCTGCCATCTGCAACCCATACTCAGATTGGTGCTCCCCCTCGGTCATCCGCACTACACATCCGGGAGGTATGAGATGTTTAGTTTACGCCCTGAATTTTTATTTGACTTGACATCATTCCATCTTGCAGCCTTCAGTTGAGTGTGGGGGTGATGGCCGTTCGTCAACCGATGAGGAGACGCCCATCCCAGCTACTGCCAGGGAGCAGTGCACGGTGCCAAGGTTTGGACTGTGGCACCCAGGGCACCCACCCCTGTTGTACTTGACTAGTATGGAGCACCGTACAAACGGCAGAGCTCTTCCGGTTGCCGGCACGCCGCACGCACTGCTGCCGCAGCTCCTCCGCACCAAGGGCTTGCGCACAACGCATCTAGGAGGCGAATGATTCGGGCATGGATTTCTTGATTCCTTCATTACTGACATGATTGCAGGTGGTAACCAGTTTGGCATGACTTGGCTGGACGATATTGACATTGGACAGACTCAGTTGGGTTAGAGTTAGCTTACTGGTGCACCTTCGCCCATTCAACGGTCTTCGTTTCTCTCAACCGATATGCGCTATCCGAACCGTTAACGATCCCACGTGACATGATCAACGCAAAAACAGACGCGCATTACAAGCATAGACATGGACGCAACAAGCAAAGAGTGGCTCAGACGAGTGCACCATATTGTATCCCGTGTGTAATTTCACTTCATAGATGTTATGCAATTTTGTTGCGCTATATTTGTATGTATATTTTATATGTTATGCACGTATTGTCATAGTTGATCTGCTGCGGGTTGATATGAAATAGAAAACTAAGAGTGTCAACATTTCAAGGAGTAGAAATCTTAAATTTGATAAATAAAATTGACGACATTTCAGAATGCACATTGTGATTTGCGAATTACATGCTGCACATGGTTTGGTTACATGCCTTACAAATGACAACATGCATGACTGAACGAACTAGAAAACACCTAAGATACACACATGAGTCTTTTGGAATTGAGAAAAACGAGGATCGAAACTAGTCTTCGCGGCGCAATAGCCCCTTCCTCTTGTGTCGGGCCTGCCCACAGTGGCAGCGAGTGTCGAAGTCATCAATGTCCAGTGATTCTATGATGTAATTAGACCGTACTGGCAAATACATAACCAGGATGTAAATTATACATAACTCATCTCTTCAATATGGAGTGCGCTCGGATGATTGGAAACCCTACGATGGCCACCAGTCTCAGTAGAAGGAACCTTCCCCTTGTCTCGGGACTACCCATGTTAGTGTCATGTGTCAAAGTCCTCCATGTTCTACGAGATGGGCTGGACGATTGCATGATGTTAGAAGAACGAAATGCCAAATACAAAATAAGGATGCAAATTGTACATAACTCACCTCATCAATATGGAGTGCACCCGGGTGATGGGAGAAGCTACGAAGGTCTTCGGTCTCAGAAGCAAGAGCCTTCCCCTGTTTGTCCCGCGCTGCGCCCGGTTTTACTCAGTTTCCTGTTCGGGGGTCCTCCACCACCAGCCGGCTATCCTGGCCTCCTCGGTGCCTTTTCAATAGGGTTCGGTATGTAAGGTTTCCATCTCTGGAAGGACTCGACTCGTATCGCATAGTTCAACATGTACTTCTGCTCGATGAACGCTCTATCGTACATCTCCGGTCGTCGATCCATTGGAAGAAGTTGCAACACATCTCAGGCTGCCATTACACGTGGATGAAGTTAGAAATTTGTGGAATTCAACGTAGGGTGTGAAAATTGATGTGTGCATAAGATTCTCTTACGAGTACGTTCCCGCGCGTGTAGTACGCCTAGGCGGCGGTGGCCGGCTATGTCAACTGAATGATCTTTTCAGCTGTTTGCACACCCATTGCAGGCATGGAAACTCTGGTGGTACTGACGCATCCTTCATTGAAAAATCTGGGTAGGGTTTAGCCATCTTCGCAAGTCACTTGCGCTTTTGTAATATCTTCGCATAAAAGTTCGATGACGATTCAGACATATTCTAGGCCGACCTAATGTTTTGTTGTTGTGCACAAAACAAGGGCAAGTCAGTTCTGAACAAATATAATGTAGAGATACATATGCGTTAAAAAGAATGACGTAAAGATATACACAAATATGAGCAGACTACCCATTTACATGACATGAAGGTCCTTGTACAGGCGAACAATACAATAAATTATGACACTGAATGACGACTAGATGAGATAGGTCTGTTGGGGCAATCTTTCATGGAGTGCCCAAGGGTCTTGCATATCCTGCACTTCATTGTGCAGCCTAGGCTTCCACACTGGCTGTCATCCATGTCGCTCCGGAAGTGCCACATCTGCCATCGTCCCTTCCCAGTTGACTTTATGTTCCTGTTCAGGCCCTATTGCACCCTGTCCGCCCAAGGATCCCTATAGTTCATGTCCAAGCCATACAGGTGAAACTCTACACTCCATGTACCAAAAAGGCACTGGATGTACAACGTAGATATACAGCGTAGACATCTGTCTCATTTGTGCACACGCCTTGTAGCTTCGACTTGTTGCAGGTGCATGTAGCCACATTACCTAGGGTGCATGCATGTTTCCTTTCCCCCTAGCATGGCTATTGACATATTATTGCCACAGCCTGATCTCATACTTCCTCCTGAGGCCATCGATTATCCGGATGTCGTGCATTCGGGTCTTCTGCATCTTCAGGTCCATATACCTCTGCATGTTCTCGGACCACTTCTTCCCTTCTTCCAGCTATCGCCTCCATATGGTGGCTCTATTGACGAAGTAATCGACCATGCGAGTCCATCTCTCCTCAATGATCGTAGTGATATAGAGGCACTGCACACCTTTGAGCACGCTATTGTACACCTCGAACATGTTGGTCGTCATAATTTCATACCTCGCACTGTCTATGTCATAGGGCAAGGACCATTTATCTAACTCAGGAGCGTGGAGATTAATCCACTGCGTGAAACTTATGGTGCTCCTGGATTGCCCGCTATAAGCCTGCTGTCCCTCCTGTGCCTCCGGATGGGACTCTTTTGTATGCCTCGTAGTCTGAAGTTCGAGATCTATCCAGATGGACTCAAACTTCCGCCTCTGGTTCTACAGGCACACCGCGTGAAGAAGTTCAATGCAAGATGCCTCATGCACCACCGGGTTTCCACATCGTTCCGCTGGTAAGGGTGTCTGTCCCATTCTTCATGGTGTTCGGAGCTGGCAATAGCCCAGTATTGCGGTCTGTGATAAGACATACGTTGGGTCGGTCTCCCACAACCACCCACTTCACAGTCGCTAGGAACCACAGCCAACTGGATGTGTTCTCATTCTCTACAATAGCAAAAGCAACTGTGAGAAGCTGATCATTCGCATTGGCCACCACCGCGGTGGGAATGGTGCCCTTGTACCTCCTTGTGAGGAAAGTGTCATCCATCGTGAGCGCAGAATGATAGAACCTAAAGCCCTCTATGGCCTGGGTGAAAGCCTAGAACACTTGGTCCAGTATGAAGCACTTGAGGCCTCCATTAGCATCTTCACTTCCAAGCTTGTTTATGTACGTGCTGGGGTTTGCTTCTGTAATCTGGTGAAGCATTCTCGACGTAAGGTTGTACACCTCTTTGTATGTCCCGTACATGGACTCAATAACCTTCTGCTTCGCTCATCGGACCTTGCTATAGCTTACTGGATAACCAACCAGATTGACGACTTCTAATAGCAGCATCTTGGGGCAAACAGACATGTCCTTCGCAACTAGGTGGCTGATGAGGCTTGCCACATATGTGGAAGTCATATTCCGATGTTGCCACAGTGGCTCACTAAACTCGCAAGTATGGTTGGTCACCGCCTTGACCATGAAGACCAAGCGAAAGAGCTTTGCTCGGTAAGCGCTGATCTTGCTAGGGCAACCTTCCATTACACACTTCACTATGTAATGTCCTGGGTTAGACCGGTGCACCCGGTACACATGGCTAATGAACAAGACGTACCATGCTATAGCTTACTGTATGGTCATCTTGCTAGGGAAGTGTTGCCCAAGTAAGTGGGTGTCAGCATCAAACCCCCACTAAGAATCTTCTTCTTGCGGCAATAGGAGTGATCGCACTGTGATATCATCAAGTCTGGATGCCACGTACGACACCTCGAAGACACAATTCCGCTGGTAGGACCAGCACCCTGGGGTGCGTCCTCCTCGCTACCTTTCGAGCCTGGGTTGGTGTCCTCGTCGAACTCCAACCCAAGAGGCTGGTCCGGTAGATATTCATGGCAGTCAATATGGACCGACCACCACAGTCCAACCCACTCATTTTGCACAAAATTATGTGCAACTCTTCTCTCGTGGACTTCCTGCAAAATAACACATTCCGTGCTACCATCTTCAAGCTCCGTCTATGGTTGCCTGCTTCCCGAGGCACCAGCATCATCAAGGTTTCTCGGCATGTGTATGAAATTCACATACACCATCGGTTTCCCGTATATTGCCATCTCGGGCTGGGAAGCAATCTACATGTACTGGCTCCATGCTACGTTTTTGTTCACCTTGACTAGCTCCAATACATTATGCCCTCTCTTACATGTGTAGGTGATCGCCTCGATGACAAGTTTTTTCGTTGTTAGCTCTGTGTCAAACTCCCTCCGGACGCACCTCCTAAGCTCGTTAATATTCATCGCATCAAGCCCCTCCGCCCGGATCACCTTGTACTGGCATCTCGACAGGTCCAACCATCGGGGTTGGCTCATACAAGACCGTCGCCATAAAACACTACTAAGTCTTGCATGGTATAAATTATTAAATAATGTACATCGTAGTCGAGAGAGGATCAATCCAATCACAAAATAGAACACCGAAGAGAGACACAAAGTAAAGGAGAATCCAATATCTTTATTCATGCGTATCATTGGACATAAAGGGGTCATCATATTTATAGACCAAAGGGGTGAAACCTCTCCAGGTGCGGTTTAGCCTTTTGCCCATAATTAGGTTTCGTAACACTCCACCTTAGGCAATGGACACCGCTATGCAAATGTCTCATAAAAAAACTTCTTTCAAAAACCCATTGGGAAAAAAAAGAATAGAGAAAAGAGTACATTACATTTGAAAGTTGCATTACACTTGTTGCCTCACTAAAAACATTCATGTGAGAAAACTTAAGAAAACTCACTAAGAAAAAGATTACAACGATTAATACTCTTGACATAACCCATTTGCATTTGTGTAATACAAGCATCATTATTTATATATAATTGAGAGGGTATTGACGGTATTAATGCCACAAGGCTTCTGGATGTGGTTAATCACACATCTGAGCTAGACACATTCAAGTGATGCTTCATACAGTGCTATAATCTTTGAGTGGTTGGTAGAAGCAGCCATCAAGGTCTGCTTAGATAACCACCAAGAGATAGTCGCACCACAACAAAGTAATACAAATCCAATTTGGGATTTTTCACTATAGGGGTTTGATAGATAGTTAGCATATCTTCGGGATATAGTAACGATCATCAGGATCTATGCATGATCTTCATGATCTTTGCATTGCCGACAAATTGGATCTTGATGAGGATCTAATAATCCTCATTTTATTATTTATCTGTAATTAGTATTATTGGTAAATATGATGTCATACGGCTATTAAATATACCCCTTATAGTCTTAAGGGAGAAGCCAATCAGGTGGTCGTAAGTTATTGTACGACCATCCTCTAGTCGTAGGTCCTTCTACGACTACCATGTGATTGTAAGTTCTTCTACGACCAGTACCTAGTCGTAAGCTTTTCTACGACTACCCTCTGGTTGTGAGTCCTTCTACGACCAGCTCTGTCATGACTTCTTCATAGTTAACTACGAGATCTGAGCAATCAATATACGCAGTTATTATCTAGAGTAACTACATGTAACACACCATTATCTCTGATTGATAACTATCAGGCAACATGGAGAGGTTACTACTCCGGTGATTACTACCATTATTATGGAATAATGGGGTACCTCTTAACATGGAACGACTACCTCTTCATGTACTATAAAAAGACTCATCAGATAGAAATGGGGAGGACAAAAGGAGAGACAATCTGTAGCGACACTAGCCTAAGTCTTTTTTCACTGATTGTAACCAGCATACACAATACAATAGACACAGGAGTAGGGCTATTATTCTCTCTAGAGAAGGCCTGAACCTGTATAAAAATTCCCGTGTCTTTTTTGTCTGCGTGATCAATTGTGGAGACCCCCCGAATCAAATAAAGATCGGTTCTAAAACACTGGCAGTTGGCACCGTTCGTGGGGATCTTCTGGTAATTCCTTGTCAACAGTTTTTCTTTTTCTCTTTTATGCTTCCATGGTAGGAGAATGGAACGAGGAGAACTGGTTCGACTTGGTCGATTACGCAGACGTCGACATGGATGCCGGTTTCGATTACGAGCCGAGTATCAAATCATCTGATGGTATTGCCATCTTTGGAGATCTTTTATTAGATCTCAGAGACCACACCACCAGTGGAGTTGAGGAGGGATCCTTATCCTCCACAACAGTATGCCCAACTGAGGGACCAACTTCCTTAGGGGGCAAGGGTCAACACGACCACAAACAGGGTTGTCCCAAGACAGACTCACAACACGACGAGAGTTTTTTCTCTGAGTGTTCGAGTCCCCTTAAGGCAGTACGACCTGGCGAGACAAGTTCTGGAAGCTATCATTCCAGAGCTTCATTGGCACCTGATGGTCCTTTCTCTCCGGCTAATCCCGTAGAGGAGGGGATCAAACACTCTTTTCTTGCAAGTTCGACCATCTCATCGTAGGGCACACCTACGGACGGAGACGGTTATAACCCGGAGTTCCCCTTCCTGGAGGGGTTTACTCTAAGTCGCCAGATGTTGTCTCTCGACTACTCCTCAAGCGAGGAGACCTCGAGCGCAAGTGGAGGTCATCAACGGGAGGTCTTCGTCATTCCCTCTGATAAGGATCATCCTCCCAAAAGCAGGATTGACGATGTTCCCCGATGGGCACACACTACGTCCCCTCGTGGCAATGGCAAGAGCACCGCCGTTGATGAACGGGTGAACACCCTCATGAGCGTGCGGGAAATCCTCAACATTCTCGCACTCCACTTAAACCAACTCAAGGGTCTGATATGGGTGATCCTGAGATAACTCGACAGAGAAAAATAGTGGCCCAGAAAAATCTCCCAAGGCGCGCTTATTATCAGTCAAAGGAAGCTCAGGAGCTCCAGCACATCAACGACTTTCTTGAGAATCCAACCCAAGAGCTCGCTCAAGCACCAGGCTACAATCTCTTCGTCGAAGAGATCGCACGAAGGCTTCGAAACACGATGGCAAAACTCGAGCGTCCTCGTTGACATCGTTCTAGAAGTCGTACCAGTACGACTCCATCGTTCGCTAGTCGTTCGAACAGCTCGTTGCATGGAGATCGACATGATTATCGATCACGTCGCTCTCCTGACTTGAGGAAGGCTCCTCGAACATCTGGAGATCGACAAGCTCCTAGGAAAGGTGATCTTTCACCACTCCAGGGTCGAAATCTGTGGCAGCAGATAGAATACGAGGAGTATTTCCCTCGTAAGACTGAGGCCTACTATAGGTCAAGTCCACCCATGGCTGGGTATCGTCGAGTACGATCACCTGGTGACATTAATCCTTCTTTCCTACAAAGAAGACGCCAAGAAGTTATCACTGGATGTCGGGCGTTTTCACCCGATCTTCGAGCAGTTTACTGGCTACCTCATTTTTGGCCAGCGAATATGGAGAAATTTGATGGAACCCAAAATCCCATTGAATTTTGCCAGATCTACACAACAACTATCCGAGCAGCAGGAGGAGGAGAGCATGTAATGACAAATTACCTTCCAACTGTGCTTGAAGGGTCTGCCCGATCATGGCTACTAAACCAGCCACTCGAGTCGATCTACTCGTGGTAACACCTTTGCGGCCTTCTGCTGGCGAACTTCCAGGGCACCTACAACCGCCCTGGAAAGGAGGATGACCTACATCAGATGAGACAAAATGATCATGAAACTCTGTGTCAATTCATCATACGCTTTAGTCAGGTTCGTAATTCCATTCCAGAGGTTTTGACTCATCTGTTATCAGAGCCTTTAAGCAGGGAGTCCGCAGCAGAAGGATAACAGAGGACATTGCTTTGAATCCTCCTGCCACTGTCGCTGAACTCTTTGAGATGACCGATAGATATGCGACTACCGCTGAAGCTAGTCGAGTGGAACAACACTATCGATCGACAGGACAACGTTCCTCAAGATGCAGACGAAGGTGGTAAGGACAAAAAGGCTAAAAAATCCAAGAACAAGGCGAAGGGTCGTAAAATTCAAGCCACTAATTCTAAGGAAGAACGATAAACCGATGTGGTGTCCTTTTCATAAAAAGGAAGGACACAACCTTCGCAACTGCTGAGTTTTTCTACGAAAACTTGAAGACTATTACTCTGGCAAAGGGCCGCTTTCTACTCTTGAATAGGTAGGTCAAACAAGTGGTCGTAAGGAGTAGGATGACGATGAGGAGATGCCATTTTAGGATCCACAGCACACCATCAATCACATCTATGGGGGATCATCGGCATATGAGTCAAGGCAACAGCTTAAGGCTGTCGAGCGCGAGGTAAACTCAATCGATTCTCCTCTTGTCAATAAGATACCGAAGTGGTCAGAAGTCACTATCTCTTTCGAGAAGGGTGATTGCCCGATCCTTTCAACTAGACTAGGTCGATTTTCGATTGTAGTCGAACCCACCATCAACAATTGTCGAGTGAATCGAGTATTGGTTGATGGTGGTAGCTCATTATACATACTGTTTACGAGTACCCTGGACGAGATGCAGGTTCCCAGGACAACGGTAAGGCTCGTACAATACTCTTTTCATAGAATCGTACTGGGATCTTCGGCCAAACCTATTGGCCAAGTTTCTCTTCCTTTAACATTTGGTTCACCAAGTAATTTCAGGATAGAGAAGATCTCCTTTGACGTGGTCGATTTCGATACATTATATAACATCATACTCGGACGACCAACTTTGGCAAAATTCTTAATAGCTACTCACTGTGGGTATCAACGTCTTAAGATGCTAGGTCCCAAAGGAGTGATCACAATTTATTGTGACAAGAAGATGGCGTATTCCTGCGACCGTCGGTCCCTCGAGATGGTTGGACAGATACCAGCTCGAGATGAAAGTCAGCCTTCGACTAGCAAGTCGAAGCCTAAAGCTGCACCAAAGCCGAACGACCAAGTCAAGGAGGTTCCTCTAGATGCGGAGGAGCCTTCGAAGACTGTTCGCATCGGGGATTCTTTCGACCCCAAATAGGAAGATGCCCTCATCACTTTCCTCCGAGCAAACGCAGATGTCTTTGCGTGGTAAGCATCCGACATGCCTAGAGTCCCCAGGGAAGTGATTGAGCCTAGGCTAGCTTTACGGCATGATAAAGTACCTGTAAAACAAAAGTTGCAGAGATTTGCCCCTGATCGACAAGATGCTATTAGATCAGAATTGCATAAGCTACTTAAGGTAGGCTTTATAAGAGAAGTCAATCACCCAGAGTGGTTGGCCAAACTTGTAATGGTTAGGAAGTCAAATGGCAAATGGCGTATGTGCGTAGACTTCACTAATCTTAATAAAGCTTGTCCAAAAGATGATTTCTCTTTACCTCGTATCGATCTGTTGGTTGATTCTACTGCTGGTTGTGAAATGTTAAGTTTTCTAGATGCATACTCTGGTTACTACCAGATCAATATGTGTTGAGAAGATGAAGAAAAGACCGCATTCATTACACCATTTGAAATATTTTGCTATGTCAAAATGCCATTTAGTTGAAAGAATGCTGGAGTTTTTTCATTTGATGCAAACGACTTTTTCACCTCAACTGGGTCGAAATTTGGAAGCCTATGTTGATGATTTAGTCGTAAAAAGCAGCAAACGACTTAATCATATCACAGACCTGCAAGAAACATTCGACAACCTCAGAAAGCACCGCTTGAAACTCAATCCCGAGAAGTGTGTGTTCGGAGTCTCTTCAGGAAAATTGCTTGGATTCTTAGTCTCTGCACGAGGAATCGAAGCAAATCCTGCAAAAATAAAGGACATCATGCAAATGCGCCCCCGACCACAAAAAAAGAAGTTCAGAAATTCACAGGATACATGGCGGCTTTAAGTCATTTCATCGCACGCCTAGGAGAAAAAGGACCACCTTTCTTCAAACTTCTACGGAAGCATGAGGGTTTCAAGTGGTCAGAAGAGGCTAACGCTGCCTTTGAGGATGTCAAGAGGTATCTTACGAGTACTCATGTCTTGGTTTCTCCGAAACCAGGAGAGATGCTCTTAATTTATCTAGCTGCCACGCCACTAGCAGTGAGCATAATACTAGTCGTAGAACATGAAAACATACAACGACCGGTTTACTACATTAGTGAAGTTTTACACGGGCCTAAGGAGCGTTACCATCAAGTCAAAAAACTTCTATATGCCCTTCTCATGTCTTCGAGGAAACTACGGTATTATTTTCAGGCGCACAAACTAGCTGTGCCGTCTGAGTTTCCCTTGGGAGCGATCCTCCAGAATAGGGAAACAGCGGGACGCATGACAAAATGGTCAGTCGAATTTGGGGAGTTCGACATCCATTTCGTGTCTCGAACGACCATTAAATCCCAGATCTTGGCAGACTTTGTCGCCGAATGGACAAATCTTGAACCTGTTCAGATCCCTAGTACGATTCTCACGACTAGTGGACTATGTACTTTGATGGGTCACTTACTCTATGTGGCTCGGGGGTTGGGGTGGTCCTGGAATCTCCTACCGGAGAGACCTTAAAGTATGCCATATAATTAAACTTTCAGGCCACTAAAACCGTGGCATAGTATAAAGGTTTGCTAGCTAACATACGAGCTACGAAAGCGCTCTCAATTCGTCAACTACTCATGAGAGGATACTCTTAACTAGTCGTGAATCAAGTCGAAAAAGAGTACTAGTGCTCTAATCCGACAATGTCTCGGTACTTATCGGAAGTTCGAAAGCTTGAAAAACATTTTCTTGGTTTTGAGGTACAATTTATCCCTCGAAAGGATAATTTCCTCGTAGACCAACTTGCTCGTATAGCTTCTTCCCGATCCATAGTATCAAAAGGAGTCTTCTTGGAGCAACTCCAGAAGCCATCCCTGGTCGAAGAACCAGAGACACCTCCTATTGAGTCAGCCTCTCTAGAATACGAGGATACCTGGATGATTCCCATCTATGAGTATCTTCAGACGGGTTCCATAACCGATGATGATCTCGAGGTAGATCGATTATCCCGAAAGGCCAAAATGTATACTTTGGACGAACGAGTACTCTATAAATGATTTACTCAAGGGGTGCTCATGCGATGCATTCGGCAGAGCGAAGGGTTAAAATTTCTTCACGACATACATGGAGGCATCTGTGGGACTCATGCTTCCTACAAAACGCTAGTCGGTAAGGCCTTTTGATAAGGTTTCTATTGGCCAACATCTCTCTACGATGCCAAGGAACTGGTTAAAAAGTGTGTACAATGCCAGTTTTATAGCAGGCAAATACACCAACCGGCTCAGGCATTACAAACAACCCCTCTATCTTGGCCTTTTGCGACCTGGGGTCTCGATATCCTAGGACCGTTACCCAGAGCTCAAAGCGGATTCGAATTCATTTTTGTGGCTATTGATACGTTCACAAAATGGATAGAAGCCGAACCTGTGACTGGGATAACAATGGAAGCAGCAAAAAGGTTCATGATGAGATGCGTGATAAATCGATTTGGGGTACCTAGTCGGATAATCACAGATAATAGTAAGCAACTTTCGAGCGCAAAATTTTAAGAATTTTGCGACGAGTTGGGTACTAAGTTGTGTTACGCTTCCGTTGCCCACCCCCAAAGCAATGGGGCGGTCGAAAGAGCGAACGACCAAATAATGCAGGGAATTAAAACTCGAGTCTTCGATCAACTTGTCAAGCGCTTGGGGGCATGGGTACAAGAATTACCCTCAGTATTATGGGCAATTCATACGACTGCTAGTCAGGCTACAGGTGAAACACCTTTCTTTCTAATTTTTGGTGTCGAAGCCATGCTCCCGCCAGAACTAAAGATCAGGTCAGCACGAGTCAAAAATTTTAACGACTTTGCCCAAGAACAACTTCGAGCGGACAACATCAACCCGCTCGAAGAGAAGAGAAACCAGGTTTTAATCCGTTTATCAGTCTACCAACAAGCCCTGCGCAGATACTACGATCATAAGGTCCAACCTCGTAGCCTTGCTGTAGGTGACTTGGTATTGAGGCTTATCCAATCTCAGTCTAATCGGAATAAACTTTCTCCTAAGTGGGAAGGTCCTTACATTGTGGTAGAAATTACGCATCCAGGTTCGGTATGACTAGCAATGGAGGACGACCGAGTTGTCTCAAACTCTTGGAACATCGACAAGTTACACAAATTTTACGTGTAACAAACCTCCACAACAATAAAATATCAGGTTCTTTCTATCTTTATTGTCTTCTTTTGAGTAGTGCTTTTTTAATCTGTCGACCATATTTTACACGCTCAATTTTTCTTTACACTTGTCGAAGAAAGGACACAACAACTAGTTGAAGTCTTTCCTGTCTACACGTGGTCTTGCCCGCTAGAAGGAACTTCCTAGTATCGCCTTATTCCTAACTTTTGTTGCCAATACAAAGGTTTTGGGCTCAGAAAACATGGTCGAAGGATTTTAAGACAACTCTTATCACCTTAGTTTATTTCTTTATTTTGAAAAATACTCTACAAAGAGTGCACTTTTGAGATTTGTTCGACTGCTTTTGGTAAACTTGGTCGGTTTTAACTGGTCGGAGGAAGAAACACACCTAGTTGAAGCTTCTCCTCTCTGCATGTGGTCCTGCCCACTAAAAGGAACTTCCTAACGTTGTCCCGTTTCCTACTTTTGCTACCAGGACAAACTTATCGAGTACACTGAGAAAAGTCGAACGAATTTTTAAAAGGTCCTCTAGATGTTTGTTTCACTCAAGTTGCCATTCTTGATTTGATTAATCTGGTCAGAGATGGTAACATCACCTAGTCGAAGCCTTTCCTTTCTGCACATGGTCCTGCCCACTAGAAGGAACTTCCTAGCGTCGATTCGTTTCTACTCTTTCGACTAGTGCAAGATAATCAAGGTCGAAAACTATAAGTCGAACAAAGCTCTATGTTTTAAGAAACCCTTTTTTTTTTACTATTTGCTTAGTTTATCCAAATAAACTAAGAAAATAGTCGAGGGCTAGGATAAAGTTATAAACATGACTTCAATGCTTAGTCTTAGTCTTGGTTTGTTTTTCCATCCATTATCTTATGAGTTACTAACTATTCTACGAGATGATTTACAGGAAAAAGAAAGAAGGAAGGAAGGATTACAGATATCTAGTCTAATTATCTTTTCTATTTATTATCTTATGAGTTATTAACTACTCTACAAGATGATTTGCAGGAAAAAAGAAAGATCATATATTTACATCAACAAAAAGCTTGTCTTTACAGGTTCATACTACATACTACTTTGACAAAGGAGATCCTATTTGCATCTCCTCCACGATATTCTCGCCAATCGATTGCATCTCTTCAATCAACCACTCGCTTCTACTTTAGCGCAGTCGAAGTCGGTTTCAACTGAATGAGGGTTAAGGTTGGGGTCATGAGCTTTAAGTTTTGCTAAGACATAGCTTATAGCCCCTTTGACCACTTCCTTTATCGAGTCGGTCTGATTGGTCTTCAGGGTGGTCACCAACTCTTGCAAAGTACCGACTTGCTCCCCAATGGCACTCGTGTGGGCGGGTATCGTGTCTTTACGAAGGGTGACCTTTTCAGCACGTAGTCCACCGAGTACATTGTTCAAGAGTGAGATGTTGTCTTGAAGATTGATCTTCACCGACTTCACCTCCTATTGGGTACAAGTCGAATCCTCTTGGAGTCATTTTATTTCGACTAATCGCTCTGAAAGGAGTGAGGTTAGTTAGATAAAATTGACTCTAGGAGATGAAAGAACCAATTTAGTAGCAGGTAAATGATTACTTACCTGCTAATTGAGAATCAAGTTTCTCAATCTCTTGATCTTTATCTTTGGCGATGCGGGAAATCTCATGAACAACCAAAGTTTTCTCTTTGACCTCATCATGAAGAATTCCTACTTCGGTTTGAAGGGCCCTTGTCTCGACTTCTTTTTCTGAAAAAGAACGAGAAGTTAGGAAGGTAAAGATCAAGATTATAAGTAGTCGTAACTTCAAAGTCGTACTGTTTATTTCTTCCTGCAACTGTTGGGTCGCAGAGTTGGCCTCCTGAAGCTTCTTCAGAAGGTTATATATTTCATCCCTTAACTTTTTTGTCTTAGCTATTTCGTAGTCGAGCGAATCAGCTAGGGTCTTTTCGTTACTCTTGAACCTACAAAGGTTAAGAGTAGATATGAACATAGAGTCAAGTGGTCGTAAGTTTTTCTACGACCATCCTCACAAGTCATAAGTTTTCCTACGACAACCTTTTAGCCACAAGAACTTTTACGACCAGTACCCAGCCGTGAGTTTTTCCACAACAATCTTCTAGTCGTAAGTGTTTTTAAGACATCACCAAAGTCGTAAGATTTTCTACGACAATTACAACAAGTACTGTACAAACGGTCGTAACATATGATGACTACGAGTGTCAGTCACTCACCATCTCTCCGCCTGCTTGTAGAGTACCACTTTCTCTTGTTGTAGCTTGAAAAGCTGCCGGTTATACTCGTAAACCGTGGTAATTTGTTCCAAAGTTTTCTGCAAAAAAGAAAGATAATGAGAAGCGAAAAAAAACCCATACTTATAGGTATCGTCAGATACTTATATTCATGCTCGTCTAAGCAAACATGGAGACTATCCTTGTTAGATCTTTCAGCCCATCCATCTCCTTGACACGATTCCACCAAACCTTTTCGAGACGTTCGTCATCAAAAACTTCCTCACAGTTGGGAATGTTACTGGGATGAGGGACTCGGTCACGAGATCTGAAGGCGGAAGATCCTACGATGGAAGCAGGGCCAAAGAAACCAAAGCAGAAGTTAAAGTACTCCTCTTCCTCTGATTTAGTGATGGCAGCCCCGCCATGAGAACCGGGAGAAATGTCCTCGACAACCTCCTTACCAGCGTGGTGGTCGGAGCTCTCACCACTACCTTCTCCTGGCGTCTTCGTCATGACCTCCACTGTCTATGCATCCATCCCTACGATTGCATCAGTGGTCGTAGTAACTTCAGCAGCGACAACTTCTTCCACCACGGGAATAGTGGCTGACACTTCAGCCACTACCGCTGTCGTTCCTTCATTTGCTGAAGAAGTAGCAGCGGGCTTCTCAGTAGAAGCATCCTTGGGGATGAAGGAGTTGGGCTAAGATCACAAAACATAGAGCAAGTTAACTCGTGAAAAATAAAGGGTAAATGTTGTTCTTACACTTTTGTCTTTTCACATACCTCTACATTTTGGACCTAACCAGGAACTTGGAAGTAACCTTTCCGACGAAATATTTCTTCGACTTCTTCTCGACCACTCCTAGTCGGAACTCAAGCATGGGAGTAGGAGTCACTGCTTCTTGAGCATCCTGACTCCCCGAGTGACCGAGATCTGTCTCAACCACCTCAAGAGCGCTGCTCCTCTCGACCTCAGGTTCTGCTAGAGTAGCAGTTTCCTTCACAAAAGACATGAAGCTTTTCCAGTTCTCCTTTTCTAGCCGCTTTACAAAGCCACGAGATGTAGAAACTACGAGAGTCTTGTTGTCGTAATAGAAGGGTACCTTGACCTTGGGGGCTTTGCGCTTAAGGGCTATGGCAGCTTCATCCGCCCTTGCCTTCTCCGCAGTAGCTATGTCTACAACGAATTATGCGAAGGGAACATCAGGACTTGAACTCGCGCCACTCTTGTCGGCAACCCTCACAAGTTGACGTCTTTTGGCTGGAGGAGCTTTTGTTTGCTCCATTTGCGTCGCTGCCCCCAACGACCACCAATGCGACCTCGCGTTGTCTTGGCGGTCTTCCATACCTACTTTCTGTTAAAATCAGAAAAAGAGAACATTACTAAAGTGGTCGTAAGTCTTTCTACGATCACTCGCTGGTCGTAAGTTCTTCTACGATTAGCCCATAGTCTTAAGTTTCTTCTACGATGAATCCTCTAGTCGTAAGTCCTTCTATGACTTTAAAAGCCTAAAGATGAAGTCGATTTTCGATTATCTTTAGGCGTTCCACCTTTTCCTCTACGATCAAAACCGCTAGGATTTGAGGAGCCGCTACATTTGATGGACCTTTCTCACAAATGAGCTTGACACGAGCATCAATCTCCACTTGTGAAAGATCTGTGCAAACAGATAGCATAGTCAACAGATCAAATTAGGATTAACCAAAACAAGAGTCAAAAGTAAGAGTTTCACTTGCCCTCTTTGTAATCGTTGGTCAGGTCTGTTGTCCCCGAGTACCTCCACATGGGAGGAACTCGTTTCTTCAGAGGACTAATGCGGCACATGATGAAGTCCTTCACCACGTGCCATCCAGTGAGTCCCCCCACCTTCAAGTCTTTGATAGCTTGAATATAGAGGGCGATCCGGTCAAGATCCCTGGGGGTCGAATTCCAGAAAGAAATCCTCTCAGCGGCATTTCCAGCAAATGAATGGCTTTCTTCCTCGGTGACCTCCCAGTAGAACCACTTCTTCTTCCACCCCGACCACGAAGACCGGGTGAACATCTGAATGTAATCCTTCGACTTCCCGTCATGGCGCTTCAGACCGCAACTCCCAACACTTCTGACTTGTCGAGCCATTCCGTAGTAATATTGGAGAAGCTCGAGGTCCGCCGGAATCCCCAGGTATGCCTCACACAAGTACATGAATACGCTTAACATTGTGATGGAATTAGCACCAAGGTTCACTAATTCCACCCCAAAGTGCTCGAGTACGAGTGTGAGAAAAGGGTGAGCAGGCAATTAGAGGCCACACTCACAGTACGCCTAGAAGACAGGGATCTGTCCGGTCTCCCCCGACAGCCAGTGTTGCCCAGCCACTGAAATCCACTTCACGAGTACCTTCTCGAGAATCTTCTCGGCGGCAACCAAAGCGTTCATCTTCGCTGTGTCCATCTCCAATTTGGCTTATTCAGAAACGGTCCTGGCCATTTTTTATCACGAAAAGGGGGTTTAGAGTTGGAAAGGTTTCAAGAAAGTGTACGGTTTTTGCAGGCGGCAGAGAAGGTGAAAACTCGATGAACAGTCAAGGTGAGTTGGGGGAAAAGGTAAGAACCCTAAAATCATCCCTACGGTCAGTTTTTATAACCGCGCACTTGAAATGAAACGCCATGGAAACTCAACGGTTCCCACCACTTCGGGAATTGCTCTAACAGACAGATTCACTTAAATCTGTCTGTTCAAGAAAACCGAGAATCTGTCTGTTCGAGAAAACCGAGGCTATTTTCACACCTCAAGCGAAATTATCCTCTTAGCCAAGTATATTTCTGATCAAACAGTCGGAAAGATTTTACTTCCGATCATCGTACCACGATCACTTCATAGTCATAAATTTTCTACGACTACCTTGTAGTCGTGATATTTCAACAAACTTTCTTGACTAAGTATATTTCTGGTCAAATGAAACACGTGTTGAAGAGTTTTTCCTTCGACCTTTACCCTACAACCACCTAGTGGTTGTAAGAACATCTATGACTCCTTTCCCAAGTAAGTTACTTTCACTTGAAGCTGGGGGGCTAGATGACGAGGATCTAATAATCCACATTTTATTATTTATCTGTAATTAGTATTATGGGTAAATATGATGTCATACGGCTATTAAATGTACCCTTATAGTCTTATGGGAGAAGCCAATCAGGTGGTCATAAGTTATTCTACGACCATCCCCTAGTCGTAGGTCCTTCTACGACTACTATGTGATTGTAAGTTCTTCTACAATCACCTCTGGTCGTAAATCCTTCTACGACCAGTATCCAGTCGTAAGCTTTTCTATGACTACCATCTGGTCATGAGTCCTTCTACGACCAGCTCTGTCATGACTTCTTCACAGTTAATTGAGTCCACTTGCCTATAGGCCCAATTAACTACGAGATCTGAGCAATCAATATACGCAGTTATTATCTAGACTAACTGCATGTAACATATTATTATCTCTGATTGATAACCGTTAGGAAACGTAGGGAGGTTACTACTCTGGTGATTACTACCATTATTACAGAATAATGGGGTGTCTCTTAACTTGGAACGACTACCTCTTCATGTACTATAAAAAGACTTCAGTCAGAGAGAAATGGGGGGGGGAGAAGGAAAAAAGGAGAGACAATCGGTAGAGGCACTAGCCTAAGTCTTTTTCCACTGATTGTAACCAGCATACACAATACAATAGACACAGGAGTAGGGCTGTTATTCTCTCTAGAGAAGGCCTGAACCTGTATAAAAATCCCCGTGTTTTTTCTGTTTGTGTGATCAATTGTGGAGACTCCCCGAATCAAATAATCTTTACGTAAGATCGGTTCTAAAACACCGACAGATCTAAATTGTTAAGTGTAAAACCTTTAAGGTGAATTTAAGCAATAATCATTGTATCCACACCTTCTAGGCTGGACTAAAATAAAGATTTTCAAAATCTCAAGTATGATGATCAGTGTTTCCCCCTGAAGATAACTTCTATTGAAGTCTTTTTGCTCTAATATCTTTCACATATTTTTCGAAAATAAATATAGGCAAGTATATTGTTATCAAATCAACTGGATTATCACAATGCAGAGTCTTACATACAAATATCTTATTGCCCATCTTGAGATTTTAGGATAAACAATATTCAGGAGTAACGTGCTTAACTTATCAAATACCACTATTTGACTGTGCAACATAAGTATATTATCCTTGCAAGGGATATAGGGGTAATATTAGTTGCAAAGTTGTATGTCTTTCGCATATGATTTATCGAAACCTTTCAGGGTCTTAATATTTTGTAACTATCTCCGGATGATTAAAGTTACAACCAACAGTCTGTTATGCAAATCTAAAAAGTATGGTTGTACCACTATGGAGTAAAATATAACCTATCTTAGTTTTGGCATTTAGGGGATTAATTGCCAATATCACCAATATATATTGTACCTTCACGGTATTAGAGCAAACCAACATTCCACTAACATCTGGTGGAAGATGCACTTTATAAATGCTTATGTGGCGCACTTCTGGTCTTTAGATTCCTCATTACATTCTTTCGAGTCTTGGTGAGTTCTTGTGCACTTCTATGGATCACATGTTCATTGGTGTGATTAAGAGGTCAACTGATAACATAATTTCCCTTCAAGGAGATGCTCTTTCTATAAGTAAGAGACTATAAGGTATGAGTTTTATATATATTGTGATTTTGTTACCTTTCTTATTAGGAATTTTTTAGTCCTTTGATGATATCGTCAAGGATTTTCAGAACCCATTTAGTGTATAATTTATTTATTCATTCATGCTATTTGCCAGAATTATTATGCAACAGAACATTATTTCATTCATAATAGGAGATGCTCTTTATACAGGTAAGAGACTATAGCTTTCACCACCTTATTATATTCATAATGACCCATCAACTCCGAACTACCTGGTTCCAAGAGTTTTATTTATCAATTATGGTTGAACCTCATAAGCTTTCACTATGTGATCCGATATGAACGCTTCAAGCTCTCGGTCATGGACTTTGGTTCTGGATCCATGTTCTCATAAGAGAAACTTTAGCAATTGCAGAGGCAAAGTGGTTGTCGATAACTTTTCTCTCATATCCTCCAAATTGAGGGTATCTCGATGTTAACTAGATCTTTGTCATTTCCCAAACAAAAGATTCTTGGTCGATTCACATTCCTAGCATTGTAATATGCGCGCATCAAGTTCTTGGGGTTTTATCTTCATGAGGTATTTCACCTTCAAGATGAGTTTTCTTCAAGAGTAGTTAAGGAGTGATTAATAATTGTTTTGACTAGTGTCATTAGATATTAGACCCGTAGGTGTCCCTGCAGATTTTAGATCAAGGACCAATAACTTCTCCATAATTAGAAAGTATTTGACAGACTCCCCGATTAGTGTACTGGAGTATAAACTAAACCTTAAGTTTAGCTTGACCGGTGCGTGTATCTTAGTACTAAGGATCTTTTTCTTCTGGAAAATATGATGACATTCGAACTTTTGGGCATTTCTCTGCCCCTAATGCCGAGATTTGATCTTTATTAATAGCATAATATAAAATTCCCCTATCATGAGCACATGGTTGATTGAATTTAAGATCCAACACGATCTCCAACAACTGGTGGTGGTCCAAAGGTGTATGCTATAGTGGTAATAACATGTGAGAAATGTTTGATTCCTGCAATACGTACTAATTTTAATAAGGGGTTTGATAATTATATCCAGTGAACTAGACTTTTATCATTGCAGTGACATGAAAACTAGATGGTCCTAACATTTTGTAGGTTATTCCAACTTTTAGCTGGTCATTAATCTGCAACGAAGGTCCCATACGAGAGTCCGAGAGTTGGCAGACTTATTTTATAGTCTAGCTTCTTTATTATTTGCCCAAGTTTTGATCCAATTACACATACCATACTTTAAATAATTTGGATCATTAAACTCAAGTTTATATTTACACAACATATTTTCTTATGGTCATAAGTAGTTTGTTCCAATAGCATAAAACTATAGGATGCTCTCCAGCAACATAAATATAATGTTGGAATATAAAATATTTGACCAGAGTTGATTTGCACAAAACTACTAGATTTTCTTCTAGATTACAAATCTAGTTGAATCACCATAATAGTATAATTATTCGATGGGAATATTCACTGTTCAAAAAGAACACCATGTTTAATTAAACACCATGTTTAATTAAGGGTGATAAAACTATATGCCTGATTTTAGTTTGTAATGCCAGAATAAATATAGCCAAATTTATATCATTCAAGAGTAATAAAAATCCAATAGGTCATTATATTTTGTTTCGGGAGTTATATCTGCTTCAAGCAAGTCATATAGCTTCTGGTGGTGATGCAGTTGTAGACCACATTTACCAATACGCATATTTGTCATTTCCAATGAGTATGACACGCTTCGGTGTGTAGCCAACATGGCATATATGCGACTGCGTCAAGCAGCAGTCGGTTTACCGTGTGCATTCCTACATACTGGCGGTTAACATATTGCTGAAGGCATAAATTAATTGCCCTTCGTGGGCTGCAATGATTGTGATCACCAACAACATGGATCTAGTAATGGCGTAAATGTCATTTTTCATATCAACTAGATAAGGATAATAATTATGTAATTTACTTTTATTATCTCCCCAAATAAACTAGTTTTTTTTTTCTTCTTGCTTCGACCTAGGATATGCCATATCGCGCCTAACATGATTCTTCTTTTGAACATTTTTTTCCTATGCTTGCATATTGGTAATCATACTTCAACATGAGTAATAGTGTGTGCATCATGCATTTGCTTAAAATCAACTTGGAGTTTTAGCAAAGATTTGTAATCATACTTCAACATGAGTATAATTTTATTGGCATGAAAATAATATATACTCTGTAACATTATGTCTACAAAGTTCTTCAATTAAGAAATCAGTATGGTGGTGGATAGTGTTATATAGACTCCAAGTCTTAGGGCATAAGTTATTCTATACTTATTTAAGGATTATAGGGTTTTCTAGTCAAATTAATCCACTAGAGATCAGTGTGAGACCCCGGTTTATTAAGCTTGTAACACTTAACCTTCCACTGGTTCTAGTATCACAAACAGAATAAATCGCGCCTCGATGGACATGTGCTTCCCAGAAATTGCAGCACATATTCATCATACAAAGCATGCATCATTTCCATACAAGGTAATATAACGAGTCTACCAAAGGACATACATAACATAAGTTATTACAGGACAGCCGACCGGCCAAATGACATAAGTATCAAGTAACAGCGGAAGCAAAAAGGTGCTATAAGATGGCTTAAACCAAAAGACGACCGGTTAGCCACATAACACCACAGGGCAACCGACCGGACCGCCAAGCTAATCGCCCCACACACTGCCACAGCACAACTCACAAAAGTGAGTCCCTTTGGCTCACCTTCTTCATCTGCACACAACAAGCAATGCAGGTGAGTACAATAATGTACTCGCAAGATTTACGAGTAACAAGCCTATATATAGGTACATGAAAGCTGTATCAAAGGAAGGTTGGTTATATGGTTATTTGGACGCATAAAGCAAGTTTCATTTGCAATAATGTAATAGATTGAAGGCAATTTGATAAATCAGTTTTTAAGTATTGAAATAACAGCGAGTAACAATAGTTATCAAGTAACCACCTAGAAGTGACTAACCTCTTTAGCCACCACAAATAGCATGAACCCCAGATTCATACCACCCATCAAGTTTTAATTAAAAGGGTTGTAGTCTAACTCTTGAAAAGCTTATCCAAGCGTGTCCATAACCTAGGACGAGGCTATTCGAATAGATCAAACCCTGCAGGGGTGTACCAATGCACCCACACTTCAGACCGCCTTTTTGCCAAGCTATTAAGGATATTTCCTTTCGTATGCCGGCACGACTAAGTCCTACAACCCTTTCCAATGGAATATGCTAATCAAGAGACGCACGTATGGGGGTTAATCCTTAGTGATCTATCGACGAAATATGGATCACAAGGACCCATACATGGAGTAGGACACACCGGCCTCGGCGGGTGCTCCTCTCCCCACAAACATATCCATGTTGCACATAATTAAATGTGCAACCCACCACGCGACTCATTAATTAACACACCCCAAAGTACTCAGCTAAGAGAGGTCCCATATCCCTCTAGTGTGGTTAGCACACACAGAAATGCTCGGATAACAGGTACTCACAAGTAGTTCGGTCCTTAATTGACCGGGCACCATTCCAATCACACCATCTTACTATTGTGCCCAAGTCTAAATTGTTTTCATTTTCAGGTTTAGTTTTGCAATTTAGACATAGCACAAGGCCGAAACATAGTGTCATAATAAGTTTGTGTGATCAAGGTTATCGACAAGTCGATAACCGCCCATTTCTACTTATAGCTAAGCATGGCTAAGCATGGCTAAGCAACAAACTCGTAAACTACTAAGTGACAAGGGTTCATCCAACGAACCCAAAATCACAGCAAGTAATCCTAGGCTTCAATAGTAGAGGAATAAACATTTCCTACTGATAATGCATCTACTAGGTGAACTATCGATAATAGTTAAAACAACATAGCAATGCATACATAGAATTTGCAAACAATATATTAGAATTTGAAAATAGTAGGAGCAACATGGTCAAATGATGCTACATCTGCTTGCCTTACTGGAGTGCAGGATCTGATGGCTGTGGCTCGAAATTATTATCAATATAGTCTTCGGAATCTAACGCAAAAAGACGATAAACCAATAAGAGCAAAGAACACCAAATAAACTCCAACGGCAAAAGACATTCAAATCTAATGAAATTTATACAGCAGCTAGGGGATAATGTTAGACAATTTTAGGAACAAGAATCATGCAATATGGACTTAGGATGCAAAAGATATAGACAAAATACTCTTTCTCAGCCCATCAATTTACCAAATTATTTTTTTTGTACTATTCATGGTGAAAATTTCCAGAAAGATCTAAGGTCTAAAATTTTTATAGTAGGTAGATTATGACATCCTAATAACAGCAAAGTTGAGTTTACTAAATTTGGAGTTATAGTGATTTATTTATGATTTTTCTAAGTTGTAAATCTATTGCAAGTCATTTTATCGAATTATAACTGTGCTCAAAACCTATCTCATATTAAAGTACACTAGCAGAGGAATTTAACAAAATTGATTTTGCGCAAATTGGGAATCTATAGAAAAAGATATGCATTTTTCAAGTTTTATTTCTATTTCTGGAATATTCTAAAGGCAGGAATCAAGTTATTTTAGTTACAAGATTTTCTGATACTGAAATATGCCTGAATGCATTTTTATATTAAACTCTAGTGTCATAAGATTTTATCGCAGTTGGAATTACCTAAAAAGTAGTTAACAGGAATTAGTTATGAGTTTTAAAGTTCAAAATGCATTTTTTAGTTGATAAACAAAAGCCTACAGAAATAGATTCAAACTTAACAGAAATAAGCGACGTGGACGCTTAAGAACCCTTGATCTAAAATCCTACGGCTCACGCGCGCCGGGAACAGCGCACGCGCGCGATCCCTAAAGAACCCACCGTTGGATCAAGATCCAACGGCTCACGTGGAGGGATGCATTCGGACGGTGCGGTTACCGCAGCCAACCACAATCGTAGATCTGAAGGTGGACGGCTCAGATCGCACCCCCCTTCGGATGGTCCGATTGCATTCACGATCACGACCGCAGATCAAGCGATGGACGACCAAGAATGATTTAGGCAACCGGATAGTCCGAATGCACACAAGATCTGGGCCGTTGATCACGGAATCAACGGTCCACGATCGACAAAGTGCTCCGCACGGGACTTAAGTGCGCGAGGAGGATTTTAATGCGTGGGTCCACTGTCAATGAGACAGAGGGCAATTAGGACAGTGATTAATTGCTGAAAACTAATGATTAGTAATTAATGTGTCCTGAAGACTTTTGCACAGAGGTGGATTTAAGAGATGGGGTCCACTGGCAGTGACACAAACTGCCGGCTAAGACACATTAATTGCTAACCAATGATTAACAATTAATGACCCCAGAGCCGCGGCTTAAGGCCTACGGGCCCACATGCCAGCGACACAACGAACCAGATTAGGACATGATTAATGCACATAATGATTAGTAATAATCGGGCAATTAATGTGTCCTAAATAAATGACGAAAACGGGGATTTCGCCAGCACACTACCGAGCGTGTTCAACGGCTTGTCGCCGGCGACTCTGGTCGCGGCGGCGCCAACTAAGAACTAAAATAGAATCGCAATAGCACCGCGAACCTAATGATGGCAACCTCGCCGGCGGTGAGGGACCAGAACGCCGGCTAGCCGGAAAAACGAAAATGGAGCTTTTACTACTACACACAAAAATAGCAAAATGCTCCGCTGCAGTCCAAAGAAGCGTGTGCCAAAGCCTCTAGGGACTAATAAAAAGCTACCTTAATCGAGATGAACTTCAAAGATGGTCGGAGAAGGTCTGACCACGACGGAGCTTGCCGGATTCGAGGAAGAAGATATGAAAATAGAAATCTGAGCCAAAATGAACACCACGGGTGGTCAAGATAGCTACACAATAGCCCACATAAGCTTCATGAGTAATTAATTGAGGAATAGAGCACTTACCGGAGCTGAGGAAGAAAATGACCAAATTCGGCCGAATTTGAACAAACCCCAAATTGGATAATTCCTGCGAATCAAATCCAAGATTAAGTGAGGGGATATGTTCAAGATAGAGAGGAGGTTAACTTGGTGTAAATAATTACGAAGGAGAACCACTGGAACACCAAGAACACTAATGGAGCTCTACTGTTCAAAGAATGGTGGTTTGGGGGTTCTTGAGGAGTTAAGCTCCAAAACTGAAAATGGAGCTCGAGGGTGGTGTAAAGGGATACCAGTAGGTATTGAAGGTGCTTATAAGGCTTTGAAAATATTAGGGTTTGCCAAAAGAGCTTTTCGGAAGGCATGGTGCAAAGCTCAAGACACAAGGCATGGTCGACAAGCAAAAAGGGGTGTGGATGATGGTATGGGGTATGGCTCGGCCGAACACACCTCCCACAACCCTAAATGTCGGTTAGGACGGCTGTAGGGAGCATGAAATGACATCCCCATGCCCTACACTGTTTTCGCACGGCAGGAGGTTGAAGATGACCAGAGAAAAAGCTCGGGCGAATAAGGACCCTTGGATTTTAGTCGGACGGCTGACAACGCGCCACGCCTCTGGGATTTGAAATAAAGGAATAGATCGGGAGCCCTTGGATTAGAAACAAACGGCTCATATTCAAACAAAACAACCGGAAGGTCCGAATGTCTCGGAGAATCTGGGCGGTTGGATGGGGATCCAACGGTTCAAAAGGGATAAAGCATCCGCACGGTCCGAATGCTCGCACGAACATGGGCCGCGCGATAAGGATCCAACGGTTGAAATTGAAGGCGCGCTTTTAAAAGAGGCTCGGTGCAGTTAGTTGACTGGACCGAGACAAGAGGCTCGAGCCCGAGTCTGACTCGAACCCAACGCACAGTGAACTTAGGTTTTGAGTTTTACACTGAACTGAGACTTTGAGGATTTAATTGAGATAGCAAAACAACTCCAAAAATTATACAATTTTTACTGGAGCTTGCTAACTCAGACATTAACCTTGTATAAAGTTTTCAGAGGTTTTTATGCTGCGCATTTTTCTCCAAAAATAATGCAAGGCTTTGGTTTAAGGTTTGACTAAGAGTCAAATAGGTTTGACTAAGAGTCAAACAGGTTTGACTGCCCTCTAAAAATATTCAAACAATTTCTAAAAATTATGAAATTTTTCAGAGGGGCCACATACCATCACAGGAACTTAGGAAAAATATTTCCCAGTGATGTTCACAAGATTTGAGATGAATGTTTTTGGAAGACAAGGTTTTGACCAAAAGACTTGTGGCTTTGTATTTCCATGACTTCATGTACAAGAATTGTTCAAAGCATACAGGAAATACATGATGTAAGAAAAAGTTTGAATTTTTACTCATTTTCTTACATTTGAAACACAAGTCCAAGATTGGGATGTTACAATCAGTATATGACTAGTTTTGTTTTGGTGCTACCAAGAATTGTTTCTCCCTTTTGCCATATGGGCGTCCGAGCACTACAAGCTAGTGAATTGATGCTTAGTAGATATTAAGAGCACATGTCCAATATTTTTTTAGCAAGGCATCACAAAGTATATTTAATTTTCAGGCATACGATTTACAAAATTTATTCCATGCAAGATTAATTATTTTATAACAGGTAAGATATGCTACTTGCCATATATTCTATTAAACAGATCTAATCAACTACTTAACAGGGGATAAGGCTTTAATAGAACAACTATTTTATTTATGGCATATGGAAAAAAGCAATCTAATGCATAAATTTTCAGCCTAAAGCAAAAAATAAGAGATGCTCATCATGAGCATGACCAAGCTCGACAAGAGCTGAATCTATACTACTAATGCGACTCATGTAGGAAAACGATATCTTTATAAAGCTAAGAGATAACTAGGAGATTGCGATAGGTCTCTATAGAACATAGCATGGGCTTATCATTGCTTCCATCCAGGATAAGCAAATTTCTACTTAGTGATATCTAACATATCCTACATAATTCATGCAATTTTCTATATATTTACAACTGGTAAATAATGTTAAATGCATGAGGCGAGTGCAAGATAGTATAGATTAATTTTATCTATTTAGTGGACAATTTTTTTAATTTCCCAAAATTTCCTATTATTTTTGGGGCGAGCTATGACGTTGTGCCTCACGGAGGCGCAAGCCGTGGTGCATTTGGCGCGGCTTGGCCATTGGCGCAGTGCACAGCACGATGGCTCGTGGAGGTAGCACACGGCGCGGCGGCGGTGTAGGGAGGTCAGCCGCACAACTTTGTCGACACATGCTACAATGACGGCTATGATGCATTTGGCACTGTCGATGCGACAGTGCTACGACTCAAACCGAGTGAGACCCCTGGCATTATGGACATCCGTTGGGGTCTTGCCTCGCCACCGCAAGGAACACAGTGACACCGGCGAGGGGGCAACATCGTGCCAGCCACTTGGGCCATCGTCAAATATTTCCAAACACCCGTACTCAAGATGAACCGTAGATAAACAGTAATCCAATCTAATCTCGGGTCTAACAAATTAATCTAATAACAAAACTATGGATTGGAAAGGAGGGAATCCCAATGACATACCAATTTGGCCGTATAAAGCAAATAGTGCTGATAATGTCTTAAATAATCGATGTTGTAGTCGTGAGACGATAAATCAAATCACACCAAAGAACACCAGAGAGAGACACAAAATAGAGGAGGATCTAATATTTTTATGTATACGTGTCATTGTACGTAGGGGTCCTCATATTTGCAGTCTAAAGGGCTAAAACCCCTTTAAGAATGGTTTAGTCTTTTGCTCATAATTAGGTTTTTAGTGATAAAAATGATCCAAAAACATTGTACAGATCAGAGGTTTTCACTTTGTATTGTTCTGAGTCGACTAAGTGTTAAGGGCAAGTAAGTACGTTCTTGTCGTATAATCAAGCACCTGCCACCAACCAGCTGTGTGTTGCGAAGAAAGACCGGGGAGGAGAGGGGGTTGCAGCTCCGGGAGCGAGCACCGGAAAGCGCTCACGGTCCGCCCGGTACGGCCGATTTTTTCACCGATCGTCGCGAACCGTCGCTGATATGCGGGTCCGTGCCGCGATTCGCAACGATCTCGCGGAACCAAATTGACCGTACCGCAGCTACGCGTGGTGTGGTGTTCGTCGGCATTTATGCTGAGGTTTTCGTCGACATCCATGTTGTCAAATGGTGTTCTAGTTGGAGCTTCGTATGACGCCTGGCATCGCCGTTACTCTCTCTCTCTCTCTTCATGAACATAATTTTAGCCATTTTTTCTATCATGAGCTAATCAAGGCATCGCTCCAACGAGTCAGGAATGGTCAAGATAAGCTAAGATGGGGGCAAGCATATGAAACAACAAGGAAGGAATGCTTTGATAGCATTGCAAATTAGTGAGAGGATTACATATAGGACTACTACCACTGTCACTACCACATCTTTCTTTTTCATGGCATGTATGGTAGTAGCGTGTTAGATGGGCACATGTATGGCAAGGCGATGCAATGCAACACCGATGCAAATACTCTACTTGTGCAATTCCGAGGCATTTAAGTCCACGGACAAAATTTTCGGCCAGAAAGCACAGAAAAGATGGGCAGGGATAATGACAACTACGAGCTCTACGCTGCCGCAACAGTAAGGCAAATTTAAGGCCTCATTCAATACTGTCGTACACATATTCTCCAGCAAAACAAGTCCCCCCCAAAAAAAGCCCCAAAAAGCACCGAAAAATCATTTCCAAAAGCCACAAATTAAGAACCAATCTTCCATTAGATAGTAGTAGTAGTTCTAGTAAACTCCACATTACATTGTAGTGCACACGAGTACACGATGATGCCATTGTGAGCTTCTTGGTCGATACAGTTTGATTTGATCTAGCTTATGAGCTAGCTGCTTGTGTGATTGATCGATGATGGGTGTGGTCAGTGGGAGCGAGAGAGTAGCTAGCCTAGAGAGAGGTCATTGCATGAGTAGTGTTCGTATGTGCAAGCTAAGCTAGCACTGGTACTTAGTTAAGCCGCGATCTAGAGTAGGTCGGGACTTATTTGGTCCCGGATCGGAGGCGACCTGGCGCGTCATCAAACGCGCTCGCAGGAAACATTTCGGCAGCAGCGCAGCTACCGTGCATCAATGGCGCAGTAAAGTGAGGTTGGGAGGGAGAGGAGGGGGAGATCGAGCGGGCCGCGCGCTTCAAACGCCGCCTGCCCTGCGCCGATCCCCTGCCCTTGCCTGGCTGCCCTCGCCCTAATTGCACGTGCGCGCATGCCATCTGATCAGAAATCAACGCTATAGATCAGCTTTGCCCGGAGATCTTGTGGAGCGGGGCGGCTGTCTAGTCAGTGTTCGATCTGGACCGTCGATTACTAGATCGGACGGTCCAAAACCCGCGCGGCCGGGGGCGTCCCGACCCCACTCCGCTGTAGCCTTGCTTGAGCCATGGGATTGGCGGCCGAACCAACCACCGTATTAAAGCGGCCGTCACTGGGAGGCACGCACGGCGGTGATGTGTGCCGCCCACTTACATTTGCACGCACTTGAATTGCACGGCCCGTGGCGCTCGAATCGGTTGCATGCCATGACGCAGAAAACATGCTGCCAGCGCATCATCATCATCATGCATCACAAGATGGTTTCTTGACAAGGAAGGAGGAGTCGTTGCAGCGATGACAAATTGACAACGAAAAAGATGCAGGGCAAGTAGTAATAGCAGGGCCCGGAAAAGGAAGCTGGGCATGAACGCATCATCCAGCTTTACCAGATCTTTTTTCTTTCCATTTA
This sequence comes from Ampelocalamus luodianensis, assembly GCA_036346255.1. Lineage (NCBI taxonomy): Eukaryota > Viridiplantae > Streptophyta > Magnoliopsida > Poales > Poaceae > Ampelocalamus > Ampelocalamus luodianensis. Next base: position 9,836,034 of record CM070628.1, read on the forward strand.
TAATCGAAATGAATGTTCATTGAAGGCTTTACATTAATGGACAGAAGTCAATACCCGAACCATTCATCCTCTGCTGCGACACCGAGACGACGACGACGGCATGGATTGAAATGGAAATGGAACAAACGGAGGGGGGAGCAGAAAGGGAAATAATGGAATGGAAATGGTGAGTGGTGTTGCAGCGAGAGGAAAGGGACAAGCATGGTGCGTTCTTGACTCCCTCGTTATCAAAGCCTTCTGATCCTGACGCATGAATGCCTAAGCGAACCCGAATAATCCTGTAAATTGAAGCGAAAGAAGAGGAAAACAAAAGACATCGAAACCTAAAGAAGAGTTGTTACGATGATGGATGCATGGATGGAGAGAGAGAGAGAGAGAGAGAGAGAGAGAGAGAGAGAGAGTTGAATCAGCTTCAGATGCAGCAGCAGGTGGAGTCCATGAATGCGTGCATTCAACGCGCCAACCAACTCTCTCGTCAGAAGCACTAGTGGCTGCTAGCTCGGGTCGGATGGATCAATTGCCAGAGCAGTTGAGGGCGGCCTTGATCTGCTGCACGGTGGTGCTGATGAGGCCGTTGACCGTGGCGACGGACTCGGCGTTGAGCTTGGACGACGGCAGGCTGCTGACGAGGATCTGGAAGGCGACAGTGACGACGGAGCCCATCGGGGCCCCGAGCGGGGTGGCGCTCGTGGACGTGCCCGCCGCGGAGCCCGGCCGGGCGTCGGGCAGGATGGTGAATCCCGACGGCAGCAGCGGGATGCTCGACGGGTCCTCGCCGCTCATCACGACGTTGGCTGCCGGGATGTCGATCGGCGAGTACACCACCAGCGACCCCGACGCGTCCGTGCAGCTCTCCTGCAAGATCAGCATGCTGTTCTGGCTCGCATTCAGGCCCTACCGACGACACATCAAACACACCATCAAGAATCAGCAACGCGATGCATTAACAATAGAGGATTTCCAAGATGAGTGGTGATTAATTACGTACTCTTAGCAGGGAGATGCAGTTCCCGGGATTCGAGCCGTTGGGGATGCGCGACACTTCCTGGACCTGATTACCATGCGACAGGACGTCCCACTGCAGCAATGGCAACGGCACGGCAAGACATGACATCAAGGCGTGAGTGAGATGACGAACGCGACGCCATGCAATGCAATGCTGTGTCGGGTCGGACGGGCGGACGGACCTGGGAGCGCGCGTTCTCGTCGCGGACAAAGGCGAAGACGTGGTCACAGGGGACGGGCAGCCAGATGGAGGTGGCAGCGCTGAGCACGACGCCGTTGGGCTGGCCCGGGTCGGAGCTGCGGTGCTTGGAGACGCACACGCTCACCTCGTCGGAGCCCGACAGCGTCGTCCACCGGTGGAGGTGCGACGCGCTCAGGCTCGCGCAGAAGCTGCTCACCATGCGCTGCGACAGCTTCATCATGCTGCGCTTCCCTTCCGGCGTCACTGACAAAGTGACAATCACAACAAAAGTATTTTTTTTAAAAAAAAAATGCGAATTATTCTTCGCAAGCCAAATGCTTGCTCGACATGTATGGATGCGTGCAGTACCTCCGGCGATGTCGTGGAGCGGAACGCTTAGCGTCATGAGGGACGCGTACCGCTCGCACGCGCGCTGCAGCGCTCCGAGCCACCGGTGCGCCCCGAACGCTGCGCCGCTCAGCACGAGGTCGCGGTAGAGCATGTTGATCGGGACCTTCTCCATCTCCATGTGTTCGACCCAGGTCACCTACAAAGACACCAAGCAAGAACACGCGACGTCAGAGTCAGGACCACTATAGTAGAACAGAACAGGGCAATGCACGTCGAGCAGCACAGGGACATGAGACATTTATACAACCTTGGAGTAGCCATTGGACATGTCGGCGATGAGGCACCCCGACGAGAGCCGGCGGGAGCGCGGCGGCGCGCCGAAGTGGGAGTCGCGCTGCAGGTCCACGGAGACGTCGGCGATGGCCCACAGGCCCTGCTCGATCTGCCTGCAGTAGCGGAGGAAGCTGAACTCTCGCGTCGGGACGACCGGCGACATGATGTGCAGCTCTTCGTACATCTGCACGGCGACACCATTAGATTGCTCGTAGTTTCTTGTAATGATCTCACGTAAAAGCAACCAAACACAAACAAGAAGTAATTGCTCGATTGATTCGAAGGCATTACCATAATCAGAGACTCGCTCCTCCCGGTCATGCCATTCACAAGGACATCAATGGTGCGCGCCTTGGACACGATGCTAGGGAAGAACTCCATCCACTTGCTCTGCAACAGCAATCAATCAGCACGGTATGGACGGCATGGATGGGAGAAATGAGCGATCAATCAACGGTGAGAAGCGAGGATGGCTCACCGAGTCCATGAACACGTCGACGAGCGCGACGGCGCTCATGAAGACGAGGCCCGAGTCCCGGGACCCCTCGACGTTGATGTCGGGCGCGCGGAACGAGCTGCCGGGCTTGGAGAAGATGCTGTCGTAGGTGTCGACGTTGAGCGTCTCCCGCCCGTCCCCGCCGGGGCTCTTGACCCAGACGTGGTCGCCGGCCTGCGCGAGCCGGATCACCTCGTCCATGGCCCGCGTGGCCATGTCGGCCATCATGGGGCGCTCCATGTCCGACACGGGCGCCGGCAGCTGGAACGGCATCCCCGACGAGCACCCGCTGAGGAGGTCGAGGTCCAGCGACGGGCCGCCTAGCACCGGCCCGCCCATCCCGCCGACGGACAGGTCCAGCGACGAGACGGACGTCGGCGTCACGGGCGGCATCTGCGTGAAGGGCCGGCCGAGGTACTTGGACGTCAGGTTCGACACGCGGTCGAGCTGCGCCGCGCAACCAAGAACGACATCATCAGACACACACACACACACACACACACACACACACACACACACACACACACACACACACACCCCATATACACCGGCCAAGCGCGTTGCATCAAACAGGTAGCTTATTAGTGATTACCTCTTCCTTGAGGCGGGCGTTCTCCATGCGGAGCTTCTGCTCGTCGAAGTAGTCCTCGGCGACGGGCGGGCCGCCGCAGGTGGGGCAGATGACGTTCTTCAGCGCCTCGCGCATGGCGATGTTCTCGCACCGGATCTTGTCGTTCTCCGCGCGCAGGAAGCAGTTGTCCGCGCGCTCGTGCTGCGCCTGCAACCCGATCGAGATTTCATCAGAAAAAACGCCCAGGAAACGATCGAAACCATGGAAAAATCCTTGTAAGCAATCAAGAGAACCCCGTACCTTCATCTGGGTGCGGCGGTTCTGGAACCAGAACTTGATCTGGCGCGGCTCCAGGCTAAGCTCGCGGCTCAGCTGCGCGCGCTGGTTCTCGTCAGGGTGGGGGCACTCCTTGAACATCCTGCACGCACACACCATTACTCATCAATCATAACACCACCATCAAGAACACATTTATCACAAGGGAAAGAAGAAAAGAAAAGGCATATCATAAGGTGTAAAAGAAGCTTACGCCTCGAGTTGCTGAATCTGGCGCGGGGTGTGGCGGTGGTAGCGCTTCCGCCGCCGCTGGCTGTCGGAGCCCTCCTGGTCGTCGCCGAAATCCATGGCCACCAACCTACCAACCTCGGTCTCACTCTCTCTCTCTCTAGAGCTATAGGGGGAGGAGATCTTTGTACTGTGCTGTGCGCCTTGTGGCCTTGCTCCTATTTATACACGACGACGGTAGAAATCTCCCAACTCGAGATCGACGCCCAATAGGAAAGATTTGGCCAAATCTTGGTTACAGCCACTCGTCATGCCATTGCCCCTGCTTCCACGGTTCCACCTTGTTTCCTATCTTGCTCGCGCTTATCTCTCCCTCTTTCAACACACACAAAACGCACACAGCTGTTTCTGTCTCTAGCTTTCTCTCTCCTCTTGGCTTCTTGATTTTCTGAACTGTTCGTTCCAATCTTTCTCCTCCAGCTCTCGTAGGGGAGAGAGAGGGGGGTAGCAACCGGTGCGAGTTAAGGGCCGAAGTTTTTAAACACGGCGCCCGTCGAGGCCATGACCTCTCACTTTCTCTCTCTACAGTGGCTCTGTTGGGTTTGGATGGGAACAGCTGGAGCCATTTAAGGCCAAAACGGGTCGGGTCTGCAATGCAATTGCTCGCTGCTGCGTCTCCTCCTCCCTCCCCTCTGCATCCGCAAAGTACTCCACGCCTGTCTGTACTTCTTTTTTTGAGAGGCTGCCTGTACTTTATGCAAGGATGGATCATGGACGTATGATACTTATGACATTTAGACTTGATTTATGTCAAACATTTTTTTTATACTTGATAGCTTATAATGTTGATCGATTAATTGTACTTGTTGGATTAAGTTTGGACATTATCGCGGTTGACAATGTTGTGCGGGTTAATTGATACTATGCTTCTTACATATTAATATAACCATGTTTCAGTACGATGTTTTCTTACGTATTAATATAACCATGCATGTTTCATAAATTATGACATGTCAATGGGAGCCAGGATTATTAAAATGCTATGTTACTGATCTATGTTTTCCCTTCACATCTCCACTTTCATTCACTCCGCTGATTCTTGTAACCTAAATATGTGGTTTTATGATAGCATGCTCAATCTATGTTGAATATTCTCTGTTCCTTGGCGATATATGAATTAATATTATCTTGCTTGTGTATTAATTTGACAAAAGCAAAATTGTAATATACTTTTATGTGTAATCAAGCTTTAATTCTATCATCGAACAAAATAACACTAGCGTTGATGTTAAGCTGTCAACATAGAAAACGTTTCATTTTTTTTTGAATGTCCGGAATTTAACCCCATCCGGCCCACATTAAAGAAGAAGAAATACCTTATCTCTGAAGGCGCCCATGGAAGCAGCGATCAAACCGTGATGGATTGAGAGTCTAAAGCTCCCCTGTGCTACTATGCCCCTGCATAATTCTCCACCTCAAGCCCCAGCTCAAATCACACAAATAACCCCGGGTGAGATACCAGACCGAGCCCCCAGGCTTCGAACCCTGGTCGGCTGGGTGGCCGACGCCTCCCCAAGCCAACGAGCCCCAGCTCGTTCCTCAAAACGTTTCATAATTTTTACAAGCATGTAGAATAATTGTAGTTGTCATTTTAATAAATTTGGAAAAAGATCTAGGCATTGTGTCAATAAGTTGCCCCGAAATAAAGCTTTTGATTCCATGTACACTATAATATTAGACCTTGGAAGCTATACTAACTAGTGTATCGAATACAATTCTCGGAATCCTTGAAGTTTGACTTTGGTAGCATTACGACAAAGCTTTTCCATCTAGTTAGTATATATTCAAGGGTCTTGTTAGCGTTACTTGAAGTTTGACTATGGTAGCGTTACGATAAAGCTTTTTCATGTACACTATAATATTAGAGCATACAATCTACACTAACTAAAATGTATTGAGTACAATTACCGGAATACTTGAAGTTGACTATGGCAGCATTACGACAAACCTATTTTGTGTACACTACAAATCTATAGTATTAGGCATTATGTTAATAAAATGATTTAGAATTATGGTAGCATTACGATAAATATTTTTCGTGTACACTATAATGTTAGACCATGCAACCTATACTTACTAGAATGTAGAGTACAATTCTTGGAATACATGAAGTTGTTTATGTTTTGAGGTCACTGACCTCCTTACCTTTCCTCTCGGGTTTGGATGTAAACAGAGGGTGCCACTTAAGAGTTAGATCCAAATAGGCCAAAACATTTGAGATGCCTTGTTATCTCCATTCATAAATGACTCCACAGATATCCTTACTGTTGTTCTCTCTATAAAAAAAAAGATAATCTTACCGTTATGTATCTAAATATATGGCATGTTGGACTATATATGCTAATTAATTTTGTAATACTTTAGAATGCAATTAATAGGCATTAATTTCTTGCTACTCATGTATTGATTTGAAATCAAGTAATATTGTGATAAGAATAGATTGCGTTTGCACCACAGTGGAGTGGAGTGTTAGTCACTACATCGTCATATTTATATTCTAAACTTAGCAAGGTTGTACAATAACCGTACTATCTGAGTTGCTATTTTTGTATGAGTAGCTATCAAGGTATTAGTGTGAGCCTTACGATGAAAGATTAGGCTAGATATGATGACATAATAGGTTAGATTATTTGCTTCCAGTTTGTCATTGTACTCATTTAAATCTAATTGTAATATACATTTGGATGTAACCTATGTTCATCTACATGAGATATTTTGCTTTGATGTCTTTCAAGATTTGAATCTTCGGTTCTGGTTCCCCTTGGACAACTCGGTACGTTGGACTTTTGCCTTGTATGCAAAATAACATGGCATCAAGATCTAAGCCCATCATTTCTGTTGCATGTCATTTGATCTGAGTGAAACTCCTGAACTAATATGTTTGCATTTTTCTGGGATTCATTGGTTTAATTGTTAGGTTAAAATACAATTTTTTATGCATCGAATATGCCACATCCTTAGGTTGGTGAAGTGCAGCCTTCATACACACTGCAACTGCTTTTTTTTTTTTTGGGTCAAACACTGTAATCGATTCTCTCCTCCATGTACGTAATTACAGCCATGTCTGTGATATAGGGTGTCTATCCGATTAAAATGATAAAGTGTGATGGGAAAAAAGATGCAATAGTGAGAAAGATATATCGAATATCTATTTTTATTTTACTTTTTTCATTTACTTCAATTCATTGCTCTTCTTCAATGTTCTTATGGATGGCTGAATTTATCACGGAATAAAAGTCCTCCCATAATTGACGAATATCTGCATCTTACATATGAAAGAAGATATCATTGATTCAATGTAGTCCCCTGTAATTATAACTTTTGAATGTAAATATGATTGGAGATTTGTCGGGACCCGGATTTACATCCAGACCCTCTGTCTATACCGAGCTAGCCCCATGATCAGTAGCTAGTTTACACAATACAACATCGATGAATATCACATCTATACACGCACTTAAGTACAAGAGTATTTAATATTACATAAATAGTCACAAATAAACCTTAAGACCGAGTTCTTACATATCGGGCTGATAGGTGACGAGTCCAAAAGAGGAACAACAACTAAAGATAAATAAACTAAAAGGGCCTCCATGATCTGCCACAGTCAATTGACTGGGGTTACGACCTAGTTATCGCTATCGTCTTCTTTTCCAAAGACAGATGCATAGAAATATTCATACATCAGGTCTTCAATCTCGCAGTTTGAATCCATATATTTCAGCAACAACGAGTACAAAAGTACTCAACATGCCCTTATACCAAATGCAAATATATAGATGCATGGCTTGCCAAAGGAGGAATCTTATGGTTACTTTAGCACAAAGCAAGTTTTGTTTGCCAATATCATACTAGTTATTTTTCAAACCTATTGTAATACGCCAAAGCGCGTTAGAGAGAAAACAAAAATAGTTAAAAGGGGTTTTCTAAAAATTCTTCAAAACCTGGGCCATGGACTCTTGGCCCATGGCATCAAGGCCCAAGGGGGGCAGCAACCACTTAAAAGGGGGCAGCCCAAACCCTAGCTTCCCCTACATAAACCCTAGCCTCACTTGCAGCCACCATCCTCTCCCTTTGCAGCGGAAACTCTGCCATCTTCTCTTCCCCCATTGGCAGCCGCCACCTGCAGCCTCCATGCGCCTCCACCCTTCCAACCCTAGTGTCGGCCAGCCCTTGGTGCCCTGGCGGTCTGCCTTCCCTCGCGTGCCCTGTTGCTGCTGTGTTGAGAAGACCAGGAAAGGGATAGCAAGGAGAAGAATGAGAGGAGGATCTCGTGGGAAATTCACGTTTTGGCTTCGTGTCTCCGAGGATAACGATCTAAACCCATTAGATTTGTCACAGGTTAATCTCTATTTAGTTCTTAGAACATTTGGACAATGGGAAGAGTAGATGATTTTTCTGTCCAGGCTCGTCAGGATTAGAGCAGAATGTTACGGGGATGATTAGGGGTATTTAGACTTAGAATTAAAGTTCGGTGTAATTAGAGAAAACTTAGGTTATCGTGTTAGCTTTCCAGGAAGGTATGGATTGTTAAAAACGGAGTAGCGAGTGAAAAGATACAGCCTCCAGAAGGCTGCTGGCCAGATTCAGAACGTAGATGGAAGATTTTTGTGAAGTTGGGTCAATTTCATGTAGAAATTGGTAAAATGAAATATTGGTGTTAACTTGAATAATTTAGGAAACTTTGTGTAGATTCCAGAACTCATATTATTCATATATGTTCAAGTTTTAGAATTAAAGATATAAAATTGTGAAACAGACTGTTCCGACAGAATCTGGAATGGTCTTCGGGTAAAAAAAAATGGAATAGAAAATGGTAGAATCAGAGTTTCGTCATAACTAGAAAAAGGTAGCTAACTTTTTGTAGATTCCAAAACTGCTATGGTTTACAGTATTTGCTATCACATCCCAATTTTAATAAATGAAATTATTATGCATCTCATGGGCATGCATATTGTTTTTGAAATATTTGCATTAATTATTGCTCTTGGAAAATCTTAATCAAAGATTAAACCTACAACTCAAGTTTAAACTCCAAAAGAAAACAGAAATTATTGCATGTAAAGTTCTATGAAAAATAATTTATTTAACTCTTATAATATTTATCATGATTAAATATATTTTTTCCAAATTTTTGGAACTTAACCTAACCCACAGAAAATTCAAACTCATTTCAATAACCTATTCTAGGTTTGAATTTAAATTAAGCAAATAAATCATGAGAAGTGAGATTTAAGAATTTATTTGTGTACTAGATCATCTGAGGAGCCTCTCTGAAACTTTTTAGAATTTTTAGAATTTATTTGCTATTTTTAACTCACTGGTCAATGTAGAGTAGTTTGAATTAAATCCCAGTCAACGTTTAGACTCGTTTGACCAAACCCAACCCTTTTGACTTGACTTGGCTCAACCAACTAAATGCACTGGCTCGAGCCGCCCTGCGTCGCATGCACGTTTGAGTCACTGCCACCTCGATCCTGCCTGTAAGGCCATTATCCTTCCTCTCGTTGGTGCTCGTGTAGGAGCTCCTTGCCATGCGTCCAAGACACGCTGAGCCGCACAGCGATGACGTCAATCCACCGCCACTTCAGACCACTCCCTGAGCTTCTCCATGTAACACCGCCTCCTTTCTGTCCTTTGGTCGCCTTTATCTTGCCTCCAAACCCTAGCATTCACCTCACTTCTCCTCTGGCTGCCAAGGAGAGGGAAGCTCCCTTGAGCTCAGTTCTTCGATAAATTCCGTAAAACCAAGTCCCCTAGCTTCCTCCTTACATGCCATTTCCATTTCAGCTAATTGGAGCCATTGTTGTTGTTTGTAGTTCTTGGGACAAGATCGTGTCTTTTTCAACTCCAGAGCGTGCTCCGAAAGCCACCCCCAAGTCTTCTTCACCTCCATTGTGTATTGTCCTCGGTTATGTGTGTCATCTTGTGCCTTTAGGTATAAGAATGATTTACCCTCGACTCAATCTCTTAATGCGTCATAGGAGCCCATGAATTTCAAGATTTCTTCTTTTCCAGCCGTGAGAACCCCTTTCTTCCTCGGCGATGATCCGGTGATGCAACGCCCAATTCCTCCCCACTCTACCATCCTTTGGACATCTTTGTGCTATCCCACACCTTCTTTACTCCTCATTTTCCTCAGAACGCCCTCTCCTCGTGAAGCCGTAGCACCACCATTGTCTTCTACATCGCCGGCAAGGCTCCGACGAGCTTTGAACCTCTCCAACACTCTGGTAGCATCCTTATACCTTATAGAAGCCTTGGCGCCCACTTGAATGAACACTGCGGAGCTTTTCTTGTGCATGCATGATTGGCCATAACCCTAGCACCGCCCCTCTCTGGCTTGCCGCCATTCTAGGCTGGCTCAGCCGCCACCACCACTACCGGTAGGTGCTCCATGCTATTGTGAACCCATCCAAGTCTTTGGTTTGCGCCTTCGTGGACGGAGTCACTGGCGGTGCTCTAGTGAAGCCAGAGCTCATTTTGTCAGAACTCTGGCCGACACTGTAGCTTCGTCATTAGGGCTTAAGTGCAATCATTAGTATTTAATTGCATATCTTTGTTGGAAAAACATCTTTAGCTGCGTTAAGTAATGGCCTTCGGTGGATGACAGGTGGGCCTAGGTCTTTAAGTGCGCCGACTCTATGACAGATGGGACCCACGTGTTAGTCATTTTTAAATCCGGGAGTTTAATTGAAAAGGACACTATGCATTGGACCCCATCGTCAGTGACTGAAGATAGGATGGGTATCGGTAGGAAAATTATTAAAAGCGTTAGAAAACCTGGAAAATGATTAATTGTACACTAAAAAATTTATTTAACTTAAAAAATGCATAATTAATTCATTTTATCTCCAAATGGAGTGAAACCAATTTTGTTAGCTTGGATTTTTAATATACTTCACCATGGTAAAATTTTTGAACATGTTACTATCACAGAAAATTTCAGGTTGGAATTACATTCAGTAAAGCATTATTTATACACTAGAAAATGGAATTAACTTAAAAAATTCACAGAGAATCCATCTGAACCCCAAATGAGGTGATTCAAGTTTTATTGAACATAAATTTTTATTATATTTTTAACCCTATAATCCTTATAACCACCACTATCCTACAAATTTTTACTAAATAATTAAAATCGGATGAACAGTAACAGAAGTGAATTTTTCAGCATTTTCCAAAAATCTGATTTTTCAAACTACCATAACTCTCATATAAACTCCAAATGGAATAATTTTCATACCTAAATTCATCTAAAATCATCATCTAGCTACTGTATAAATTTTATGCATGTTTGAGCATTTTGAGTTTTTGGCTATTTCTCGGTGTTTATTCGATTTCGTTATTTCTTTAGAGCCCGAACTGACGCAAGTCGATGATTACGCCACCGAGAGTGAACAACTTGAATTTCAGCAAGGAAAGCATCATTTGAATTTTCTTTTGCATCATGTTGATCCCAGCTTTTAATAAGTTAGTGTTTGAAATGCAATGATATTGCTTGCATGCTATTTTGTTATGTCGATATTTTTATAATGTGTAGCTAGTTATGTCCTATTCATGATGTTATCCTTGAATTAATCCAGTACATATATGCTTAAGTTAGGCTGTGTGAAATATATATTATATATATGGAGTTGCTTAGCCATGCGAGTCTAGTTTTGCGTTAGATCAATTGACGGGAGTAACCCGTCAATTATGGGAGACACAAAACTTTCTTATCTTCATTTTTATCCAGATATTCATATTTGTTTCTCAAGTTAAACATTGTTTATTTCAAAAGTTATTTGGGTCTAGATAAGTGGTTGTTAGTGTGGGTGTTGTTATGCACGAGACTCGATCGGGTTTTGTGGTTGTCTTGTCCGGACCAAAAATGACCAAACTTTGGTGACATCGTTAATTCAAGTAACATTCGTACTTCCACACGCGGTGAAATGGGTGCCGCTTGGTCAAGTAAGGGGAGGGTTTTATTGGGTTAAGTCCCAGGTGGTGTGAGGACATTTGTGTTCGATCATCTGTTCGTAGGACCTGATGCAATTTTCTATAACGTGCATGGGAGCATTGTTTTTCTTTATTTACATTGCATCGGTATTTCCAACACAACTTGCATGCCCGCTTAGCAAGCATTATTCATAGCTTGTACTAAGTATGGGGTTCATCTCGTAAGAGGGACTTATCTCAATAGGATTTTCTTGCTAAAAAGTACCGAATCTCGATTTCCTCGGTCGGCATACCTTAGAAAGTGTGTCATTATCTGGAGGCTTACAGGCTAATCGAGTCATGTGGATAAAGTAGTACACCTCTGTATAGTGTAAATCTATTCGAATAGCCGTGTCCACGATTACGGACGACTGCATGAATTCGAGAATCATTATTGTTAGACTTTGAATTAAAATTGACATGGTTACAACTTGGTATTCGGCATGAACGGGTATTCATCCATTTTAGCTTATCAAAGTGGGCTGCCACTTTGGTATTTGTTTGTTTCAATTGTTTATTAATGTATATCTATGTCACATATTTATCTATTGCTTAAAAACTTTTTTACAAAATGGCAATTGAAAACTAGTATGTATAGGATGAAAATTATTGTGTTTTCTGCAAAACTAAGCCACTAATGCCATTTTTTAAAAATATACTCTATGCATAAATACTTTTACTTTGTGTAAGAATTGTGAGTACAATTGTACTCAACCTGGCTCTACAAATTCAGGTGAGGAAGACTTCACGCCCGCTGAACTCATTGGCGCTAATTTAGGCGACGCTGATGAGTAGTGTTGTTCTTTAACCCCCAGTCGGTTGCCATGGGTTATGGGGCACACCTTGCCGGACCTTTTGGTTTATGTATATTTCTTTCGTTGCTACTTAATGTTCTTATTTGAATTTGGCTGATCGACCGCTTTGCAATAGTTATAGAATTTTCTATTATATTGTATGTCTTTTGGATTATCAATGTACGAATGTTGTATAGATCTGACTGACGTTGAATGAGGGTATGAGCGTGTTGGTCGCTGATCCTGGGAGCCAACACGAGACTCATACCCGCTGTTTTTTTAATTCTCTTTTAACTCATTAAGTGTGGATTTGGACTGTTTGGGGAACCGATCATCATGTAGTACTTGTAGGGGAGCAGTACGTATGATCGCCGGGGCTCTAGTTCGGTCGGGTCTCCTCACTTGATAGAGTTAAGATGGAATTCATTTACTTGAGGCCTAGAGTTATGTCCCTATGACCGGGAAGGCCTCGGTCTTACGAAAATAACCCAGGGTCCTCACATGTGCATGTGTAGATCAAAAGATATGAAAATATTAAGTCTGCTATCCAGAAGATGACAAACTCGTCTTCTGGGTTAAAAACGGGGGTTTAGATGATTTAATCTGGATATTTGATCAACTAAGAAGTTGTAGAAAATTTTGTATAAATTCCAGAACTGATATGGTTTGCCATAATATGTTGTGGGAGTTGAAAGTTATGGCAAGTTTAGTGCCTTAGGAGATTGTCGGCAAGGGGATGCATAGGGGTCGGTAAATGGAGAAAGTTGTGGATTTGGGTAGCACGAGATGGGATTTGCCCTCTCTCACAGAGAGAGATATCTTTGGGGGCGCTACCAACTATTGACCAAGTATGTGTACTCGCGTCATGTGTAAACATATGTGAACCATAGGGTCACACACTTAAGGAAGTGAAGCCTAATCGGATTGGATCCGATTAGATGGGCATTGAGTCCTAATGGGCCTCTATTCGTAGAAGCCCATTATAAGGGCGTCTATAAAGGAGGAGGCGGCGCGGTTGAGGATGAGTTTTTCGTGACATCCTCAAACCACGGCGCCACCCCTTCCACGCCCTAGTCGCTCGCGGATCTAGTAGTCCGGCGTCGTCGCTTCCTCCGTCGCGTGTGGATACCTTTGGAGGCGCTTGCATGCGTGACGTTGGGACGAACCGCAAGAAAGGAGTCATGCGTGGGACGCGCGGCGCGGACGAGGAAGTAGTACGACTACTCTACCCCGACGTCTTGCATCAATCGAGTACGACTACTGCGCCGGCGACGTGCGCATCAACTTCCGCACTCTACGCGTCTAGTGGTAAGACCGTGATCTATAGCTGCGGTGATCTTGGTTTACGGGTAGAATTTTTAATTTGCGCTAGTGTAGCCTACCCGTTTCCCTACGGTGGTATCGAGCGGTTCTTTGTCATGTTATAGGTTGGGTGATTTGCATATGGCGATATGTAAATCGGTATGATCGATGTGATCGATTGTATAGTTACGGTAATGGATTGGTGGTTTCGTGATCATCTTTGCTAAGGTCGTGAAACAACATACCCTACGGTCGGATTCGCCATCGGGGTGAGCGGTGACACGTAAAACCGGTTGCGGCATGCGAAGATTAATATGATTGATCGAATGGAACCTAGATTGATAATCGATGTACCGTGATCATCGCTAAGGTCGTGAAACAACATACCCCTACCGGTCGGATTCGCCATTGGGGTGAAGCGGTGACACGTAAACCGGTTGCGGCATGCGAAGATCAATATAATTGGTCGAATCGGAACGATGAGTCGATTTGTGGTAAATATGATTTGCGATCAAAATCCTATGTAAAATTGCATAGATTGCATAGATTGGAAGTCCGATAGGCGCGCGCTTCGAACCCGGGGAAACCCCTCGACCCCTATCCGTAGATTGCGATTCTATGCATAAACTTGTTTTTGCAGGATGTATGTGACCGTATGGCCTAATGTGTATGTGATGCATGTTTGTAATATTTGCATGACTTGTGTGTGTGGGTGATGCGGCAACTGCAGTGGAGCCATTGTGTTGTCAAAGTATTGTATTAACGACTGCGTGCCGACTTGTGATGATTCCTAGTATCCATGTATTTTATTACTAGTGTTATGAGTAATAGCTTATAGTAGTACTCGGAGGACACATCACTTGGAGGATAGCACACATGAACCATGGAGATGGAGATCATCATGGTGGATGATTCTATGGCGATGGAGATCACCATGAGAAAATGGGCCATCTTGAGTCACAACCTGTGTGAATGCTATTCCTATTGTTTTACTCTATGCATGTTTGAATGGTAGAAGTATAGCGATCCCTCACAAAATGTTAAGTTAAACATATGCCCTCCCAATTAAACTTTGCACCATCCATGTCTTGTAAATTGATGGTGGGTCTATAAAATTAGGGCACCATCAACTTTCCTTGACTAGATGGGTTTTGTATCGGATACTTACATGCATAAGGATTGGTGAACTTAACAAGGTTATCATAAAGGTTATGGGCCTTGGGGCATAAAGGTTGGCGCGGGGCATAGAGATGTCACCCAACAACAAGAGTCATATAGAGATATGATTAGCAAGGTGTTGCTTACGAATTACCTTGTCTCCTAGCGGTGATGCAAAAGCTCACTAGTAGACTCGTTAATTGCGGATCTTGAATCGCTAAGAATCAACAGAGGGATGTTGATTTTAGTGGGAGTACATTCTATTAAATTTGTTTAATACAGATTTACTCTATCATGGTTTTATTTGTCTTAGTATTTTGCATTTCCTATTGTAGATCAATGGCATCTAGCAACCACGCACACCCTTTTGTTTTGCGATCGATTCTTGAGAAAGAGAAATTAAATGGAACAAACTATTCGGATTGGGTCAGTAACACGAAATTGTTCTCGAGGCGGATAAAAAGGAAAATGTTCGACACCCCAATCCCGAGAAGAACACGCTAACAATGCGTCTCTTCTTTGTTAAAAATGCCTACAAGAAAGCATGTGATGACTCTCTTGAGATTAGTCTGTCTTATGCTTGCATGCATGGAACGACCTTCAAAAGCAATTTGAGGATTAGGAAGCGTATGATATGATCATAGCGCTTAAGGACATGTTCGGACACGAGCCAGACCGAGCGGTTCAATGTCTCTAAGGCTTTTACGGAATGCAAGTTAACGAAGGTGCACCGTAGGCCCACATGTGATCAAAATGGTTGGTTACAGTAAGACTTTGGATAAACTTGGTTTTCCAATTGGCCAAGAGTTGGCAATCGATTTCATTTAGCGTCTCTTCCACCTAGCTATGGGCATTTCATTTGAACTACCATATGCATGGGGCGGATAAGGGCCTTAATGAGCTTTGTGGGATGCTCAAAACAGAGAGTGACATTAAGAAGTGTGCAGGCCTAGCCATGTGATGGGTCTGAGAACAAGTCTAGCTTCAAGAAAAGGGTAAGAAGCCATGGCCAAAGAATAAGGGCAAGGTTAAAGATATGATCTCGAAACCAACGCCTAAGCCTAATCTTTGGACTCGAGTGAGACAGTATGCTTCTATTGTAAAGCGCCGCACTGGAAGAAAGCGCAAGAAGTACATGGATTAGATGAATGCAAGAAGAAGGGTGGAAGTAAGACTTCCACCCATGGTACACTTGTCATAAATGTTTTAGACATTTTCTCGCAGATTCTCCTATTAACTCTTGGGTATTTGATTGGATCGGTTGCTCATATTTGCAACTCGATGCGAGGGGCTAATAAGAAGTAGAGGAGTCGCAAGAGGTGAAGTTGATTTTGCGTCGGAAATAAAGCAAGGGTTCTTCTGCGTTGACCGTCGGCACCATGCAACCAGCTTCCTTCAAGATTTATTATGGAATTGAATAATTGTTATTATGTTCCTAGTATGAGTCGAAACATTTTATCCCCCTCATGTTTGATGAGAGATGGTTATTCATTTGCAAGTAAAGACAATGATTGTTTGATCTCTAAAAATAGAATGTTTATGGCTTTTTGCCCATTGTGAATGGGTTATTTATTTTAAATCTTGATGATCGCCTATCTTTAACATAAATGCTAAAAGACTTGACCTAATGATTTGAGTCCCACCTATGTTTGGCATTGTCGTTTGGGTCACATAAGTGAAAAGCGCATGAAGAAGCTCCATCTTGATGGTCTTCAAACTTCGTTTGATTTTGAATCATCTGAGACATGTGAAGCTTGTTTGCTTGGTAAGATGACCAAATCACCTTTCAAAGGTTCTTTTGACAGGCGTCGGACTTGTTGGAAATCATACATACCGATGTATGTGGACCAATGAGCACGCATCGCTAGAGGTGGATTTCATTACTTCATAACTTTCATCGATGATTTTAGTAGATATGGCTATGTCTACTTAATGAAGCATAAGTCGAAACTTTTGAAAAGTTCAGAGTTCGAGAATGAGGTTGAAAATCAACGTGCCAAGAAAATTAAAGCTCTGCGATCGATCGTGGTGGCGAGTATTTGAGTCATGAATTTAGCAATCATCCGAAGAGTTGCGAATTGTTCCCAGCTAACACCGCCGGAACGCCTCAAAGAAACAGGGTATCGGCGGCGTGTCGGACCTTGTTGGACATGGTTCGATCGATGATGAGCGATCATTTACCATTATCCTTTTGGGGTTACGCTCTAGAAACAGCGACTTTCACACTTAATAGGTACCGTCTAAATCCGTAGTTAAGACACCATATGAGATATGGGTAGGAAGAGTCACAGTTTGTCTTTTCTAAAGATTTGGGGATGTGAGGCGTTTGTCAGCGACTACGATCGGATAAGCTCACACCAAGTCGGATAAATGCATTTTAGTAGGATATCAGAAGAAACCTTTGGATATTACTTCTACAACCGACTAGAGGGCAAAGTGTTTGTCGCTCAAGTGGAGTTTTCTAGAGAAAGAGTTTCTCAACAGGAGACAAGTGGAAGAACGGTGCAGCTTGAAGAGGTTCAAGATGAACCAATCGGGGAAGACTCGACGAATGATGCCCATGTGGCAGAACAAGTTGAGGAACCCATGGCAAAGGAAGCACCACCACCACGAAGGTCGGAAAGGCTCCGCAATGCGCGAGATATATTATTGTTAGACAATGATGAGCCTACGACCTATGCGGAAGCAATGATGGACCGGACTCGAGAAATGGCATAGTGCCATGAGATCCGAGATAGCATCCATGGGAGACAATCAAGTTTGGAATTTGGTTGACCCGTCTGATGGTGTTAAAACCATAGAGTGCAAATGGATCTATAAAAGGAAGATTGATATGGATGGAAATGTTCATATCCATAAAGCTCGACTTGTCGCATAAAAGGTTTCGGCAAGTTCAAGGAGTTGACTACGATGAGACTTTCTCACTGTAGCGATGCTTAAATCAATACGGATCATTCTAGCTATTGTTGCATATTTCGACTATGAGATATGGCGGATGGATGTCAAACGGCTTTCCTTAATGGAAATTTAACCGAGGGCGTGTATATGATACAACCCGAGGGTTTTGTCGATCCAAACAATGCTAGAAAAGTATGCAAACTTCAAAAATCCATTTATGGATTGAAGCAAGCATCTCGGAGTTGGAACATTCGTTTTGATGAAGTGGTCAAAGGTTTGACTTCATCAAAAGCGAAGAAGAATCTTGTGTTTACAAGAAGACAAGTGGGAGCTCACTCGTATTTCTAATCTTATATGTAGATGACATATTACTGATTGGAAATGATATTCATATGCTCGAGTCCGTTAAGACCTCACCGAAAAATAGTTTCTCAATGAAGGACTTAGGGGCGGCATATATTTTAGGTATTAAGATCTATAGAGATAGATCAAAAGGCTAATAGGATTAAGCAGTACTTACATTGACAAAGTGTTGAAACGGTTCAACATGGAGGAGGCAAAGAAAGGGTTCTTGCCCATGTCTCATGGCATAAATCTTAGCAAGACTCGGTGTCCTTCGACAAGCGATGGCGAGATCGCATGAGTAAGATTCCATATGCTTCGGCCATTGGATCTATCATGTATGCTATGATGTGTACTCGCCGGATGTTTCCTATGCTCTAAGTGTTAAGAGATACGAGTGATCGGTGAAGTCAACGGACAGCGATTAAAAACATCCTCAAGTATTTGAGAAGAACTAAGAATGTGTTCCTAGTCTACGGAGGTGAGGAAGAGCTCGTTGTAAATGGTTACACCGATGCAAGCTTCCAAGCCGACAAAGATGATTACAAATCGCAATCGGGTTTTGTGTTCCTTTTGAGCGGTGGTGCGGTAAGTTGGAAGAGTTCCAAGCGGGAGGCGTGTCGACTCTACAACGGAGGAGTACATTGCGCTTACGAGCGGCAAAGGAAGGTGTTTGGATAAGGAAGTTCATAAGCCCGAACTAGGTGTGGTTCCTAGTGCGTGTAGTCCTCGGATCTTTCTTTGTGATAACGGTGGGGCCATGCGCAAGCCAAGGAGCCGAGGAATCACCAAAAGAACAAACACATCTGCGGAGGTTTCATCTCATTAGAGATCCTTAATCGAGGAGATTTAAAGATATGCAAAATACACACAGTTTGAATATTTGAGATCCTTTGTGAAGCCTCTCCCTGACCTAAGCATGAGGCGCACACAAGAGCTATGGGTATTAGATATCTTCTAGATTGACTCTAGTGCAAGTGGGAGGCTGTTGGAGATATGCCTAGAGGCAATCATATTGATGATGATATTTCATTGTATCCATGATTTAATAAATGTTCCTTGAATATTGCCTTTGTGTTGATTAACAAGTATGTGACTTGTTTGTGAAACTCTTTACTTGTATGAGCGTTGTTGATTAAGTGTTGTTTTGTATTGTTGTAGTTTGTATTGAGTTTGGGTGTTTGCTATAGACGGAGTAGCTTTGGGATTGTTGTCACCTTTAAATCATCCTGATCGTCACAACTAGAAAGGTAAGTGCATGGTAGAATGGTATTTGAGTGTTTGAAATTATTAATTTGTTAAGTGAATACTTGCCATGATTATTCAAATAAATTATGCATGTTTCACACTACTCTCATGCTTTTGATAACTTGATGATGATTGTGGAAGAATGATGGTTATATCAGTTGCTAATGAAGAAAGATAATAATCATTGCATTGCATGTTGAGCATTCATGTATCATCCCAAAATATGGGCTTATATTTCAAATGTATAAAAATATAAACTTTTTAAAAGTTTTTGATGCATTCCTTGTCATTTGATTTTCTAGATTTGTATTTAAGGTTTTGTTGATTTGAAAACCTAAACATCAATTTTTGGGAAACCTAAACCTAATGGATAATTAAAAACAACTACAATAAAAGTTGATAATTAAAAATCCAAACTTAGCACATTTGCACTGAATATAAAATGGGGAAATGATTAAGGTATACTTTGAAGATTTTTCCCCAAGTCAAATAATAAAAACAGAAAATGAAAAGATTTTTAGAGAAAAATGCAGAACAAGCAAAACCGTAGAAAATTTACACAATAATCTTCACTATATTCTCACCCTTCCCAAAAAAATTTCATCATTTTTGGAGCTCAGCAACTATGTCTAATAATTCCCTAAACCCCCTCAGCCATTTTGTGAAAACCATAAAAACCTAATTCACCTCTCTCGCTAACCAGCCAGGCCCACTAGTCAGGGTTCTTCTCCCACATGGTGTGATGCTTAGTGCTAGCACGCCCCGCACCCATGATGCTCTAGCGTGGTTGCGCCAGCACACCACCCCCTCCTCCCCTCGGTCGCTGCTCAGCCAAGCCCTGGTCGAGTCATCGTCCCCTCGGTCGCCCCATGCCCGTGCGTCATCCGAGCGCAGCAACGTCACCAGGATTCCCGCCAGTGCTCCCTCTTGCAATCTCCACCATCGTCTATAAATAAGCCACCTAGAGATCCTCTAACCATCCTCCATCATCGCCATTTCCTCCTATGCCATTTCCTTTTCCCCCCATCTCTCCTCCAAGCTCAACCCGAGCTCTAAGCTCAAACTCTAGTCTGGCTGACACACCGCCGTCATCTCCTCGTCGCACCAGTGAAGCTCTCCCCTCCACAAACACATCAGCACGTGTTCGATAGCACAAGTAGTCCAAGCTTCCGAGAGCCCCTACCTCCAGACCCCTCGTCGGCCGTCGCCGCTGCTCCGGTACCGGCGGCGGACCCCCATCCACCCTCCCACTCCTCCCTTCCCCTCCCTCCCCCCTCTTCCGGTTCTCGCTGAGGTTGTGCGCCGGCGTCGCCCCATCCGGCCGCTGAGGTGGCGGTGAGCCCCGGTGGAGCGGCGGAGACGCGGCGCCCCTTCCCCGGCCGAGCCCCGGTCGCCGGCGTCCTCATAGTGGCAGATCAGTTCAGATCCAGATTGGATGCGGATCGCCTCTCCACCGGGGCTCGGGGCGGCGGCTCCTCCCGGACCGCCGGGCGACCTCTTCCTCTTCGCTGCTGGCGTCATTTGCGCCACAGGGTGCCAAGCGGTGGCGGCGTGGACTCAGACGAGTTCGCCTCGACCGTCAGGGGCAACTGGTAGCTTGTCTCCACCGTGCCGGGCAACCTGGTCGAAGGGTTTAGGAAGCCGTACGCCGTGATGACCGGGCTGCTGGCCAAGAGGGAGGGGTGATCAAGCTAGTGCTCATCTCCAATTGTAGGGGCGTTGGGACCTGGTGTGGCTGTCGTATGACCGCGCACGCGGCGAGTGGCGGTGGGTGCCGGTGCCTGACTGGGGCACCAAGGGGCTCAACATGGCCGACATCGTTGTCTCATCGACCTTCTCCCGGCTCTAGCCGGCGTCGCCGTCAAGCAGCTAGCTAGCTACTGGTGAACCAAACCAACCGACGTTTTGTTTGTCCTGTTTTCGGGAGGAGTTCCGTCGCGCAAGGGAGCTGCCGTCTTCACTCGCGCCGGGAGGAGTTTCTGTCACCCAAGGGAGCCACCGCCTCATCCCTGGGGCCATCGTTGTTTTCACACGAGCCGGGGAGGCCTCGGTGCTCCACACTAGGGAGCTCACCCATTGCTAATGACCACCAATTGGCCGGTGTGGCCTCAGCGGCCCAAGACGAGCGCCCTCGCCACTGTTGACAGTTTCTTCCAGAGTTTCCATCCGGCTACAGCAAAAGAAAGCCAGAGAAGTCTCCTGATCCTGGCCCCAGAACCCTCGCCCCTTGTTGTGCGCTCGTCGGTCCGCGCGAGATTGAGAGGAGAAGGTCGACTTTCCATGCTACTTTTTCGGGGCGCTCCGCGTGTAGGCTGTTGTCTGAGAAGTTGCAGGCCCCCGTCGAAAGTGCACCAACTAGGTTGTTGTAGATAATTTCGTTACCTTTCAAGCAAGCTTGAGTTTACATTTTTACGAATTTTAGAACAAAAGTTATGTCACTTTTAATACTGCTGTCCATTACGGCTTCCTGCTAGAATGTAGTTCAATTTGAGTAAAGTATATAATTAAATGTTAGGGTTTTGGGGTATGAGTTAGGAGAGTTGCGAGTAGTGTCTTGATGTTGTTGTTCTTATTGAGTAATTTAATGGTGTAGGAGGCGAGGCTTCGAGGTTAGCGACATCGTCTTTGCCTCTTAACGCATCGCAACGCGAAAGACAAGTACATTGATATTCGTATGATTTGTGAATGATGGATGCTTGATGTTCGTATTGTGTTTTTTTATATGATACATGAGAAGATTTAATGTTTATGTTCTTTTCATAAGTGAAATCCCCATATTTAGAGATGATGTTATTCATTATTAATAAGTTCATTACATGCATCCATTTTCATGTTTCGTCCACGGGGGTGGAATTTAAAGACCCATCAATTCCAGTATGGGCACATGAGACCCACCATTCCAATGTGAGCAGATTTGGACACCCGTATGAAATGTTCTTCATACGGGATTTGGATCCCCGTATTTTGTTAAATATGGGCTTAAGTGAATACCGACGGGTGTGTCACTAGCTATACCAGTATAAGCAGAAGTGCAGTCCTTTCATTTCATCAAATCCATTCATTCCATTCAATCATGTAAACATTCGGTGTTATGTTCATATCCTTTAATGATGTTGTCTTGTTTATATTTGTCGTATGTCTAATTATTCACTGTACTTGCTAAATCTCAGACTCATTCTTGCTTTGTTTGTTTATTTTAGGTGATCGTGGATGATGACTCTATTGGGAGGGAGTAGACACGCACTATTTATTCATTTCACCATATCTCAGTTTCAATAATTAGACTTTGTTCTGCCTTTCATTTGTTTAGTGATGAATTGTAATAAATAAAGTTTAACTGTGGTTGATGGCTTCCTCTATGTTATGGTGGATTATTTCTGCTGGTGATACTTGATCATCCCTATTGTTATGCTTATTTGGATTCAGACTTTATTCATGCCATGGTTCTATTAAATTTGGGACTCTTTATGTCCGTAGATGAGATATGGCTTAAAACCTTCTGCTTGATGGTTGTATGTTAGATTATTTAGGTGATATCTTGGCTTCCGAATAGCCAGGGAGTTACACTTAGATTCCACGATTCGATCCTATAATACGATTCTATCAAAGCACCTCCAATCCGATTCAAGATCTCGATTCTGACAACACAATTTCGAAGTCATCTTCCTGGTAATCCACTGTATCACTGTTTAGATAGGTGGATAGTTTCCCACTCCTTGGGTAGGTGATTTGTCTTGCTTTAGGACCTGACGTTGTAGAATCTAAACCCCTGGACTTGGAGGAAGAAACTGTACCCCATATTTGCCCCACACATTTGTCTTCTTACCTGTGGCGGGTGGTACTGGAGATTGTGGCAAGCGAACTCCATGAAACTTATGTTTGTATTTTTGATAAACCACGAAAAATTTAGTACAAACATCTGCAAAATAATTAGAATAGTCAAGGCCTGTAGCATCACAGAGAAGTTAGAGAACATTAGCAAATCCTAGAATTTTAGCTTTGTGATCTAAAATAAATGCAAATGCATATAGGCATGGGGTTTCTTTCCAATATTTTAAATATTTAGTTTTCATAGCAACGATAGCCTCTCATAAGACTAATTTATTTTCATAAGCCTTCAAGTGACTAGCAATTTCTAGAATATTATGCACAATTAAAGTAGATGTTGGATAATACACAGCGGATAAAGCAACAGTGGAATCATAAAAAAGTTTCAAAAACTAAAGTAACTTCTTAGCAACATAACAATGCTGCTCAGTCAATAGTGTACTACCATGATTGCTGCGATAGTGCATTTGAATAAAAATAGAAAATATGCTCTTATATGGTGAAAGGCTCTTAAGCATTAAGTAAGTAGAGTTTCATCTTATCAGCATATCCAAACAAAATTTTGTTAGACGTATATCTATTTCCCTACAAGAGTTCCTATATGTTGTTATTTGTTGATTAAAATGATTTAAGAAAGATATCGCATCGTGAAAAGCTTTAATATACTGATCCAACCTCTTCAATCCTATTTAACAATAAGATTAATAATATGACAGGCACATCATAGATGTAGCAAGAAAGATTCAGCGTATGAACTAAATAATGGAGTGAGGACATCCATTGCCCTAGAGTTTGCAGCGGTATTGCCGAAAGTTATTGAAAAAAATACTTGTAAGACCAAAATCTTCCACGACTTTGATGATACAGTCCCTAATATTCTCACCCGTGTGTAACATCAATTAGTTTGAACCTTGTATTTTTTTCTATTTCCCAGTTGTCGTTAACATAATGATCAACTACACTAAGATAATCAACCCTGACCCAACCATTCCATATATCCGAGGTCAAAGCCACCAAAAATGTACACGTACTAAATAGTTCTTTTAATTTATCACGGCGTTCACTATAGTATTTAACTAGATCCCTAGTTGTTGTCTATCTAGAAACGGTAGAAAATCTAGGATTATACGCAGTCCTAATATAATTTTCAAACAGTTTAGACTCCTCAAAATTTAAAGGTAGATCATTTAAAGCAATTAAACGACAAAGAGATTGACGAGCTACCTCAGACTGTAGTCCTAGCTATGTACCATACTGTTGGGGTTGTACTGCAATTGTGTCTACCTCATGGCCAATCCTTGTCATGCTTTACATCTTGTAGCTTGTCTAAGCAAGTGCCCCGTTCCATTGAAGACTTTACAGAAAATTGTTTACAAATTTTACAAACATCATATCTTACCTGAACTCCTTGTCTGTCCGGATTGGTTGTCTTATCAAAATCTTCCCAGACTCTCGATGTATTCGACCTGGATCTCTTTGCTCCAGTGCTTGCGGATGCACTCGTAGAGCCTGATGATGTTATTGTTGCTTACTCTTGCGGTTGAGCTCAGGCCTCAAGATTATCGAAAGATGCATGATCCTCCAATGAAATTCCAAAATCACCAATAGCAAAACTATCGTAATTTTCTATCACGAAAACTGCAAATCAAAAATTACAGTATTATTTATTTCATCTTAGTATAACAAATAAGAACAATAAAATATACAAAAATCAGTATTGTACCAATTTTGCCGACAACAGTTGGATTTCAATTTTTCAAATATTTGGCACAAATTTTTTGAATTTTGCCAAATTATCACAAAGGAATCTAAATTTGCACAATAAAATTCAGAGGAGAGATTGAAGAATGGATGGGTGTTGAATAAGGGGGATATGCTGCCTATTTATAGAAACAATTTTATGTTTTTTGATTTTGATTTTTTGTATTTTTAAAGCTCTCCAATAACTAAAATTTTGAAAATTCCAACTGTTACCGTGCCTAAATGGGCCCAATCATGCCGACAGGCTGTGCTGTGCCTACACGGGCCTAACGGCTCTATGCAGGCTTGTCGTGTCATGCCGTGTCGAGCTGACCTGACAGGCACGGCGTGCACGGGCTATGTCATGCCAGGCCTGTAGGGTCGGAGTGTTGACCCAAGCACAACACTCCTACTCGGGCTAGGCCATGCCTGGGCCGGGCCAATAGTCTCATGCTGTGGGCCGGCCTGGCCAACACGAACCGTTTCGACACCTCTACCCACAGTTATATTGTTCGTAAAAAACATCCCACGGTTACTGCGACCGTTTGTTGTGAATTCTGAAAGTGGAAATATGCCCTAACGGTCAGCCCTTAGTGGGATGAATGGCTTTAAAGCATGTACAATGCAGGTGCTTAGAGAGGTGCTTAGCAAAGAAAAACTGATTTTCCTTGCCACGTGGGACAGACAAGGTGCTTATTTTGTAGCATCGATATTTGATTAGACACTGGTGCTTAAGAGATGTTTATATATAACTATATATAATACAATCATCTAAACACTTACAAAAGAGATGTTTTCATTAGAGAAAATAACTTTTACATAAGTGCTTGATAACATAGCTATATTATCTTTTTTTTAAGCACTTAGTAAACATCTCGTATTGTACATGGTCTTAGTGACCATGCACCACAAGGGCAGGTGCAACCAGCAGACTAGCAAATGTCCACGTGGTAACTGATACGTATGACCAGGGGTGTTAGTTGGCTTGTTGGGCCCTGTTATGCTACCGCGCTGACAAATCGATCAAGGGTGTATTGACTAGTGGTAATGGACCTAATGTTTTCGACCACAGGTGGTTGCCATTTCTCATCAAACTGGTTTATGTATGGCTCAAAGAAATATGTCATCTATTTCGTTAGTTTACAGAAAATCTTTGATCTTTACATTTTGAATATTATGAAGCCTTTACTTTTTTGCGAATAAAAATATACTCTCTCCGTTCTTTTTTACTTAACACAGTTGACTTTTCACGATCAAACTTTCTAAAGTTTGACTGCCAATAGGTTTAAAATTATCTAAATTGGCTATATGAAAATTATATCATTAGAATTGTCATTGAAAATACTTTCATAATATTATAATTTTATTTGTACATCTTAATGTAAAAGTTATAAAAAGTTATGGTTAAAGTCATATCTCGAATACCGTAAAAAGTCAACTGTGTGTCAAGTAAAAAAGAACGGAGGGAGTATAATCTTTACAAAAGGAAGAAACTACTATTTTTATAGCGTGCTTATATGGCTACCTCCTTGGAAATATAGTAGACACTGAACTTTTGATGAGCCTCTTGACTCGATGAAAAGTAACAAGCAGCTACTAAAATACCCCAAATGTACACGTGAGGTGCTTGAGTGGTACTTGACACGAGTCAAAAATCAAAACGACACATATGTATTATGTAGAACATGGGCATTGAGCTATTGACCTATCAACAGTGGAGCTCCAATCCTCCAATCCCCGTTCTATCGACTACACACCCAATCCAGAAACCGGGCTCTGCCGCTGGCAAATTAAACCCAGGACGCATATATGACATCGATCTAAAACACTGCAACGGTGATGGATCGGAGGAATTCCTCTCGGCCGGCGGCCACGCCCGGTTGCAGTTCGACGCAATGCCATTGCCGACCGAGATGTTGCCATCACGGGTTGGGCGCTGTGGGATGCGGCAGCTGCTGCAGTGGGGAGAGGAGGCAAAGGACATCAATATTCTTGCCATTTGGAGCTGCCCATCCCTGTCCTTCCAAAACCCCTCTTCACAATGGCAAAAGGGCATGGCCACTGCATAAATCTTGTTTGTCCATATTGCCAAAGAGAACATGAGCTTTATTTTTAAGCTGTGTTGAGTTAAATCTGATTAAAAGTCATACTGTTTTCTCATAATGATAAAAGGAGCCCTGGCATTTAGCCCAGGATTGAACAAGCCGATCGATAGGAAAGTTGCTAAGGTGACTTTACATGGGCACGTTCTTTTAGTAACAACAAAGAAAAGGGTGCGTGGGCAGTCCAAGAAAAATGGTCATTCTGTTAAATAATCGATGTCGTAGTCGAAAGATAGTCAATCCAATCATATAATCAATACGAAAGAGAGACATAATGTAAAGGATGATCCAAGATCTTTGTTGCAGGATTTTTACCCCACCATTCTTTTGGAGTTCACAAGAATAGAAAAATTTAAGGAGCAATGTGCTTCGTGATATTGCTCTTGGCATAACACGTTTGCATTTGTGTAATACAAGCAGCATTATCTTCATAGATAATTGATGGGGTATTAACCATATTAATGCCACAAGACTCCTGGATGTGGTTAATCACACATCTGAGCCAAACATATTCAAGTGAGTCTTCATATAGTGCAATAATCTCTGAGTAGTTGGTAGAAATAGCCACCAAGGTCTGCTTAGATAACCGTCAAAAGATGGCTGCACCACCATAAAGTAATATAAATACATTCTGGGATTTTGCACTATAGGGATTTGACAGATAGTCAACATATCTGCAGGGTTTAGTAATGATCATCATAATCTATGCAAGATCTTCATGATTTTTGCATTATCGACCAACTGGATCTAAATTGTTAAAAGGTAAAACCTACAAAGTGAATTTAAGCATTAATAATCGTATCAACACCTTCCAGGCTTGACTAAAATAAACATTCTCAAAATCTCATGATCAGTGTTTAGCATATGCTCCCCCTGAAGACAACTTTTATTGAAGTCTTGTTACTCTAATGTCTTTCATACATTTTTGGAAAATGAATATAAGTAAGTATATTGTGATCAAATTAATTGGATTATCACAATGCAGAGTCTTACATACAAATATCCTATTACTTATCAGGAAATTTTAGGATAAATACAATTTGAGAGTAACATACTTAACTTATCAAATACCACTATTTGATTGTACAACACAAGTAGATTATCCTTGGAGAGGATATGAAGGTCATATTAGTTGCAGAGTCGTATGTCTTTCGGATTTGATTTATCGACACCTTTCATGGTCTTAATATTTTGCAACTATCTTCAAGTGGTTAAAGTTGTAACCAATAGTCACTTTTGCATATCTATAAAGTATGGTTGTACCATTTTAGAGTAAAATATAACCAATCTTAGTTTTGATTTTTATGGGATTAATAGCCAATATCGTCAATGTATGTCGTACCTTCATAGTACTTGTCAGTGATCTAGAACCGATGTTACATATGAATGGTTGTTTGGGTGGTCTCCTAAAATTAGAACCACACAGAGAATTGACACAGAGATTTTATACAGGTTCATGCCTTATCTGGAGAGAAAAATAACCCTACTCCTATGTGGCTATATTGAATGTGTTGGTTACAATCAAGATGAAGACTAATGCCTAATGTCGTGTGCTCCAGATTGCCTCTCTCCTCCGTCTATTGACTTCAGCCTTTATATAGTGCATAAAGGGGTGGCAGTTTCTTCAAGCCAAGAGGCGTCTCACCGTTTCAAATGATGAAGCAGTTGATAGACGTTGTTGTCAGAGAGACAACACCCCCACGTAGCTAGGCAGTTGTCGTCAGAGACAGAGAAAAGACATGCGGTTATTCCAGAGAACAACTGCGTGTATTAACTGTTGTGTGTATTGAACACGAGGCATAAGACTTCCTGATCGACTAGGCCTACAAATAAGCAAGCCTTATTAATTACAGGGTTACCAAAGTCAACCTGGTCGTAGAAGATTCTACGACCACCTTATTAATTACAGGGTTACCGAAGCCAACCTAGTCATAGAAGATTCTACGACCACAGGGTGGTCGTAGAAAGGCTTACAACTATGTCATGGTCGTAGAAAGGCTTACGACCACATAGTTAGGTTTCTCTCTTATGAATATTAAGGGGTATACTTAATATCAGTATATCAATATTTTCATCTATAATAAGAATTACAGATAAATAATAAATTGAGGATTATTATATCCTCGTCATCTAGCCCCCCAACTTCAAGTGAAAACCAACTTTAAGTGAAAATGACTTACTTTGAAAAGAGGTTGTGATGAACCACGAAGGTCCTGTTATGGCCCGATCTTTCGATGAGAAGGTAATTTTGGTAATAGTCACTCAACTCTCATGATCCTGGCTACGAACTCGCAAGGCTCGAAACCACGCAATCGTTGAACTGCTCGACAAGTCGTTATTAACCGTGCACAAATACCCGGATGACCTGATCACGAAGATCAATTGCTGCATACACCGAAGAAGCACGCAAGAACAAGATAAATAAGCAATCTGAAATTGCGAATAGGAATTGAAATTATATTGATAAGCGGGGTTCCAAAGAACAATATCGCTATTGATCTCGCCGAACAAGAGGAAAAAGTATAAACTAGCAAAGCTAAACTTTAATCAATAAAACTCGAGGAACTAAAGGGGTGGCGGCCACTATATATAGGAGAAGGAAGGGGTGGCCGTGGGTACTGTTCACATGCGAACAGTGCCAAAACCCTAGGTGTCCGATCACATGGGCCATATAGGACAAATCAGCCTATTTATTACAAAGCCCATGGGCCGACAATTGGTGGCGCAGCACCATGGCATGTAGACGTAGCACTATAGCATATAGACGAAACTCGACACGTATGAGTAGAAGCAGCTCGGTCCAACTGGAAAATATGGCAATGCAATCACCGAAAGTCCTATCGGAGAAGATGTGGTTGAAGTAGATGATGCAGTGCAGCGGGTCGAAGCAGTGGTTCCATCCTTAGGGTTGATGTCCTCATCATGTCGTAGAATGATGGTCGGAAGTAAAGCCTTTCCATCTGGTACTTTCATTCGACTAGAAATAAACTTAGTCAAGAAGGTAATTTCATTTGAGTTGTAAAGACATACTCATTTTTCTCGAATAGATAAATTTAAGAATCTCAATCGACTCTCACAAATCTATATGTTGGAGCAGTTCTTGAAGAGGTGGCAACTGTTGAGTCCCCACGATCTCTAAACTCAAGCGTGCGGCTATAAAAACTTACCGCAAGGGTGACTCTAAGGTTTTTAGTTTCCCTATTTGCTTCAACTGTTCCTCAATCTCTTGCTCTCTCCGCCGCCAACCAAATCACCTTCTTCTTGCAAACCTTCCCAAATCCAAATCAACCTCACTCGAAGAAAATGGCCATAACCATTTCCAAGTGGGCGGTGTCGGAGATGGATATGACGAAGATGAAGGTTTTGGCCTTTGGTTGCCCACTCACCCTTTTCCCACACTCGTTCTTGCTCACTTTGGGGTGGAATTGATGAATCTTGTTCCTAATTCCAACACAATGTTGAGCGTATTCGTGTATTTGTGCGAAGCCTACCTTGCGATTCTACCAGACTTGGGGCTCTTTCAATACTACTACGGGATGAGCAAACAGGCTAGAATTGTAGGCAGTTGCGGTCTAAAACTCCACGATGGGAAGTCAAAGGAGTACATTCAGATGTTCACTAGGCTGTCATGGTCGGGTTGGAAGAAGAGGTGGTTCTATTGGGAAATAACCAAGGATGATAGCCTCTTCTTCGCAGGCAAAGCTGTCGAGAAGAGTTCCTCCTGGGGCTCAACTCCTAGCAACCTCGATCGGATTGACTCCTACATTCAAGACACAAAAGACTTGAAGGAATAGGGGCTTACCCGATGGCACGTGGTGAAAGATTTCATCACGCGCCACATTAGTCCTTTGAAGAAACAAGCACATCCTATGTGGAGGTACTCGGGGAACAAAGATCCGACCAAGGAACTCGAGGAAGATAAGTAAATTTTCAACTTAGCTCTTTTTTGGTTGATTTCGAACTCGATTGTTGAATGTTTTATTTACCTATACAGATCTCCCACAAGAGGAAATTGACACTCGAGTCAAACTCATTTGCGAGAAAGCTCCAACCCCTGCCATAGGGGCTCCACAAATCCTGGCGGTCATATCCGCAAAGGAAAAGGAAGAACACCTAAAGGTAATCAAAGATTGAATTCATCTTTAGGGTCCTATAGTCGTAGAAATCGAACACTAAATAATGTTTCTTTTATGACTTTTGCATAAAGTAGGCATGGCAAACTGTCACGACGACCAAGAGGTCGAGATGATGGCTGTCGTAGTAGGGTCGGAGGAAGTTACTGTTCCTCCGGCCAAGAGGTGTCGCTTGGTGAGGGCCATCGACAAGCACGGTGTAGGCTCAAGCTCCGCTCCCCCTCTGACCAGCCCCTTTAGCCAATTCTTTACAGACGTAGTCACTGTAGAGAAAAGTAAGGTGGTCATAGCGGTCGAAGCGCTTAAGCACAAAGCCCCAAGATTGTACTCTTCTATTATGACGACAATACTTTTCAATTTCTTCTTCTCACGGCTTTGTCAAGCGAATAGAAAAGAAAAACTAGAAGAGCTTTGTATCTTTCATGAAGAATACTGCTACGACAGCAAAGCCCTTAGTCGAGGCGAGTGTCGTCCCTCAGGTGGTAGAAACAAGTTCGATCACCAGGAGGGGCAAGGAGCTTAGGGAGCTGAGGTTCTTGATCAGGATCTCTGACTAGATGTGGTCGTGGAGGTCCCAATTCCTCAACTCGAATTTTGACCAGACATGGTCGAAGAGAAGAAGCAAAAGAAATCTTCCTTAGGGAAGATTTCTTCCAAATTCAAGATTGTATCCAAAAAGCCAAGGTATGTAAAAATTAAAATCATAAGGATAGCATTTACCTTTTTTGTCTATAATTTGACATGTTTTCTTCTCTGCAATCTTAGTCCTGCTCCTCCAGCCCCCGAGGATGCTTCTGTCGAAGGGCCCGCTGTTGTTTCTTCTGCAGTCGAAGAGGCAATGACGGAAGTGGTTGAGGGATTGACCACTGTCCCTATGGTGGAAACAAAGGCAGCTAGTGTCGTTAAGGTAGCTATGACCACTATGGTGGTCGTGGAGACAGAGGCGAAGGTGGCGAATGATCCAGCTGCCATGGAGATCGAGTCGATTATTGAAGACATCAATAATCGGACAAGGGACTTGGTCCTGCGATCGCCAAAAGCAATTGGCCAAGAAGGAGGAGCCTCCTCCGACCGCCGTGCCGGAAGGAAGTCATAGAATACGTTCCTCCTGGCCCTCAAGAAGGAATTGTTGCTGTCGCCAACAATGAAGAAGAAGAAGAAAACTTCTTTGACTTCCCCGAGTTCTTGGGCCCACCAATTGTTGGATCTACTTCATCCAGGTCTCGAGACAAAGTCCCACACCCTAAGGACATCCCCAACAGGGATCTTTGATGATGAGCGCATTCAAAGAGTATAGTGGGACAAAGTCGAAGAGCTTGACAAACTCAAAGATCCCCAAAGGGTGTACGCCAATTTTGCTCGGTTGACCATTTTTGTGAGTATTCGAAACTAAACATTTACATATTCGGATTTTTCTTTATGCCTCTCAGTGTCGTTCTTTCTTCAAAGAGCTTTTGAACAAGTTACTACTGTTGGCGAATACAATAGACAACTTGTGCTGTTAAGGCAGCAAAAAGCTAAACTCTGTGAGTAGGCAGAAAAATGGAAGATTATTGTTACATGTAGTCTCTTTTCTTTCAACTACTTGTCTAGTTCTCATGTTTACTTTTAACCTTTGCAGGTTTAAGAGTGACGAAAAGTTCTTGGCAGATGCACTCGACTTCGAGAAAGTTGGGACGTGGAAGCTAAAGGAAGAAAAAGAAGACCTGCTGAAGAAGTTTCAAGAGGCAAATTCTGCAACTTGCGAGTTGCAGAATGAAATAAACAAGAAGTCCTAAACTTAAGACTGTTCATATGAATGACTTTCTTTCCTTTTTTTAACTCTTTTCCCTTGATAGAAAAGAGGTCAAAATGGGTAAGCTTGAAACTAAAGTTAAATCAAAAGCCTCGGTTGTCAATGAGCTATCCTATATCGGCAAAGAAAAAGACCAGAAAATCAAGTCATTGGAAGAGAAGCACACAAAGAATGCTGCCTCCCATGATATTGAAGTCAAGAAACTTGACTCTAGACTAGTAGGTAAGTAATTCTTTACCTATGACCAGTTATGTTAATTGGTATTTTAAGAGGTATTTTTTCTGACCAGTCATACTCAGTGGGCTTGAACAATGTAGATCGACCTTCAAGATAACATTTCTCTCCTGAACAATGTACTCAGTGGGCTTGGTGCTAAGGAGGTCATTCCTCTTGAAGTCATCATGACTGCTCACACGAGTGCCATTGGAGAACAAGTCAGAACCTTACAGGAGTTGGTAACCACTCTAAAGACCAACCAAACTGACTCAGTAAGAGAGGCGGTCAAAGGTGCAGTGAGTTATGCTCTAGCAAAACTTAAAGCTTATTATCCCAATCTTAGCCTACAACCAATCGAAGCAGACTTTGACTACCCTGAAGCGAAGCATAGCGGTTGATTGAAGAAATACAACCGATCAGTAAGAAGGTCACAGAGGAGATGCAAATTGGATCTCCTTTGTCAAAGTAGTATGTAATAGGGCATAGCATTGTAAAGACAATCTTTTGTTTATGTATACAAAGCTTCTTTTTTCTTGCAAATTATCTTATCGAGTAGTTAGTAACTCGTAAGACAATAAATAGAAAACGATATTGAATTTAAGACTAAGAATTGAAGTCATATTAATAACTTTATCCTAGCCCCCGACTATTTGCTTAGTTTATTTATATAAACTAAGTAAATAGTGTGAAAAAGTGTTTGCTTTAAAAAAGTTGTTCGACCTTCGTTGTCGATCTCGATTGTCATGTACTAATTGCAAGAGTTAGGAACAGGTCGAAACTAGGAAGTTACTTCTCGTGGGCAGGACCACGTGCAGATAGGAAAGACTTCGACTAGTTGATATCCCTTTCTCCGACCAGGTTAACCAAATCGTAGAGATCAACAAACTAACTCAATCGTCATTTACTGGTAACAAGAGTTAGAGACAGCACGATGCTAGGAAGTTTCTTCTAGTGGGTAGGACCATGTGTAGAAAGGAAATACTTCGACTAGGTGGTGTACTTGCTCCGACCAGGTTAATCGAATTGAGCATTTATAGATTAGTCGAACAAACTATAATTTTAAAAGAGCTTGTTGTAAATCATTGCGACCACATTTTGGTGAACCTAGTTTTTTTGTTTTGGCAGCAAAAGTTAGGAACATGTCGACACTAGGAAGTTCTTTCTAGCGGGCGGGACCACGTACAAAAAGGAAAGACTTTGACTAGGTGATGTTACCCTCCTCCGACCAGTGTAAAGAAAACTAAGTGTCTAAAAAGTATCGAAAATCGAAGTGTTGCTCAAAAAAGATTTTAAGACAACAAAGATTGATGAAAATTGAAACATTATTGAGAAAGAAGAATGTTACACATAGAATTTACATAATTGGTCGATATTCCAAGAGTTTAAAAGCAAGTCGTATTGAGCCTGATCACGTAATTTCGACCACAATGTAAGGACCTTCCCACTTAGGGGGAAGCTTGTTTCGATTAGACTAGGATTGAATATTTTTCAATACCAAGTCACCTACAGCAGGGCTACGAGGTTGGACCTTACAATCATAGTATTTGCGCAGGGCTTGTTGGTAGACTGCCAAACGGATTAAGGCTTGGTTCCTCTTCTCCTCGAGTAGGTTGATGTTATCCGCTCAAAGTTGCTCCCGGCTAGAGTCATCAAAATTTTGGACTCTTGTCGACCGAATCTTTAGTTCTGGAGGAAGCATGGCTTCAGCCCCAAAAACTAGAAAAAAAAGGTGTCTCACTTGTAGCCCGACTAGCAATTCACAGTTTGGTACCCAATTCTTCGCAAAATTCTAGAAATTTTTCACTCAAAAATTGTTTACCATTGTCTGTAATTATTCAAATTGGAACACCAAATTGAGTAATCACACTTCTCATCATGAACTTCTTCGATGCTTCCATTGTTATCCCAGTCACAGTTCGGCTTCAATCCATTTGTGAATGTATCAATAGCCACAAAAAGGAACTCGAAGCCCCCTGGTGCTTTTGGGAACGGTTCTAGGATATCAAGACCCCAGGTCACAAATAGCCAAGATAGATGTATAGTTTGTAATGCCTGAGTCGGTTGGTGTATTTGCTTGCTATGAAACTAGCGTACACATTTTTTTAACCAACTCTTTAACATCATGAAGCACTGTTGGCCAGTAGAAACCTTATCGAAAAGCTCTTTCGACCAACGTTCTACAAAAAGCATGAGTTCCACAGATGCCCCCATGTATGTCGTGAAGGAGATTTAATCCTTCTATCTGCGATATGCATCTCATGAGAACCCATTGAATTCCTCGTTTATAGAGGACTCCTTCGACCAAAGTATACATTTTGGCCTTGCGGGATAAACCATCTGCCTCGAGATCATCATTGGGTACTGTGCCCTTCTGAAGATACTCGTAGATGGGATTCATCCAGGTATCCTCATATTCTAGAGAGGCTATCTCAGTAGGAGATGTTTTTGGTGTTTCGACCAGAGACGGCTTCTGGAGTTGTTCCAAGAAGACTCCTTTTGGTACTTGTGATCGGAAAGAAGCCATTTGAGCTAACTGGTCTGCGAGAAAATTATCCTTTTGAGGGATATATTGTACCTCAAAACTGAAAAAATGCTTTTCAAGCTTTTTGACTTCCAATAAGTACCGAGACATGGTCGAATTAGAGCACTGGTATTCTTTTTTGACCTGATTCACAACTTGTTGAGAGTCTCCTCTTACTAGTAGTCGTCGAATCCCGAGCTCTTCTGTAACTTGTCTGCCAACCAACAAACCTTTATATTCTGCCACGTTCTTAGTGGTAGAAAAGTTTAATTGAATAGCATACTTTAAGGTCTCTCTTGTAGGAGATTCCAGGACCATCCCAGCCCTCGAGCCACTTAGAGTAAGTGACCCATCAAAGTACATAGTCCACTGGTCGTGGGAACCATATTGGGGATCCTGAACAAGTTCAGAATTTGTTCATTCGGTGACAAAGTCTACCAAGATCTAGGATTTAATGGCCATTCGGGACATGAAATGGAGGTTGAACTCCCCAAGCTCAACCGACCATTTTGTCATGCGTCTCACTACTTCCCTGTTATGGAGGACTACTCCTAAAAGAAACTCAGACAGATTAATTATCTTGTACACCTGAAAATAATGTCTCAGTTTCCTCGAAGACATGAGGAGGGCATATAAAAGTTTTTGAACATAAGGGTATTGCTCCTTAAATCCATGTAAAACTTCACTTATATAGTAAACTGGTCGTTGGACATTTTCATATTCTATGGCCAGTACTGCGCTCACTGCCTGTGGCATGGTAGTTAGATATATTATGAGCGTCTCTTCTAGTTTCGGAGAAACTAGAACAGGAGAACTTGTAAGATACCCCTTGACATACTCGAAGGCATTCTTTGCCTCCTCTGACCACTTGAAACTATCGTGTTTCCTTAGAAGTTTAAAGAAAGGAAGTCATTTTAGTGGCCTGGTCAGCCGTCTGTCGTTCTAAGAAGCAAGGAGGTCTCGGTATTCTAAATCTCAGGATACAGAACAAGGCTTTGTTAATGAAGCATCTTAATAAGTTTCTAAACAAAGAGAACGTTCCTTGGGTTTCGCTAACCTGATGGGCTTTTTATAGGAATCTTGTTGTGCCCAGTGCTGCATCTCGTTGTGGTTCTTTCTGGTGGAAAGACTTGTTGCATCTCCTTGCTGAAATCAAAGGCTTCTCTTCTTGTATGGTTTTTTATGGTCATTCCTGTTGTTTCTGGAAGGATTTGTGGAACTTGGGTTATCCTATTCTCAAGTGGCTTCATCTGTTTTCCTTTGCCAAGAACAAAGACATCTCAGTTGATGCTGTCCTGCTTTCGGAAACTCTTCAATCTCTTTTTCAGCTTCCCCTTTCTCCCACTGCGTCTTTGCAATTGCTGGATCTGAGTGATTGCATTAGTCTTTTGGGTTTGGAGAGAGATAGGCATGATGAATGGAGTTTTATTTGGGGTTCCCGGTCTTTCACCTCAAAGCAAGCTTATGCTCAGATGATGGGTTTAATTCCCACGCCTCGCCCGCTTATCTGGTTATGGTCCTCTTCATGTTTAAGCAAGCAAAAGTTTTTCTTTTGGCTACTCTTGAAAGACAGACTAAATACAAAGGAACTCTTGCTCAGAAAGAAGTTTCCTCTTGACAATACAAATTGTGTTCTCTGTTAGGATGGTTTTCAGGAATCTTCGAAACATTTATTCTTCGAGTGCTCGTTTAGTCAGCAATGTTGGTCCTTAGTTGGTTTTGCATGGGATTTCTCTCTCTTAGTGCTTGGGCTTATTCAAGCGGGCAAGAGTCAGTTTCGTCAGAAATTATTCAAGGAGATTACGATCATTGCTTGTTGGAGTATCTGGCTGCATCGCAATAAGATTATTTTCAATCAAGTGAGGGTTTCTATTTCCAATTGGAAATTTGAGTTCCGGGAAGCTTTTGCTCTGGTTATCCATAGGGCAAAGCCTTCGCTGAGAGATTCTTTTGTTTCGTGGTTGAGAGATTTTGGTTAAGTTTTGTTGGGGGTGATCTCTTCTTGTTTTTACCCCTCTTGTAAATTCCTCCCCTCTTCTTCATAATTTTAATTTATTTACAGTAGGGGTTCTACCCCCTCCTGTTTTCAGTCAAAAAAAAGGAAGTCATTTTTCTTCCAGTCGTGCGATGAAATGACTTAAAGCCGCCATGCGTTCTGTGAGTTTTTGGACTTCTTTCTTCATGGTCGAAGGGCACATTTGTTCAATGACCTTTATCTTTTCAGGATTTGCTTTGATTCCTCGTGCAGAAACCAAGAATCCAAGCAACTTTCCCGAAGAGACTCCGAGCATGCACTTCTCAGGATTGAGTTTCAAATGATGTTTTCTGAGATTGTCAAAAGTTTCCTACAGGTCTGAAATATGATAAAGTCACTTGATGCTCTTTACGACCAGATCGTCTTTCGGCCTAGTTGAACAGAGAAAGTAGTTTGCATCAAGCGTTGAAAAGAAGCGCCAGCATTTATCGCTTACGACCAAGACTTCCTTGGAACTATTAAACTAAGGCTTTTGGCCTTTGGTCTTGTTCTTGGATTCTTGGCCTTTTTGTCCTTCTTCTTGCTACTTTCACCTGCTTCTTGAAGATTTTTATCATCTCGATCGATGATTTTGTTTCACTTGACTGCTTCAGCAGCAGTCGCATATCGATCGGCCATCTCAAATAGCTCAGCGACAGTAGCCAGAGGATTCAAAGCAATATCCTCTGTGATCCTTCTACTGCGGACTCCCTGCTTAAAAGCTCTGATAACAGAAGAATCAGAAACTTCAGGTATAGAATTGTGAACCTAACTGAATCACCTGATGAACTGTCATAAGGTCTCATGGTCATTCTGTCTCATTCTGTGCAGGTCGTCCTCCTTCCCGAGATGGTTGTAGGTGCCTTAGAAATTGGCCAGCAGTAGGTCGCAGAGGTGTTGCCACGAATAGATCGATTCCAGTGACTGATTTAACAACCATGATCGAGTAGATCCTTCGAGCATAGTAGAAAGGTAATTTGCCATGATGTGCTCTCCTACTACTGCTCAAATAGCGGTCGTATAGATCTAAAGAAATTCGATGGGATTCTGTGACCCGTCAAACATCTCCATGTTCACTGGTCGAAATCGCGGCAGCCAGCGAACTGCTCGGAGGTCTGGCGAGAACCCGGCATCTGGTAATAACATCATGAAGCCTTCTTTGTGTGAAAGAAGGGTTGATGTCTCCAGGTGATCGTAAATGATGATACCCAGTTGTAGGTGGACCCGACCTATGATGGGTCTCAGTCCTACGAGGGTAATCCTCCTCGTATTCCATCTGTTGCTGTAGATTTCTGGGTTGGAGTGGTGAACGATCACCTCCCCTTAGGGCTTGTCGATCATCAGATGTTCGAAGAACTCTTCTCCGACTGGAGTTATGGTTAGGGGAGCGATGTGACCTTTTGTTGCACCGTTCTCCATGAGGTGAGTTGTTCGAACGACTGATGTTCGATGGAGTCATCGCGGCATGACTTCTGGAATGGTGACGATGAGGTTGCTCAAATCTAGCCATCGCGCTATGAATCCTTCGTGTGATCTCTTCAGTGAAGTGGTCATAACCTGGCGCTCATCCAAGTTCTTGAGTTGGATTCTCGAGCAGGTCATTTATACATTTAAGTTCTTAAGCTTCCTCCGATCGATGTTGAATGCGCCCAGGCAAAGTTCTCTGGGTTGAAATTCTTCTCCTCCGGATAGTCTTAGGATCATCCACATCTTAGGTTGCTTGAGTTTGCCTTAATGGAGAGCGATCATTTATAGGATTTCTCCCACGCTCATCAGAGTGTTGATCTTGTTCATCGCCGGTGGCCTCCTCGTCGTTACCATGAGAGGATCTGAGGGGAGGGCGAAGACCTCCTGGATATGATCTCCACTTGCGCCAGAGACCTCCTGGCTTGAGGAGTAGTCGAACAACACTACCTCGAAACTTGGAGCATGCCCCTCCAAGAAGGGGAATTCTGGGTTATAACCATCTCCATCCGTAAGTGAGCACTACAAGGGTATGGTCAAATCCGTAGGGAAAGCATGCTCGACCATATTCTCTGCGGGGGTAACCAAAGAGTGATGACCACCAGATGCTGATGGAGTCCCAAAACGATGGCTTCCAGGACTTGCCGTACCAAGTTGGACGACCACAGACGGGTTTGAGGAATTAGAGGGGGAGCCCTCGCTGATGCTCTAGGCCTGCCTTGGTGCAATCCTGATTGTGGTTGGATGGACCCTTGCCCTCTGGGAAATCTGGTCCTTCATTTGGGCATAATGTTGTGGGGGAAAAGGATCCCTCCTCAACTCTGTCTGTGCTACGATCTCCTGGATCTGGTGAAAGATCTCTAAAGGCGGCATTACCATAAGATTAAATACTCTGCTCGTAGTCGTAGCAGGCATCCATGTCGAGTTCTGCATAGTCGGCCAGATCGAACCAGTTCTCCTCATTCCACTCTCTTACCATCGAAGCATCATAGTTGAACAAATCAAAAGAACTTGTCAAAAAGGAATCATTGGAAACTCCCCACGGTCGGCCCCAGCTGTCGGTGGTCTAGAACTGATCTTACGTATGAATGGTTGTTTGGGGGGTCTCCTAAGATTAGAACCACGCAGAGAATTGAGACAGGGTTATTATTCTCTCCAGAGAAGGCATGAACCTGTATAAAATCCCAGTGTCAATTCTCTACATTGTTGTATTCTTAGGAGACCCCCCAAACAACCATTCATACGTAAGATTAGTTCTAGATCACCAACAGTACTAAAGGAAACCACCATTCCACTAACTTCGTGGAAGATGCACTTTATAAGTGCTTATGTGGCGCACTTCTAGACTTTAGGTTCCTCATTACATTCTTTCGGGTCTTGATGGGTACTTGTCCACTTCTATGGATCATATGATCATTGGTGTGATTAAGAGGTCGACTAGTAAAATAATTTCTCTTCAGGGAGATGCTCTTTCTACGGGTAATAGACTATTGGGTATGAGTTTTTTTATATATTATAATTTTGTTTCCTTTCTTACTAAGAATTTTTAGTCCTTCGAGGATCTTGTCAAGGATTTTCAGAACTCATTTACTACATATTTTATTTATTCATTCATTCAATTTGCTAGAGTTATTATGCAACGGAACATTTTTTATTTATAATAGGAGAATATCGGTCTCTATGAGGACCTTTGAACCATAGCTTTCACCACCTCATTATATTTACAAGGAATAAGTCCAGTTTACTCCCTCCAACTATCAGAAAAGTATGGTTTACCCCCTGAACTACAAAACTGGTTATTTAACCCCCCTGAACTTATGAAATTCGGTCAAAAAACCCCTCGGGCCGATTTGGATGGGTGGTTTTGCATACATGGCAATGGTTTTGCTGATTGGGGAGAGAGAGAGACAGGAAAGGCTATCTTCTTCTTCGAACACACCTCCTAGCTCTCTTCTTCTCTCCTGTGGATCCCCTTGCTCCTTCCTATATGGCGCCGCAACCCCCTACCCTCGGCTCAGTCCCGGTTCCCTGCGCCGACTCCGCCGCTGGTTCCTTCTTCTTCGTCGGAGATGCTTCGACCAAAGCCTCTGCTGGCACCACCTCTAGAGCTCGAGGCCTTCCACCTCCCCTCCACCTCCCAGTCCCCCCAATTCACAAGAACACTAGTAGTAACAATATTATCCATCACAAAACACATCACAAATCATCTCCCAGGATGTCACCAAAACCAATAGCAACTCACATCCATCTGCCTCCCCACGCATGAGCAGCAACAAGCATCACAAATCAGAAATAAATCAAGCCTTAAAAACTGAAACCGCAGAGAAGAAATGAATTAAGGGGGAGGAAGCCACTTCTCCCCCAAAACCGACCATGGGAGCCAAGCGAGGAGGACCAAGCCAAGCGGGGCTGGCCATGGGAGGACCAGGCCGAGGGCTGTGTCGGCCGAGCTAGGTCGGGAGCGTCGATGCGCATATGGGGCTGGGCCAAAGTGGCGCAGGTGGCGGCGGGCTGGTGGCAGGGAGCCAGCGGCGAAGGCGGCGCGGGGTGAAGAGCGCGCGTGCTGGCTGCTAGTGGTCGGAGGGGAGGCACCGGGTAGGAGGCACCATAGAGAGAGAGAGAGTCGATCGAGTGAGAGAAGGCGACACCAGCCACTGGAGGCACACGAGCACGTTGGACGGTGGAGGCGATGTAGGGAGCCAGGACCGGGCCGGTGGCCGGAGGAGGAGGCACCATGGTGCAAGCTTCGGTGGAGAGCAAGCTCTAAGAGGTAGAAATGGAGATTGGGGAGGGGAGATAGAATGGGGAATGGGATAAAGGAAGGGAGATTCATGTAATCCAGTTGAAAAATTCGGTGGAGAGCAAGCTCCAAGAGGTAGAAAGGAAGTGATGTCTTTGAGTCTATGACAGTGGGACCCGATGAGTTAATGGCTATCAAGAACCCATGGACCAGTGCATGTGGGCTCGGTCGACGCACTATGGCCGTGAGCCAAGCCACTGTCCAGCGGGACCCACATGCTGACTGAGACAAATGAGATGCCACATGTGCAAAACCGCCACATGAAACCGCCCGAGAGGTTTATTGTCCAGATTTCACAATTTTAGGGGGTTAAATAACTAGTTTTGTAGTTTAGGGGGTAAACTAGACTTTTCTGATAGTTAGAGGGAGTAAACTGGACTTATTCTTATTTACAATGATCCATCAAGTTTGAATTGCTTGGTTCCAAGAGTTTATTTAGCAATTATGGTTCAACCTCGTATGCTTTCATTATATGATCCGATATGAACGCTTTTAGGGCTTGGCCATAGACTTTGGTTCTGAATTCGTGTTCTCGTAAGAGAAACTTTAGCAATTATAGAGGCAAAGTAGTTGTCGACAACTTTTCTCCCATTTCCTCCCAATTGAGGGTATCTCAATGTTAACCAGGTCTTTGTCATTTCCCAAATAAAAGATTTTTGGTCGTTTTGCATTCCCAGCATTGTAATATGCGTGCATTAAGTTGGTGGGGTTTTCATCTTCATGATGAGCCTCTTCATGAGGTATTTCATCTTCAAAGTGAGTTCTCTTCAAGAGTGTTTAAGGAGTGGCTTATAATTTGTTTTGACTAGTGCCATTAGATGTTAGACCCGTAGGCATCCTCGCAGATTTTAGATCAAGGGCCAATAAGTCAATTTCGTATAGGTGGATATACTATTCAACATGGGGTATTCCACTCTTAGCGACGTATTTACTACAAATAAACACCATGATTGGATCTGAAATTCAATCGATCAGGTGTCTCTGATAGGGGAATTTTGTAGTATGCTATTTAATAAATAATGAATCTCAGCATTAGGGGAGAGAAATTTCAAAAAGTTCGAATGTCATCATATTTTCCATAAGGAAAAGATCTTTTGTACTAAAATAAACGCACTAGTCAAGCTAAACTTAACGTTTAATTTATGCTCTTGTACACCAGAAGCGGAAAGCCTGCTAAATACTTTCCAGTTATGGAAGAGTTACCATAACGTTTACTTGCAGTAAATACGGGTTAATAGTATACCCACCTATGCAAATTTGACTTATTGGTCCATGATCTCTACGGGGACACCTGCTGGTCTAAGATCTAATGATACTAGTCAAAACAATTATTAATCACTTCTTAAACACTCTTGAAGAAAACTCACCTTGAAGGTGAAATACCTCAAGAAGAGGCTCATCGTGAAGATGAAAACCACAGCAACTTGATGCGATCATATTACAATGCTAGGAATGCGGAACAACCAAGAATCTTTTTTTTGAAAAATAACAAAGATCTCGTTAACATTGAGATACCCTCAATTTGGAGGAAATGGGAGAAAAGTTGTCGACGATCACTTTTCTTCTATAATTGCTAAAGTTTCTCTTACAAGAATATAGATCCAGAACCAAAGTCCATGGCCAAGCACTTGAAGCGTTCATATCAAATCACATAATGAAAGCATATGAGGCTGAACCATAATTGCTAAATAAAACTCTTGGACTAGATAGTTCAAACTTGATGAGTTATTATAAATATAATGAGGTGGTGAAAGCTTTGGTTCAAAGGTCCTCGTAGAGACCGTTACTCTCCTATTATGAATAAAATAATGTTTCGTTACATAATAACTCTGGCAGATAGCATGAATAAATAAATAAAATATACAGTAAATGGGTTATGAAAAATCCTTGATGAGATCCTCAAGGTACTCAAAATTCCTAGTAAGAAAGGATACAAAATCACATATATATATATGTATATGTATATATATAACTCATACACAATAGTCTCTTACCCGTAGAAAGAGCATCTCCTAAAGAAAAGGCATCTCCCTAAAGGGAAATTATCTTACCAGATCATCTCTTAATGATCATAATATCCATAGAAGTGGACAAGGATCCATCAAGACCCAAAAAATGTAAAGATGAACCTAAAGACCGGAAGTGCACCACACGAGCACCAGTGTATCTTCCAAGTTAGTGGAATGGTTGTTTTCTTTGGTACCATCACTACCGCATAGAGGGTCATCACAAATGGTTCTAAACTTTCATCACAGACGGTTTCTGAACCGTCTGATTTATTGCGTTTGTGATAATAGGCCATTATCACTACGATTTTTGAGTCGTGTGTGATAGTTCACAACACAAATGGTTTGTATAAATAACCATCTGTGAACGTAACTATCACAGACGGCTTCAACCATGAAACCGTCTGTGATAAATCGACTGTGATAGTAGGCATTCACAGACGGTTTATACTACAAAACCGTCTATGATAGTTCTCTCTATATATAGAAATTTTTCTGTTTTTTGACTAGCCTCAGGAAATGCTAGTCGTAACCTTTGAAAACAATATGCAGATAACAGATACAAGCAAATACACGAATACATAGATATATCACAGATACACATATATTGATCAAAGATACACACATATATCACAGATAAACAAATTTATAGATGAATTGTCATAATATTTTTACAACATTTTTACATAGATATGATAAGAAAACATTGTTTGTCACTAAAAATTTTATTCAGTCTCAGCCACGTGAAACTCCCCTTTTGGGTCAATAACCTCCGTCTTTAAGAAGGTGGCGATCCGTCCTCGAATTTCGAAGAGTTCCTGCAATTGGACTACACTTAAATGGATGTTGATGCCCTATCGCTAGGAAGAGTAAAGTCATAAGCACAAATATAT
Organism: Ampelocalamus luodianensis; assembly: GCA_036346255.1. NCBI lineage: Eukaryota > Viridiplantae > Streptophyta > Magnoliopsida > Poales > Poaceae > Ampelocalamus > Ampelocalamus luodianensis. The sequence goes on from CM070628.1 coordinate 9,880,769, forward strand.
ATTAATTGATAAGTAGGAAATAATTATTATGAGATTGATAAACATCTGGATCCTTGGGCCTACCACCCATGATTTCTTGCATATGGCGGCAAACATAGAATTCACATATGTTGCCCTATAGCTACTGGTGGCACTAAAAAAAAAGAATTACATACATAGGTTTGTTCAGCTTGAAAGGCATCATTACGAAGTGTGATATAAGATTATTGTGTACTAGCGGGTACCAAAAATTGTGTCACATGTCGCAGTGTGGTGTTTCCTTCCACATGTCTCCCTCCTGTGGCAATGTACATGGTGAACAACCTACGTGATTCAAAAAATTTAGCCTCAACCATTGCAAACGAAGGGTACATAGAGTTATTTATGGATAAAATGAGTTTATCTGTCAATTAATTATTGCACAAGTGTGAAGTCGTGTTGGCTCTTGATTAGGGAATCAATGTATATTACCTTGTTCCACTATAATGATAATTAGAATCCAGTGCCACCTACACATGTATGCCACCATAGTTCTTAAAACTAAGTTCGTGTTTCATATGAAGTACAAATCAATGAGTATAGTAATGAGTATAAAACTTACATCTGGTTGTAGGGTACAAGTATGTACTCCTTGTCATTGTGAGCATGCAGTCTCGTTGTTACGCAAGAGGCCATCATGTTATTTTAGACCCTATGAAGTTATGGACTTATTAACAACTAGGTAGTTCGACATATTTTACCAGACGTTGGGACACTCCCTCGTCTGCCAGGTTTCTAAAAGAGATGGCGCCCGAAGACGTGGTTGATGGCCTCGCTTTTAACTAGTTTTGGGCGCGCTCGTCTGTGATCCCGACAAATGGCGGGGAGGCCTCCGACCGGATTTCCTTCTCGTCCTCCCTCCTCCATTGCGGGATTTTACCCACGTACCCAGCAGTGCCGAGTCTGTGGGGGTGAGTGTTTTGTGTCTAGATAGCATTGTGCACCGCACTTTGCTCCTAAAATTCGGCCGTCGTCTTCATCCGCACAAAGGCATCCCATGCATCCGTCGACACAAAAAGACATTTCATGAAGGACATTCGATCCTTGTTCACGTACTCCGTGCCAAGCATGCTCTTGAAGGTCTTCCATGCTTTTTCCATCATGAGGAACACTTGCTGTCACACGAGTCCCTAGACTTCTGCTAGGATCTCGAACGACCTTGAAATTTCATCCCACAGTTGCTCTTTCTCTTCTCTTGTTAGAGACTTCCAGCTTGGCATGGTGATGGGGACCTGTTCCTTTGCAACTATCCCGCAGGTGGTCCAGAATGTTGCCGCTACTTTCTTGGGATGCAGAGGGACCCCAACGGGAGTGACCTCCATGATGGTCATTCGGCCCTCAGACCTTTTCGATATTCCTCTGCCATCTCGCTTAGGTACCCCCTTTCATCGGAGCGCCAGACGCATTCGGCAACATCGATGACGGCAGCGAAGACTGTGCGGATGCCATCCCGCTTACTTGCTATCTATGGAAACTTTTCAGCAAAAGATAAAACTAGGAATGTAATGCAACTCAACATAGGAAGAAATGAACAAATGCTCTCCCCATAATAAACTTTGTAACATAAAAGAAACATGAATGAAGGAGAGATGAACATTTGATAGTCTTGATTTGGTGAGTTTAATTAATTAACACAAGACCTTGGCCCCAAGTCCCCACAATTAAATAATTAACACTTTATACTTTATGTTGTATATTACCAGATTTACAACCTCATTTCTATAATTGTGAGACACATGCATTTGAAGCCTCATGTATATATTACCAAGATTAAGATTGATGCACCAACTGGTTACTTTAAATAATTATATGCCATAAATGAGTTAGAAGTAACCAAGATTTCTGTAACAAGAGAAACAACAATGAGCAACTAGAACCATGCAATGGTAATTAAATTCTAGCAGTGAATCAAAAAGGAATCAATATGAACACATGCTCATTCAAGGAATTCTAGTGTTGTCATCATTCCATTCATGATGACAATTCCATTAAAAGCAATCAGTGACATTCTCATCAATAAAATTCATGGACAAGCGACTAAAAATTGTTCATGAACCATCTGGCATGAATCATAATAGCATCGAGTCCTACACATACTCATGGCATAAATCCAAAAATCGTCGATTTGTGCAAATCCAAACTAGGACCGAATCCTAACAAATCACAAAAAAATACTTCATAATATCCTACACATTTTCCTCTAATTAGCAAATCCAACATATATCTACACCATACAAACCAAAGAGGAGGAGGGGGGACAAGGAGCAAGGGCGGCAGCGAGCTCTTACCTCCAAGGAACGAAACGGCGTGAGGGTTAGCGGGATCGGTGCGAGGGGAGCACGACTGATTGCACCGTGGAGGGGAATGGTGACGATGGGCTCCTAGCCAGTGGCGAAGGGCTCTCGGCCAGTGGTGAAGAGTTGAGGGGATTGGCGCGAGTGGGACGCGCTCCGCGACGACGCGTTAGCAGCAACGATGATGGGGCTGCCTAAACAATTAAGGGGGACGGATGAGTTAAGAGTAAGGGCGCAAACCCTAGCAGGGCCCTACTAATAAAGGGATATCACATACGGTTATATTCCAGAACCATTTGTGATAAGTATCACAGATGCCCATTCTCTCCTAAAATTCTGAATTTTGAACTTAATTCCATCTCTAAACTTTGTTACAATCGATATTGAATTCTATAATATAACCTATAATATAACCGTCTATGATATGCGATCATATCACAGATGGTTCTATTTTAAAAATAGTCTGTGATATACGAATTATCACAGAAAGTTCTTATTAAAAACCGTCTATAATAATTACGTATCACAAACGGTTCTAGTCGTCACTAGTAACATAGATGGTCGCGATTGTAAAACCGTCTGTGATAATTACAACACTGACAGGTTCTGGGGAACCATATGTGATGAGGCATCCAGTATAGCCTTCTCTGTAGTAGTGCATGAAGGTACAACATACATTGGTGATATTAACAATTAATCCCCTTAAAGCCAACACTAAGACTAGTTATACTTTACACTAGAGTAGTACAACCATACTTTATAGATCTGGATAACAGACTATTGGTTGTTACTTTAACCATCCAGAGATAATTGCTAAATATTAAGACCCTGAAAGATTTTGATAAACCAAATCTGAAAGGCATATGACTTTGCAACTAATCTTACCCCCATATCCTCTGCAAGGATAATCTACTTGTGTTACACAACCAAATAGTGGTATTTGATAAGTTAAGCATCTTAGTCTCAAATAGTATTTATCCTAAAATCTCCATATGAGTAATACGATATTTCTATGTAAGACTCTGCATTGTGATAATCCAGTTGATTTGATCATAATATCTTTGCCTATATTCATTTTCAAAAAATGTATGAAAGGCATTAGAGCAACAAAACTTCAACAGAAGTTGTCTTCAGGGGAGCATCTGCTAAACACTGATCATCATACTTCAGTTTTTGAAAAACTTCATGTTACTCAAGCTTGGAAGGTGTTGATATGATGATTACTGCTTAACTTCACATTGAAGGTTTTACCACTTAATAATTTAGAACTAGTTGGTCGATAATGCAAAGATCACAAAGATCGTGTATAGATCCTAATGATCATTACTAAATCATGAAGATATGTGGGCTATCTGTCAAATCCATATAGTGCAAAATTCCAGACTGGGCTTGTATTACTTTGTGGTGGTGCAACCATCTCTTGGCGGTCATCTAAGCAAACCTTGGTGGCTAATTCTACCAACCACTCAGAGATTATGGCACTATATGAAGCCTCACTTGAACGTGTTTGGCTCAGAAATGTGATTAACCACACCCAAGAGTCTTTTGGCATTAATATGGTCAATACCTCCTCAATTATCTATAAAGATAATACTATTTGTATTACACAAATGTAAACGGGTTATGTCAAGAGCAATATCACGAAACACATTGCTCCTTAAATTTTTCTATTCTCATGAACTCCAGAAGAATGGTAAGGTAAAGATTCTGCAAACAAAGCCTTGTGAAAATCTAGTTGATTTATTCACTAAGTCTTTGTCTGCATCTAGTTTCCAAAGATGCAATCATGGCATTGGAATGAAACGATTTAAAGAGTTGCAGTACTCAGACGGAGTAAATCCCTAGATCATAAGCCTTATCAAATCCTGATAATTTATCCAAAATCTTGAAGATTGAAACCCAAATATTAAATGTTGTACTCTTTTCCTTGATAAGTTTTTTTTGAAGTTTTCTCACGTGAAAATTTTTAGTGAGACAACAAGTGTATTGCAACTTACGAATGTAATGTACTCTTTTTTCAATTCCTTTTTTCCCAATAGGTTTGTGGAAAAAGTTTATTACAAGACATTTGTATATCGTTTTCTATTGCCTATGGGAGTGTTACAGAACCTAATTATGGGCAAAAGACTAAACTATCCCTGGAGGAGTTTCACCCCCTTTGGGCTATAAATATGAGGACCCCATGTACAATGACACACATGAATAAATATATTGGATGCTTCTCTACTTTATGTCTCTCTTTAGCATTCTTTGATGTCATTGGATTGATCGTCTTTCGACTACTACATCAATTTTTTAAACAGCGTGAAATTCACTGTTTAAAACAAATATATGCACACCTGGTTTCCGCGTTCTGAAAAAAAATGCACACACTTCGAGTACATTGGAGCACCTCGCAAGGTAGGGGTGCAAACGGAGCGGATACGGACGGATATCGCTCATCCTGTATCCTTTTCCATATTTTTTCTCGGATTTGGAATCGGACACGGACAGTGCCGGATACGAATATGAATAGTCTCAGTCACGAATACGGAGCGAATACACGCCGAACCGAATACGGATTGTCTTGGTCACGAATACTTATTCGGATATTGCGCGAAAACAGAAACCATATATGTCGCAAAAATAAAGATCAATCAATCATACTACTTATCCAAAATGCAACTAGATTAGTAGTTTAACAAGAAAATTTAAATATATCACGCGATAACAGAGGCTATTTAAGCAAGTAGTAGTAACTAGCAAGTATATGACAAGGGCTAGGTGAGCAAGTAGTAACTACTAACTAGCAAGTAGTAGTCACAAAGCAGTATCCAAATATAGCTAAAAGTTTTGATTTGTGGTAAGTGGTAACTAGCAATGCAATATCAAAATTTTGCCAAACTAGCCAACATAAGCACACACTTAGCGCAACAATCAAGACTTAGAAGTTAGAATATATGTGTAATTTTATCATCAATTGTTGAATGATTCATGATACTCCTTAAAACTAGAGTGTAGAGGAACACAACTTTAAATCAAACTGATAGTCTCCTTTTACATGTATAGCATGCATAATCTAGTTAAGGAATCACAAGTTGTGGCTCAAAAGGTCTAAGCAAATAGGAAACAGACCTTTGCCTCATTCGATACAGCTGGCTTTGAAGTGAATTCCACCCTCCGTGCACCGTGCGTTGATAGTTGTATCTTCCCGAAGTATTCTCTCTTGAACGGTTTTGCTCATACTGGTTCAGCACATTAGCATTAAATAGTTTTATTTACATTAAAAGGTAAATATGTTGCTGAATATCAATTACCTTGGATGAAATAAATGGTGTTTGGCTGAGGGAACAAAGCATTCAGGTGGTAGATACCTAGAAAAAGAACAAAGAAGAATATTATGAACGGAAATGTCTATCACTCCGAAGGAACAATGACACACTAACATAAATAAGAATTAAATGTATACTCCCACCTATTTACATATGACGTTACAGGAAAGCATTTCATTTGTAAGTGTTAACATAATTATGGTTGTGCTCCATGCAAAAAAAAAATAGCAATTCCCTCCATGTAAAAACCCATATCTACAAATCTACAACACGACAGCACCTAAGACAAGAAAGAAATGTATGGACATAATGGCTGATTAGAGTGCGGTAAACATGTGTACCCACATACACATGGCCCCTCATCAGTCATCACAAACTGTAATGCCCACAGTGAAACGATCTTGTGTTCTCTGACAACAAAGCGCCGCACAATCGTGACAAGCACCCATGACAGAACTCTGTCATTCGTCGAACTATCACACTAGAGGTTCGCAACAGTTACCACTGGACCTTGGTGCTTAGCTATGCACCAATATGTACTTTGAAATTCTACATATCAAGTAAACTTTACCACTTGAAAAAGAGGGTGATTGGTAAATTCTAGTTAATATACAAAAACTCGAGATATCGGTGACAATTTGTCAACCGCAAAGCACTGAGCTAGTTCGTTTTAATCAGTAGATGATGAGTTTGATGAGGGGTATTTTCCATGTGACCTCTCACATAATCAATGCTAAAGTTTTAGTTGCCGAAAGAAAGCAGACACATGTGCCCACTACCCAATTTAGTCATAGGGGCTAAGAACAAAAGCTAAAAATTGAGACATGACAAAAACACAGATTTTGAAAGGTAAAATTAGATGAACCAAAATTGAATATCAAATTTCAAAAACAAAATCGGGTAAAAATAGATTATGCAAAAATGTCGTTATGGTGGGGATTCTATGCAAACAATGTCACAAGAGAACCACGACAGGTTGTGGTCATGCCACCTTCGCTAGGATAAGGAATGGCCATGCACCTTGTGATATCCAAACCTACCCATCCATCAATAGTTGCACAAGACTTTTTAAAAGACAGGGTATTCTTAATCTTAACAATCCTACATACATCATAAATACTACACTCATACAACTAACAAACAATCTAATTATCAGATTTGCACAAAAAAAGAAACTTTCACATGCTTCAGGGACAACACATGGTTCTTCTTGGCCTATCAGAATGCGTGATAATAGTCATATCACGACGGGTTAATAGTCATATCCGGTTTACAACAACCGTGATAACCACCAATGCCAAACAAGCACTTCGCCATCATCTCACGAAGCAATAATATGGAATAAACAGTTCGCTCTAGCATGACATCAAACTAAGTAAACCACGCAACAAACAATTGCAACACGAATCAATCGGGCCAAAGAGGAGACGAGAACTCACTCTCCACGGAGCCAAACCGAATGACAATCACCTCCTCCTTGAGTTCGCGTCGGCGAAGTCGCGCGTGCGACGCAGACATGTCGCTTCTTGCGTGCTCCGCATCTTCGTGAACGAGACCACCGCACACATACACACGGCACACAACGATCGAAGCCCCAACCATGAGTCCCCGTCCCGAATCTACTCGGAGCGATCGAGCGATCGGAAACAAATCTACGAAAAGAAAGGGGAAAATTCGGGAAAGAAGTGGAAGCGGAAACGTAGGTGGTTGGCGCAGATCTTGAGGTCTTGACTGGCGCATGATGGGCGGACCTTGCCATTCTCCTTGTGCTTGAGCAGTTGGCGGTGCCGTGCCTCTCCTTCCACTGGTTCCCTCCTTGTCGAACACATGCGACTTTGCCTTCATACGCACCACAAACCCCCAAATCGGCACGGATCGAGCGCGGAGTGGCGGGGCTCCGGCGGTGGGAAGGAAATTTGCCATCGAATCCCCTAGTGGGGAGTGAGGAGGGACCGCGGGAGGGGAGGGGAGGAGGCGGCGGTGAGGGTTAGGGGCGATTTGGGAGAGGTGGCGGGAGATGTGGGCGGCTAGGCGGGACTGCGGGAGCAACTGGAGGACTAATGATTTAATTCGCTGCTCACCAACTCGCTGTGACGCTGCGTGCCTGCGTGTTAATACCGGATAGCAATCGGTTAGTTTCCCGGATAGTTCCAGGTTTTTTCCGAATAGCTCCGAATTCACCGGATAGAGCCTGCTCCAAATCCGATTTTGTATCCGCCAAAAATATCCGAATACAGGGAAAAAACCGGATATCCGAAAATGTATTTCAAATAGTATCCGAATCTATTCGGTCGGTCGGAAACTATCCGCTCCGTTTGTACACCTATCGCAAGGCATCCCCTAAATCTCCCCGTACAGGTGGCATGGGCCGCCACGGAGGCGCCTGGGCCTGGGCACAGCCAGCCAACCCGCGCGGGTGGGGGCCGCCGCTCATCAGATCCCGGTGGGCCCACGGAGGATTCAAGTAAGCGGACCCCGCGCTCCCTCTGGCGGCCGTACGCTCTCCGCGTTAAGAAGTTAAGATCGTCCTTGCCTCTACGAGTCTGCGTGCGTGGGGGCTCTCGGTATCTGAGAAACTCCGGGATCCCATCTTACTAATCCATGACCCGTCGTCCATCCGCCTCGCCGAGTCGCCATACGCATCGGGAACCAACTCGCGCGCCCCGGCATCGGATCTCTCGCCCCACCGGCAGCTGGTGTCTCTCCCTCTCTCTCGTCGTCGAAGGCGGCCGCGGCCGTACGAGCGTGCGTGCGCGCACGCGAGGCGTGGCCGGCACTGTGCGGCAGCGTGGCCTTGGATACGCGTGTGTGGGCCGGGGCAGACGGTCGTCGCTCACGTTTTCATCCGGGCCTCCTGGGCGAAGAGATATGGGCCCTATGTGGGGTTACGAGGGTCGGTCCATGAAACACGCGATATGAGCCGTTTTTCTCCTTGGACGACGTAGATTTCAGAGCTGTTCCGGTTTGCAAAGCTGGTCTTTCCTAGACAAGCAAAGCAACGGACTCACTCAGTCACTGGGCCTTTTTCTTCACGGGATCGATCGGGCCGTATGGGTGATGAACAAAGCCGAACAATCCAAAAAGAAAAGGTAGTTCTCCGTAGGCCCGCCGGCCAGCCACCGGGCATTTCTCAGATGGCTCCGCCGTGCGCCTTTCCTCGGAAAACCCGCAAGCAAACTAGCCATAGTACTACCGGCCCAAAAGTTAGCCGCTGCCTTTTCCCCAGCCCTCTCCTCCTCCGAGATCCATAAACAAACAAGATCGTTGCCTGTCACGGCCCTCCCGATTTCAAGCCCATCGCGGCGTACAAAAGGGAAAGCACCCGAAAAGGATCTCCGTTTCAAGTCGATTCGAATCGAGCGCGTGAAAAAGAGGAAAGGAGCCGAACAGATCTCGAGGTCGAGGGGGGAGAGCAAAAGCGGAATGGTGGAGATCGGCGCGAACTTCATGGTACTTGAGATCCCCCCAAAGTCCAGATCATCTTTCCTCATTCCATCTGTCTGGGTCGCATTGAATTGCCGGTTCGCGATTTGCAAGATTCTGTTGTTGATTTCGTGCGGTGCTTGCGTGCGCGTGCAGGATAAGGTTGAGGCGGCGGTGGAGGAGGGGGTCGACGGGGATGAGAAGAGGCTGCGGCCGGCGGAGTCCCTGCCGGAGCCCCCCGACGACGCCAGCCCCGTCGGGTGGCCCATGCCGGAGTTCTGCCCTCTCACGGTGAGCGCTCGCACTTGCAGCTCGCTGGGTTGGATTGATTCAAACTGACGCACACCTCACGTTCTTGCGCCCCATCGCCTCGTCCGCGTCCGTGGTTGGAACTGACGAAACGTTCCTTTGGTGCTTTGATCGTCAGATCGATGGGGCGGTGAAGGAGTCGTTCTTGGAGACCCTGCGGAAGGACGCTGGCGCGGAGCAGCAGCTACTGCGGGAGGCGGAGGCGCTGAGCCCGGACTCTCGGCCGTCGAGCAGCAAGCGCCAGCGCGCCGGCACCGGATCGCCGCTGTCGTCAAGGAGCCCGTACCGCAACATCCTGCAGGTGTTCCAGCAGTGCAAGCAGGACGTGGTCTGAGAGGGGGAACAAGAGCACAGCACAGTACAGGAGTGGTATATGTCCATCTGTTCAGCAACTGTAAAGTTCGCTCCGATGTAACTGAAGGGAATAGGAGTTGTATTCTTGTGTAAAGATGAGATACAAACCTCAAGTACAGAACGCCATGATAATCCATTTTGCTTTTGCAATGCTATTTTGGTTATCTAGGTCGTGTTTGGAACAGCTTTGATTTCGGTTTTTCGTTCGAAAAAGTTAAATGTCATTTCAAACATCTAGTTTTTCACAGTCGCTTTTCTCCGAAGCTGCTTTGTGTTACAACGTACGAAAGCTATCCACGAGGAGCTTCCGTGGCTTCCTGCAATCTCTATTCCCAATTTACCCCCGAAGTAATTACATGCCGATTGCCACTCCATAAAAGCCCCTACTAGCAGGCCCCCCGCCCCGCCTCCTCGTCTCCCTCCTCCCCTGACGCCCTCCTCGTCGGTGCCCTCCTCCCAGCGCCCACATCCTCCCTCGGCTTCCTCCTCCGAGATGCTCATATGGCCTAGATCTGGATTTGAATCTCGCCTGCCCTGCCCTCCTCCACCTCCCTCCTTCTCCACCCACGGTCACCCTCCTCTACCTCTCCTCCTACGGCCACCACCCTCCTCCTCCCTCTACCCTGCGCTAGTCTGGACACCGACCTCCTCCCTCTCTCCTGGCGCCCAACTCGTCTCCCGACGCCGATGGCCCAAACCCTAGCCTATCGTCGGCGGCTCTATTTCTTTTTTTTTTCTTCTTCTTTTTTCGGTTGTAAATGTAATGTTATGTAATAATTATTTGTTGTATTCATTATTCAATGTAATAATTACTTATTGTAATAATTATTTATGTAATAATTATTTATATTAATGATTTTTTATTATAATATTTATTCATTGCAATAATTGTTTTTAATAGTTATTTGTTGTAATAAATGTTTATTATAATAATTATCATTAAATACGCTAATTACAGTTTATTATGTTGTTTGTGGTATTTTGCGTTATATTGTCATTAATTGTTGTTGAATAAGATCAATTGCAGTCAATCATCGTCAATTGCAGTTAATTATCATCAATTACGTTAGTCATCGTTAATAATCATCAATTGTCGTTAGTTGTCATTAAATGTTATTAATTGTGTTAAACGTCATCAAAAAAATCATTACTATTCTCAAAGGTATTTTAGACATTTTTTATCTCGAAAGCTTTAATCAACCTATTTAAAAGCTAAATATCTAAACACTAAATCTCTTCAGCCCAGTCAGAAACCACTTTTCAGAAAATCACAACCATGCCAAACAGGCCGTTAGACTTTCCATTCGGCATCTGCAATATAACAAATTCCATGTCCATGTAAACCCGGCATGGCATGCAGTCCAACCGAGTGCGCTGCATACAGTGAACAGCAAGTACAGATTAGCTGTGCTGATGAGAAGAGTAATGAGATAATTGCAACTGCGGACAACACTTCCTAAAAGCATGTTTTCTTTTTGATATCAAATCTGGGATACAACTAATGAATAAATAACAAACGTTTTATTGAGAACAAAGGGCATCTGTTACAACATAGGCTATATGATGGGCTTGTTACAAAATATACATCAATCTCAAGTCGCCAGTTTGGCCAAAATCACCATATCTAAGATCTTGACTTCGTATGTGTCATCGAGCTTCACAATGCCGTCGGAACCATCTATTCCTATGAGTTTTCCTGTGACCCCACGGAAGTTGCCATTCATTATCTTGATCCTGTCGCTCTTCTTTGGCCTGACGACCTCGAGCTCATTTGGAAGAACCGTTACTACATCTCCATTGCCTGACGACCCAAGTGCGACGCGGCAAGATCCATCCTACAAGTTCAAATGCTCAGACGTGTCAGCACAATGTGAGACAAACAGAATACAGCACATCTTTGCAGCCAACAGTGACCAACACATACCGCGAGCACTTCCCTGACCACACCAGGACCGTCATCATCTGCCCTCAGCACATTGACCAAAACATCTGGCAACAGCCAGTTACCTTCACCCTCACCACCTGCAGGCAGTTTGGCATACAATTAGACGTGTTTGCATAGGCTGCTTCGCCTATTATGGTGATTCTGGCAACACATTGGATCAAAAAGTATGTACAAATGCAACAATAGAGTGATGCCGAGAGCACACCTATTATGGGAGACATTATATCCATTCCAACATTGCCTGGAGTCATCGGTTGACCACCAGGTGTACCAGGAAGGTACGAGGCAGAATTTGGTGTCATTGGTTGACCAACAGGTGTGGACGGCACATATGGGCTTGGAGCATTTGCTAAGAGGATAGGATGCGAAAAGAGTATTAGAACAAAATATTGATAAAGTACAGGGTAATGCCATATCAGTAAACTAAATAGATACTTGAATAGCTCTCAATACCATAGTTGCTCTCCCTAGGAGTTGGAGCATCATTATAACTAACTCCTGGAGTATTTGCCCACCCTGATCCAGGTGTGGGGGCTTCATATGGCCGAGCTGGTGGAGTTCCTGGCTGAAAATTTTATTAAAAAAATTAATAAAAATGCGGGAATTATAGACCTGATCCAAACAAGTTATAAAAAATGAATAACAAACGGGTCAGCAAACACCTAACCTGGTAAGCTGGACTGCTTCCCCAAGAAGCAGGATTTCCATCTTCCCAATTATCCCTGGTAAAAAACCAAAGAAGTCATGATCAACATCACAAATGAATAGGTACAATTAAGGTTGGAATATAAAAGCAACACGAAAGCTACTTATACACCCCAGTGATAAGATATTGCATGGATCAGAAATATCAATCATAGAAAAATTGTACAACCTCGGAGGGCTCATAGGAGCCCAGGCTCGACTACGCATAGGAGTCCGCATTCCATCATGTATGGGCGTAGCTGTAGAAAATGAATGGACTTGTTACCATCCAAAAGTTTAAAGGGAAAATAGAAGCATATAAAATGAATGAAGTATGAATGAATAGCACAAATATTGTTTTGCATTCAACTAGTATCTGCTGATTGGCCACTCAGAATTAAGTAACATGTATAACTTTGTCAGCACAAAGCTGAAAATTAGTTGAGATTAGGATGCGAGTACTTATCGTTCACGAATTTCATGGCGCTAAACTACCAAAAGTCACCCAAATTATCAAAATAAACAGCATAGTTTCAACAATTATCAGATTGTATCCTTTCAATGAAAGCTCATATCAACAATGTAGGTTGAAATGCTACAGCTAGGATTTGTGATTAGTAGGGAAGAGGCATACACACCTCAACAGTGAATCATGGTGACAATAGAATTTGAAATGCTATGGCTGAACAATTGAAATACGAAGAGAAAGGCAAACATACCTCCAGGGTCCCGCATTGGAGTCTGATAAGGATGAAGTGGTGTTCGAGACGGGTGCATCGGTGTTTCACCACCCAAAGAAAATCGGGGTTCACTGATGATACAACACCTGTCAGCAAATTAAATTGAGCAATTTTCCCAAGATGCAAACGGAGAGAGAATTACCGGAATGGTGTTGCAACAGTAGGTGTGTCAGCAATATCCTCTCTCTTAACTGTGTATTTGTAGCCATATTAGCCTTCAACACATGAGAACTTGAGAAGTCATATAACACAACATAATAAGATTATTCACCTGTCACAATCTTCATTAACGAATCAAGCTCCACACGCACAAGCACACCAGTCACCTCTTTAACACGGCCACGGTACCCTTTGTAAGGACCAGATTTAATTTTGATACATTTACCCACCAAGGCATCATTCCCTCTACCACCACGACCACCTCCTCCAAACCTTCCACCATCTGCATTTAATGGCAAGCTATGTATATCAGCAACAGCTTAAAAAAGCTACTGTCTTTGATAAAGGAATGGAGCTGCTTGAAAATACAGAGAACACTGAATTGCATCACGTCAAGGAAAAAAGAGCCACAGAAGTCAGATGAATAGAAGTTCGTACAATTCATGGGAGGTCCTCTTGGGGGCAGCCTTCCTGGAGATTGCAAAATGCTTGCTGGTGATCTCAAAGCACCAAGCCTAGGATCTGCGGTGTCCATACCCTTCATCCAAAAAACAAATGGCAAGTGAGAGAAAAAAATTCCAGAATGACTGACCAAGATTACTAAGAGAGTCCAGTACAAACATTTCCACGGCGGCCACCAGTTGATCCACCGACAAGCAGGCAAGATTGTGCTTTTGCACAAATGAAGCCTGCATGTTCAAGGTGGTGCCTATCATAGATAAACAATATGCCCTTATGTATGTGTTCCACAGGTCCTTGCTTCCCCTAATTTGACAAAAATATAAATATAAATATATTGAGATTCAAGAATAAACTGCTCCCATATATAAATGTGAAATGATAACACACCTTACACGCTCCCTCAGCAACCCTTACAACATCCTTTGCTGAGATGATATTATTGGACCGATCTTTTGCTGATGCGCGACGATCAATCTTGCTTTTTATTTCCCTTAATTTTACAAGCGCCACTTCAGTTCTATCCGGCACTCCTTTCAGAACCTAAATATACACATGGGTAAATATTCTGTGGACTTCAATATCACATTGAAACCAAAAAAATCACACTTACCTGAAATGCTTCAGTTTCCACCCTTATAATTACCCCAAATGATAAGTTGCTGAAAATTGGTTAAAAAAAGTTAAGGTAAGCACTTACACAGAATGACTTATCATTATTGTTCATTGTTAAGATAACTCACTCCAAAAGCACAAGATCATGCAGTTCATAATCACCGATTCTGGTAATTCCTGTGGTGATTTCAGAACTCTCCACAACATGATCCGCAAACACACGGATCTGTGATCATCCATGAGAACACATTTAAGAATAAATTATCTGGTACAGATTTGATTGAGCATCACTATTACATAATCATTAGTGGATAAAGAATTGCTCACGTGTTCTTTGGTTGTGTCAGATAAAATGATCAAGACATGCCCTTCAACTTTAACAACCATGCCTGTAGCACCTTCTTGAACACCTGATACCACTTTTACATGATCTCCAGGTTTGAAATATTTACAAAGCTCTTTCTCGTTGAAGGCTAATGTTTTCTGCAATTACAAACAAATGCATTAATTCACCAGAACAAACTACAAGGCCATACCTCCCAAGAAAATTGGTAGCAATAATGATAGCTGAAATTGCAAACAATTACCGGAAGATCAGATATTTTTGGCCTGATGTGGACAGTCTCGTCCTCTACTTTTTCAACCCACCCCTCCAAGTTTTTTAGATCGCCTTTAATAACAATGACAGCATCACCCTTCATAAAGTGCCCCTTTTTCCTATTAGCAAACAGAGTAGACAAGCTAGCCATATCCCCATTCATGTCATCGCCAGGTTTCCTGAACTTCTCCAATTCATCGAATGTTGGCTGAATGTTCTGTGTGCTGATTGATTTTATCGACACTGTTTTATATAAGAAACCATCTTTGAACATTAAACCATCAACCATCTCAAAGTACTCCCCAGAGTCTTTATCCCTCCTCCGCTCCACACGAATGTGCATTTCCCTATTTCCAGGAGAGTTAGCAAACAACAATAAAAGAATAAAAATGAAACACCATGACAGAGGAGGAGAAAATCACCTGGCCTCATCAATATTAAAGAATCGTGGTGGTGGGACAAATGTTTTCTTCTTTACAACCTCCCTCCCTTCCTGAAAGTATAAATTAACCATCACACTAAGTACTCAAATGAGCTCTAAATGAGCAGCTCAAATAAAAATAAGGAATCTAACTAGCAATCATGGTAATCAGAGCAATCCTCCAAGAAGTAACAACTACAGATCAGAAAATGTTTTTTTCTTCAGAAAAAGCATGAGACAAGAGGAAAAGGACCATGATTACAAATAACATGAAAAACAGAAATTCAATACGGTTATGATTTATCATCTGATATCACATATCAACCTATTGAGCCAATGTATCCATTTAGAACATACAGTTAAGTAGTTAATACAACAGCAGAAAAAAAAGTTGAGACAAAACAATGAGCTCGATTCATCAGTGTATTCTGGTAAATTAGTTAGGAAGCAACAAAAAAAGGCACAGGATTTTCAGAAACATAGTTTTGTAACTTACCAGTTTACTAGCCAAAGCTTGCATATCTATTCTAGGGATGAGCTTCACAGTTACCCTTTGGCGTACATTGTCAACATCGACAACCTGCAAAAGATAATCATGTGAGTATTTGGAAAAGATATCTGTAAGAAAAGCAATGTGACCGTACCTTAGCAAGGTCACCTTTATATACTCCCAGCTTCATTCGGACCCATGTATCCCTTGAAAGGTCAACAGACTTGCTCTCGACAGAGAGGACATCTGCCATTTCTTTTATGGGAACTAATGTTATTTTCGCTGAAGCGTAAATGTTTCGTAGACCTTTGCAAGCCTGCATATAACAAGTTTAGTAGGGATGTACTTTCAGAAGAAATATAATGTCAAGCATATGCTAACCTCCTTGACATGGGCCTCCTTTTCCGCTTCAACATAAATATAATTTTTTAGATGATCTAATGCAACAACAGACTTTATCTGGAGATCTGCCCTATCAATGAACTTCTGCATTAGACAAATCGCTGTCTCCCTCTCATGCCCAATCTGAAGCCATAATTTAGTATTAGTACAGTAGAAACAGTGTTAAGAATAAGCTGGTAGGCAATTTAATTAAGCTATATCTTGAACCTACAGCGCATTTCACCATCCAGAGCTTTGGATCCTTCACTGATGGCAAGAGAGCTTGCTGCTCCACTTCTGCAGCTTCCTCTCCATACTCAATATGAGTAGATCTTGCATATCTCTCTCGTACTTGTCTTTCAATCTCATCAATATCCTCTTCCTCATCCCTCATAGAAATAGGACGTCTTGTGGCCCTAACAACATCCTCATCAGGAATGTCAGCCCCAGCATCGTTAATAAAGTCTGACAAAGGCAAAGGTGCAGAGATCAGTGCATTAGAAAGCTATCTGACTTTAACTTTTTAACTTAGTAAAGTAACTGATGTGAAATTAGTTCAATGTCAGTCAACATCTAAACAGTGGTGCGATTCCAAAGGAAAACTACAAGCTGCACTAGCACTAATAGCGTCGTATCTCACCAGACCAATTTATCCTTTCTTTTCTTAAAGAAGCGATCTAATTCGCCATATAACATTTCCAGATCCTCAGAACCTCAAGGAGTACCATGTCAGATCAATCGACTTGATGTTCTAATATACCCAGCAATTTAAAACAAAAAATCAAACAACAACACCTGTAGCAGATGCATGGCAGATGTACTGAAATAAAACAGTAAAATATGTTGTCATAACATCAGATGACTTAGTCACAGTTCACATAATGCTTGTACATTCCTAAACTACTACTATTTCTAAGAAATACAGCCTCATTGTCATAATGACAAAGCAGGTTGGCTGCATGAAATTTTGGGCAGTCAATTGGATTAGGATGGCTAATGGCCCAGATCTGTCATAAATGAATGTGACTGTAAGTGATTAGAGGAGATATTGTTCTTTCCGGGGAAGTTCTGTTCAACTAAGTTTCATTTCAACTCGCATGGTTGCACCAACCGGTAGTAAATAGTAATAGGTAGCAAAATAGTTATCACCATTAATAGCTCTTGTTCATATGAATTTGCAAACATACCTACATATTTGAGTTTAGCACTTTTGCTTGTCCAGTCCCTTATTTCTCATCAATTAACTGCCTTCCTTTGGAAGGTTGTAGGTTAAATTAACAGAAACAACGATAGAGTTGATGACTTGGTGTGTATTTTACGGGTAGTAGGATTGGCTCTCATGAAAAATGACAATTTTAGGGTTTTGAGTAAACCCTTGCAGCAAATTTAGTAGCACCTGACGATTTCAATGGGTAATATTAGGAGTTGAGAACAAGTGCAGTCCCTTGATTATATCAAGTGATTTTGATTTGTGAATTGTGTCTTGGTTGAAATTTTGAGATATCAGTCTAGAGGACATAATTTCACCTTGTTCTCCTTGTTCCAAAATTTTGAATCTTTTGAACTTGATGGCAAGGTTTTGTCAAGCTTAATGTATGTACTTCTCTATCTGCACAGGATCATGATATATGCTCAAGTATTTCATCCAACATCCAATAGAGTGAATGAATTTAGTTTATTACACATGACTATAAGAGGAAATAGCACAGTTTAATTAAATATATGCATGGTTTGATAGAATGATTATAGAATGTTAACATGGCTATTAGAACTGATGCCATTTTTTTCGAGTAGCTGGAATAGTGTAATTGACAGTACATACGTCAGTAATTCTTAATGCCACAAAATCTTCAAGTTAGTGTCGCACAGAAAGTAGTAAAATAGATTTATTCTGAAACAGTGTGCCTATGCCTATATGGGGATCACAACCTTTATAAACGACGAAGGTATAGATACAAACATTAAAATGCACTCTCAAACAGGAAATTTCACATGCCTGAAAATATCAGACTGACTAAAACTCTAATTCAAGTGCAAATTCAGGACCAAGTATCAAAGTTTTGTATGAATTCCATACATCAGGAGCCCCAACACCATCCAACTAGGTTTCAGTTTTTTTTTAAAAAAAAAACAATATAGATCCGCCAAATCGCCGTCACCCAATGATCTTAAGCACCGCAACAAATCAGAACCAATGCAATCAAATCGGCTTAAGCCTGAACAAGTGCATACCAGCAAATAATCACACATAAATAATTAAGATCAGATTTTCTGTATGAATTCTAATTCCCAAAAATCCAGTCCAAAGTTAAACTCTATCGGCAGCTTCATCTGTATAATACTAGTTTTCTACTAAATCACCATAAGTCAGCGTGCAATTCATTGCCTACGAGCACAACTCAACATAATTAAGATCCATATTAAGACAAGGAGCAGGGACTAACATCAAAATTGTTGCTCTCTAGCTTCTACCAAAATCCACATATCCAATAACTACTATCACCTCAATATTTTCCACCACCCTTCATGTACTGGCAAGTCATACAAACAAAATAAAAGCTTCGGATCTTGTTTGGAGCGGAAAGTGGCATAAAAATGCTATTTCCTCACTTATCCCCCAAATCCAGTTCTGGAAATCAACCCAATCAGGTTCAGATCTCGCCAAATGCCACAAAAAGCCCCAAATATAGCATAGCAACACAATCAAACAGCACAACCACTCACCGTCCTCGCCTTCTCCTTCGTCCTCCTCCTCCTCGTCCTCGTCGACCTGTGCCTCCTCGTCGAAGAACCCGCGCACCCCGCCGCCGCCCTTCTTCTTCGGCCGGCCCCCGCCGTCGTCGTCCTCATCCTCCTCCTCGTCCTCTATGGCCGAGTCGTCGATGAAGTTGTCGTCGCGCGATCGCTTCCGCCCGCCCCCTCCGCCGCCGCCACCGCCACGTGAGCGGGACGCCTTCCCTCCGCCCCTCGCCTCCTCCTCGTAGTCGTCCTCGTCCTCCTCCTCGTCTTCAAGGTCGTAGGCCTCCTCATCCTCCTCCTCCTCGACCTCGTCGTCGTCGTCGTCGTCGCGGTCGCGGCGAGCCATGGATTTGGCGGCTAGGTTTTCAAGCGCTCGCGAGGCGCAGAGGAAAGGGGGAGCTCAGACGAGTCGTGGGCGGAGGCGAGGGCTCCAGGCCTCCAGCGCCTCGGGCAGTGCGTCTCCTCACCGTCCGTTCCTGCCGGGAGCTTTGAGATTCGGGATGGACTGGGTTGATTCTTGTGGCCCGTTGGACTGTAATTGGACACGGTTAGTGTGTGTTTTTCCCCCTTTTCAATCTGGGTATCAGCATCAAACTGCTGGATATAACCCGGTCTAATAAACTCCAAAGTTGCTGCACCTTATCACCACCAGAAGTCAGCCCGCGCGACTGTGCTGTTGTACGTGAATGACAAGCTTACAATCGAAGCTATTTCATTTTGAACACTAGGATTTGACGTAGCATAATGTACAATCCACATATGTGCAAAACAAAGGTGAATATAACAAATAACAATTCATACTTCTGCAAAAAATCATCATCTTTCATTCTAACTTTTACACGTTACTAAGTATGGTATAGCCAAAACAGTAAAGGTTCATACCATAAATGTGTAAACTGTGTCAGATCCCGCTTATTAAGAGGATCCCCAGGTAGCTAGTTTGATAAAAAAAAAACACTTTACATGAATCCCAATCTAAAACTAAGAACCAGCTGATAATATGAGGGGTGGTTTCATGTCAAAAAAACTGGAACTAAATTGACAATCTGACTACGTTGTTTCCTGTGTATCTTTGGCATGTTCGTATGTGGTGGTTTCATCTAAACACGTCACTAAATCTGTGGTCATTCACAAGCACGACAACAAAATGTTAACGATACATTTGTTTTAATATTCAATACATATCTATGAAGCACAAGCCTTAAATAAGTAATCTCTAGATAAGGAGTGTTTGCCTTAAATCTAAGTAATCTTTGGATAAAGGGTGTTCCAATTAGTGAGCATTAGTTAAAAAAAAATACCTCACTTCTAAGCAGCTAATGTATGGTAGTAGGAAAGCACGTAGTCTGGCAATGCTGGAATTCGAAGCAGAATCATTAACATAGCATGTAAGCATGTTGTAAACAGATGATATGCAGCACGAACAATTAGTTTTGGTAGAGAATTGTTACCTGATTTCCCGCATTTCTTCGAATACACTGGCCATGTATGACTGCTCTTCATCAGCAAAACACATTATGACATCAAGGCGATGTTTTTTAATAGAGAATTGCTATATAACTTCTGATAGTTTTTTGAAGCTAAAACTGTCACTTTTCTGTGTTCGTTAGATGTACTATAAGATTCGTGTTGTTGATTATATTGTTTACAAATATTAGTAATTCACGTGCTAGCTAGCTGTGACGTGCTAAGATTATTGTACTAGATGCACTCAATTAATGTTGGTAGATCAATTAATGTTGCCAGTTGTGATCTACCTACTATATATTACAAAGTGTGATGTACGTGCACAATTTGTAAGTGGTTGATGTGGAAGTAAATCTTCAAAATGATACACTGGTGAGATGAAATGATGTGTCTTTGGTTACAACTCTATTATACATAAATTACATTAAATTATTTATATAATTTTGGTTCTTGGTCACTGTAATTATTCTTAAATATGTTTTGAGATTTGTAATTTTTCCCATATGATGAATTGGGTCCGAATTTATTATGATTTTTTATTCGGAACATAACGGGTTCACCATATTGCCATATTTTGTTGGTATATTTTTGTCTTTATTTTTGCTTAACCTCTTAAAGTATATGTGAAGAACATAACGGGTTCACCACATTGCCGTATTTGTTGGTTTATAAAAAAAAATTTGGGTCTTTGTTTTTGCTTAATCTCTTAAAGTACATATGAGATTTTGAATCATGTGATGGAAATATGAGTTATTAAGATTTTTAAGAATAATTACAATAACCAAGAACTAAAATTACATAAATAATTTACTGCAATTTTTGTATAATGGAGTTGTAAATAAACTTTTAAAATCTGACAATTTTATACAAAGAAAATTGTCAACCCTTTAATATGATACATTGCATTATTCCTCTGACAGACAACTATCTTTCGTATACTGGCAGTATTCTTCTTGCAGATAAGATGTCTATACATAACCCCAGAAGACCTCAAGATTTCTGCTGTTTCAAGGGAGTGCTCAGGCCATTCCACCACTAACCATAAAAGAGGTGGTACACCTTTCAAAACATGAGCTAGACGATTCAAGTAAATACGCCTGTTGTGGCTGAACGGAAGTGATTGTCACAACTATCAGAAGCTTCCTCACAGTGATGTCCAAATCGTTAAAAGCAGGTATTGCAGGTGATGCTTGGAAAAAATCAGCCTCATCATCCAACATGGCAGGAACTGGAGGACTTTCTTCAACCTCAGGCTCATCAATCACCTCAACCTCTTTCTCCACTACGATTGCCTCCAACTCCTTAACTTTAGTATCCAGCATTTCCCTCTCAAGCACCCCCTCATCGAACGGAAGCCTCTCATTTTCAGAGACAATCTTCTGAGAGACGTCGACCGAGAAGAACGGCGTGAACCCGATGAAGATGCCGACCACGAAACATACAAACAGACGAAATGCAACTCTCTTGCAGCGTAACCCCCTTGATTCTGACCTCTCGGTAGATCGTGTATGCCTCTGGGACAATATAGCGGCCCATGCAGATTTTAGCCTGGTTGACAACAGGACAAAGTCCAGAGAGACCAACGAAGCCAGCAGGCCCCTCGTCGCGACATACTGTTAAGAAACCGGGACCGGCCAGGAGTCCGGGTCCAGGTGGGCACCTCATCCACCCGTAGACTATATATAGGAGCCCCCCCCTTCCAGTTTTGTACACGTTCATTATTGAAAGAGCAATAAAGAGAAGTCTGCAGTCCCCTCTCATACCTGTGTTCATCTCTTGTTATGTTCTTGCGTTCTTGCATTGTTCTTACGATTCTCTATTTGTCTACGAGGTAATCGCTCGGACTGGACTTGCCAGCGACAGTTCCTTAACACGTTATCAGCACGATCGACTCTCCTCGCATCGAAAAGGTAACCGTCGATGAACGACACTCGTAGATTGAATCGTTTTTCTAGATTGCTTTCAATTCTGCAAAATTGGCTTTCTAGATTGGTTTTTCTACGGTGCAAATTTGCTCTAATCTGTCGCGAGCCGACTTGGAGTCGCCGGCACAATGTCGATCGATAGATTGCTTGAAAGAGCGGATGTTGATTGCACGGTAGATCGTTGCATTGTATTACATCACAGTGCATCGCATACATACATGGATGAACAGTAATACGGTGTGAGCAGTAGCTATGCATGAACAGTTTTTTTCTTTTTTGGGATGAACTGCAAACACAATTTTTTTCCACCTCCGGCCGCACCGCCGGCCCCCACGCCGCCGGACCATCTCGGTCAGCGCCGCCGCTTGCGGCGCGCGGGCACGGCCACCGCGCGCGCCGCCGCCGTCGGCCGCGGCCGGCCGCATCGAAACCCCGGGAAGAAGACAAAAGAAAAAAAAGGTGGCGCGCGTAGCCACCGGCGCGCCGCCGCCGCGACCGCCCCGCCTAACGGCCGCAATCGCCGCGCCGCGGCGCTGGCGCCGAAGCGCCGCGCTGCGGGCAAGGGCCTTGAAGCGCCGGCTGCTTGCCGGTGCGCGCGCGCCGCCTCCTCCTCCTGCACGCGCAAGCCTTGAAGCGCTGCCGCCGCCTCCTCCTGCGGCGCGGGCCTTGAAGCGCCGCCGCCTCCTCCTTACGGGCGCGGCGCGCCGCCGCCGCTGCCGAGTCGGTCGCCGCGCCCGCCGAGCCGCCGCCTCGGCCGCGCTCCGGTCGTCCGCCGCGCCGCCTGCTTGCAGTAGGGGCAAGAAACCCTAGAAGACCCCCACCTCCCTCTCTTAACCCGGGCGGGATGGGCCATGAAGGCCGGCCCATGAAGGAATCGGTGGGAAGAAAAAAAATGCAGGGGGCGCGTGCGGAAAATCGGATTTTGCAGAAAAGACCTTCGTAATTCCAAAAATTACAAGAATCTCTTCGCAAATAAGGAATTTTGTGGAAAACCCCCTGGATTTGGGGAAATTTACGGAATTATGTATATTCTTGCAAAATAACCCCTCAGAAATCTGAAAATTACGCGAATGTTTCTCTCAGAACTGAAATTTCGCGTTTTAACCCCCGAAACTTGCAGTTTTCGCCGAAAGTCTTGTTTCCAGCAGAAAAGGGCCTCGGGAATCCAAAACTTTGCATATTTTTGAGCTTTGAAGCATGTTTATTCTTGTTATTATTATTTCTATGCAATTTATTTATTGTATTTACTGTTTTGATTATCTGTAATTGTATATATTGCTTTTAATCATTGAAAATAGCAGTAAATCTTGAAAAATATGTAGAAAAATACGAGAACATTATGAGAATTCTTGCAACCTTTTATGCACATTACCAGCAGTAACCTTATGCACCTCTTGCATGAATATGCAGATGACTGGAATTACGAACCGGGAGTTTGAGGAGCTGGCCCAGCATGGCCAGAATTATTTGACTTGGGCATCAGATGTTGAGATCGTACTAGGAGCCAAGAAGCTCTGTGCTGCCATTGGGCTCGGTGCCTCGTAGGACGCCGTTCCAACTGCTGAGGAGAATGATCAGACACTTCATTTTCTCAGACATCACCTTTGCCTAACTCTCAAGAATGAGTATATGGCAGAGAAGAGCGCACTGGCTTTATGGACCGCCCTGAAGAAGCGGTTCGAGAAACTGAAGTACACAATCCTACCTCGGGCAGAGCAGGAATGGACTCGACTGCGTTTTGCTGACTACAAGACCGTGGGGGAGTACAATTCTGCTTTGCACAGAATTTGTACCAATCTTCAGCTATGCGGTAAAATAATCACAGATGCAGAAAAGATTGAGAAAACCCTCTCTACCTTTCACCCAAATGCGGTACAATCCGCACGCAACTACCGTCAGGACGACTACAAGGAATACGCCGAACTGATTGATATTATGCAAGTTGCGAAAGCTCAAGATGAGGTTCTCAGAAAGAACTACATCTCGCAGCCACCTAGTAGCAAAGTTGGCCATGAAGTCAATGCTAGCAGCTACAAGGTGAGAAAGCCTCACTCGAAGCAAAGAGACAGGAAGGGTAAGGTCATGAGCCACAAAACTAAGCAAAATGCTCAAGTCAAGAAAGGCGACCAAAAGAAGCGCGATGAGAAGCCCTATGGTCAGTAGGACCAAAGCTGCTACAAATGTGGCACTTGGGGACATTGGTCACGTGTCTGCCGTGAACCGCAGCACGTGATTGATGCTTTCAAGGCAAAGAAGAAGGGCAAAGGACAGCATGAGGCGCACCTCGCCATTGCAGGCATTGAAGATCCACAGTCATTGGTTGCACCTATGGATGTGGACATCCCTGCAGCAGACCCTATCACTCCTTTGGACATTGCAGCGGTCGCAGCCGTAGTTGCCGAAGAAGAAAAGATAGAAGTAGATTAGATTCAAGCAGAAGTTAATTCATACTTCGCTGATTCGATTTAGTGCATGCATGGCACTTAGTTTCACCATCATTTGCAGTTTATGTTAGAATTTTGAATTTTGAATAAAGGTTGTAAGCTCTAGAAGAGCATGTGTAATAAATTCTTATGATGTGTCCAGCAAGACTTTTCCCGTATTAATGAAGCAAGTTTGTTCTGTTTTGAAGTATGATTTATGTGTGGATTGTTTTCTGCTCCATATTAATAAATATTTTCATATCAGAACGCGTGTGGCGCCCTATGGAGGAAGTGTGCTTAGCAGATAGTGGCACAACAAATACCATCGAGAGAGCGAAATTCTTCGATCGATCGGCAAGAATCTTTGGCGATCTTACGACAATCGCCGGCAGCGATACTTGTATAATAGGCTCAGGTAGAGCCACAATTATACTCCCCATGGGCACGACATTGGTCATTGAAGAAGCCTTGTTGTACCCAGAATCGACTAGGACTCTCTTAAGTTTTAAAGATATTCGCTAACGGTCTCCATGTAGAGCGAAGAAGAGTATGGTAAGGAATACCTATTCATTACAAAGCGTGAGGAAAATGGGAAAAGGGTATTAGAACGACTTCCTTCATATGAATCTGGGCTATACTACACTCATATTAAGGCACCTGCGACCTATCTTGTCCGAAAACATCTTTTAGAAGCTCGAACTTTTTCTGTCTCGGCATGATAGATTAGGTCACCTCGGTCTTAGGATGATGAGAAATATAATTAACAATTCTCAGGGACATAATATCAATGTAAAGAATTTCCCGAATCCAGAAGATTTTGTGTGTCCTGCATGTGCCACCGGGAAATTAATTACTAGACCTTCTCCTCTGAAAGTGAAGGATGAAATCCCTACATTCCTGGACCGAATCCAGGGAGATATTTGTGGTCCTATTCAGCTCCTGTCAGGGCCATTTAGGTACTTTATGGTGCTCATCGATGCTTCCTCGAAATGGTCGCATGTATGCTTATTGTCTACGAGAAACCATGCTTTTGCAAAGCTGATTTCGCAGATAATTAAAATAAAGAATAATTTCCCTGATCATCGTGTGAAGTCTATCAGAATGGACAACGCTGGAGAATTTACTTCAAAGGCATTTGATGATTATTGTATGGCAATGGGAATTACCGTTGAGCACTCGGTACCACATGTCCACACTCAGAATGGATTAGCAGAGGCATTGATTAAAAGAATTAAATTCATTGCCCGACCGCTTTTATAGAATTGTAATTTACCAACTACGTGTTGGGGACACGCAGTCCTGCATGCAGCAACTCTCATCAATTTTAGACCGTCGGCATACAACATCCATTCACCTATGCAACTAGCGCAAGGGTCAACACCGAAAATATCTCATCTCCGAAGGTTTGGTTGCAAGGTTTATGTACCTATACCACCACCGCAGAGAACTGCAATGGGCCCTCTCCGAAAGTCTGGGATATCGTTGGTTATGAGACTGCATCCATAATCAGGTATCTGGACCCGATGACTGGAGATTTGCATACTGACCGTTTACGTGACATATTTGATGAGGATAGTTTCCGTCATTAGGGGAGAAATCAACCTCTTGATGAAAAATATCGGAAATAACGTGGCAAGCCACGGAATTAATGCACATGACCCACGCACTCATCAGGCGATATAGAAGTCCGAAGATAATCGATTTGCAAGCATTAGCGAATCAACCGCTCGACCACTTTAGTGATTTGAAGAGCGTGACCAAGTCGCATGTGCCTGCACGCAATGCACCGGAGAGGGTTGAAATACCAAAGAAAATAGAAGGTATCCTAATCCCGTCCGAGGCCTCGGAATAAAAGGGCGAGAACTCCGGCCCCGAATCCCAAATAACCGGGGCGCTGGCGAAAAAGGATAAGAAGGACTTGTCACACCGATCACCAAGTTCCCAGAATCGAAAGGGAGCCGTTGAGACTGACATCGGTATGGAACCTCCGGCAAGAGGCATACCAGATTTGAATATTCCCACGGAGGGAGACATCAGCATGGATGTGTGCGCACACATCCATGCTGAAAAACTAAAGGGACTTGCCCTCGCAATTGAAAGCAGCGGTGAGCAAGTAGAAGCATTAGCAGAACCGCCCCATGAAGAAATAGCTATAAATTATGTGACCACGGGAGAATCTATGAATAGAGCAACAACTAATGTCGACATTTATTTTGCAAAGAAAATTGCCACAATCATTGATCTAGATCCCGAGCCTGCATCGCTCGCTGAATGCAAGAAAAGATGAGATTGGAAAGATTGGAAAAAGGCAATAGAAGCAGAATTAATATCTCTGAATAAAAGAGAGGTGTTTGGGCCTGTAAGTCGTACACCTCCCCATGTGCACCCTGTAGGGCATAAATGGGTATTTGTTCGAAAGAGAAATGAAAGAAATGAAGTTGTAAGATATAAAGCAAGGCTTGTTGCACAAGGTTTCACTCAAAGACCAGGAGTCGATTATGAAGAAACCTATTCCCCGGTCATGGGCGGAACTACCTTTAGATACTTAATCTCAATGGCAGTAAATCTAAATTTGGAAATGAAATTGATGGATGTGGTAACTGCATACCTTTATGGGAACTTAGATTCGGAAATTTATATGAAGGTACCTGAAGGTATCCCTGTCCCGAACCAAGACAGAGCAAATAGAAATCTATACAGTGTGCAACTCAGAAAGTCACTGTATGGACTGAAGCAATCAGGCAGGATGTGGTATAATCGCTTAAGCGACTTTCTCTGCAAGAAAGGCTACACGAACAGTGAGGATTGTCCCTGTGTTTTTATACGGCGATCCCAGGATGGATTCTGTATAATTTCAGTATATGTAGATGATCTGAATATCATCGGGACCTTGGAAGATATTGGAAAAGCAAGCTCTTACCTGGAGTCAGAGTTCGAAATGAAAGATTTGAGTAAAACCAAATATTGCTTAGGCTTGCAGCTTGAGCATACCACTGAAGGGATTTTAGTACATCAGTCAACCTACACTCAGAAGGTGTTGGAAAGGTTCGGCTTTGAAAAGGCATATCCTTCGAAAGTGCCAATGATCGGGAGATCCTTGCAGCAAGACAAGGACCCGTTCAGACCTAGAGAAGAGGGGGAGGAAGTCCTGGGTCTGGAATTCCCATACTTGAGCGCAGTTGGAGCACTCATGTATTTAGCAAACTGCACTAGACCAGACATTGCTTTCGCAGTGAACCTTTTAGCAAGGTATAGTGCGGAACCTACCAAAAGGCATTGGCAGGGAATAAAGGACGTCTTCTGATACCTCCAAGGAAGTAAAGACATTGGTCTGTTCTACAGAAAGAACCAAGACCTAACAATGACTGGCTATGCAGATGCCGGGTACCTATCAGACCCGCATACAGCTAAGTCACAAACAGGCTATGTTTTTCTGTGTGGTGGAACTGCAATTTCATGGAAATCTTCTAAGCAAAGTATGGTATCAACTTCGACGAACCACTCAGAAATTATAGCACTATACGAGGCCGCACGTGAATGCTCTTGGCTTCGGCGGATGATTCACCACATCCAGCAGTCATGTGGATTGAATACCGCACAAACCCCCACTATTATCTATGAAGATAATGCAGCTTGTGTTGCACAAGTACAAATGGGTTATGTGAAGAGTCCTCTCACAAAGCATATCAACCCCAAGTTCTTCTATACTCATGAAATGCAAAAGATGGACGAAATTAAAGTACTGCATACTAAGTCATGTGAGAATCTAGCAGATTTATTCACTAAATCACTTCCAGCATCTAGCTTTGAAAGGTGCATACGTGGAATTGGAATGATGAGACTTAGAGAAGTGCAGAATTCAGGGGGAGAACCTTCACGAACTCATTACTAAAGCTTGATCACGAAGGTCGAGTACCCAAAGAATAAATCTTGAAGATTAAATGAAGTTGGGTGGATTGTACTCTTTTTTCCTTGACGAGTTTTCCTGAAGTTTCTCGGCTAAGGTTTTTAATGAGGCAATTCGTGCAACATAGTAGAACATGATTCATGTACTCTTTCTCTAAATTTTTCCCACTGGGTTTTTATGGAGTTTTGACGAGGCATGAACATGAAGGATGAGAGCCCAAGGGGGAGTGTTAAGAAATCGGGCCCGGCCAGGAGTCCGGGTCTAGGTGGGCACCTCATCCACCCGTAGACTATATATAGGAGGGGGGTCCCCCCCAATTTTGTACACGTTCATTATTGAAAGAGCAATAAAGAGAAGCCTGCAGTCCCCTCTCATACCTGTATTCATCTCTTGTTCTGTTCTTGCGTTCTTGCATTGTTCTTACGATTCTCTATTTGTCTACGAGGTAATCGCTCGGACTGAACTTGCCAGCGACGGTTCCTCAACACATACGACTGCGAATATAGCAGTTTAGAAGACGATGAGGGGTCGACAAACTCGGACCAGTCCTTAACTGACCCCTCCCGCTGGATTGCCCCGGTGTTCCTTCGCTAGACACCATTCCAAGCAAGGTAGTTAGAATCGCGATCCTACTCTTAGAATCTTACGATTCTACGAACCCACGACAGCCTGTCGATCCAAATCGCACCGTGAATCGGAATCAGGTAGAATCGTGGTAGAGTCGCGATCTAAATCGTAGAATCATGTAGAATCTTGTAGAATCGCAGAGTAGAGTCGTGGTAGAGTCGTTTGGACAAAAAAATTGCATTTTTTGCAATTTTTTTGATTTTAGAGGTCGTGGTTTCTTTGATATTTTGTTTTAGAGCAAAATTTATTGATATTAATTTCTGAGAATGAAACTATAAATATCAGTATGGTAATACTAGTACAAATATCTATATTATGACATGAGTAATGTTGAGCTTGATAATGATAAGCTATTTTTATTCCTGTATGTCTTGCTGCTTTTAAGGAACATGCAAGTGTTGCAATTAGATATTGATTTACAAAAGTTGTGAACATTTCTCATGTAATTGTAGTAAACTAGTCATGGTCATTGGTTGTTCTCCTGTAGTTCAGAACTATATCACCTATCATGTTAGTACCATTATGTTTTTCTGTTGTGCGATAAAAAGTGCTTTGTCCCTTTTTGGATTATAAGTAAGTGGTAAACCATATAAGAATCATACAAACTTATAGTATAGGTATTAAATGTGTGTATTTTTACAATTCTGTAGAATCGCCGATTCTACGATTCGATACTACGATTTGATCCTACTGGAGGCAAATCGATCCAACTTAGGATCTCGACTCTGACTACCTTGATTCCAAGATGTGTATCCCTCCTAAATTGCTCAAAAGGGCGAGCGTTTTAGTCCGAAATCGCTGCTCTTCCTATCTCTTTCGCTCATGTGGAGCTATGGAGCAGAATTGTACCTGCAAAACAACCAGTTGCAAGAATTACCTCAGCTAGCTTCATTTAGGCTCATCCATACATATAACATGTTAAATATATATAACATCTTATTCCATTACGGTCCAATCCGCAAGATCCACTATAGCTAAAGGTGCCTAGGACACCACAAAGATCAAAGAAAGATCACAGAAAGATCGCAACGGCGTGGGGAGAAGGCGGGGTGGCAGCGTGCCGCCGGGAGTGGAGTACTTGGGCTCCAGTGGCCACTGCAACCGCGGCTGTCGCAAGCCTGCACCTTGCCCCAGTCGCCGCGAGGCTAGCACATGGGCAGCATGGACAGGGCAAGGGAGCAAAGTCGTGGGAGGAGGATAGCTGGCGAGTGCGCGAGATGCTGCGGGGTGAGGACCGTCGGTGAGAGCAAGACGGAGCGGGGGGAGGAGGAGCGAGGAGGGGGGTGCTGCCGCATGGGGCTCGAGGAGAGGGAATGGGAAGACCACTAGTGAGAGCCATACGGAGCGGGGGGAGTGGAGAGGGAGGCAAAGGGGAAAGAGGAGAGGAGTGAGGATGGTCAATACTAAATGGTGCAATAAGAGATGAAAATATAGGCATTGAATGATCACTAAATTTTATTTTTCTCTCATAATGAACAAGATTCAGCACACAAGAATTGTCGTTCAAAACATCAAGCTTCAATTCATCCATGTGATCATAAGTCATGCATATTCGATATACAAGAAATTGATTGTCTACACCGTAATCTCCAATCAAATTAAACTTATACCCAAGAGCGTAGGCACTAAACAAGGATTTCAAACATGCGATTTTAGAAACTTTCTCCATAGCATGTGACAATTTTATAGATAGATCCAACATAATATAAAATAAAGAATCAAGACGAGAAATTCTAATCAAAATTTCTTTATGTCTAACCAATTCCATATGATCATTATATGCGATTAACTCATCACATGAAACACTCAAAATAACAGGCAATTCAATTATTTTATCACATAGTGCACTCAAGTCAGTAGGAAAATCAATAATTTTATCATATGATGCACTCAATTCAACAGGCAAATCAATCAAATTATCATAGGATTCATGCAAATTCTTAATAATAACAGATTCTATAATTAGGAAATTAATATCTTCTTTCTCTGCACTAGGTTTCTTCACCTCATATGATACAATGGTTTCTACTACAATCTGATTTCCCATTTATTCAATGATACTAGGCATGAAACCATGGGTATTGATATCAGGTTGAGTGTTCAAATCAGTACCTTTGGTATTACCTTGTAGGCTCCACTCAGATGATGTCGGTACTGGAGGCGGTGAGTAGTCACAAGCTTTCTCTTCTTCTTCTGCTCTAGATCAATTGCCCATAAGCGAGCCAATGATGCAAGACAGCGAGACATAGTGACACTCAAAGCAGCAGGGCGTCAATCATAGTAGGTGCCACAGCAGAAGAAGCAACCGAAGATGATTTTGATGCGGAGGTGTATACCATGAGCTTGTTTGTTTCATGTACACGTGAAGATGTAGTGGAAGTAGACAAAATTGCATGACTAGTCTTGGATTGTTGTCCCTGTACTTCCTTTTCAGCAGATGTACTATCACGATCATATACCTCTCGTGTTGGAGAATCTTGTCTCAAGCTTGCATCTTTTTCGTGGACTTTCTTGCACTCCCGTGTAATGGATCGAAGAAAATGTGAATCTATTTTGTAATCATCCCGTGAACCTGTCATAGTTAGTGGAAAATAAGAAAACAAATCACAAGCATATGTCTCTATCAACTACTAGGTTCTGGAGGTTCAAAAGTCGCTCATACTCAAGCTTATACCAAGTTCTTACCAAGCAAAACAGGTGGTGACCGACAACTAGTGTCGGCGTCAATGCTCTCCGAAGATTGACAAAGCGATTGCAAGCAACTGGTACTTGTACGATGGTAGAAGGTGGAGCTAGCATAGGTTTCAATATGGTAGCAAGGATTAGCAACAATCAAATCAGTAAATACAAGTTAAAAAATTATTCAAAGTACTAGTTAATGCTGCTGATCCTAGTCTAGAAAAAAAACTAGCTAATCAAAGCCTATGAAGCAAAGAGTAAAAGGATCCCTACTAAAAGAAGTGTGTGAACGCACACGCAAAGATCAATGTGATTTGATGTAAGCAAAGAAAATTCTTACACCATGTGCTAGGAGAGACGCTAGCCATCTACTCAAACTTCTGTCTAGGGGCACAAGATTGTTCACACGACGTAGAGCACAAAGACAGGAATAACGTGCAATGTAAACAGCCCTCTGGTTTAAGCAATAAATAACAGCTAGTCTCAAAAGATAAAAAAGCAAAGTTTTATAAGGCTTATATATACTCAATTGAAAGGTTTCAACGAGATCTACAACTTTATAGTTGAGGCAAACCCCAAATTTCTAAGGGGAGACCGAAAGAAATAGCAAAAACTTGCGACGCGAATTTAGGGCTGAAGATGGCTGATTTTGGGGCACCTAGAGGGTGAATGGTGCAAGCAAGTCATCTTTTTGGATTGGGCTCGTCGTTAGCTTTCAAACGAGCATAAGAACATCAAAAACAGACACCATATGCAAAAGTTATGTCTGTTTTACTAAAGATGTCTCGGAAACGGAATCCTACTCGGACTCGAATTCATCCCGGGTTCAAATTGAAACTGCTATATCTTTCAAACCCGTAGGCCAAATTTGTTGAATTTCTTTGTTGAAGCTTGTGGCTATGTGTAGAAAGACTCCACCAATTTTTACACGCTTTTCTTTTCTCTTTTTTTCCTCTCTACCGCGGCTTTTGTTCTATGCGGTTGCCTCTTTCTCCTTCTACTATATGGCCGGCCCTAGGGTTTGCCACAAGTCGCAAATAACACCAAAGGGTGGATGCTGGACTCGGACACCAACTCTCCCAAAAGATCACAGCAATCCTCCCGGTTTCGTGGTGAAATCGGCTTGAACTCCAGCAATCAATTCGGATTAGAGAAAGTGGAAACAAATACGAGTTCTTTGGAAGTGTTTTTTTTTATTGACAACAGCACGAATTTTCAATTTTTGGTGTGGATTAGAAGAATTCTAACCCACAAATGTTCTATTTTAGATGCAAAAACTAAGAACCCTAAAAAAACGATCAAGCGATGCTGACTAGAACTAGAAATCAGCAATTTGATACGACCATGCAACCAAAAATTCAACGATGCAAATTACTGATAAGAAAAATTGTAAAAATTATAGGCACAAATTGGTTTAGAACGGATGAACTAGCCCTATTTTTTTATTTTTCGTGGCTTTTGTGGACTGTAGGTAAAAGATTCTCACCGATCAACTTGTGCTCTGATACCACTTGATGCGACAATGGGTGTCCCGATCTTTCGATGAGAAAGATAACTCGATTTAGTGGAGATGACTCTCACGATTTGGCTACCAATCGTATACGACCAATATGTCCGGCAATTGCTGAACCAACTCCGTGATTGTTATCAACCTTGCTAAAAGCACGATTGACCTAACCACGAAGGTCTATTCCTGCATGCAATCAAAGAACAAGCAAGAACAAGATAATAAGAAATCTAAAATTGTAAATAATTGAAGTACTCAATAAAGTGGGATTCTAAAGTGGTATTATTGTTGGTCTAGTCGACACAAGCCAATACACGAAGTTGCATTGTAGCTAACTTTTAACTAAATGAAATCCAAACCCTAAAGTATCGCACACATGAGAATATACGAAGGTGACGAACAAGGGGTGGTGGCTAGGGGGGGTGGACGCACGCCCCTAGGGTTACAAGGCCATGGGCCAAAGTGGAGGTGACGCAGCACCCTTTTGCCTCTGATTCAAAATCAGCACCAGATTGTTTTAGCGACTGCGGCATGCACAGAAGGAATTTGGAGGTGGGGCTAGGTCCATTGGAAAGATGATGATATAAGCTTTCAATCAAGTACTTGTGCACCTCAAACAGACTCCGTATGTGAAAGTTATGCATATTTGAAGTCAGTGTTGTCTCCGGAGGCCGAATTGAATTCCATAACATGTCCCACTGAAACTCTTGCTTGACTTAGAACCAAAATGATGTGGGGACCTTCCTTGTACCATGACATGGAATAGTGGTCGTATCTGGAGGGTTGGTGTCCTCATCAGATAAGGCTTGGGATCGGACGACACGAAGGTAATCACACACGATCAGATCGGACGACCAGGAGGCAACCACAAGCGATCGGACGACACACGATCTGGTGGCCACGTGTACCAGCCCAGCGACGAGGCTTTCCACCAGCTATTAAATATGGTAATTCGGTCCACTCTTTTCATAAAATTATCTTGTCGTCCTAGTTTGATCTACAGCTTGCTCCAACAACAATGGGTAACAATTAGCAAACCAAATATTGGGCTGTCAGACTCTAAATTTGTAATTTAGAATCTTCTGTGTTTATAGCACCTGTCCCTGGATCAGTAGCTAGTGCTCATAGTTACATTATTGGATATCAAATAGATATCACGAAAATGTAAAGCTATTACATAATAATAAACAAAGTGTAAATATACTTTATGGCTTTTGACTTTTGGAATGGTGGACAGGCCACATACCTTTAAAGAATCAGCGGTAGAAGCGGAATTTAAAGTGCAATACATGAAACCCCAACGATATACCCACAAGCAATCAACTGAGGCCCGTGACCTAGTTCTTGGCCATCTTGATCTCCAGTTTTATCGAATGCTTATAAGTGCCCATATAACATTCTTCTTTTATGCTTACTAAATAATAATATATTGAGCGAGCATGAGTACACAACCGTACTCACGAGCCAACACATAGAAGACAGTTATATAATATGCAGGGCTAATCAAAGGAATGACTTGTAGTTCTTTTGTTTGCATAAAGTCACTTATTGAAATAGATTACGCAGTAGCAAATCCTGAGACCTAGCATTTTTAACTAACACAAGTTTTTATCAAAGTTGAGTTTTGTTGTAAAATACTAGTGGAGGCTTCAACCTCCTAAACCATTGAGTAGCTCCATCCACCCAATACTTATATTTTTCTCAGGTCATATCTTGTACTTCTCACTGGTTCTCAACCAGGCCATCTCAAATCTCTGGGCTCCAACCCATCTTTTTATTCCCTCCCATAAATTGTTTTATAAAAATGAAAGCTACTTCTAGCAAGTTCTCGACACCTCCCATGACTGTGGGCAGGGCTACTTAGATAGTTTTATCACTCTGCAGAGTTCGTACACGTTACCTACAAGAGACAATCAACTTATAATGTCTGTCTTGACATACTTCCATAGGTGTGCGACTAAGATAATTGTCACAAAGCCTTTACAATGCCCTACCTTAACACAACCCTACCCACTAAGGTTTCCACCTCCCTGAGCCACACTCCCAGGAGGCCCCCTCTTGCGCCGCGTGATTTTCATGTGGCTTCATTACCCTCTATCCACGCCACACACCCGCCAATGGTGAAGCCACACTGAGGCAAATAAATTAGTTAGCCAGGTCGTACCCATTATAGACTTATGATTACACTGTTTTTACACGAGAGATCATCACAAGATCTGGATCCTTAATTGACTTGGGTGGTACTTTTTCATACCCACTCTGTCGTGTTCTTCCCAGCACCCGCCACTCTTTCCTGCCACCCAAGTCAAAATATGTTTTTGGTTTTCTTTTGTTTTTAAAATACTTTGCTAGTTCAACATACCAGTTAGGCTCCAACCTCGACTGCCCAAATCTAGTTTTTATGTTTTGAATAATATCGGGGCAAATCATTGCCCACATGTCAATGTATCTAAATAAGGCTAAGCATGACACTTAGATACAGACTTACTAACTAGTATGTATACCATTAGTTCTAGGGCGACAAAGGATAGTGTCCAAGTTCAAGGATGGAAATGTTATATTCAATTATCATTAAGGTATTAACTATGAGCTAGACCAATATAGTTGTATAAATCATAGCAATGCAATTTAATAATTTAAAATAATATAATTGCATTTCAAAGGTAGGTACAACATGATCAAAATGTTGGCTCATCTTACTCAATATTCTAATAATCGTTTTGCTTAATGTTTTGATAACCTCATCTTGTTCTTGCTCCTGCTCAGACTGTTGCTTCATCATGGCTTCAAATTCTAACTACGCAGAATACGATTGAATCCAAGAACGTCTGAAGCCATTCAAATGAAATCCAATAAATCCAGAGACATTCAAACAAATGAAAACACTTCAAACAAAGGTAAACAAATCTATGCGGGTTTGAAGAAGAAAACACTTCAAACAAAACTAAACATATCTAATGGTATCTTGAAAAAAGGGTACTCTAGATGAAACCAAACATACCCTTCTGGAGTTGATGAAAGAAATACTTTAGACGAAGTATATCCAAAGGAATTTGATGAAGGAAATACTTTAGACAGAATGAAATACATTTAGGGATATTTGGTATGAAGGAAGTACTTCAGACCAAAGTAGATAGATCCAAACTCTATTCATTTGGTCTAGTGGTGGGATTTTGGGTTGATGGTCAGACTTAGGGTTAGACAACCGTTTGATCTGGAGTGAGGGCGAGAAGGTTCAGGCTCTCGGAAAGTCCGCTGGTGCAAGGAGTTAGGACTCCAGTGGAAAGTAGAGAATACTCATCAGAATATTCCGCATCGGTTACCTAGATGGGAGAGATCACCCAGTTAGGTCGAACTCTTCGACCCACCTTTGGATTATGAGTTGTCCTTCTACTGGGAGCGAATAGTGATAGGGAATAGCTGGAGTCTATACGAGGTTGATTGGTGGTTGAGTTGCTATCATCCACTTGGGAATAGGGGTGAAAACGGATCAGATATAGACGGATAATGGCTTTGCCATATTTGTTTTCATTTTTTTACCGGATCCGGATACAAATACGAATACCCTATATACGAATACGAATAAGAATAATATCGAATACGAAGCGAATACGAATCAAAACAAGTACGGTCGTGTATATTTTTCGGAACATGAAAACCCCTTAAATTGTATGTCAGAAATTAACAAAAACATATAACTAATTTATTTGATGCAAACATTCATGAATTGTTTATATTTTCAGCAACCACATGTAACATTGGCACTAGTAAGCTGCATTAGCTAGTTCATCACAAACATAATACTTAATTTACCATATTTAGCTCATAAGTCATAACTCGCAAAGTCACAAGTTATCACGTATTCACACTTGGTTCATCACATACATAAAACTTAGTTCATACTAACATCGATTAGGCTGGATGGTTAATATATACGCAAATTACTATAACATCCCAAAGTATGTTACCAAAAATAAAATTAATAATGTTATTATTTTATTGGATTTTCTGAGATTTCAAATAGTTTTCCTAGTTAAAAAGGGGGAAAAAAATAAAACAAAGTCAATTATTTGATTTCCTAGTTTTTAATGTTAAAAATAAAATTTATTGAGTTTTTTTGGGATTTTATTGGATTTAAAGTGAAAAATAACATTTTAATTAATTTATTGATTTTCTTGGATTTAAAAAGGTTTTTCCTTTTTTCAGAAGTTAAAAATAATTTATATACAAAAAAAAAACCAAATTTAAGTTGGAATTAATTTTATTAGGTTAAAAATAATTCAAGGAGTTTTTGTGATTTTTTCTAGAATTTTTGAACTCTATTTGCTATTTTCTAATAGACTATTTGATTTGTTACATTTTCTAAAATGAATTAAAATCTCCTTTTCTCTTTTGGGCCGAAATTCAGATATCCAGACTTTATCTTATCCGGATAATGCGTATTCGTATCCGTCGGATAGCATGCCTACCGCATTCATTTCCGTTTTCGGCAGAAAATCCGAATCCATTTTACGATCCGAAAATTATTCGATCCGAGACAATCCGAATCTGTTTCCGTCTGGATTGGTCAGAAACTATCTGATCTATTTTCACCCCTACCTGGGAACACTTCATTGTCGCATACATGCGATGCCTAGCTAACTTAATAATTTCTTTAATTACTATTTCCTATTTATCAAGGAAGTTTCATGATAGTCAAGTGAGACACATGCATAAGTTTAGGGTTTTCATAGGGTAGACATAAGTCTCATCGACACATGAGACCTAGTTCACTTAATGATTTCTTTTATAATTTCATATTTATCAAGGAAGCTCCATGAGCCTTAGCTGGAACTTTCAAGCATTGGCTAGACTCCAGCCTTATAACTGGATCAGGGGTGTCTAGGGATTTGGGTCAATCTTTAAGGTGATTCTTACTAAGTCTCATTACTTGCATAGCCTGGCATACTCTAAAGTAAATCTATCATACTAGGTTGATCCTTAGCTACAACATACGCTAACAACTACTTCTGGCTAAGTGAATAACTACCTTACAAGGACTATGGCTCTGCCTACTAGCCTTCGCTTAGCTATCGACCGTATTGTCACTAATACAGAAACAATCATCACAGACGGTTCGGAACCGTCATCACAGACGGTTTTTGAACCGTCTGGATAAGTTGGTCTCTGATAACAGGTGGTTATCACAGATGGTCTGCAAACCGTCTGTGATATGAATATCACAGATGGTTTTTTATTAAAATCGTGCGTGAATGCGATATCACGAGCGGTTACGTACCTAAACGCGTCGTGAAGTCGAGTATCACAAGCGATTTCGTAAAGATCGTGCGTGAAGTCGAGTATCACGCGGTTACGTGAAGAAACCGTCTATGATACTCAGAGTACGTAGCTAGGCCATAGCTACCGCTAACCTTCATTAGGGTTTATCACTACTACATTTTACTTGGCATTTTATTCTAAATGTCGATGTCACACTCAGCCGCCTAATCAACTACTAGAATGGTTCATATGTCAATTGTCATACATGTCTATACATATACTTTTATTCCCTTGCTTATTCTATGTCCTAAGTATATGTGGGCTTATGTCATTATGATTACCAGCTACTGCCTAGGTCCCTGGTGTCTTTGACACGACCGCAAAAGCTAGTTATGTGTGAGACATACTCATCATAACATGTTTTCAATGAACTGGGCTTTGTTGAATGTGCTACCTCTCAACTTAGTCATTCTTAATGACCTTGGGTTATTAGCCACCTGAACATTCCTTACTATTTATATGACTACCCTTATCAAGGTGCAAATTCAATGGTTCGACACCATCTTACTCAAAGGTCATAGTTTACTTTAGTTATTTATGTTATATTAAGTAGTTTCAACTAAGGTCTTTTATCATTACACTTTACTTGGCAACGTAAGGTTGTTATGTTGGGGGATCCTAGGGTTACCGCCAAGGGTTTGGATGCACATAAAAGAATACAGTTTGCAATAAAAAAATTCAAATGAACTCCAAAATAGATGTTTTCTGGTTGATTGGGTAGGGTTTGAATTTAGACAAATTTAGGAATAAGAATCGTTCGATTTGGTTTTAAAACGAGAGAGAACGGACTTTCCAAAGTTTTAAATTCAAATAAATCCCTGAAATAAACAGAGGAGAGAGAATACTCTCTTTGATAACTAGGATTAGGGATGGCAATCGGGCATGGCGGGCATGAGTAGTGCTCGCCCATACCCATACCCGTGACCCTAATTCCCCCCATGGGCATACCCGCGAAGGACAACAGGCAAAGAACCTCGCCCATACCCATCGCCCACGAGCATGCTTATGTACCCGCGAACAATGCATCATCCTTGATACCCTCATGCATCTACATCATCTATTTTCTAGTACAGATGAATTACTAACAATATTCAAGACATGTTGAAGATTCAAGACTAAAGATGCATGAACCGGATTAGACCATGAAACCATATTCAACAATGGCGAGATGTATACATCAAACACATGCATGAACCGGATTAGACCATGAAACCAAAAGTAGCATCTATCAAATAGGGCTTAGGACACGATGGAATTTCTAGTAGAGATGAATTACCAAAGCAAACAAACTTGGTGAAGAATCAAGCCTGAAGAGTACTGGCCCCTGCCCCAAATCCTCCTCGGTCCTCCCCTCCCTAGCTCACTGGCCACCCAGCATCAGATGGCCCGCCACCTCGGGCCCCAGGCCTTCCCGCGCGACTGCACCTCATCGCGCCCCCGGCCCGCTGCTCTCCTTGAGAGTCTCCTTGGCACGCCGCGCCTCTTGACCAAAGGGGAGATGGGGAGAGACTAGGGATTGGGTAGGTGAAGATATTGGGGATTGGGTGGGTGAGCAGCTGAGGAAGAAGATCTTAGGGGAGAATGGGAGATTGGGGGAGAACGGGTGATTGGAAGGAGGCATATCGGTACGTATGGAAGAGGGGATTAGGGTGCTTTGGTGATCGACTGGCGACTGGCTAGTGAGCAGTGAGTAGCGACTACTGACTAGAGTTTTAGTAAGAGTGTTGACTGTTGGCCCCACCTGTTAGTGTATATCGCAAGTAAATGGGTGAAACATGCATGGGTGGAGCTCACCCCAGCCTGTACCCATTTACCTGACAGGTAGAGAGTTTCCCCTATTTTTATGCCCGTGGGCAAATAACACATCCCATACCCGCCTCCATTAGGGCATGTACCCATGGGCACACGTGTAATCGGGCACAATTGCCATCCCTAGGTGGGACCCTTGCATTTTCAATTTATTTTGTTTTATTTTCTAATTGGAAATTGCACTAGGAGATGACAGGTAGGCCCTGGCATTTTTGTTTTTGTTTTTCATTTATTTTCTTAAAGAAAATCCATTTATGACAGATGGGCCCATCTGTCATGGTCCTGGTCCACATGAATAGTTTATAGACCAGAGGTCCACAAGCACTGTGCTGGTCCATGGATGCGGTCTATACTGTGCACTTAAAGTGGTGGGTCCCGATTGTCATGAACTCATAATCAAAACCAATTTTAATTATTTTCTACTATTCATTCTTGGGCCCACACATCAATGAGTCATCACCACTTCCTGGTTTTAATTGTGTCCTATTAATCATTCTAGGCCCACATGTCATTCAAACTAAGCTCTAACTAACTCTGTCCTAATGACTATCTGGTCCTAATAACTATATTAAACCCATTCCGACAGCGCTACAGTCATGATCCAATTCGGACCGGAATAGAGGGGCTAGGGTGCTCATGGCGCATGCTTGCTGCCAGCGAGCCGATCCATGGTAGTGCCCGGGGAAGCCCAAAATGGGTTCCCTGCATGCTTACGCACCCATTGGTGCCGATGACAAGGACCGGGGTGGCCAGTAGAGGTGGCGCAACGGCGTTGAGCGGCGGTGACATCCGGGCTACAACAATTTCTACCTCCCGACGGCATTGTCAACTAAACAACGCACGCACGAGCATCTCCGGGGGGTAGAAGACCTACCAGAGTGGAGAGGGGCAATGGAGGCTGCCGAAAGGCAGCCGATGGCGATGACCCAAGGCGGTGAGGGAGCTTTCATGCGGCGACGACGTCCTGTGAAGAAAGGGAAGCCGTGAGTGATCGGAGGAGCTCAAGGGGGGTGAGGGTGTGGTCGGTTAGGAGTGAATCAGGCCAGTACCAGAGACAATTTTGGCCAGGGTCAGGGAAGAAGGGAACTCTAGTGTGACCCTGTGGACCAAAGGAGAAATTGGGTGAGGGGAAAGTTTCTCGGGCTCTGAAATGCAAGGTGAAGCGGGTGGCAAGGCAGGGAGCTCATCGGAGTGGTGGTGGCGCGATGGCGGCGCGGCGGCCGAGGTAGAGCCGACGTTCCTTCCTTGGTCTCACTCAGTGACAAAGAGAGGGGAGGAGGAGAATTGCAGGGAGGGGCAAAGGGATCTCAGGGTGACCATTTATAGGCAAGAGGGAGGGAAGGAGAGCTAGTGGCGGAGGTAGATCGACGGGGTGGCGGTGGTTGCAATGGCGTCGCGCGGCATGGAGATAGTGGCGTGGAGGGATGGGAGTGGGCGGCGGAGCGACGGTGCTGGGATAGGGTGGCGCGAGGAGCAGCACAGAGAGGATGTCCTTACGGCATGGTGCCTAGGACGGGGTGGTTGGCGCGGCATGTTGCAGGGGGGACGAAGCAAGTGGGGCGATGCTGGCGTGGAGAGAAAGAGGAATAAAGAGAGGGGGGTTGGCGCTGGGCCAGGGTGGCGTGGGCCGAGGGGGAGGCTGGGCCACGCTAGGGGGAGCAAGGGAGAGGCCCAGGTTGGTTTGGCTGAGAGGGAAAAATAGGGGGGAAAGGATGAAGAAAAAGAAAAGAGAAAAAGGAGAAGAAGGTGATAGACAATATTTTTGGGGTTTGTTTAAATTCGGATTTTTGTTTAGCGATTTTCTAAATGATTCTCAGGTATTCACATATCAAATTTGGACTTTGGTTTCTGCTTTAGGGTTTTTGCTTCTCATAACATGTTCTAGAGAAAGAATGTATCTAAAATAACTTCCAAAAAGCATGCAAATAAGACAACAACAGATAACACAAAAAGTTTTAAAAAATCTCGTATTTTTAACTTCTCGATTTTTGGCAATTTTTTTTGGGTTGTTACATAGGGCATCTTCCCGGACTAGTAGGTATCATCGCATAATTTCATGCCCTTAGTGATCTTACTTCTGAGATGCCAGAAGTTGTCACCAGTGCGCTCTCGTGTCACGAGAACACCTAGCATTTTAGACGCTAAGTGGACTTTACCATTTTCAGTTTCGAATTTTGATTTTTATGTTAAGCCTGCTTTAGGATTATTTTTTAGATAGTGAAGATAATTGGCTAGTAGCATCATAGTTCAAATTCCATAAAATTTTAGTGAAATTATAGTGAAAAATCTACACAAGTAGCTCATCCGACCTGCGGTTGATGAAAATTAAACTTTGTTTTTCAGGTAGAGAGCCAATGTGCCACATTGTTGGACAATGCAATTGTTGGCATGTCTACTTTAGATTTGTGGTGTGCCATATTCGGGTAGTTTGTGCTATCGCTTTTGGCTTTGAGCTCGGACGACGAGAGCATGAGGCTCAACCATCTTGCAAACTTCGGCTTCATTATCTTTCTAATTGATTAGGCAGAGCTCTTGCCCTTCTTTAAAAAGGTTAGTGGTGCATCTAAAAAAGATCGTGGTGAGTGATAACACCACTATAGTTTATGTAGTGAATATTTTGTTCATTTTCTGTGCTGATGATGTATTTGGCCCACGCTATTGAGTCCAAAGAAGAAGTACAATGACTAAATTCCATGCGCTAGTTGAACCAATTATCTCGGTGACATATCAAAGCTGAATTCAAGTGTTTTTTCTCCATCAGTTGTAAAGGTCCTGGTGGATGTTGAACTTTTGATTACTCAATTGAAAAATATTTAAAAAAATTAAGACAAAAACTATGAGCCGACTAACTTGCGTTTACCCGCATCGATTATAACTCGCGGACGCACCAGGATGATGACACGTGGATCCCATTACATGATGCGCAAGTGGTCCACAGAGAAGTCCATTTGCTCGACTCTGGTCCATTTGTTTCGGCTTTGGCTTCCGGCTTCCGGCCGAAAAAGCCAGAAGTTGAACCCAATGGCTGGCTTTTCGTAACCGCTTTTCTCAAAGCCAAAAGCCGTTTTAACATGAAAAGGCCGAAAGCCGCTGTAGGACAGCTTCCCGCAGCTTCCCACCACACCCTTCCGCATTTGCCCACAACTTGCATGGTATTTATAACCGCTTTTGCCATTCAACAAAACCGGCCTCACCCCCTACCCCGCCCGCACATCCCCCCGCTCACTTGTCTCCCCCCGCCTCCTCCTCCCCTGGCACACTCCTCCCCGGTGGCTACCTCCTCCTCCCCGGCGCCCTCCTCCCCGCCGACCTCACCCGAATCCAGATCCGGATCAGGATCTGAATCTCGTTAGCTACAGCTGGCCTCCTCCACCTCCACCTCTGTCCTCCTCGGTGCACGTCCTCCATGGCGCACCTCCTCCCCAGCGTGCCTCCTCCCCTGACTCCATCCTCCCCGATGCGGCTCCTCCTTCCCCAACTCTGTCCTCCCCCGATGCGGTAGCGCCTCCTCCAGCTCTCCCCCCCAGCGCCTCCTCCTCCAGCTCCATTCCCTATCGCCGACCTCCAGCCTCGACCCCACCGCCGGCCTCCTTCATCCTTCCCGGCTCCTTCCTCGCCTGAGCCACCCATCTCCCGCGACTTGAGGCTCCTGACCTCCACGCAGCACGTCCCTCTTTCTCCCCCGTAAGCGGCGACATCCTCCCCGACAGCGACAATGATCTGCATATTTTCAGTGCCATTTTTAGTAGTAGAGGGATCACCGTTTGCATTATTATCAACATATGCACAAAAAGAATCACACAGAGCACTAGAGTTTAACTTTCATTAACACTACAATTTTCATTACTACATGCAGATGACTAGTCATATGATCAAAGTAGTTTGTTTTGACTAGCCGTCAATTTTGGAAGCTGAATGATTGTTTTGAGGTCAAAGTAGTGACATATGATCAATCCAATTCAGGTTTTGAGGTCAAAGAATACAATGGGGCAATTAAATGCGTTTAAAGTTTTGAGGTCAAAGTAGTGACATCTGATCAATACAATTCTGGTTTTTATGGGTTAGGAATCGATTGTTTGCTTGTGAATAGTTCAAATTGTACTTCTGTCAAATGTCATACTGAAATTTTGCATTGTGTGCTTCTATCAAAATTCCTTAAACTTGTTTATCTAGCAGCACCTGGTGCTATATTTGGTTTGATGATGTTTGTGCTGCTTACTACCATCAATCCATTGTGACTTGTGGTTTTTGTCAAGGGCATGTCACAAAGATTCAGATTTTTGTTTGTTCTAGTCTTTCACATTTCTAGTGCTTCACTATCAGCTGGTAGCAGCAGTAGTATCAATTAGAACAA
Organism: Ampelocalamus luodianensis; assembly: GCA_036346255.1. Classification (NCBI taxonomy): domain Eukaryota; kingdom Viridiplantae; phylum Streptophyta; class Magnoliopsida; order Poales; family Poaceae; genus Ampelocalamus; species Ampelocalamus luodianensis. The sequence goes on from CM070628.1 coordinate 9,925,726, forward strand.
CAAGATATTGTGCCTGTAGCCATGTACATAATCTACATTATAAGCATCCTAAGAAGTCCTGAAAGCAACACTCATTCATTGAAGTATCTTGAATTTAGAGATGTAACTCCCAAAAGTTTGCTATATTTCTTCATATATCTAGAGTTGATTGAGCATACTAAATTGGCAAGATTAAATATGTAACTCCCAAAAGTTTGCTACATTTCTTCATATATCTAGTGTTTATATATTGTTCATTTAGTGTATACTGAATTCCTTTTCTAGTCAATATATATTGCTTATCATTCAGATATTAACATACTCTGCATTTCTTTCTTGTATGTGGTAGCAAAATGTAGTTTAGTCATTTAGTGTATACTTGCCAATGGGCTTGAATATATTGAGGATTTATCATATGTGGTATTTGTAATCATTTGAACAAGTGGTCTACTGGACTGGGATTTAAGAGTTGTTTAGTTATCAAGTAGCAGAGAAGTTTTTCCATGATTAAGGAATTTAGTTTGCTCACTTTTTCTATGCAGTCATTCAAAAGTTCATGATAGCAGAGACATATTAGTCTCTGTTCTATGCTAGGCTTTGGATTGTTGTCAGAGAATTCCTAGCAAAGGTTTATAATTTCATCTTAGCTTATCTATGGACTGTTGTTTGAACTGTCTTGTGATTGATGAACTGATATTGTTTAGCTCATTTCTTGACAACTAGTTGTGAGCCATAGTTATTGTACATTTGTATCTCATGGTATCTCATTTTCATTGTGATTATAGATGCAAAATTCTTATATACTTAGGGGTATATGTGAGGGTGGGGGTGCCTAACACCGTCGATGCCGGTCCCAAGCCTAGAAAAAAGTGAAAGGGGCATGAATTATTCAAAGTTTGTTGATCGCTTCTGTCTGTTCGCTGATGATGCCTATTAGGAATAAATAGGAGCTATATATTTGACTTGTTGCTGATGAATGTAATTTTTTGTGTAATAAATTGCTCATTGTTGACCACTTGTAGGACCGAAACAGAAGACTAGAGGGGGGTGAATAGGAGCTCAAAATATTTTTGATAAAGATTGGATTCAATTCGCAAATCACTCCAATAGCTATGAGAGCTATGAAGATCAATGCTTAAGCATAGTGGAAGACTTGTACTGAATCCAATTCAAACCCCCAAACGCAACAATTAAAAACACAAAAAATACGCTGAAGAACAGCAAAATTGGAACTACCGCAGTGAACAGTACGGTACTACCGGATGAACAGTAAAATCAGAATTACCGTAGTGAACAGTGCGGTACTACCGGATGAACAGTAAAATCGGAGCAACCGCAGTGAATAGGACGGTATTGCCGGATGAACAGTTAATATGAACAATACCAAAGCGGTACTACCTGATGAACAGTGCTGATACTATCGTATGAACAGTAAATCAACCGATGAATAGGAAAAACAACCTGAACGCGAAATAAAAAATAGGCATAACTTTTAATTCACTTGGCCAAACTTCACGAATCTTGAAACACACCTTCCTAAGGATGTCAGGGACCTATTCCATGCGACGATCGTGAAGATCTTTGCAAAAGTTCTGACTTTTTTTTTGAACGAAGGTTGCTCCAAAAACCAAGTCAAAACCAAAATATGATCTAAAGACTTGCTCATGGGTGATTGATGATCAAGATGATCCTAGATGTGTTTCCACATGTCACAACATGCTAGATCAAGAAAAGAAACCAAGCAAAAACTCGCGGATCAAAGAAAACCCTAAAATCATCAAATAGAGAGGATGAATAAAAAGAGACTCATCTCATGAAATCTTATTGGATTGATTTGAGATGGATGATTGTTGGTTTACAATCACTCCAACATGGAAGACAAAGCTCTATCCAAGAGTACACACTCAATCCAATCCCTAAAAACCCTAGCCTCTTCTCTCTTCTCCTCAAAAACCCTAAACACAAAATAGGGTTATCAAATGGCCAAATGGTTCAACGTGCAACCACCACTTAGCCCTATTTATAGTAGAGGGGCTAACATCTAGGGAATATTTCATTAGGGCACTCATTAAACCCTAACACACAATGGGTTAACACACGCACGCATCTCAAAGCGTCGTTTTCATCTTCGATTGACCTAAACCGCTTCTCTATGCGTCGACCCGCGCCGCGGTTTAGCCAAGTGCACCAAGGCGGTATTTGGTGAAATTACCAAAATACCCCTTCTTGATCTTTCTCCAAAAGACCAAGTCCAATCCTCGTGAAGCAATCCCATGCTTCGCCACGTGTAGGTTGATCAACGGCTCCATGTCGGCAAGTCTCTCCCGTCTAGATCCCACCGGCACCACCGAGGCACTTGCACTAACTCCCGCGCCGCTTGATCCAACCAGTCACACCGAACCGCCCATTCGGTCATCCATGTCCATTCTGCGCCCCGCTTGAGTCCTCTGACCTCACCTGACATCCTTGATCATTCTGGACCTCAGCTCTCCAAGCTTAGTCTCAATCCTCCTCACCGTTGACCGTCATAGACCTGCAAGCCACCTGCACAGCAATAGACCAAGAAACCATCTCCAGAAATAAGTTCTTCACAATTTGACCCACGTTAGCCAAAACATGCATCATGCAACACATATGCAATGATCAACATGAACTTGACCTAACCCAAAACAAATCTCCAATTGAATCGATAAACAGTTCACAACCGGTACTACCGCCATTTAACCACCGGTACTGGAGGTAGTACCGCTCACAACACCGCGGTCGTACCGCACCTCGGAGAATTCCAAAATCTCCTTAAAACACTCTCTCTGGAAATTCCATACCGCTCACACACGGTCATTCCGCCATGCGGTACTACCGGCAACCAAAGCACGGTGTACCGCTCCTCAAGAAAACCGAGCTCAAATACACCTTCTTTGGAATTTTGTAACCGCAAACAACATTACGGTCGAACCGATCTCTGGTAGTACCGTAGCTTCAACACCAGTACTACCGATTCCCTGACACTTGCTGAAAACTCCAGATTTCAACAAACCTTCAACACTATTGCCAATTGTCTCATCACCTAAGATCATGAGCATGTCCCCATGACATCCACAATGTCCTCATGACATCCACAATCTCCCCCTTGATGAACACATTGGTAATTTATCAAAAATGTAAGTTTGAGGTGTTAAAAAATGAAAAAAACTTGATATTTTCGTGCAAAGGCTCAACTTAGCTCAAAAACAAGAGAATGCAAAGAGAAAGATCAAGTTGGCTTCAGAAATGTTTCAGCAAGTGAGACACGGCAGAAGAAGCAAGAAAAGCTTCAATTTCCATAGAAGTGACAAAAATCTCACTTAAAGTCCATATGAAAAATAATTGTTCTATTTGACCTTTGATCATTGTGAGTCTCCAAGAATTGCAATTCAGATTCAGAAGTGATAATAAGTTCAAAAGAATGCAATTTAAATGCCCCCCTCACTATGATCACCATTTTACAAGAGAAATTTTCAAAATTTTTATTTTCTCCCATTTTCTCCAAAAAGCTCCTAATTTCTCCCCTTTACAAAACTTCCCCCCCTTAACATCCAGAAAGCTCTTTTTCACATTTTTTCCTAAAACTTCTCCCCATTTGACAATAGATTCATCAAGGAATCATCCCTTCCTCTCATCTAGAGATGACAAATACACAAGCAAGGAAGAAGCAAAAGAAAGAGCATGTATGAAATGCAATGGAGTGACTTCGTTTTTTAATTTTTCAATTTTTAGTAAAAGAAGCTTTGGAGATTACCTACAAGAGCAAACTAGCAATTCAACTATTGCTCAAAACAGATCAGTCCTGACAGCGCTAGCAAGATCATAATAAGACATATATAGCAAAGATAGGCTAAAGAGCTCAATATAACACATGTTGTTGGATTAAATTAAGCAACGCTTCAAAATTAGCAAGTTCAACAACAGGTATCCTAAAGTGATAATGACCAAGTCAGAATGTCAATGTGAGATCAAGAAGTTAGCAAAGACCATTTTAGAGACAAAAAGATCTAAATTGAATCATTTTGCTCAAATTATCTCAAAATCCCAATTTGCACAAGAATATTTCAATTCAACTTGACAAAAGGTCTATCTTAATAAAGAAGATCCTGGACTAGGAGCCATCCACAATCTCTTCCTAAACTTCAACCAATTTTGAGAATTTATTTTCTTAGCCATGTGCAAGATCTCAAGCCTTGCCGCGACCATCCCAAGCAAAAAACCTTAAAAGAGTGGTCTAGGTTATCCAAAACTCCCCCTGAGTTCATGCCTAGTGCAATGACAAGCCGTCTCATGATAAAGAATTGGTGAGATCATTTTTTTCGCACAAAAGAGATCATTTTTCATTGATTAACAGAGCAATTGTAGATTCTTAAAAGAATAAGAAGCTCCATAAATATTCAATTCTAGATCCAAGAACTAACAAAACAATTTTGACAAGGCTAATGTCACAAAAGGATAACTAATTGTGCAACTAGCTAAAAGATCCACAAATTGCAATTTTCAGTTCAAGTTGTCTTAAAGTGCTAGCTCAATTAGCAAAGACATTGCTGCATATGAAAAAGCATGATAATTCTAGCAAGTCAAAGAACTAGACACGCTCTTGAGCAAGAATTGAAATACTGAAGCTCACGAGGGTAAAAAGCAAAGCTTCATTAAATTAAAAGACAGAAGCATTAAATCTTATATTACAATGCATCTATTTGTTATTTTCATATGTATGCAATATAATACAATAAGATGCACAAAAGACTTAAAACCTAACAAGATCAAAAAGATCCGAAGAAGATACCACTTGAAAAAGGTATCAAAAAAGATTCACAAGAGATCCAACGAACAAGGAAAGCTCAAATGAACAAAGAAGGTTCAGAAAAGAACCAACTCCCCCTCAAACCAACCCATAGGGGTAAATTACCCCTAACTCACATCTCAAGGTGGCAAACCTTGTTGGGCCTAAAGGCTTGGAGAGGAGATCTGCCAATTGTGCCTTGGACTCCACAAAAACTAGCACAAAGACTTCAAACTCCACAAGATCTCTAGGGAAAGCAACTCGAAAAGCTAGGAAGCGAAACACCAATACTAAAAACCTTACAGGCAACTCAAAACCTGCTAAGACTAGTGATTGGGAGACAAGCTCGACCTAGGCAGTGAGAAGAGTGCATCCTAGCAAACCATGGGATAAGAAGAGTGCCTAGAAAGGACGCGTGCTAGAACAGAGCATCCTATCTACCCTGAACTCAACAAACCCGACACCTGACACGAACCAGATGCTATGCAAGGTAGATTAGGGATACCATACACAAATGTAAGGTATAGAAGCTCGAACTTGAATCGCACTGCTTGGCAGTGAGATGTAGTCATGATGGATGAAGATCCATTCCTTGAAGCTTCAAAAAGTAGTTGCGCTCACCCATCATCCTCATCTCAAATTCCTTCGTCTCCAAGAAGTAATAGTCATCATTGAATACACATATGAAGAAGAACCAACAGTTGGAGTCATGAACCACATGTTCTTCTTCTCAACTGAAAAGACTATACCAAAAGACAGAAGAAGTCTATGCCTTGGTACTGGGTTAGTGAGACATTATCTAGGGAAGACACACGACTAACAAGGATAACAGCAAATGATTCAAAGCGGATGATCTATATTTAGCTGTGTGTAGCTAATGCTTCTTTGCCAAAGGTCTCAAAGGGCAAGATGTTTATGTCTTTTTTGAGTGCATAGGACAGGACAGGAAATATACATACTAAGATGACATAGCACTGATGATAGCAGACTATATGTCCTGGCGATCATAGTTGCCGATGTAGGCGTTGCATAGACTATAACATAGGCGTGTAGGCAATAGGAAAAACACACGCTTCGTATGACCTGTAAGAACAATAGAAAACTGGTAAGCTGGAAAACCGTATGTATAAATGCGAACACAAATATTTCTTGAGCTGGAAAAAAAGTGGCTACTCCAACATATTAGACAACATAATATACTTGTTTTTATTCTTTTCGTTTCATATCCAAAGGTTCTTCTGTTGTGTCCACGGAAGGTTGTACATCATTAGGTAGTGGTTGTTGTGGTCTGCAACAAATACATTATGTAAGGAAGTGTTGTTTACAGGGCTAACTGAAGTGGGTACATCATTTTTAACAGGTCACTCTATAGGCTCACCAAACAATTCACTGAAGCTGCACTTGAGTGACGTACCTCATCAGTGCTTAGTAAGACAGACGAACACAGCAAGAAAGACATAGATTGGGCAGGCCTGCGGATTCTTTCCTTAGCAGCGCTGCGTTTCATTCACCAACACCACACCGGGCTGTTCCGGAGTCCAGATTCCTCCCCAACTGCTCGGACTATATGGCACAAAGGAGAACATTGCATTGCTAGTAGTAGTAGCTTACCGGCACAAACGTTGCAACTATTATATCCACCGGTTGCCAAAAGCAGAGCTAGCTAGCTAGCTGGTACCGGCAATAACAGAAGACATGGGATGCTTCAACAATCAACATTCAGAATCCCAGAGTAACTCGTACAGCGTAAACAGTTCAATTTGTTCATTCAAACTTGTGAAAATCACTCATGAACTGTAAACAGCTCAATTTGTTCAGGTTCAGGCACCATCTATCTAGGCGCTGTCGCCTATTCGTATGTAGGTTATCAAAACAAACAGAGACAACAACGAACTGCCTGAAAACACAGCTGAATATGATAGGGGTGGTCTACTGGTGTTAAACCGTGTGACTGTGAGATCTATGATATATTCGCAGTAATGGTGTTGCTGATTATACATGTCAAAACTCAAAAGGAATTTACTAACCAAATAGCTGTTTAGAGAGGCACTCATCGATCGTGTTGTGTGCAAACCAAAATCACTCCTATCTTTTCTTCCCGGAGATTACGTGCTGAAACAGATTGGTTTCCATACCATCGTGTATCGGTTCGGTGTTGTGTTGGTGTTGCAGGATTGTAGGTCTCGGTCTTCCTCCCAGCACCCATTCTTCATAAAAAAATATCAACAGTATATAAAAAAATAGCAAACAAACAAGTACACTGCAGCGACAAAATTACGTAGAGATAAATTATCACAACAAGCAACACAAAGTACTACTCAAAATTTCACCCGCAAGGAAAAAATTGCTAGCATCTTCATTGCCAGTGTAAGGACGAAGAACTGGAATGTACAAAATAAATATGCACAACCATACTAAATCAAAGAAAACTTTGCGGCATTCTGTTTCTCTGCAATAAACCAATCGGCAAACAAACCTGACGAAAAATAGAAGGCATTACTTTGTGCTCGTTTCCAGTAATACCAAAGTAGTTGGCAACTGGTTCGACAATTTTGTCGTTGTCTCGTTCCACAAAGACAAATAAAAGCTGCATTTGAGTGACGTACCTCATCAGTGCTTAGTAAGACAGACAAACACAGCAAGACACACATAGATTACAAGGGAAATGACTAATGAGCTGGATTAAAAATCTGAGCTCATGGAATAAGCAAAGAAAGAAGTTCATAAAATATTGGATGGATCAACAGAAAGAATTACCTCTCCCTTGAATGCTTTTGCTGCTTCCTTCAAGATGGGCAGAAATTTCAAAGACTCGTTTGCAACAACAAATAGTAAAAATCTGATTTTCAAAATAGAACACAACAGCTCAAGAGAATAGTTCACGAGCACGAGAAGAAGGCGGTACAGGGGCGGTTTCGTATATAATGGTGTGTTCTGATGAGTCTACAGGGGCGGCGTGATGAGCAATTCTTATAATCAGAACACACCATTGATAGGCAGGTACAGGGGCGTTCTTGTATATAATGGTGTGCTCTTGAGCAATTATTCTCGTGGGCTAACAAAATATAATTTATAGTTTCATACTAATCAGAACATACCATTATATACTCGAGGGTTTAGCAAGAATCAAAGATAACAATAACATCACTATTTAGAAGAAACCTTGGGGCTCTATTTGGAACTGATTTATTTTGTATAAACAACCATGTCTTTTATGTATCCATCAAACACGCACAAATGCTATCAAACTTTTGTTGGGTTGATCTTCGGCTAACAGAATCCCGAGATCAACGGGAGACCTCGTCTCCACCGCGCCTTGATCGGAGGCACGACCAAACGGTTTTTGGTTTGGGTCCCGGTCACCTAGCGCTATACAAAAATGAGGGGGTTCGGCTGGCTTTGACACGGTTGTTCTTTGGCTACTGAACCCCACACAAACCCGATCTACTAAGGGCGCTAAGGTGAACGAAGATCGAACGCCGTCGGCCTCGTCCACGCCCCCCTCTACGGCGACCGACGACTCTGCATCGACCACCACTACGTCCATCGACTGCTCTTCTTCTTCCGGCTGCTACACCGACTCATCACCATCCTAATGGCATCGGCAACCTCGGGTATGTCACGATTATGCTTCCGCATCTAAGGTTTAATCTAGGTGTTTCATGTTTTGAGCTAGGGTTAACGCTTAGTTCATGATTAGACTCAAGTTCTTGCTCACATTTGGTATCAGAGCCAAATCTAGCTCATCATGAACCCTAATTAGTCAAAACCGAAGTTGTCTTTGCCTAGATCTAAAAGATTAGAGGCTCGGATCTAAAGTTTTTGTGGCCGGATCTATTGTCTAATGGCTCGGATTAGCATTTTAGAAGGGGGGGAATCTAGAACCCTAACGATTAATCAAGAACCCTAACGAAATCCCCTCCATTCAAACCCAAATCGAAACCATAAGAACCCAACAGATGCGGCGGATATCTTACCTTCTTGGAGACCGTTGGGTCTTCTCCGCTCACGGGCGCCATCGCGGCTCCACTCGGACGGCGGTGCGCGCAACCTCGCCGCACGACGCGCCGGCGAGGGGCGCAGCCGCGCGCCTCGCGCGCCGTTGCCGATGCTCTCCCCGCGCCGTCGCCGTGTGCGCGTCGGGCATCGCGGGCGTCAAGCCGTCGCTCCGTGCTCCCGCACGCGCGATGCCGCCGCTGCTCCGCTTTTCGGGGGAGAGGAAGGAGCAAATGACATTAGGGTTAGGGTTTCGGGGATTTTTTAACCCGCCCGCGACGAATCTCAGCCGTCCGATAAGATCCAGCGGTCACGTTTTTTTTGGGCCAGCGAAACGTTTTGGGCCGAGTGCTTTTTCAGCCGTCCGATCAGATCGGACGGCGCTCGTGCGTCCCGGGCGCTGAGGCGCATAGTGGGCCGAATGATTCTCAGCCGCCCGATTAAATCCGACGGCGGCTGTGTTTTGAGGGCCGGCGGACTGGTTTGGGCTGCGCGTGTGTTGGGCCGCACGCGTGTTTTTGGGCTGTTTTCTTTTGAGGCCGGCTGAAATAGTATTTTTTTTTCTTTTCTTTTAATTTCAGTGCAATTTCTTATATTTAAATTCCTTTTGTGCACTGATTTAATTATTATTTTGATGCCCAAAATTATGGTATATCATGAATAATGTATTATTGTCCAATATTATGCTTAATCTCTTATTAAAATTGAACCAACGAGGTATTTTAATTAGAGACTTTTACATTTTATGTTTTTGGCATTATGTATATGCATATGATTATATTCTGACCAACGTTGATTATAATTATATGTAGCCATATTAATTAGTTAGTTCTTTTCATTATCCCAACGGTGATGTGAATTAGAACTATAGTTTTGTGTGTTATTAATCGGACCAACGTAGGGTTAATTACATGCAACATATTCTTATGATTATTTCTAATTTTGTGCCTGTATTTTGGTATTCAGCAATAAATGCATCAAATGTCATTGCCACAATCGACAACATTGAACGACTTACGGAGTAATTTTCCCTCCCGGAAGGAGAGGATCCATGTTGTCCTTGGGGTATTAGATCTCGATTATGCTTTAAGGGTGCGGCTCCCATTCCCCCTCCGAGGTGAGGAAAATTATGATGACAAAAGAAAATTTATGAAACTAATCTGAGAAATGGGAGCGGTCCAACCGTCTATCACTTATGATAATGAAGACCTCCATTTCGGTTGGGATTAGAGCAATCCCGATTCGAAAATGCTAAAGAGTATCGGCATCGATTGAAGAAAAATTTAAGGGCTCTACAAAAGTTTATGCTAGTACTCTAATTCGAGAGGCTCTTGACAACTAAATATGATGGATCCGCGGTATTAGAGAACACATAATGATGATGACCGATATGGCGGAAAACTTAAGGGAATGGACATGGAGATTTCGATGGTTTCCTAGTCCATTTCATTATGACCTCTCTCCTTACGAGTATACACTTTTAAGATCAATTATAACACTCGAGAAGAAAAGTGGAACATGAGCGATTTAATCGCCATGTGAGTTCAGGAGGAGGAAAGAATTAGGACGGAAAGAGGATCTTGCACTTCAAGTTGGTGGCTCCAATAAAAGGAAGTTCCAAGGGACTTCAAATCTAAAAAGAAGTTAGCGTTCTCCCAATGTTGATAAGTCGGGCCTAAAGTGCACAATGCACCTAAGCCTCATGTAGCTCTATTTGGAGCACCTAAAGGGGTGAATGTCATTTTTGCAAGCGATCAGGGCACTTTCGGAAGGACGTGTCGGATTCCTAAAGTGGCTCGCAAAAAGGGTAATGATACAATAACTTTTGTTGATGAAACACTTTATGCTAATTTTTCCATTAAATCACGGTGGATTGACTCAGTGCAAGCGTGCACGTTACTAATTCTTACTGAGGATTTCATACCGCGAGAACCCTAAGAAAGGGGGAGCGAAGCCTTAGAGTCGCGGATGGAAAGGAAGCCAAAGTGGAATCAATAGGATCAATTACATTAGTCTTAGACAACGGCTTCTCTTCGTCTCAATAATGTAGTTTATGTTCCTTCTATTAGGAGGAATTTAATTTCAGTTTCTTTGTTGGACGATGAAGGTTTTAAGTGTACTTTTGGTGATAATAAATGTATTATTACGTTTGATTCTAATGATATTGGTCTTGCTTTTAGACGAGACAAACTCTATATGTTTTCCCTTAATGAATCTCCTGTATCCTTGAATGTGTGTGATGCTAAGAGTAAAAAGAATAATGAGACTTCTTGAAATTGTGGCACCGTCGTTTAGGCCACATTTGAAGGGAGAATGGAGCGTCTCATTAAGGAAGAGATTCTCCACCCATTAGATTTCTCGACTGGACCACTGCATTGATTGCATTAAAGGAAAATATGTGAAACAAATAAAGAAGGAGCTACTCGCAAAGACAGGACTCTTAGAATTAATTCATACCGATATTTGTGGTCCTTTTCTGTGACATCGGTGGATGGTTTTGATTCTTTTATAACATTCAGCGATGATTTCTCCGTTATGGTTATATCTTTCCCATTAAAGACCGATCTGAGTCACTTGATAAATTTAAGATATTTAAGGCTGAAGTTGAAAATTAGCACAACTTAAGAATTAAAGTGGTAAGATCGGACCGTGGGGGAGAATATTATGGAAGACATGCCTCTTATGGACAAATTCCTGGCCCTTTCGCTAAGTTTCTTCAAGAAAATGGCATTGTTGCCCAGTATTCTATGCCAGGTGAACCTCAGCAGAATGAAGTAGCTGAGAGACGCAACCGTACACTTATGGATATGGTACGGAGCATGCTCAGCCACTCTAGTTTACCCATTAGTTTGTGGATGGAAGCACTAAAGACAGCTGCACATATTCTTAATCGGGTTCCCAGTAAATCAGTACCTAAGACACCTTATGAATTATGGACTGGGAGAAAACCGAGTATGAAATATTTACGAGTGTGGGGTTGTCGTCTTTGAAGCTAAGATATTTAATCCACATATTGGAAAATTAGACCCTAAAACAGTAAGTTGTCATTTTATTGGGTACCCTGAAAGATCCAAAGGGTATCGTTTTTACTGCTCTAATAGGACAACTAAGTTTGTAGAAACAAGGCACGCTGTGTTCTTAGAAAATAATGAGGAGCTGGAGCCCAGGAAAATAGATCTTGAGGAGAAGCGGGTTTACGTTCCTTCACCGCTCATCCCGAGACCTTTATTCACGTGCCTCGGTGGCTGCACCTCGATGAGAAAATACTCTTGTTGCACCTCTGTTGAGGTCTCTGAAATTCCTAATGTTGTACCTAATGACGAGCCTCAGCAGTCTCCTGTCATAGCTAATGAACCTATTAGAAGATCACAGCGGGAGAGAAGATCCGCCATCCCGAATGATTATGTTGTATATATGAATGAGGATATTAATGATGTAGGGAAGGTAGACGATCCCACCTCTTATAAGGAGGCCATGATGAGTGAACATTCTCCTAAGTGGCTTGATGCCATGAAGGATGAACTAAAGTCTATGAGCACTAATGATGTGTGGACCTAGTAGAAATTCTGTGAGTCAAAACAAGAGGGTGTAAATGGGTCTACAAAACCAAGCATGACTATAAGGGAAATATCGAAGGTTCAAAGCAAGGCTTGTAGCAAAAGGCTTCTCACAAAGAGAGGATTGACTATAATGACACATTTTCTCCTGTCTCAACTAAAGATTCATTCAGAATAGTTATGACACTTGTAGCTCATTATGATTTAGAGCTGCATCAGATGGATGTTAAAACGGCATTTCTTAATGGCGACTTGCAAGAAAATGTTTACATGGCTCAATCGGAAGGTTTTGTCGTGGAAGGCAAGGAGCATATGGGATGTCGACTTAAGAAATCAATTTATGGCTTGAAACAAGCGTCGAGGCAGTGGTACCTCAAATTCGATAAAATAATAAGAAATTTTGGTTTTAAAGAAAATGAAGTTGATAATTGCATATATGTTAAGTTCAAGGGGAGTAAATTCACCATCTTAGTGCTTTATGTGGATGACATCTTATTGGCGGCGATAAGGATATCTTTGTTTGAGACCAAGAGATTTCTTTCATCTAATTTTGATATGAAGGATCTTGGTGATGCCTCTTACGTTCTTGGCATTGAGATTCACCGAGATAGGTCCAAAGGAATATTAGGTTTATCTCAGAAGGCATACGTTGACAGAGTACTGAAGAAATACAATATGCATAAGTGCTCTGGCTCGCCTGCTCCTATTGTTAAGGGCGATAAGTTTGGGACATTTCAATGTCCAAGGAACCAATATGAAACTGATCAGATGAAGTCGGTTCCTTATGCTTCAGCTGTCGGAAGTATTATGTATGCTCAAGTATGTACACGCCTGATTTAGCTTTTGTGGCAAGGATGCTTGGCGATATCAGTCAAATCCGGACCGGACCACTGGAAGGCCGTTAAGAAAGTCTTGCGCTACATGCAAGCTACTAAAATTTCATGCTCACATATAAGAATTACGATAACCTTGAAGTCGTTGGTTATTCGATTCGATTTTGCGGGATGTGTTGATACTAAGAAATCCACGTCAGTTATATCTTCACACTCATTGGAGGAGCTATCTCGTGGAAAAGCTCCAAACAAACCCTACGGCATCTTCAACGATGCAAGCTGAGTTTGTGGCATGTTATGAGGCCACCGGGCAGGCTGTATGGCTTAAGAACTTTATCCCGGGACTTAGAGTGGTAGACAGCATTTCTGAACCACTCACCTTATACTGCGATAACGAACCCGCAATCTTTTATGCGAGTAACAACAAGTCAAGTGGTGCTGCCAAACACATTGACATTAAGTATCATGTTGTGAAAGATAGAATCCAGGATCAAACCATCAGTATCAAGCATATTAGTACTAAGTCAATGCTTGCGGATCCGCTTACTAAAGGCTTACCACCCAATATCTTTCGTGATCATGTTGCCGGCATGGGTTTATTGGAAAGCCTCTGATTCTGGATAAAAGGACCTTAAGGTAAACCAACTCCCATTAAGTATAATGTGTATCCATTTTAAGATGAGATAGTACACTATAGGTACTGAGGTTGTATGACACTTCATTGGTCATGCGATGCATTATCTTGGTGTGCTATTTTATTGAGAATGAGCTTATGATGTTAGCCTTACGATCAAAGGGGAGAATGTTGGGTTGATCTTCGGCTAACAGAATCCCGAGATCAACGGGAGACCTCGTCTCCACCGCGCCTTGATCGGAGGCACGACCAAACGGTTTTTGGTTTGGGTCCCGGTCACCTAGCGCTATACAAAAATGAGGGGGTTCGGCTGGCTTTGACACAGTTGTTCTTTGGCTACTGAACCCCACACAAACCCGATCTACTAAGGGCGCTAAGGTGAACGAAGATCGAACGCCGTCGGCCTCGTCCACGACCCCCTCTACGGCGACCGACGACTCTGCATCGACCACCACTACGTCCATCGACTGCTCTTCTTCTTCCGGCTGCTACACCGACTCATCACCATCCTAATGGCATCGGCAACCTCGGGTATGTCACGATTCTGCTTCCGCATCTAAGGTTTAATCTAGGTGTTTCATGTTTTGAGCTAGGGTTAACGCTTAGTTCATGATTAGACTCAAGTTCTTGCTCACAACTTTTAGACGATATTACACCATGAATCATATCTTTCAACATAGCGCAGAACAATAACCAACCGCCCTACTCGATGTCGAGTACAGTGAAATTTGTGAGCTGGTGAAAGGAACTGTACTTTACAAAATTATAATACGTGATCAATGGCTGCCACAACATCAGACACATAACCACCCAAAAGCCTTTAAAGAATCTTTTACGCAGCTATCCTGACAGACATAAACTCAAGAAAGTAAGACAATGGCAACTAATAAAAAGCAAAATTCCCAGTTGATTACAAGGCCTAAAACACAGAAAAGGACAATCAACAATTGGAATGGCGTTAGCACCTCACGTTGGCCTGGACGCTGATGTAGTGCTTCGCCGAGGCATCCATATCCTCCATGCGAAGGAGCGACTGCATTACAAACTGCAAAGGGCATCAATTCAAGATATTACAGGCACAATTGCACAGTCCACAGCTCGGACCTCGACCTCGCCAAGGCATCCATATCCTCCGTGCGAAGGAGATGTGTATATCGTGCTAGTCCCAGGATTAAAGGCTAGCACACACATTCACAATATTTGATAGTCACATCCATACAATCACATACTAAACTAAAGCAAAAGGGTAATCTACTTAAGCTATTACAAGTTATTACAATCACGGCCGACCGACCAAATAAAAGCAGTCATCAGAGTAAAGTAAATAGCAGCGGAAAACATAATAAAGTAGCAAAAGTCCAGCGATATGCCCATCCGATCCGGCAAGCAACCGACAAGGAACAAGACCTAGGTAGACCTGTCACGAACCCTTCGGTGCCAGGGGCAAAGAACCCGTCGTCTGGCGTCGCCTCATCTGCAAACTCTAAACCAACAACAATGGCAAGATTGAGTACTTGTGTACTCGGCAAGACTTGTAGTGTATCGTAAAATTATATTAGATGCAAGGTTGTCAAATGACTGGCTCTAGTCTACAAGTTATTTTGCTCAAAGCCATTTTCATTTGCAATAATCATACGTAATAATTTGCAACGGAGTTTGAAAGAAGCAGTATAAATAAATACACGACAGTAAGTAAGATATTGAATCAAGTAACAACAACACCTGCAACCCTAATCGGTTACAAGGAAAAATATAATCATGTTCAGCCATAGAAATAGCACTGACAAATTCATGTTCGATCATAGAAATAACAGTCCTTCTATAGAAATAGCCAATCAGTCATAGAAATGATAGTTTCGCTATAGACATAACAACATAGCCATAGAAATGGTAGTTAACTCAACAAATGGAAAAATCCCATGTCATTACCCCCAATCTTTTGGGACAAAATAGTTTAGAAAAACAAAACTACCGCCATACCAGCCGCACTAAGCATGTTCATGACCGCGAGCGCGGCTATTCAAATAATTTATCACTCTGCAAAGGTGTATAACTTTACCCAGAGTACACGGTATTCCAGTCGCCTAGAATATCTCTATATCACTGCTCACTACCGAAGGTAAGCAACCTAGAGTTCGCGATGCAGCCTTTATATTATCTAGCCCTAACCTTGTACTAGCCCTGCGAATCATTATCCTCATCTGTCGGGGGAATAACAACAACAACAACAACAACAACAACAACGGAACACATCGAATGAGGAGCCTTACTCACCCGGATAGAAACCCATTGAGTGAGTCCCTCACTTCGTCCGGATAGAAACCCGTCGAAGCGAGGCATCCGCAGTTGTGTAGGCCTGCCTGTCATTCGGCATGCTCGCACTACTTCTGCCTACTGTCATGCAAGGCTAAGATTTCGATAACTTAGTTAGCTATGACCATCCCATACTAGCACATATGGTTGTACGATCAGGTCTTAGTCCCAGATTTGCTGGCTTCAGTCCTTAATCGACTACGGGCGAGATCTCCACCCTATCTACTAGTGAGTTACAATCCTCACCTTTTCAGAATACGATATAACTCACCCGCGTCTAAAAACTAAATTTTTTATTTTTTTTTCATACCAAAATAACAGAGGTATCTCCTCTGGACCATTTTCAAAATATCCCAAATTCTCAAATTATCGTATTGTCTTTTTATTAGTTTTTTGAAAATCTATCGTTCTAGTTGCATTTGTGCGATAACCGCATTCGAAAATTTCCAAATGACATTATATATTGTCTAACCCATATTCTAAAGGTTACAATAGTGAGGAATCAATATTTCAAGGAGACATATGCAGCAAGTAGGATTTACAACTACCGAATTCCTAACAATAGCATTTTCATACAAGACATACGCGCATGCATAATAGGATTTACAAAACAAAGTACAATAATTAAAATACTGGGATCAACATGATCAAAGGGGGTACTTGCCTTGCTCTTGCTGTTCTGGATGTACGGTGGATTGATCAGCACAACAATAACCTGAATTATCGACGTCTAAAAAGAGCCAAAAATGAATTAAATAACAATCAACAAATTCAACAGCAACCAAAAATAAATATTTTTACATATTCAGGTAGATTATTATTTTAGACGAATTTAGAGACAAATTTCATTCGATTTGAAGTTTTGTAGCAAAAAGTAATTAAGGTTTCAATTCCATTCGGTTTGATAAATCCGGATTAAAAGAAAAATATGTTTTCTAACAGAGAAGACGTATTCTAGCGTCTGTCCGAACGAGGTTTATGCTTTCCCGAAAGGAAAACGTATTCTCCTCATAACTAAAAGTGTATTTTCTATTTTTCATTTGATTTTCGGTTAAACTGACATGTGGGGTCCACTGTTAGTGACTCGGTCTATGCGAATAGTGTGTAGACCAGAGGTCTATGCGCACAGTGTGCAGTCCATGATGCAGTGAGCTATGCGCTTAAGTGATTGTGGGGCCAGCGTGTCATAGACTCATTAGGAAATAACATTTTGATTTAAACTAATGAATCGATCCCACATGTTAGCGACTTATTAGAACTAATCCGACAATTAAAACATTGATTAGGTACTAATGACCATGGTTAGACATAGTGATGACGAGCTACAGTGCTCGTCACTGTGTGTCGCATGGTGGCGCTCACGCTTGTGCGTGTCGTTGATGAGGTAAGGCTCGACGAGGCCAGAGAGTGCCCAAAATGGGACCTCCGTGCTATTACGCACCCACCGACACTCATAGCGTGGCCAGAGATGGCCTGACACGGCGTCGCGTCGGCGTTGAGCGGCGGAGCAAGTACGACAAAACGTGACATGGTAAAGGAGCAAACCTCTCGGCAAAAGAGTGCACGCATAAGCATCTAGGGACTACTAGGAGTCTACCGAGATGACACGGGGGCTCGGAGGTGGTCGGAGTCGAGTTGTTGACGGTGAGCCGAGGCGACGAGGTTGGTCACACATGGAGAAGACGATCGGCTGAAGGAGAAGGCCTAGCGTTGGTTGGAGAAGCTTGAGGAGGTCCAGGCGAAGCTTCAGGTACACTGAATCATCTAGAGGTGCAGTAGGGCTCTGGCGAGGCTTGACTCTTTAGGCGGCGGTTCCGGCCGGAGACGAGGAAGAAGGGTCAAATCGGGGGCTCCGGTGGATCATAAGCGAAATCAAGTGAGGGGAAAGACTTAGGAGTCTCTAGAACGTGATATGATGCCAAACCCTTCACGGCGTCGGGGACGAAGGTGGTGGCGCACGACTGTTTTAGGGTTTTCGCTCTCCGAGCTCTAGAGCTCGATTGAGTAGGGTAGAAACGAAGTGAGTGAGCGCATTGGCTTGGAAAGAATGAGACGTAGCTCGGGGATGTCTTTTTATAGATGATGCAGCGGAGAAAGACGAGGTGGAGCTTGGGCAAGGGCAGTAGAGCTCCCGGATGTCTCGGCATTGTACGGACAAGCATGGGCTTTGGCCGGGCAGGTATGGGTGCGGTGTTGACCAGCGAAGCGACGCGGGTGGTTAGGCGGCAGCAAAACGGTGGGCGCTAGCAAAAACCATGGGCACGGTGGAGCTCTCGTGCACGGGCAGGCACTGGCGTAGTCGTGCAGAGGTGGAAGACGATCCCTGTGGGTGGGGCCAACAGGTCAGAGAGAGGGAGAGGGTGTTAGGTTTTAGGTTTTTTTATTTTTGGCTCATTTATTGTCCGATTTTATTTACTACCCACATGAAGTCCAAAATTAATGAAAATTTTTATATAGGCTTTTGACCTCATTTGGTTTCTCCTGTAAAATTTTCAAAGGTTTAGACCTTCTGTGAACTTCTACAAAATTCATAGAATTCTCTGTTTTGTGCTTTTGTAATTATTTTCCTAAACAAGATTTCATATAAAGTTTTTGGTGAATTGTATCTGGGATAATATGCCCAAAATAATTCTATCCTTTAAATTTATTTACTTTGTTTTATCTATTTCCTTTTTATCACCTTTTTGTTTGTAGTTCAAGTTTTCCTTTTAATTCAAAAACCAAACTTAACATAGCATATTTCATATGTAAATGATCAAGGTAATTTCTCTATGCATTTATATTACATAATCCAAGAATTAGGATTTTAGGATGTTACAACAGCGACACTACAACAAAAATAGCAAAATCTGACCCAGAATAAATTGAAGGAGAGTTGATCAAATTCTTTGGGCGTAGCATGACGAGCTTGGCGACGGTGCCGAAGGGCTTTACCAGCTTCAACAAGTCAGTTGAGACGAACCAAACACCAGAGCGCACACAGACAAGAAAAGCACATAGCTATCAACACAAACCCATCACAACCGATAGGCTACAAAAGGAATATTTTTCTTTTAAAAAGGGGGAAATACGACGCTGAAGGGCTTTACCAGCGCCAACAACTCAGTCGAGACAAACCAAACACCGGAGTGCACACAGACAAGAAAAGCACATAGCTATCAACACTAATCCATCACAACCGATAGGCTAAAAAAGGAAGCTTTTTCTTTTTTAAAAAAGGGGAAATAAAAGAAATGAAGAGCAAAATTGGCGGTGCTCTGGCGACTCACCTAGCGAGTGATTGTAAAAATCCTAGAAGCAGAGACAAAGGCTTGTGATCCCTGTTTGGCTGCTTGCATCAGCCTTGGAGGGGATTGGGAAGGAGACTAAAGGGAGTGGAGCACGGGGACCATGACATCGACAGCGGGGGAGGCTGCGGATGGGAGGCCTCATCGAAGAAGGTGGAAGGGGGATGTGGTGGCCCATGTGTGCTTGGCGGTAGCGGTGGGAGGGTTGTGATTCCTTATCCGAGCCGGATTCATCGGCTAAGGAGGAGGAACGTAAGGAGGGGCAAGGGAGGGAGGACACTGGCAGTCGGCACCGGTGAAGGGGTCGAGCTTGTGGCGGCGAAGTTCATGGTGGCGCGAGCGGAGGACATCGTCCTCGGCAAAGGACCCATAGGGATGGCGAGGCTGGATCTGAGGGGGTGGAGGCAAAAATCAATAACGCCGAGGGAGGAGGAGGAAGGTGAGGAGGAGGAAGGGAGGGAGGGTACCAGCAGTCAACACAGGCAAAGGGGCTGAGCCTATGGCTGTGGAGCTCAAGGTGGCATGTGCGGAGGACAATAGCGGCGTGGTCTGCGGACGAGTGACACTGCATCTGAGGAGGGGCCGAACAATCAAGAGAAACATGGGCTGGTCGAGACTGCGCTTGGGAGCGCTCCGCCAGGAAGGATCAAACCGCGGAGAAGGAAGGAGGAAAAGGATCAGATGGCTCACAGCAGGGCAGTAGTGACGCGAAGGCTTCGCAGGCGAGCGCTTAGAAAAATCGGACGGCCGAGAAAGAAAGTCGCGCGGAATTCAATAGGCAAAAAAATTTAGGGCGACGTGGCCACCCTCTCCTGGCCCTAAAATTGCACTACTTTACCTGGTAGGATGAGGTAGATCATAAAATAGAATTACTCAAAAAATTATCCATAAAAATTCTGTTGAGATAAATGATTGGAAAAAATTCAATTGATAAAAATTTGATTAAAAAATCAATTGGGAAAAAATCTAGATGGCTCCTCCAAGCACGTGCGCAAATATGGGCGGCTAAGATCTATGCGGATCACATGGCTTTGGACAACATCCACAATATAGGAAGGCGAAGGGTGCCCTTAAAATAGCAGATTCACTCTTTTGAATGCTTGTTTTTTTTTTAATCTGAATACTTGTTTTTTTTATAGAGGACTACTTCTAAAAAACTGAATATTTGGGTTTTTATTTTTTATAAAGGATTGATGGCATGCTTACGAAATATTTTTTTAAAGCCCGCAAGCTTAGGAAATGTTACTAGTTAGGGAAGGAAAGCATTTTTCTATCGTGCCAAAATAAAATGATCACCACAAGCGCATCATGGGCTATGGAGATGGGTAGACATAGCTCATCGATAGAAAGCTGTTTTTGTGTACTCCAATCGCTTGCTGGGAAACTCGACAAATATCTCTATCTCTACCACTTAAAAATTAGAGTTGGTGGTCGTCCGTTCTCCTACCATCTTCCATGTCTGTCCGATCGGCGGTCAGATCACCAATGGACCAAATCATCTCGCATGGAGAGAAACCCTAGCGCCTCCTAGTCCCAGTCTCGCTCCGCACTCCCTCCCTCTCTCTCTCTCTCTCTCACGCTCCCCAGTCCTCACCCACGCTGACACCTCACACTCTCCTCTCCACACCAGCCTTAGACCCTTCCCCCGCCATCACTGCCCCCTGTCCTCCTCTCATATGCACTGAAGGATCAACAACCCAGATGCTTCGTGCTGCCCTCCTGGTCTCACACCGCCCTCCCTACCTGCACCGCCTGCCTCCCGCTCCCCACCCGTACCGCCCTCCCTCCCTCTCTCTCTCTCTCACACGCTCCCCACCCAAGCTGCTTGCCTCTCACACCCGCAAAGTCCGATGCCAGCGCCAGACCTGTTCGCCCCGACCTCACCAATGCCACCCTGCCGCGCCGCCCCGTCGCACCACGCATTGGATTTGGTCACCCCCGACCTTGCCGATGCCACCCCGACCTTGAAGGTATGCATCTCCCTTGCTTTTGGCATCCTCCATTAATCACAATTGAAGAAGGAATGAGGAAAATGTTGGTTTTTGGGCAATTTTTGTTTAGACTTGTTAGTAAATGTTAGTAAATACATTGTATAATTGTTGCAAGCAATGTTTGATTTTTGGATTTTTTTTTTGCTTATCCACCAACCTGGTGATGACGCATCCACCATCGCTGCTGCACGTTGGGGAGACTGAGGTGGAGACGATGATGCTATGGTCAACTCCCTCGTCAACCGCCCAAATTGATTGCAAGGCATGTTACATGTAACAAACCGCCCATCTTATGCATGGCGGTTGCAAGCAAGGACGTGCACGCCCAACGGTTGCAACTTCAACACTACAAAAGGTAATATCTATTCTACTACTTCTCCTCCTCCTTATATACGACAACCTTCTCCACCATATCTGCAGCTATTATTCCTTCCTCTATTGCACGAATAACCCTATTCAAGTTAGTTTCATTAGGCTGACTCTTCACAGAACTTCTCCTCTCTAAATGTTCTTATCTCTACAACTCTTCTTCATTGCTTCTTGAGGTTTGTATGTACTTCTCCTCTCTGAATGTTCTTATCTCTATGACTCTGCTTCAGTGCTCTAGATTTAATATAATATAACTACAAGCTTCATATAACATGCATCGATTAGCACCATGATTATTGACAAGATATTTAGCTGAAACATTGTGATTTGCAATGTTATTGTGATACAAGAATGCATATTTAATGTCATCATGGTACTTATATTGCATGCATATTAATGTTATTGTGATACTTATTAGTTATTACATGCCCAGCCGGTGCTCTTATTCAGTCATGTCATTGGTTTCAACAATTCATAGATGTATAAATTTTAACTCTAAATTTGTTTAACAGACACAGATTATATATCAACGAATTGTCATACATGTTATTGTGCATGTGTGTGCACAATATCCCCGTATAATCAAATGCAATTGTTGCTTTCCTAAATATTAGACCTATTAGTTTTCTTTTTCACGTTAGTTCTAATTAAACATTGTTGTTGTTCGTATTCAATGATGTTTTCAATAATCGGTAAATCCTGTAGTAATTTGGCATAATGGAGTTCAATTCTTACTCTGAACTTACTGATCTTGAACACTGGAGTGATGTAAACATGTTTCATGCTATAAACAGTTATCTACCTATTTGCTGAGGTAAATGTGTTAACTAACAGTATCTTTCATTACCATGGTGAGAGACCAGTATGACCTTCAGTCATGTGACATGTCCTTTGGCAACTAACAGTTAGGGAACTTGTTCTAAGAGGTAATAATACTGCTTAGAGACGAGTGAATGAACACATGTTTTCAGTAGGGTGGATTTATTGTTAACTAAATAATTCTCCATTAAGATGAACTTAAAGACTTTTGACATATTCTCTACTACTTAAAAATTAGAGTTGGTGATCATCCATCCTCCCCTCCCTTGACGTCTACAGGTGAGCCACACCAAACAACTATTTTTTCATTGTTGCTCTTCCCCGAAACCTCCTCTCCTGCGATAGCACCAAAAACAAACCATTGTGCCTCCACCTCTCGCGCTCCCCGCACTTCTCGCCATGTCCCACTCTCGCACTCCCTGCTCTCCCTCTCGTGAACCTCCTTCCCTTACTCTCGCCACGCTTCATCGATCGCTCACCAGCCACCATCGAGCCACCAGACCCTTCCGACGTCCCCCCTAGAACCACCCTTCTCTCCCCCTCGTGCCGACGCCGGTGTCGCTCCCCTGCCGCCACCGCACCCCAGACCATCCATCCCCCACCGCAGCTCACCCAGCTCCTGGACACCAGATGCGGCGCTGTCGGCTTACTGTGGCACTACCATCCACCACCACGCACACCGACCACATCAGATCTGCGCAGGTTCATGGTGGATTCATCTCCTCCCACTGCCGTCACTCCTACTCCATGCTATTGGCTCCCTCTGGCGCCACCATCTGCCACCGCGCCCCGCGACCATGTTAGATTTGGGCGGGTTTGAGGTTGACCCGTCTCCTCCCACAGCCACCACTCCTGCTCTGGCAAGATGGCGATGACTATCGAAGGTGAGTGTCACTGTGGCCTCCTCGACGACGATACTTATTCCTCCTCTTCTTTGTCTTCTCTTGCTCTCTCTCTCTCTACTCCCCTCTTGGTTCTGCGTTGCATTGCTCTCCTTCCCTCCTTGCGTGCGGCAACACTGCTTCTCTCTCGTCTCATGCATGGTTGTTGCTACTTTTCTCCCTCTCGCGTGGCAGCCATTGCTTTTCTCCCCTCAGGTGAACTTTGTTTTTGGAATTTTGCCTTTGTGCTCTGTGGATTAGTGTCTTTAGTATATAACTTGGTCTCTATCAAAATTGTAAAATTGAAGTGCTCAATTAGTGTATCACTTAATTGTATCTCTTGCTATTGTGATGCCTAGGACTAAAAAATGTGGTTTGTGCTGGTATTATGAAGAAATCTAATGTGGTTTGTGCTGGTATTATGAAGAAATCTACTTACTTTTCTTGTGACACTACATCTCTGGGTTAGCATTTATTGCATTTTTCTTGCCCATATACTGAAAGGATACAGGTAGGCTATGATAGCAAAAAAATTCAAAAATCCTACTATGTAAACCAGGAAACCAAGTAAGTAGATGATCATATATCGTTACCACCAAACACACAGTGCAGCGGAAGAAGAGTTGGAGTAGCCTGATCCAACGAAGAGCGCGTTGATGCAGTGGTCGTAGTCGATCGTCTCCTCCAGCAACCTCCAACGTTCCTTGTGAAAATCACAGACCATCCTTAATCGCAACAACAATAGCAGTAGCGCCTCTACGGTATTCACACGTCCAGGAAAGGAACAACCGTACGCTGGTGTGCTAGCACCAAGTCGCATGGGAAGGCTCCCTCAGGAAGATGGCGGCTAGGGTTTCAGTGGAGTAACTCAAGTCACGACTTTCGTGCCTCTCGTATGTCATCCCTACTATTCCAACAGCCTCAAGCATATCCTTATACAGTGCCCATGACGGATCCTATCCGAACACGTTTTGTTCCAACCCGTTAAGTGTGTGACCCTGTAGGTTCATGTGTAATCGGTTGTGACTCGAAAACTCCTTTCTGATCACGAGTCGTTAGTGGTTCCTAGCAGGACATAACGATTCCCGAATACACATAAATTATATCGGACGAATCTTAATGCAATATGATCTATGACCAAGTCCTTATCACTAATGACTAGCTCGTATCTCTATACGACCAGTTCATATTTAGTCATGACCAGTTCGTAACTCCTTACGACCAGATTTCGACCACTTAGTGATTACGTTTAACCAGTCTACGACTAGCTCGTACCTCTATATAACTAGTCCGTATCTAGTCGAACTAAATGACCTTCTTGTGTATTCCCCCTTTGCCTCACGATATCTAGTTTGAACTCCAGGTGAGATTTATGTCATCCATAGATTTGTTTAATTCTTTCTCGATCGAGTATTGGATAACCTTATGTGGTTGAGCTCTTCGACCACCAGTGGCATGGCCATCCACTTTCTTTATCCGACCACTTCGAGGGGCCCAGAAATATCTCTTATGTTATGTTAGGAGCGGCAAATCCCATATTCGACCAGCAACATCCCTTCGCATGTTTCATAGCATACCCGAAAGGTACCTTTATAACTACCCAGTTACGAGTAGCGTTTGCCAACCCTTAAGAGTGCTATTACACATGTAGAGAACTATACTGATCTCAGGTCTAAGGATTATATATCATCATTACTTGAGACCAACTAATGACACATAGAATCATAACAATTTCAATAGTGTCTCAAGGTGGGTCTATCCAACCCCATGTTCTCTAACATGTGTTCACATTATTGATTCGATATCTTTATATCCATGACCGGTGAAATATGGTTATCAATCAATATATGTGTTGTCGATAAGTCAAGAGTGTTCCAACCAGTGACATTCGACCAGGGATACATTTAGAACGACATCATCATAATTTAAAAGAGTTTCATCAACGAGTCACATACTTGTTGATCTATAACTAATGATTCATTCAAGGAACTAAATAACATTTATTCAATAACTCATAAACATAGACATGATACAATAATCTTCATGATTGCCTCTAGGGCATATCACCAACATATACTTCTAGGATGTCTTCATGGAGTAATGGTTTTATGGTCTGTGCGCACACAAGATGCTTGATTGATTGCTGATAATAAGTTGAGAGGAAAATTCCTTCTGTACCACCGACAAACATTCCAATGCACAATTTGTTATCGACAAACTCGTTATTCCCTATATGCCATCGACAAGTGGAAGTGGTCCCCTTTGTGTCATCATTGTCTTCCCCCCATCAGTTACACATGTGCAAAGACCATTTTGCCCTCTTCCTCCTCCTAACCCTCTTGCTTTCCTTCCTCTTCCTCTGCTCATCAGTGAGAAGCAAGAGGTGAGAGATGGCTCGAGAGAGGCCGACGACAGTGGGGATGGATGCGTAGGGCCTCATGGGTGCGTTGGGGATGACATCGTGGGCGGGGCGACATGGTGACGCACTGGCAGCGAGCAACAGTGGTGGGGAGCAAAGGTGGATGGTGGTGACAGAACTACAATGGGTCTCCGATAAGGGCAAAGTGAGCACCGGGTATAACACAACATATGGAAGGCGATAGGGTGCGACCGGTAATGGCAGAGGATCACCACGGAGACGAATTTGACGATGGCGGTGCTCAAATATCGATGAGGAAGATGTATTCGATTCCAACAAAAATTTGCGGGGATTACAAATTGATTGAAGGGATAAAGTAAATAGATGGTGGAACACAAGTTGCTATGGTCGATTTTTTGAGCAACTCATTGGAGGCGGAGATTAGGTGGAAGCGTTCCTAGCCGCATCGTTGACATGGAGGGCGGTGCTGAGCTTGTGGACACCTTCCGCCTTGAGGTGCGTAGTGCGCTGCGCTTGACGACGATGGGCGGTGCGGCAAGCAAGGATGGCGCCACTGGCCGCGGATTCAGAGGAGGGCGGTGGGAGGCACGGTAACGACGACAATGGATGAGTTAGGCGGTGGCAAGTGGCGAGTACAGGCAATGAGCGCAAGGCTACCAGCTATAGTAGGCGATTGTGGGTAGCGGAGGGAGTGGTAGGCTCCCTTGATTCACGGTAGAGAAGCTTGCAGACGGTTACACCCACGAGCCACTCGTCGAATGGACCTCGCCGCCCGGTCCCTCCATTTTCATCGACTAGAGTGTGCTATGCCATGCCGTGCTACGGAGACAGAGGGTATTTTGGGTAATATCACAAAATACAGACCATTGACTTGAACTTAACAGACGTTTGACTAA
The DNA here is from genome assembly GCA_036346255.1 of Ampelocalamus luodianensis. Taxonomy (NCBI): domain Eukaryota; kingdom Viridiplantae; phylum Streptophyta; class Magnoliopsida; order Poales; family Poaceae; genus Ampelocalamus; species Ampelocalamus luodianensis. The sequence continues at coordinate 9,952,471 of CM070628.1, forward strand.
CAGTAGTGGCATGGAAGAGATCACTTCCACTTGTCGATGGCATATATGTAATATCGAGTTTGTGGGTGACAAATCGTGAATTGGAGTGTCTGTCAGTGATATATAAGGAATTTTCCCTAAGTTGAATGAGATAGATTCAATTAGTTGTTCATTTAAAGAATCACTCTTTAGCTAAGCAAATTGATGACCTGTTATCTCAAAAGAACTAGGATGCAAATTATTGCTTCACTACCAAAAATTGATGATGAGTATTCAATGCTACAAATTTGTTGTTTCTTGCTAGATGGATGTTGGTCCGATTGCATCTATGACATTATTTTGTTTTCCATTAATATATTAGTAGTAGCATTAGTAAATATTACATTTATACTAAAGTAATTATGAGCAGAATTTTCAATATGGTGGAATGTGAGAAAAAAAATCCATGTTCAATGCGGATTATCCACCCTCCCTACCCCTCTACTCGCTCCGGCCTAGAGACCCCTGCCCTAGCGCTCTCCTCCCACGGCGCCACAATGGAGCTCATGGCCGTCCCCAAGAAGAAGGTTTGCTCTCATCTCCCGTATCAATGGAATCATTTGTTCAGATGTGCTATTCACTAAGCTTCGGTTTTCTCATTGCAATGTATGATGCGTGCGGTGGGGATCTGCAATAGTATAGCTTATGCGCACCAGGTGTTCGTTGAGTTGCACGTGAGTTGTGATAGCAAAATGTTTTCATTTTCTTCTTTGAGTATTACATTCTGCGCACGGCTTTTACTTAATGTTGCTTCTTTTCTTTTATTTGCTTGCATGGAAAATTCGCCTTGACAACAGTTGTCACGAGCAAGTTCTTGATACAGGACACATATGGAACATTGCCTCCTTGCTTTTGTTACAAAAGTGGCTAGGCAATACGTCGTGCTGCGTGGATGGACCTCTGAATTTTCCTAGAGCCACAAAGCTCGCTCTTGCCTTCTCCATATTTGATTTTTTTTTTTCTAAGATGAACATGCTTATAAGGGATGGTTCTCTTCAAGTTACAGTACACTTCATGATGGATTTGGCATCTCACTCTCTCTGTTTTATCATTTTCAGGAGATGCACCACTGTTTCGCAGTAGTGGCATGCAATGGAATACTGCTAATGAAACAAAATGAGGAAGGATGGAATATTGCTAATGAGATAAAATGAGCACGAATATAAGTCTACGCTTCTCACTTTGAACACTAAAATGATGCGCACATGCTGCTTCTTGATGGCGTGGCCATCTTATCCCAAACCACAAATGTTTTCCTTCTATTAATTATCATAAATTTTATTTTTTAACTACTATCTAGCTGAAGCTTCTTAGGCATCGTAATTGTGTTTTTCATATCTTGTAGACTATCAATTAAACTCCTCTCTGGATGACAGTATGTAATGACTATCAAATGTAATTTATCGAGTCATTGATTCTTGCAGGCATTTATGAAGCTGATAAAGAAAGTAATGAGATCGAAGACACTACAGAGTTGAATGGTATACCATCAACTAATAGGTTTGTGGCAGTTTTCCTTCAATGTCAGCAAAAGTTCCTTTCTAATGCATTCCATCTCACTAACAGAACATGCATGTTTTTTTAGCTGCCATAAGAAGAAACTTCTGGATTATTCAACTGTAACGATAAGATGGACAGTAGTGAGAAATACACCCATAAACCCACTTTTCTAGAAACATAAACCCACTGTTTCTTCCATCAAATCCTAATTCACTGTGCCAACACATTTCATTGGTCAGGTTTTGCTATCCTTGTATTAGTAGCAGCTGTCAGGATGTGCTTGACAGAGAAGAGCATGCACCGCTTAAAATTGAGCTCATAGAAGATTGCTCATACACCTACATAACTTTGCACATTGTCATGTTCAGGGTTTGACAGTTTAGTTATGAACTGAACCTTGTAAACATTTTAGTTTATTCATCAAAACTTTTGGCATCCTTTAGACTGATGGCATGTAACACATGGCTATCAGGGAAACAATTTAGTGATGTAAATTTGATATTTGTTTGTTCCACAATATCGTTTTTTATGCAAAAAAAAGTTTTTTATGAACTCAAGACCACAAGAAAACATTTGGTGCGAGTTGAAATTTTTATCAATAGCATTTCATTTTTGAACTAACAAGAGAAGAGTTTCCGTACATCCGCTGCTTCTGCAAACTACAATAATAGTGATCTATTTTAGTATTTATAAAGGTGATTCTTAAGAGATGAATAAGCACACAAGCATATATTTGAATTTGCAGTTCTCCGGTCCCATAAGATAATTTGCATTTTCTGGATCCCATAGTTGAATTATACCCAAAAAAATGATAGGATCGAGGTATTAGGATCACGTGTTTGATATTGTATCACCCTTTTTGAGACTCTGTTGCAACACACAAGCACCTTACTAGTAGCTCTTAAAAAGCCCAACGCATCATCCGATCCCGACCCGAAGACATCCGGAGCTGCATCAATACGTTGGTCTGTGACTCAATACGTTGGTCTGTAACTCGTCTTAAAATGTTAAAATGGAACAACGTGAACTCTCCACTATAGCCGTCTGATGACGTATCTTGCAACGAGACTGCTCTGTAGTTCGTAGTTTCAAACTCCAGGGTTTTTGTTACCCACCTAAATCAATATCATTGCGACGCAAAAGTGCAAGTGATTGAACAGAAAAGAATCAAGCATTGTTGGTAGAATTTGTCAGCGTCTTGTTCTACAACGCCAGACGGCTAAAGTGCTGGACAATGGACACCTGTGTCAGTCGGTCCATCACACCGGTGTGCCTCCTTACGCTTGAAAGGCAGGGGATCGATTATCCGCACCTGGCTCCACCGTACTATCGTGCATCCGCGGACGGGCGTCCCACGGGCGGTGGCGGCGCGTGGGGCGGGGGTCGGCCGGCGTGCATGCGCGCGGCCCCTAGGAATATCAGGCCGGTCCCGCGCCGTGGCAAGGGACGGACGGGCGTGGCGTGCCCGCGCGCGGTCTTTCCACCTCTGGCCCTCGCGCGGCCGGGGGGTCGGGTCGTGGCGCCGTGCGCGACAAAATCACGCGTCACGGTGGCCCATGTGCGACCACCCGGACATTTCTCTCGTCGCGACGTCGTCTCGTTCGATCCGGTTCCACGCACACATGATTTCCCTCGCGGGAAGTGCCACGCCGCCATATTCCCAGCCCGATTCATGCGGTTTTGGGCAGGTTCACAGATCACTGCTCGTATCGCGTTTGGTTTGGATTAGGTTGACGATATGTGGCGTTCTCAAGTCTTAAAAGGCTGTGTGACGAAATGGACAGTACCGTATGGGCACAGGAATAGGATTTTCGAGATATGTATCTTTCGTCCGCAGGACAATGCGTCCGCGATCATCATACTTCCTAATCAGGATCGAGGAGACCTCACGAGTCGTGTTGCCGGTGTCATGGGGCTGGACCACATCACAGTCAGGAACACATCAACAAAGGCAATGCGAGTTGCAGATAACACAGAGTGTGTGTGCGGAGAGTGAAATCAATACCTGCCCTTAACCATCTCTCATCGCCCGAATTGCTTAACCGACGAAGAAGCGGAGCTAAAAGAGATGCATGAACCATGCAAAGACGCAACCTGACCATGCTGCCGTTCGGAACCTCACTGGTTGATGTTTTTTCCTGAATTGAAGTTCACTTGTTTTTTTTGGCCGATTAAAGGAAAGATGCACATGTACACCACACGCACACATACGTGAGTGCGCTTCTTTAGCACACATACGTGAGTGCGCACACCTAGATAGACAGAAGCCAAAGATAAATCCATGACCTCACAAAATTCATATTGAAGCGCATCCGCATGTGCGTAATATGTGGGTACTAGGATTTGTTCTCCACTTCAGTAGCTATGAAAGATATGAAGATTAGAAATACAAGCACAACAAAAGTCTTGCGTTGAAACCGAAGAACCTCGAAGCAAATACCTCCTAGTCAGTCTGACCATGGCCGTGTCGATCTGACCACCAATGGCCGGTCTGACTGTCGGTTGTAGAGACATCGGCCCCTGATGAACTCAAAATGACCTAACTTTTGATTCCTAGCTCTAAATCCCCCGATATTTTAACCATAGCTTATCAAAAAGATCATGAACCTATTCCAATCGACGATCGGGACGATCGGAGCCAAGGTTTCACAAATTTTTTAGATGAGGTCAAAAAGGCACAAAAACCTAGAAAATTTAAACTTTAATCCAAAAACTTGCTCGTCAGTGGAAGATGGTCAAGATGACCCTAGGTCAATTCCCACAGGTACTAGCAAGCTAGATCACAATAAAACACCCAAGGAAAACCAAAAGAACACATAAAATCGCAAAGGCACCAAATAGAGAGTAAAAACAAGATAGAACTTATCTTAGGGCAGAACCTTGCTTTGATTGATTCAAGAGATTGTTGGTTTATAGTCACTCCACTATGCAGAACAAAAACTCAACACTTAGCACTCAATCAACGCATCTCCCTCAAATTCTATCCTCCTCTATTTCCTCCTTCTCCAAATAAAAAATTAGGGCTTCTTCTCGGAAGGATTCTTAAGGTGCAAATTCTGCACCTCTTCCTTTTGTAATGGAGGCTAAGTCTAGAGAGAAAATATTATCGAACGCCTGTTAAGGCCACACATAAATGGGTCTACACTCACGTATGCTTCTCAAAACGGATGGTGAACCGGGTCTCCCAAATCCGTCTCTTCGTGATCTTCATCTTCTCTTGACCTAAACCACATCTCCTTGCGCCGTTTTGCGCCGCAGTTTCTCCAAGGTCACCAATCCGGTATTTTGACGAAGATACCAAAATACTCCTACTCAATTATTCTCCGAAGACCGAATCTAATCGTCGTGAAGCAATCCCATGCTACGCCACATGTAGGTTGATCAATGACTCTCTTCATATCGGCAAGTCTCTCCCACCCGGCTCCCACTGGAACCACCATAATACTTGCACCGACGCGCACACCACTTGATGCAACCTGTCGCACCGAACTCGTCGTTCGATCACTCTTCTACGTCTTGCGATGTGCTTGAGTCCAACCACCCCACCTGGAATCATTGATCATTCTGGACTTCAACTCTCCCAGCCTAGTCCCAACCATCCTTGCTGTTGACAGTTGTTAACTCCATGCTACTTGCACAACAATAGACCAAGAAATCAATTTCGGGCACAAGGTCTTTGTAACTTAACCCATGTTAGCTAAACACATGCATTATGCGACACCTATGCACTGAAACACATGACTTTGGCCTAACCCACGAAACTCATAGCCTCCCCAACGCATGAAATAACACTGGCCGGTGTGACCGCCGCCTAGTTGGTCAGACTACCCCACCAGTCAGACCGCCGACCAACGGTCGGTCATACTGCTTGGGACTTAGGAAGTCTCTGACTTGCACTCTCTCTGAAAATTTCAAACTCTATCTAGTTTTTCATCGAAACTCCATTTTCAATGAGACCAAGTGCAAACACATCCTTTCACATTCCTACACATGCGATTTTTCGTCGATTTAAAAAATTCACCTTTTTCATTTTCGGCCGATTTGATCTCCTCATGTGGTCGGTCTGTCCACAAGGCTGGTCAAACCGCCTCTGACCTGACAATGAGATGAACTTTCCAAAAATGAGGGTTTCTCCAAACGCCTCAATGCTATTGCCAATTGTTAAACACACTAAGATTAGGATTATCTACTCACGATCTCCACAAGATTTGAACCTTGGTGGGTGAAGTCGTACACCCACAATTCTATCACCCCACCAAGAGGTGGTTCCCTAAAGTTCACTAGGTTATGTTACCAGACGAAGTGGGTCTATTTGTAATATAAGAATTTCACATAAAACAATCGAAATTACTAATCTGTAGTTACTCTCAGGGCTTGTTTGGATAGGGAGGGATTAGAATCAATCCCTCCGGATTGGAAGGGATTTTACTTCAAATTCTGAGTCAATCCGAATGGATTGAGTCGAATCACAATGTATCAAACAAGTCCTCACGGGGTAAATCGAGGACAAGGTTCAGCGAGCGATACGGGGCACTAATCTCCACCCATGTCTTAACACGTGGAAGCACCATGTGAGTCCATATCTCTTCGTTCTCTTCCCAAGCACCCCTCTTTCTTCTCCCTTGAGTCCCTCCCTCTCTCCTCGAGCACCTCCCTATCTCTACCCGAGAGACTCATCCTCCATGTGCCGCCGCTCAAGCTCGTCGTCCGGAGCTCGCACGCCACGGGTCGAGACTCGGGAGGGGTGTTCGATTTCTTTGATCTTGCTTTTGGTTTCTTTTTTGTTGAAACTAATTTGAATTTATTTTGAAAACCGACTTAATTTTCTAGGAATCAAGTTGAAATTTTCTCGGATTTGAGTCGAATTTTTTAGATTTGAAATTTCTTGTGTTGAAATTTTTCGATTTGAAATTCCTAGTTTGAAATTTCCTCTATTCGAAATTATCCGAGTTGAAATTTCTATGTTGATTTTTTTTAGTACAAATTTGATTTTTTGTGTCTTTTAGAGGGGAAGGTAGGGGTGGGTTAATGGAGGTATTGGAGCAAGAGGACCTCTAAAACAATATAATCCCTTCTAATTTCCTGTGAAATTTTCACGTCTCAAGTGGGACTTAAAAGAGATGTAGGGCCTATTTAATTGGATTCGACAGCATTTACAGACCTTAGTATTTGAAAATCACAGTATTCAATTGATCACCGCAAGATACCATAGTTTATGGATACTACAGTTTTCTTTTTTTTTAGTTTTGGGAAAAAAAAAAAACCATGGTGTGTTTGGTAATCGCGGTATTGAGTACAATATTTTCTTTAAAAAGTGTTGCAATGCTACATCGACATTTACATGATGGTTATCGTTATAAGGTCCATTAATTTTCATATTGTACCTAGTATAAGCGCATCAACTAAAGCCAAGTTCAAAGATAATGACATGCTGATCATGAGTAGTTCATAGGTACAAACGATGTGCTGATTTGAGCATCGATCATCCATACAATCAGTACCAAGTATTTTGTTGTTCTCGGGTTCACGCAGTCATACGTTGGACCAGTGTTTTTATTAGATGGAGCAAGGACTAAGTACGTAGAATGTTATGTACTATAGTCAAACGAGAATAAGGGAGATGTGATCCATAGGAGTTGCTGCTGTGTTTCTGAGTTTAAGAAAAAAAAAAAGAGGTTTTGAGTGGATTTTTAAAAACTCCAAAAATACTATGGTATTTGTTAAACTAAAGTTTTTAAAACCACAATATTTGTTGTAACTATACACCCACATAGTTTTTAACACTACAATATTTTTTAGAAACCATGGTATTCTCCCAAAGCTTCAAAAATAACACATATCCAAACAAGGCTTTATGCCTTGCAGGAATGAAATGCTACATTTACCCATTTCACGTTCTGTAGGAATTTCTGTAGAAAACAAAACATCAACTCCTAGCTTTCTAAAGGAGGACTTGGTTATAAATGGATCCACAGACCGAGTGAACTGCTGGCCAAGGGAAACAAATTATCTGGAGAAACCTCACGAAGAAGCCTCTTTCTTACCGTCGGATCTTTCCGCCCTTTTGCTACTGTAGCACGACGGACGGCGGACAGGGGGCCTATTATTTCCCTGGCAAGGGCCAAGCCGCCGCGGCCTCCGTACTTTCTAAGCGCAGATCATCACTTTAATAAGTCTGAAACGTTAGATTCCCTTAAAAAAAAAAAGCCGAAACGTTAGCTCCGTACCCATATAATTCCGCGGTTCCGCCTCTCACACGTGGCCACATGCATGCCGCACATGTGATCCGTAGGAGTTGCTGCTACCGCTAGCTGGCTGCCTCCCGTGGGGCCAAACTGCCGGGGCCACCGGTCGAGACAGCGCGCGAGTGCGAGTCGGAAGCCGAAACGTATCGAGCGCGCGGCGCGGTGTTTGCTGCGGCGGGCTAGCGGCCAGCGTGCGGGGAGGAAGCGCAGCCGCACGCTCCGGCCGCGCGCTGACGAGGATACGTTAATGGTACCGCCCAAACCTTGTTCTTTAACGCGACGTGGACTTCCGTAACAATCAAAATTTTACTGCCAGCTGGTTTTCGCTTTTTCGTTTTCGATGGAGATGGGTATCACGCGCTATCAGTCTATCACTGGCCGGTTAGATCGTCTAGGATAGTTTATTTTTTAGCTTATTATTAAGAGAAGAGAGAACACTTAATCTAATAAAAAAAACAAATCTTACAATAGAGTGTTTCTTGAGCTTGTATCTAAGACTTTAATTCCAACTTTAATTACTATACACAAAATAGATTTTTGGGTAACAAACAAGTTTTTAATAGCTATTTTGTTGTTTCTTGCGTCCTGTTATAAAAACTTGTTTATTTTTTCATCTAGAAACAAGATCACATTCTCTCCTCACCTTCTTTTCTCTACATCACCTAAATGCTGATGTGTCCACCCCTTAGTAACAAGTGATATGGACTATTGTAGATGCTCTTAGGCGTAAGCGCATGTACAACACTATAACGTGGCTAGGTGTCCAAGACCTTCACGTCTGTGTTAGCGTGCCAACTCGATCGGCATGATGTTTCGCAGTGTCAAAGAAACCTACAGAAGGCACTTGTGCTTCCCTGACAAAAAGAGCGAGGCGATAGCTGAAGCTGCACGTTGTGGGAGTCGTTCGCTCCCGCTCCATGACGCGAGCTTGCCGGTATCACAGTGAGCCACCCCTCGCACCTATATATTGTCGGGACTCAAATATGCAAATAATGACCCTCTGTGTATACTACACTAGTCCAGGATCACGTTAGTGCACACAGTGACAACATAGATGAAATATCATTTCATATGCAAAGATAACTAAGAAATAGACAATTAACAATAATTATCAGAGTAACGACCTTAAGATCAAAGCTTACAATTAATGCCTCAGAAAGCGAATATCTCAAATAAACTACAGCGGAAGGAAATAGAATAACTTCAGTGAAGCCCATCCATATGCCATAGGCAATCGACTGGGGTAGTGCGACCTAGTTCTCCACGATCGTTGAAGTTGACCTTGTTGACAAACAATAAACTAATGTAGTTTTCAACAACTGAACAACATTGTTTATAGTAAGGGTGAGTGCATAGAGTACTCAGGAAGTTGCACCACATAAAGTAATTATAGATGATAGTTTATTCTAAAAGATATGACATCTATAGTTCTTTTGCATAAAAGCAACACTTGCAGTTGAATATGAATAATAGATTAAAAAATAATTGAAAATAAATAGTAATAATAATTTGACTAGTATTTCACAAAGCTCATTTAATCTAAATCCATTCTTTCACACAGCTGCATAGGTTTACTAACACAATTGTCTCTCCCAATTGTTTTATGAAAATTTACCCCTCGTGTGAAATCCCTGAGCATGTCTATGACCGTGGACGGAGCTATTCGAATAGATTGTTAATACTCTGCAGAGGTTGTACACTTTACACAAGATGCAATCAACTTGTACGGAGAAGGGCACAACAAAGCCTTTCAGAAACTTCATCTTAACAATGACCCTCTCGATGTGCATATTGTCGACCCCAACCTCACTCGTTGGTCCAACGCACACGTTGGACTTGGAGATAGCGAACCGCTCATAAATGTGATCCAAACAGAGTAGTACACACCTCCACCCTGTCACAGAGTTATCCTACTGCATGAAGTAGCCAATGTTGAGATTCCATAACTTAATAAGCTAGGTCTGTCCTCATACCAGACATGTGGTCGTACAATAAGACTCAGTTTAATGGCGCACAAAGTTAAGTTATTAATCGACTAAGACGAGACTGTAAATTTCTAACTAAGTCACCACAATTCATATTTCCTAATCACAAAGCTCTCCACCATATCACAATTCTTTCCACTCGCCTCAGTCTAAATCTTTTTTCCATCCTGTTGATTAAATGGATCACGTGCCATCAACATGTGACAATATACAACGCACAGTTTTTTCACAAATGTTCCATAATCACTTAGTCAAGTACGAGATTAATGTTTCAAAATGATATCAATGACTCATTGCAAGGCTAAGCATATAATCGTGTTTAACCAACCCATGTTGGTATTATGATAATACCAACTAGTAGTTATACAAGCTAGGGCTACAAATGATCATGGTAATACAAAAAGCAAGATGGACATAATTAAGTAGCTGTGTAGCTAATCCTAAAATATTAAAGAATTTAATAATTGAAATAACATGAAATAGTTTGAATCAAAGTAATTTTAGAAATCTGGGTGCGATATGATCAAAGCATAACTTACCTTGCTATAGCAATGAAGTTCTTATTTTATCTTTAATCTTCAACTTCCTTGACCTTCAGTTCTTTCTAGTGATTTCGGAATATCAACGTCTAACGAGAGAGAAAACGCAAAAACAAATAAAACTCAAAAATAAAAATAAGATAAAATCTAAATTAAAATTGAATGGTACTAGAAGGTAGGGCTTTATTTTAGATGAATTTATAAACTTGAATGAGTTCAATCGGAGTTCGTATGAGGAAGAACGATCTCTCGGAAGTTTGATCGGGAAAGAAAATGCTAAAAAAGAAAAGGGAGAGAGAATATGTGTCACTGATAGGTAGGGCTGAGAGAATGTTCCTGGAATCTTTATTTCAGGAATTTTGGGAAAAAGGTTGAGTGTATGACATGTGAGACCACATGATAAAAAGGATTTTTGGGAATTAAAAGATTTCTAGAAAATAGGGCAGAGACTCATATGTGAGCCATTGGTCTATGGACTATGTCCCCGACAAGGGAGAGTTTCACGGTGAACTGGGTTCATGTGGCTAGGGTTTGACCAGGCTTGACCAACATGCGGGGCCCGCATGTAAGTGAGAAAAGATGGATCTAGGGTTTGGATTGGTGGATGACGTGTGGGACCCGCACGCCAGAGAGGGAAAGAGAAACGGGTGGATGACACATGAGCGGTGATGATGCTGACACGTCGCACAATGGGGTGAGGTAGTAGGGAGATGGCACTGAGGTGGCTGACAACATGGCGGACGGTGCTAATGCAATGCACACATGGCCCTAACGCAACGGACACGGAGGATGAAGTGATGACATGGCAGCGACGTGGATGACGAGGTGGCATTAACGTGGCTCCAGCGATGTTAGTGGCGCACTAGGCCTGAAGGCTCGTCGGCGGCAGCGACCATGGTAGAGGCGATGGAGGGGCAAAATGGGATCGGAACACGATGGCGAAGAAGATGACACGGGTATGGCGGTGGGGAACGGTGGCAATCACCAGCGATGAGCAAGGAAGCAACAGTGCAAGCTCAGTCGTCGACGGTGACAGGATTCTGGCGTAGCTCCGATGAAGGAGAGGGAAGCATGATGTAGAACGTTGAACGGCGAAGGCTAAGGTGGGGTCAATGAGCGGTGGAGCTCACCGGAGAAGCGAGGAACAGGTGACGAAGGACGGTTGTTGGAGAAGACAGAGAAGCTTGGATCTCGTTGCACGGTGAACGAAACTCAAAATTGAGAGAGGTAAAAGATAGATCGGATGAGAGACACACGATGACGCGGTTAGATTTGGGAGTAACTCACTAGAGAGACGAGGAACGCGACGGAGGCGTTTCAACATCATGGAGTGTCACCGGACGCGAGGAAGAAGGAGTTGGCAACGATGGTTGGGTGCTCAGGAGCTCCAATAGGGGCACCGATGACGGAGGAGGACAAGGCGGTCATGATGACGCGGTCGCTACGGCCCGAGGGACAGCGACGGAGGAGAACAGGTGAGGACGGGGTGCCAGCTCTAAGGAAGACGACCGAGGCGACGGCGGCTAAGGCACGGAAAGCGGAGGTAAGATCCCAAAATCCACATTTTGGGAATACATAATAGAAATGCATTGGGAAAAATCATTTTTATCATTTTGCATTTGGAAATCTAATCATGTATGAATTTTGAACTTTTGTTTAAAAGAAAATAATAAAATTCAAACAAACATGCACTTAAGAAAATTTAGATAAAACAAAATAAAAATAGTTGAGAGAATTATTTTGAGCACAATCGTTCATGGAAAAATTTACTAAACAACTTATATGAATTTATTAAGTGTGACAATGCATTTACATAAGAACATAAACTTATAAGATTTTTTTGGAGAAAATCACAGACAATAAAAAGTCCTAAAAAATTTATATAATAAACTACACTAGGTTAGGAGTCCTCACAAACAATTTCATAAAATTTGGACCTCATTTGATTAGTACAAAAATTCGGCAAACCTCTTAGCCTCTAAATCCAAGACCTAACCTAACTCTCTCTCTCTCTCTCTCTCTCTCTCTCTCTCTCTCTCTCGCTCGCTCGCTGGCAAGTGGGCCCTGTTGCCAGGACCTTTTGTTCACCTTCGCTTGCCCTCGCCAGTGCACACCTGTGCCATGGCCAGCTCCGCCCGCGCGCTTGCGCCAACGCGTCAACCACCTCGCCCACCATTTTGGCTGCACCCCTGGTTTCGCCTCCCTCGCCTGTTGCCTTGCTCCTCTCCCATCCCTGCCCGTTGTCCTGTCACTACAACCGAGCGTGTCATCATTACCCATGAGCACACTCTTCCCCCTCGCGAGTCCTTTGTCCTCCCATCTATAAGAAGGTCACCATAGCTTCTTTCTTACCTTTCCTCGCCATTCCCCACCTTCTCCCCTTCTCCACAGAGCTCAAGCTTGAGATAAACGCGAGCTCCATTTCTGGCCGTAGCACTACCACATCGCCGTCGGCACCCCGGAAGGTTTTTCTTCTCGCCACCTACATCATCTCATGTTCCGGAGAATGAAGAGCATTTCCCCTTACTCAATTGCTCCTTTGATCCATAGGAACAGCCGGCAACTCCTTCTTCCCCATCTCTGGCCATGTTCGTCGTCGCCGTCACGCTGGAGCTTCACCGTGCCCTGAGGTGATTCTCTACGCCAGGAGCACCCTGAGAGCATCTTCAAGCTTCCCCAAGCCTCGCTGTACTTCCCCATCGTCTTCAACGAGCTCCCGCGCCAACCTCCCCGTCGTCGCCTCGGTCAATGTCACCAGGCCTTCTCCAACCATCTCTATCCTCCCTCTCAGTCCCGGTGAGCTCCACATAGACCCCTAATGCTCATGCGTGCATTATTTAGTTGGGAGCATTTCCGGAACGTTGTAGTCGTTGTAACCCGTAGCACCATCGCCATTGAACCTCGTTGCGTCGCCACATCGGGCCATCCCATCCCTCGCCGCTGGCACCAGTGGGTCCACAATCCTCAAGGGAACCCATTTTGGGTATCCCGAGCTGCCACCGTATGCCACCGCGCTGGTGACGAGCGTGGCCGCAAGCGTCCGAGCATTGCTCTGTGTTGTCCGAACGAGGACATGCATTGTAGCAATGCCATTAAAAGCATAATCTCTATTGTTAGGGCAAATTAGCGTTCAAATGATTGGTTAATTAATGCTTTGAGTCACTAACATGTGGACCTCGACAAATAGTAAATGCGATTCATTAACACTGAGTTTCACCTTGAGTCGCTGACACGCAGGTCCCACAACCTTTAAGTGCATAGTGCACCATCCCGTGGACCACACACAATACGCATAGACCTTCATTCTACACACTATTCCCATGATCCTAGTCACTAACTAGTGGAACCTACATGTCATAATAATAATAATTAGAAGAAAATAGAAAACACGCTTTTAGTCCTGAGGAAATACGCTTCCCCTGTTTGGAAAACATAAACCTCGGTGAGCCCAGAGGATAATATATTTTTCTTACTGGAAAGCGTAAACCTCAATGGAATGTATAAGAGAATACATTTTCTCTGCTGGAAAGCGTAAAACTCAAAAATACGTCGTCGGCATCATCTTTTCTTTTTCAGGATTTTTCAAACTAAACCAAATTAAAATCTTAATAACTTTTGCATAAAAACTCCAAATGAGATGATTCTTTTTTATAAATTCATATAAAATCATGCTCTACCAGAATATGCAAAAATATTTGGATTTGGTTATAGTTGAATTTATTTTACTTTATTTAATTCGTTTTCGGCTATTTTTTTATTAGACGTCAATTGCTCGAATGATATTTTTGATGACCGACCAACCTCCTATTCAGAACAACCAGAGCAAGGCAAACACTTCCTTTGATATTGTTGATCCCACTATTTTAATTATTGTGCTTTATTTTGCAAAATCTATTATGCATGCTTGTATGTTTGTTGAAAAATTGCTATGTTGGGAATACGGTAGATGTAAATCCTATTTGATGCATGAACATCCTTGAAATATTGATCCCCTTACTGTTGTATCCATTAGGTTATGTGTTAGATAATATATAATGTCAAGTTGGGAGCTTTCAAGTGCGATTTATCGCACAACTGCTTAATAGAGCGATAGATTTTCTATAAAAGTATTACAAGGACAATACGGTAAAAATGAAATTGGGAGTTTTATGAAAAATGTCTAGAGGGTGTACCTCTGTTATTTTGTATAAAAATAAAATAAAAACCTACTTTTCGACGCGGGCAAGTTATATTATATTCTGAGAAGAGAGAGGGGTGTACCTCACTAGTAGATAGGGGGAGATCCTCGCCCGGGTCAATTAAGGACCGAACGCCGGTGCCATCAATGTAAGCCTAAGTGTACAACCACATATGTTGATATGGCACAACATTAGCTAATTAAGTCATTGAACACTAGCCTTGCACGTAGGTAGGCCGTAGTAGTGCGGACATGGCCGGTGCAGGCATGTTCGAAAGAGTTCCCTTCACCACAGTGTTGGGTACAAAGCTTGCCAACACAACTACGGATGCCTCACTGAGACGGTGGTCTCCCCGGGTGAAGTGAGGATAAACATTTACTGGGCTAGTGCAAGGGTAGGACTAGATGATGTAAAGGCTTCGACACGTGCTTTAGGCTGCTTACCTATGTAGTGAGCGGTGATATCGACGGATACCGAATAAACTAGAGAATTTGTGTACTGTGGGTAAAGTTGTACCCCCTCTACAGAGTGTAAATCTATTTAAATAGCCGTGCTCGCGGTCATGAGCGTGCCTAGTGCGATCACATCGGGTATAGACTTGATTTTTACAAAAACCTTTTCATTTGAACACATGGGAAATGACTTGTTGGTTTATATTTGAGTTGAATGTCGTGTTATGGCTGAAAATAAAATGTTACTCACAGCCGAGGAGGGTTGTAAGTTCTTGTTATTATTCATTCAATTACTTGCTTACTGTCCTGTATCTATTTAACTGCTTTTAAACTTCCGTTGCAAATTACTACGTGTTGATATTGCAAATAAAAATGGCTAGCAAAATAACTTGTAGAGTAGAGCCTCATTCTTTGATAGTCTTGTATTTATATAAACTTTGTGATACACTATAAGTCTTGCTGAGTACGCATTGTACTCAATTTTGCTTATGGTGTTGTTCAGAGTTTGAAGATGAACCAACGCCCGACGATACGTTCCTCGCACCCGAAATCGGAGGGTTCGGTGACAGGTCTATGTAGGCTTTGTCTCTTATCGGTTGCCTGAGGGTTGGATGGGCATGTCACTGGAATTTATCTACTTTCATTACTTCTTCCGCTGCTACTTTTACTCTGTTGATACCTGTTTTTATTTGGCTGGTTGGCCATTGATGTAATAACTCTAAACACCTAAGTTAAGTACCCTTTTGCTTTACTTTGTATATGTGAATGTATGGATGTGATCAAATGTTGTGAATGAGTGTACTCGCCACTGATCATAGGACTAATACGATACACACATAGAGTCTTCGGGTATTCCATGCTCGGGAGTCCGACAGCGGCGGAGCGGGAGACACGTGGAATGAGGATCCCCGGGGGTTTATAGACTTGGGAGGCGTGGACACCGAGAGAGGCGGTGTGGAGGAGTTCGGATGGCGTACAGGTAGTGGCGGTGACGCGATGCTGGCAAGCAACTATGGCTGGTAGGTGGGCCAAGGCAGAGGAGATGGCGTGGCGGTTGGGCTCGGTGGCAGTGCTAGGCCGATTGGGGTTAGGGGAGATGGGTCGGGAGAGAGGAGTGGACTGGGGCAGAAACGGGGAGACAGAGCGGTTGGCAGGGTAGGGAAACGAGGGTCAAGGCGGGTTGGGCCAGGGATTTAGATGGACAGGCAGAGAGATTGAGGACTGGACTGATCCAAATTGACCCATGAAGATTAAGGAAAAAGGAAATTGATTCCTGATTAAGGAAAGGCTGGAAATCCAAATGAGCTCAAATAAATACCAAATAAATTTAGAATAATTCAGGAAAATTCACAAGGAACCCAACTAACGTTTTTTTTATTTAATTGAAGTTTAAATTAATCAAAATAAATAGTTTTAATTTTGGAAATTCCAAATTAAGCTTTATTAATTCAAAGAAAATTGTGAAATTTTCTGGGAACCTAAACTACACAAAAGATTTTGGAAAACCCGAATTTTGGGACGTTACACACATACTGTGAATTTTCCCAAACACGTGCACCCTCCCGAACCCGCGAAACGTTTATGCGCTTTAGCTCCTCTTGCACTTCCCGTTGAGTCCCCCTATCGCCGCTCGATTCAATCTCCTCTAGGATTTTCCTGTCGATTCGGCCATAAGACAAATAATTAGTTTTTGTTTAGATTTTTCATGGCATGTGTTGTAGAAGCACTTCTATGGCATAGCTACAAGCACTTAGTGTAGCAAGGATGTACCATTTTCATGCCTTCTCAAGTATTCTGTTTTTTCAAAGGGCTTTTGATGAGGACTTGACCCCTATGGATACAACCATATTTGCTATGCTTGATGTTCCACTTACAAGAACTCGTACGCTTCACTTAAATTATCAGATGAGCTCATTTTTAGGAGTGTCTTTATATTATATAAACTATATGATGCTACCTAATGATGAAAACATATATTTATGTAGCACTACATCACTTTTGGTCCAAGATGAGCAAGAGTTCGAGTTGGACCCGTTTTGGAATCCAATTCGACCTCCAGAGACAACACCGACTTCAAACGTGCATAACTTTTACATACGGAGTCCATTTGTGGTCCACAAGTACTTGACTAAAAGCTTATCTCGTCCTCTTTCTAACGGATCTAGACCCACCTTCAGATTCACTATCTACACATTGAAATCATCAAAAGAATGTATTACATCACCTATTTGAGCTAATTTGGGCCTTGTAATTGTACCCAACTTGGCCCATATGCCGGTCGGCCACCTAGGGAGTTGCACTGTTCATGTGAACAGTAGTACCACCTCCTCTATTTGATGCTATGTGCAGCTGCCCCCCCATTTAAGGTGGCCTCATCCTTCTAGTCTCCTTGGATTTTATTTAGTTAAAAGTTAGCGACATTGCAACTTCGTGTATTGGCTTGTGTCGACTAGACGAACCCTAAATACCGCTTCAGAATCCCAACCTTATTGAGTACTTTAATCCTATTTGTAATTTTAGATTGCTTACTATCTTGTTCTTGCTTGTTCTTCGATTGTATGCAGGAATAGACCTTCGTGGTCAGGTCAATCGTGCTTTTAACAATGTCGATAACAATCCTAGAGTTGGTTCAGCGATTGCCGGGCATATTAGTTGTTCCAATTGGTAGCCGAATCGTTAGAGTCGTCTCCACAAATTCTTACCTGTTTGCTTGGTAAGAACTTGGTATTAGCTTGAGTGTGAGTGACATTGAGCCTCTAGATGCTAGTAGTTGATAGGAACATATACTTGTGATTTATTTCCTTATTTTCTACTGACAATGACAGGTTTGAGGAAGTTGGTAGATTACGATGACACCACGGGAGAATTTGAACTCAAAGGGAAACAACTACCGGCATACATCTTGCCACTCACCGCTGAGAGTACGTCGTTGGACTACTTCATATGGGTTACTATGTTGGATAGCTACTTTGAAAGACATAAACTTGATCCTTATGAGAAGATGAGCATGGCAAGGATGGCGCTGGTCGGTGATGTTCAATATTGGTGGTCGAATCTCAAGTATCACTACATGTACACATGGGAGGAGATGAAGAAGAAATTACGACGTTGTTTTGTACCTCCACCACCCACAGCCGCAAGCGAGATGCAACCTAAGGTAACTAAAAATGCTGACATTGTTTTTGCTCTTATTCCATCTACAGATACCGCCGAGACACTTAAAGAGATGAAGGATGATCTGGCGTATCTTATATCATTAGAGGAGAAGTTTGAGGTACCTATAGTATCTGATGAGGACGATAATGACAAAGGTACTAATTTGATGCTACAACAAGACATAGAGCAACCTTGTGAGTATATACCTACTGTAGTGCAATCTTTTGATATTCCTTGTGTTGACTTGAACGAACCATGTGCTGAGAATTCACATAATTTTGTAAATGTCGAATTAATTACATATAAGGAAGTACTTCATAGAATATCCTCTGCTGATGCATTGTGCTATATCATACTTAATGAGCCCGTTAGTTTGGAACGTGCAACTCTAAATTCTCTATCTAGCACCTATACCTATTGTTTTAAATTAATTGGAGATTATGGTTGTAACAGCCCTAACTTAGGGTTTGTATTTCAAATGTAAAATTTTGAGGAGAAATAAAAACTTTTGTTGTCTCTTCAAATCATTTGAAAGTTCCTACATTTTTCCCTAGCAATTTCCATTTTCTAGAATTAAATTCTTGTGAATGGAGATCGTTGTCAGCAAATTCTTAGCCTTCAAACTTGTGATCATCCTCTGAAATTATTTTTCCTATCATCTTGATCATCCTATCTACCTCCTGAATTATTTCACAATTTTTAGATTTTATTTGCTATTTCAAATGGCCAAGTCAAACTAGTTGGAAACCTGGTCAAACCCTTGGTCAGCGTGCTTGTGAATTTTCTGCAGAATTTTCAGTGCATAAAAGTTCTGGAAAATTTATGCAATGTTGATCTCTGTCTCAAGTAGCTACCATAAAATTTCGGAATTTTGGAGCTCAGGATCTACCTCTAAAATTCTCCAAACTCTCTCAGCCCTTTTAAAACTTCAAATCGAGAAAAGCTTGTTTGTCGGGCTCGAACCGAGCCGACTCAAATCGACCGCGCCAATTGACTCGGTCGCGTCAACTAACTGCACCGTGCGAGACCAATCGATCGTGACCGTCCGATGCAAATCGAGGCGATCCGTCGCGTCGCAACCGACTGTCGAATGCATACACCAATCTCGGTAGTCCATTTGGATCCAGCGGTCGGTGCGATCTGATCAAATCAAACCTCCGGTTACGCACCGCTTTGCTCTGTCGGCGACATGTGGGTCCCACTGTCGGCATCAACCTCGTCTTCTCCGCACCTCACGGGCTCACGGCCGTGCGCGCATGCTTGCCACGTCCTCGTGTTGCCACCTTTTTGTCCTCGTGTCGGCCCGGTGAAGCATCGCGGGATCTCATCTACCCACCGAGCCCATCCACTACCCGCCGCGTCCATTCTTGTGTTTTCTCGCCCAAATTTCCTTTCCGTGGGAGAAGAACCGAAAGCAATGCGCGCCGTGTTAGCGCCCGCCCTCGAGCGCGCGACGCGCTGCGTGATCCGCTCTCTCGCGCATCCATTTTGCGTTCGAGCTCGTAGCACCGGTGAATCATCCGGAGCCACTTCATCGTCTCGCCTCGGTGATCTCGGCTCGCAAGCTTACTAGTGCTCTGGTGAGTTTCTAGCCCGACACTTGGTCCCTTAGGATCGCATCAACGTCTTTGAGTCTACAGTGACCTTGTTTAGCTCTTTGGTGCATCACAGGTGTGCGTCGCTTTCTTCTCAAACTCGGTAAAGCGCCGCGTGTCAATTCGGGCGCCACCGTCCTCCTCCATCATCAAGATCGTGGGCTTATCGTTCTGGTGTCTCCGCGATCTCGTGGCGCACCTTCTCGAAGCTTCGCGTCGTCTGTAGCGTCATCTCGCGCGCGCGCACCTTCTTCTCGCCTCAGTTCGCGCCATTTCGCCGCGCGGCGTCTTCGTGAGTCAGCGTCACCGTCATTGAGTTCGCTAGGTCCTGCGAACCCGAAGGTACCACTCTTCGCCCGAAACCTCACGGTTTGCAAGATCGGTTCTTGCGGCGGCGCCACGCGTGCCGTGCTCGCGGTGAACCGCGGTGATGATTTGTTTGACTTTAATCATGTCTTCTTTGAGTCAACGATTTGTGGGCCCTCTTAGGTTAATCGCGTTTAGAAATCCTTTAATCGGCCCGTTATTTATTCTACGAGTCAACGCCATGTGGGCCCATCTTTGTCGATTAGGGTTGTGTAGCTACGTATGCGTTTTCTCGATGGGAAGCGTGCTTCTCTGTGAGTGTTTTAGGTTTGCACCTTAGTAAGCGAAGGCGTATTCTTTGAATACGCCGGCGTCACTAAGCGAGTCTTGTTATCACAGTCGGTCGCGTTAGCGGGCATTGTCGATGGTGGGAGCTTCTTATTGCGGTAGAAAAAGTATTCATTGCTTTAGTATTTACGGTTTATGTTTTCTGTTGTACATTAATTCAATCAAACTTGTAAAATGTATATCTAATTCAATTTTGTCCAAATTGCATGAAACAGTCTTGTTAATTTTCATTTTAAATGTATTATTTACTAAAATTAGTTTCATCCATGCCTCTATAGCAAAAATCTGTTAACTAATAAAATGGTGTCTTATGTATCTTCTAAATTAGAAAATGCATATCTTTTCGATAATTGTCCAAATTAAGCGAACTCAATTCGTAGAATTTCATTTTTAGTATACTAACTATTAGGATAGGTTTTATACACTGGTTACTGTTCATGAAAATTTGTTAAGTGATTAATTAGTAACTTGTTGTGTTTTTAGCTTAGAAAATTCATAGAAAATTGCTAATAACTTAAAATGATTTGTTCCTGTTTGTAAAATTTTGTCATATCTTGTTTAGGCTGTTGTGTGAGTTTTGGCATGATTTGATGTTGTTGTATGTTTGAGTTTTGTCGGTGTTATTCGTTCTTATTTCTTTGTTGTTCGATCGTTGAGGCTTCGATATTTGCGGCAACCACGAGAAGCGATCCTCATAACATATTGAGCAACGGCCGAGCAGCGGTTTGATCATGTTTAATCGATATTTTAAAGATTAATATTTTGTTTAATTTGTATGTATGCATTGCTTAATTTGTGTTAAATTGATTAGTTAAATCGTGTTGCATATCCTGTGGCAAAATATTGATCTCTACTACGAGCCTAGGTTATTTCTTTGTGATTAGAAGTGTTGGATGATCTCTTGTCACTTAGTAGATCGATTTCAACTTGCTTAGACATGCTTAGCTATCGGTAGAAGCTGGGCGGTTATCGACTTTAGTCGGTAACCTTGATCACCTAAAATTTACTACAACTTTATGTTTGACATTTTGCTATGCTTACTTGCAAAACTAAAACCAAAAACAAAAATGATTTAGGCAGCGGGCACAATGGTAAGATTGGTGTGATCTGTTGGGTGTATTGGAAAGGTGCGGGTCAGTTAAGGACCAGAACATCTTGTGAGTTTACATTATCCAGAGCATTTCGGCGTGCTAACCACACTAGAGGGTATGGGACCTCTCTTGACCTAGTACTTTGGCGTGTATTGGTCGGGTCGCAGGAGGTCGTAGGAGGGATGGAGGTGGGAGCATGGTAGTTGTCAGCTTTATCTGAGTGGGTAGTTGTCTTTTCGGCTTTACCATGTAGCGTATGGGTTTCTATCCATACGAGCGGCTCGGGGTTGATACACAATATTGGAAATAGTCTCGTAGGACTTATTTGTGCGGCATACCTTGGAAGTGTGCTTGGCTTAAAGCGATGCGAGGTGTGAATGCGATGGTACACCCTGCGAGGTTAAAAACTATTCGAATAGCCTCGTCCTAGGTGATGGACACGCTTGGGTAAGCTTATCGAGAGTTAGACTACAACCTTTTAAAATTAAAACTTGCGGGGTGAGTACGAATGCGGGGATTAGTGCTATGTTGTGGTGACTATTGGGATAGTCACTTCTAGGTGGTTGCTTGTACCTATCTTTATTTGTGATTATTTCAACGGTAAAAATGAATTGCAAACTTGCCTTTAAATTACATTACATTATTGCAAATAAAGTTGGCTTTATGCAAATGAAACATATGACTTCCACCAAATAAGCTTTGCATGTAGCATATGAGCAGTGCGCTAGTTTACGTCGGTCTTGCGGGTACAAAGACAATCTTTGTACTCGGTGCTTTGCTTAATGTTTTTGTTGCGAGAGGAAGAAGGTGAGCCTCGGGGCCTCACTACGTGAGTGTCTTTGTCGCCGTGGTGGCGACTAGACTTGGCGGTCGGTCGGATGCCTTGTGGGTTGAAGGCACCGATTGGCTTTGTTTATAGCCATCTTATGGCACTTTTGCTTCATTGTCTTTGTTGTTATTTGAGTATCTTTTGGGCGGTCAGTGGTATGCATAATAACCTATACTTTTTGTTTATCTTCCGTTTGGTAGTGTTGTGTTTGGACTCTATGTGTGGAATGGAGTTGATGTCTAATTTTGTGCAGGGGTGTGTATCTTGCTTTAGGAAGTATACATATCTCGAGATCGATTTATTTGATTTGTGATGCTAGGGCGGTGGTTGGTTAAGCATTACAAACCAAATAAATTGGGGTCCTCACAAAGTTGGTATCGAGCCATTACGATAGTAGTAACAAGCATAGTCGTCCTTAGGATATTTTGAAAGTCTTATTTTCAAATCATAAAAGGTTTATGAAAACCTAGGCGATTCTCGATTTTATTCCTTACCTATCTTAGCTTTCTACTCTCATCTTACTCTAATTTAAGTTTTGAAACTTGGTTTCTCTCTTCACCTTTCAAAAGATAGTTACTCTAGGTGGAATTAGTTTGGGGAGAACCATGAAGTTTAATCCAACTAAAACTTGTGGGGATAATAGGGTAAGATGTAAAGGGAGTAGTTATGTGTCGATTTTCTTTGGTCGAACTTTATCACTGCCTTGTGTTTGTTTACGGTTTGCTTTCATGAATTTTGGGCTTTCTTGCTCTTAAATTTGTTGCTAACTTGTCTTAGTAAGCAGGATGGCGGGAGAGCAGCGTGGCGATCGGTGGTGGTCATGATGAGCTTCCCCTCCTCAGACCATGGTGAGGTGCTCGCTCGATCGGCGAAACCGCATGGACGAGCGCGCATCACGGAGGTTATTGCTAGGAATACCTCCACTCCCGCCGGTGGTGGCGGCCACCGGACTCGCGGGGACTTGCGAGTTCCTCGTACCACGCCGCCGACTTTCTCCGCTCACGAGGACCCTCTCGATGCGGATGATTGGCTGCGCATGGTTGGCGGAAGCTCAACATAGCTCGATGCGAGCGCGAGACAAGGCACTTTCGCGTCCACCGGCTTGAGCGCGGCACTCTCATGGTGGGAGAACTATCTCGCCATGCGGCCCGCGAGCCATGTGGTCGCGTGGGAGGAGTTCAGTCGACCTTTCGTCGGGCCCACATCCCGGATGGCACGATGAAGGCGAAGAAGAGAATTCCTCGCGCTCAAGCAAGGCGCAAATGCGTGGCGAGTACTTATGCGAGTTTAATCATCAGCTCGTTATGCTCCGGGAGAGGTGGCCTCGGATGAGGCTAGCGGGAGAAGTTTATGGATGGCTTATGCGAGGGCTGCGGGACAAGCTATCTATTGTGGACTTCTCGGACTTTCGGGCCTTGGTAGATAAGGCCATTGTTGCGAGCATAGGCGAAAGCGCTGGGTGAGTCCGCAAGCGCAAGTGGGAGGCGCATCGATCGCTCACACCGGCCTCATTAGTCCTCGGTGGGCGGCACGATGGCCCGTTCTTTTGCTCCACCGGCGCGAGACCATCTGCACCAGCTCTCGCCCACGCGGGCGTGTTTCAGACCACGTGCGCTGCTATCGGCTGACGAGCGGCCTCGCAATCCGTGGCGAGGTGATTTGTTTTATTTTGCCACAACAAGGGCCATTATGCGAATGCACGCCTCAGTGTTGCGGCGGCCCTCGTCCTAATGGAGGGCGCGGCGAGAGTGGTCACCGCGACGAAGATTGTCGAAGACCCGAGTGCGGGCGCGGTCGAGTCAACCACCTTTGGTGAGGAGGCTCGGGGCGCGGATGTTGTGATTGGTACACTTCGTTAATTCGTCTGCTGCGGTATTATTTGATTACGGAGCATCGCATTCTTTTATTTCAAGATCATTTCTGCTGCTAGTGGTCTTTCTTTGTGTTCCTTTGGGAGTTCCTTTGCTCATCAGCTCTCAGGAATTCGGAAATGAGGTGATTCTGATGTCGGGATGTTCCTATCATAGTCAAAGGAGTGGGATTTTTGGCGGACCTTATTGCCTTTCGATTCGGCAAATCTGGATGTGATTCTTGGCATGGATTGGTTGTCCCAACACTTGGGGCAAATCGATTGTGCCGGAAGATTGTCTACCTTACCGACCCTTGAGCGGCGGTCGGGTTTCGCCGCGGCCGAGTCCGCATCTTTGTGCATTAGAAGAAGCTTGACCTTGCGGTCGGGATGTCCCCATAGTATCGACTTTGAGGATGTCTTTCACGAAGATTTGCAGGATGCCTCGGTTCGAGACACAGGTTTGTCATCGAGTTCTTTGCCGTGCCGCCCGATTCCGAAGCGCCGTGTCGAATGCCTCCCAATGAGCTAGAAGAATTGAAGAAGCGGCTTGGTGAGCTCCAAGCGAAGGTTTCATCCGTCCAGTTCATCTCCTTGGGGTTGTCCGGTGATCTTTGTGAAGAAGAAGGACAAGACTTTGCGCATGTGCGTGGATTACGATCCTCTCAATGAGGTGACGGTGAAGAACAAATATCCTCGCCCGCATTGATGATCTGTTTGATCGGTTGGTGGAGCCAGTGTTCTCAAAGATTGATTTGAGAATGGGGTATCATCAGTCGAGGATCGGATCGAGGATATTCGAAGGCGGCTTTCACTACTCGTTATGGGTGCATGCGAGTACACCGTCATGTCCTTTGGCTTAACCAATGCTCGGCTTTGTTCATGAACCTTATGAATTCGGTATTCATGGAGTATTTGGATAAATTTGTGGTGGTCTTTATTGATGATATTCTTATCTATTCCAAAATGAAGCGAGCATCTTGAGCATCGAAGATTGTTTTGGGCAAATTGCGGGAGCACGGTGTATCGAAGTTCAAGCAAATGCGAGTTACGGTTGAAGGAAGTGGCATTTTTGGGCCATGTTCTTTCAATTTGGAGGCATATTGTGGATCCCAGCAAAGTCGGCGATGTTCTATCTTGGGTCAGCCAAGTCGATCCACGATGTCGCGAGTTTTCTCGGCTTAGCGGGCTATTACGCGCTTTATCGAGAACTTCTCCAAAATCGCATAAGCGATATTGAATTGCTCAAGAAGGATAAAAGTTTGTGTGGTCCTCGCTTGCGATGAGAGCTTTCGGGAGCTCAGCGGCGATTGACTTGGCCCAGTCCTCACTCTTCACGATATCCACAAGAGCTTCGATATTTATTGCGATGCCTCTCGTCGGGGACTTGGATGTGTTCTTATGCGGAAGGCAAAGCGGTTGCCTATGCATCTAAGCGATTGAGGCCTCATGAGCTCAACTATCCACCCATGATTTAGAAGCTTCTTCTTTGTGGTTCATGCACTCAAGATTTGGCGGCATTATCGATCGGTAACGTGTGAGGTGTATTCCGATCACAAGAGCTTGAAATACTTGTTCACTCGGCCGGATCTGAACCTCGAGCGAGAGGAGATGGTTGGAATCGATCAAAGATTATGACATGAGTATTCGATACCATCCGGCAAGGCCAGCGTGGTTCTTAGCGCACTTAGCGAAAGGTGTATTGTAATACTACGATGATCCAAGAGCGACAGCGGCACTTCTTGCGAAATTTCAGCGTCTCAACTTGGGTTTGGTTGAGCATGGTTCCCTTGCGCCTTGATTGTGCAACCAACCTTGGTGGATCAAATCAAGTCGACGGCAATCGGATGATGGTGTGGGTAAAATCAAGCGAGAATATCAGGATGGATCAGCCAAGTGTTTCACGAGAAGATGAGCACGGTGTTGTGTGGTTTTGGCGTCTTGTGGTCCCAAAGGTCCCGAGTTGCGGGATTTGATTCTTGAGGCCCATGATTCACCTTTGTCCATCCATCCGGGGCCACTAAAATGTACCAAGATCTGCGTCGAGAGATTACGGTGGACTCGCATGAAGCGAGATTGCGGGTTCGTTGCGGATGTGACATATGTTGTCGCGTCAAGGTAGAGCATCGGCGTCGGCGAGTCTCCTCCGGCCCTTGCCTATACGAGTGGAAGTGGGATTACGTTGGTATGGACTTCATCAACGAGTGCGCCGTGCTTCTTGGGGAAGGATGCTATCTGCGTGGTTATTGTGATTGGCGAAAGTAGCACATTTTACGCGGTATGTACCGCCTCGGCGTCGATAAATTGGCGAACCTCTACATATCCGCATTGTGAGTTTGCATGGTGTGCCACGAGCGATGGTGTCGAATCGTGGTTCTCTTTTCACTTCCGACTTTGCTTTGATCTACGAGAGGCCATGGGTACCGTCTTACTTTGGCTCGACCTATCATCCTCGGGCCAAGCGGTCGAGCGGAGAGCGTCAATCAGTGCTTGAAGATATGCTCCGTGCTTGTGTCCTTTCTATGGAAAGAATTGGGAGAAGAGTTTGCGCTGCGAGTTCTCTTACAACAACGACTTCGAGCTAGTCTCGGCATGGCACGTTCGAGGCATTGTATGGGAAGCGTCTGAACTGCCGTTGAAGCTGGTGGCGGTGAAAGCGGTTCTTTGGTCGATTCCATCAATGAGGCGAAAGTCAAGTGCATTTGATTCGTGAGCACTTGCGCGTAGCTCGATCGAGCGAGAAGAGCTATGCGGTCGGCGTCGCCGTGGTGAGTTTCGGCCCAATGACTTTGTGTATCTCAAAGTCTCGCCTCTGAAGGACATCGTCGTTTGATTGTCAAGGGCAAGCGGCTCCTCGATATGTCGGGCCATATCGCATCATCAAGAGAGTGGGAGCTGTTGCATACAAGTTGGAGTTGCCGGCTACACTCGAAGGGTGCATGATGTTTTCCATGTCACAATTAAAGAAGTGCCTTCGTGTTCTGTGGAGAAACCCCATTGGAAAATATCGATGTGCGGGAAGATCTATCTTATCATGGCGTCTTGTTCGCATTCTCGAAGAAGTGAGCGAGAACAAGGAACCGTGCGATCAAGTTCCTTAAAGTTCGGTGGTCGAACCACTCAGGATGAAGCCACTTGGGAGCAGGAAGGCAGTCTTGACGAGTTACCCATCCTTCTTCTCCCGGTGATCGAGAATCTGGGTGAGATTCTGTAAGGGGAGATTTGTATGACCCTAACTTAGGGTTTGTATTTCAAATGTAAAATTTTGAGGAGAAATAAAAACTTTTGTTGTCTCTTCAAATCATTTGAAAGTTCCTACATTTTCCCTAGCAATTTCCATTTTCTAGAATTAAATTCTTGTGAATGGAGATCGTTGTCAACAAATTCTTAGCCTTCAAACTTGTGATCATCCTCTGAAATTATTTTCCTATCATCTTGATCATCCTATCTACCTCCTAAATTATTTCACAATTTTTAGATTTTATTTGCTATTTCAAATGGCCAAGTCAAACTAGTTGGAAACCTGGTCAAACCCTTGGTCAGCGTGCTTGTGAATTTTCTGCAGAATTTTTCAGTGCATAAAAGTTCTGGAAAATTTATGCAATGTTGATCTCTGTCTCAAGTAGCTACCATAAAAATTTCGGAATTTTGGAGCTCAGGATCTACCTCTAAAAATTCTCCAAACTCTCTCAGCCCTTTTAAAACTTCAAATCGAGAAAACAACATTTTGTCGGGCTCGAACAGAGCCGACTCAAATCGACGCGCCAATTGACTCGGTCGCGTCAACTAACTGCACGCGCGAGACCAATCGATCGTGACCGTCAGATGCAATCGAGCGATCCACGTCGCGTCTTTAACCGACTGTCGAATGCATACACCAATCTCGGTAGTCCATTTGGATCCAGCGGTCGGTGCGATCTGATCAAATCAAACCTCGGTTCGCACGCTTTGCTCTGTCGCCGACATGTGGGTCCCACTGTCGGCATCAACCTCGTCTTCTCCGCACCTCGCGGAGCTCACGGCCGTCGCGCGTGCTTGCCCGTCCTCGTCGCGCCACCTTTTTGTCCTCGTGTCGGCCCGTGAAGCATCGCGGGATCTCATCTACCCAGAGCCCATCCACTACCCTTCGCGTCCATTCTTGTGTTTTCTCCGCCCAAATTTCCTTTCCGTGGGAGAAGAACCGAGAGCAATGCCGCCGTGTTAGCGCGCCCTCGAGCCAGCGCCGCGCGCTGTGATCCGCTCTCTCGCGCATCCATTTTGCGTTCGAGCTCGTAGCACCCGGTGAATCATCGGAGCCACTTCGCCGTCTCGCCTCCGGTGATCTCGGCTCTGCAAGCTTACTAGTGCTCACGGTGAGTTTCTAGCCCGACACTTGGTCCCTTAGGATCGCATCAACGTCTTTGAGTCTAGCAGTGACCTTGTTTCGCTCTTTGGTGCATCACAGAGGCGTCGTCGCTTTCTTCTCAAACTCGGTAGCGCCGCGTGTCAATTCCGGCGCCACCGTCCTCCTCCATCATCAAGATCGTGGGCTTATCGTTCTGGTGTCTCGCGATCTCGTGGCGCACCTTCTCGAAGCTTCTCGTAAATGCGTAGCGTCATCTCGCGCGCGCACCTTCTTCTCGCCTCAGTTCGCGCCCACTCGCCGCGGCATCTTCGTGGTCGCGTCCGTCATTGAGTTCGCTAGGTCCTTGCGAACCGAAGGTACCACTCTTTCGCCCGAAACCTCTGGTTTGCAAGATCAGTTGCGGCGGAGCATGCCGTGCCGTGCTCGCCGGTGAACCGCGGTGATGATTTGTTTGACTTTAATCATGTCTTCTTTGAGTCAGCGATTTGTGGGCCCTCTTAGGTTAATCGCGTTTAGAAATCCTTTAATCCGGCCCGTTATTTATTCTGCGAGTCAACGCCATGTGGGCCCATCTTGTCGATTAGGGTTGTGTAGCTCTGTAATCGTTTTCTCGATGGAAGCGTGCTTCTCTGTGAGTGTTTTAGGTTTGCACCTTAGTAAGCGAAGGCGTATTCTTTGAATCGCGCCGGCGTCACTTTAAGCGGTCTTGTTTGTCTGGTCGGCGTTCGCGGGCGGCTGATTAGTGGTGGGGCTTCTTGTTGGCGGTAGAAAAAGTATTCATTGCTTTAGTATTTACGGTTTATGTTTTACTGTTGGTTGTTAATTCAATCAAACTTGTAAAATGTATATCTAATTCAATTTTTGTCCAAATTGCATGAAACCAGTGCTGTTAATTTTCATTTTAAATGTATTATTTACTAAAATTAGTTTCATCCATGCCTCTATAGCAAAAATCTGTTAACTAATAAAATGGTGTCTTATGTATCTTCTAAATTAGAAAATGCATATCTTTTCGATAATTGTCCAAATTAAACGAACCCAATTCTGTAGAATTTCATTTTTAGTATACTAACTATTAGGATAGGTTTTATACACTGGTTCTGTTCATGAAAATTTGTTAAGTGATTAATTAGTAACTTGTTGTGTTTTTAGCTTAGAAAATTCATAGAAAATTGCTAATAACTTAAAATGATTTGTTCCCTGTTTGTAAAATTTTGTTATATCTTGTTTAGGCTGTTGTGTGAGTTTTGGCATGATTTGATGTTGTTGTATGTTTGAGTTTTGTCGGTGTTATTCGTTCTTATTTCTTTGTTGTTCGATCGTTGAAGCCCGATATTTGCGGCAACCACGAGAACGATCCTCATAACATATTGAGCAACGCAGCCAGTGCAAGCGGTTTGATCATGTTTAATCGGTATTTTAAAGATTAATATTTTGTTTAATTGTATGTATGCATTGCTTAATTTGTGTTAAATTGATTAGTTAAATCCGTGTTTGCATATCCTGTAGCCAAAATATTGATCTCTACTACGAGCCTAGGTTATTTCTTTGTGATTAGAAGTGTTGGATGATCTCTTGTCACTTAGTAGATCTGATTTCAACTTGCTTAGACATGCTTAGCTATCGGTAGAGGCTGGCGGTTATCGACTTTAGTCGGTAACCTTGATCACACAAAATTTACTACAACTTTATGTTTGACATTTTGCTATGCTTACTTGCAAAACTAAAACCAAAAACAAAAATGATTTAGGCGGGCACAATGGTAAGATTGGTGTGATCTGTTGGGTGTGGTTGGAAAGGTGCCGGGTCAATTAAGGACCGAACATCTTGTGAGTTTGTTATCGGGCATTTAGCGTGCTAACCACACTAGAGGTATGGGACCTCTCTTGACCTAGTACTTTGGCGTGTATTGGTCCGGTCGCGAGGAGGTCGCGGGAGGATGGAGGTGGGAGCATGGTAGTTGTCAGAAAAGCTTTATCTGAGTGGGTAGTTGTCTTTCGGCTTTACCATGTAGCGTATGGGTTTCTATCCATCTGGCGGCTCGAGGTTGATACACAATATTGGAAACAGATCTCGTAGGACTTAGTGTGTGGCATACCTTGGAGTGTGCTTGGCTTAAAAGCGATGCGAGGTGTGGAGTGCGATGGTACACCTGCGGGGTTAAAAACTATTCGAATAGCCTCGTCTAGGTGATGGACACGCTTGGTAAGCTTATCGAGAGTTAGACTACAACCTTTTAAAATTAAAACTTGCGGGGTGAGTGCGAATGCGGGGATTCGTGCTATGTTGTGGTGACTATTGGGATAGTCACTTCTAGGTGGTTGCTTGTACCTATCTTTATTTGTGATTATTTCAACGGTAAAAATGAATTGCAAACTTGCCTTTAAATTACATTACATTATTGCAAATAAAGTTGGCTTTATGCAAATGAAACATATGACTTCCACCAAATAAGCTTTGCATGTAGCATATGAGCAGTGCGCTGGTTTACGTCGGTCTTGCGGTACAAAGACAATCTTTGTACTCGGTGCTTTGCTTAATGTTTTTGTTGCGAGAGGAAGAAGGTGAGCCTCGGGGCCTCATACGTGGTGTCTTTGTCGCGCCGTGGTGGCGACTAGACTTGGCGGTCGGTCGGATGCCTTGTGGGTTGAAGGCACAGCGATTGGCTTTGTTTATAGCCATCTTATGGCACTTTGCTTCCATTGTCTTTACATTTGTTATTTGAGTATCTTTTGGGCGGTCTGGTAGGTGTGCATAATAACCTATACTTTTGTTTATCTTCCGTTTGGTAGTGTTGTGTTTGGACTCTATGTGTGGAATGGAGTTGATGTCTAATTTTGTGCAGGGTGTGTATCTTGCTTTGGAAGTATACATATCTAGAGATCGATTTATTTGATTTGTGATGCTAGGGCCAGGTGGTTGGTTAAGCATTACAAACCAAATAAATTGGGGTCCTCACAATGGTGTAGACAATCAATTTCTTGCATATCGAATATGCATAACTTATGATCACATGGATGAATTGAAGCTTGCTATTTTGAACAATAATTCTTGTGTGCTGAATCTTGTTCATTATGAGAGAAAATTAAAATTTAGTGATCATTCAATCCCTATATATTCATCTCTTATTGCACCATCTAGTATTGATAATCTGAATAATGATGTTGAAGTATGAAAGAACTTACAAATATTTTCACCCTCGCTAGATGAATTTGCTATTGCTCGATTGAAATATGATTATATGGATGAACTTTGTTTGATTCCAAAAGTTGTAGATTTGCCCATATATGCTACCACTGCAAGTTTACAACCTCAGATATTTGAATTGCATAAATGCTTCACTTACATTTGCAAAACTAGTTGCAATATTTTTTGTGTGAGAAATTTTATTTTGCTCATTAACATATATGATTATTCTTGGGGTGATAATACAATGAGCTTTTATGATCGCTGTTGTTTTATAACATTAATTGTGCAACAACGAAGAACCATTAAAACGAATAACATATACCATGCATATACCTTGGCTTTTTTGTTACCCTATTTTTCAGCTTATCAAAAGCTGAGGACGACTTTGTTTTCAAGAAGGGGAGGATGATAAGGACATGACCCCTATGGATACAACCATATTTGCTATGCTTGTTGTTCCACTTACAAGAGCTCGTACGCTTCACTTAATTATCAGGTGACCCCGTTTTTAGGAGTGTTTTTATATTATATGAACTATATGATGCTACCTAATGATGAAAATATATATTTATGCAGCACCACATCACTTTTGGTCCAAGACGAGCAAGAGTTCAAGCTGGACCCATTTTGGAATCCAATTCGGCCTCCGGAGACAGCACCGACTTCAAACGTGCATAACTTTCACATACAAAGTCGGTTTGAGGTCCATGAGTACTTGATTGAAAGCTTATCTCATTTTCTTTCCAACGGATCTGGCCTCACTTTTAGATTCGCTGTCTACACATCGCAATCATCAAAAGAAAGTGCTACGTCGCCTGTTTGGGCCAATTTGGACCTTGTAATCGTACTCGACTTGGCCCATACTGGCCAGCTACCTAGGGAGCTGCACTGTTCACATGAACAGTAGTACCACCTTCTCTATCTCATGCTATGTGCGGCTGCCTCCCCTATTTAAGGTGGCCACATCCTTCTAGTCTCTTTGGATTTTGTTTAGTTAAAAGTTAACGACATTGTAACTTCGTGTATTGGCTTGTGTCGACTAGACCAATCCTAAATACCCCTTCAGAATCCCAACCTTATTGAGTACGTCAATCCTGTTTGCAATTTCAGATTGCTTACTATTTTGTTCTTGCTTGTTTTTCGATTGCATGCAGGAATAGACTTTTGTGGTCAGATCGATCGTGCTTCTAGTAAGGTCGATAACAATCTTAGAGTTGGTTCAGCGATTGCCGGGCGTATTGGTCGTGTGCGATTTGTAGCCGAATCGTGAGAATCCGGAACACCCATTGTCGCATCAGCTTTCAAGTATTCTGTTGTAGTACCAAGAATTCCTATTTGATGTACTAGCAAGAATTCCTATTTTAGTTTCTTGCATTATGGAATTATGTATCATGTATGATGCGTACTATGCTTGATATGTACAAATACTATAGCACCCAAAATTTTACATCCTCAAATAATTTTCTCCTATTTAAAAATATTTTCCATAATTAAATACATAAACAACCTCAAATATTTTTCTCCTATTTAAAAATATTTTCCACAATTAAATACATGAATGTATTTATATTCCTCAACCATCAAACCACCACACATTGGAAGGGTGGACGTTTGGATGGTGCTTTCAGATTTTGTAGGTACAACTTGAAGCTATGGTGCATTGGAAAAGTGAGAGCTTGAATGATGTCCTAAGTGTGTTGTGACTAGGTAGCGGATGAAATCACCACTTGTGGCTACCATGTATTGTAAATGCCCTAACTATATTTGTGTGTACTCCAACTGTTTTAGGTGAAACTTGTGTGCGCTAGATTGCACACTGTAACATCCCAATTTTCAGAGCTTAAAAATCTTTTAAATAGTTAGTAGGAGAAAATTCACTATTTGGATTTTATTTGAGTTTAATTTCAAAAGCTTAATATTGAACTTTACAATCAAAAACATTTAATGCGAATAACCCCAACATGAACATTAGCCAAAACTATTTTATTTGGGTTCTATGTGCTCAGATATATTTTCTAGATTTTTCTAGAATTTTTCTGAGTTCATTTGCTATTTTCTATTGCTTATTTGAATTTCTAGTATTTTCTAAATTAGAAAAACTATTTAAAATCTCAGAAATAGTCTCGGGCCGAATTCCATTCTTCCGGCCCGTTTTCCCCCTTCCCGGCCCGTTTCCGCGCGAGGCCCGACTCCGCGCGCGCCCTTCGCACCGTGGCGTGTGGGCCCCACGTCAGTCTCGTCCGCTCGGCCGTCTTTGGCGCCGCCGCGCGTCCACCATGACCGAGCTCGAGTCCCGAACGACAACGCCTCCTTTCCTTTTGAACCCCTTCGAGCGTGTAGAATCTTATCCCCAACCTCGCATCTTCCGAATCAAATCGAACCTCGGATTCGTTTCTATCTCCGATTCTCTCGTGTTCGTTTGGACGCTTTTAGGGTTTCCGCGCCGCGACGCCTCCTAACCTCCGGACCTATAAATAGGACCCACAGGATCGCATCGGCGTCGCAACCCAAAACCCGAGCCATAGCACCCGAGAGCTCTAGCGCGCGCGCTGTCGGAGATCTAGGGTTTTCGGCCGTGCCGTCGCCGTCGATTTGCGCCGCGCCCGGCGTCGCCGCATCGTCATCGAGTGCATCATCGGGTTGGCGTCACGAGGTCTACCTCGGGGACCCTTCGCCGTCGTCAAAGCCTCGCGGGCCGTCGTCAGGCAATAGTTGAACGACCCGCGCTCAACTCTCGCCGCGTCGCCACCGTCCCTCGAGATCACGAGTTGCACCGAGGTTCGCAATAGTGCCCTCTGAACACCGGTACCAATCACCGCCGCGGCTCCGTCGTTCGCCGTTGCCGTCGGGATCCGAGCGCGCGCTCTGTTGTCGTCCACGTCACGCCACCTCGGCGCGTGTCGGCGCCGTGCCTGCGTAGCGCGTGCGTGGCGCCCGATCGGCGTCCGCGTGCGCGCGTGCGTGGCGATCCACCGTCCCGATCCCGAGGCTCGGTAGACTTGGTCTGCGTGAGCCATCTCAGCGACATGTGGGTCCCACATCGAGTTTTTCTTTATTTATCTTTTCCGAAATTACGAGGGTGGCGTCGACATTGCGCAATAATCCGATTTTACGTTAAGAAATAATTGGAAATTCGAAAAATCAAATTAGGGTTTCTTTTAGATTTAAACTTCGAGCTCATAACTTTTGCATCCTAACTCCAGTGAGCCCATTCAAATTTCTAAATTTGTCTAAATTCAAGCTCTATTTCTCTGAGATTTTTATTTAATTTTTGGAGCTTGTTTTGCCTTTGTTATTTACTTGTTTTGTTTATTTGCTTCGTTTGCGAGTAGACGTCGTTTCGTCGGGGAATTTTGTGGAAGAAGGAGCACCCCAAGATCAAGACCAGTACATAGACCTTTTCCAAGGCAAGTCATACCTTTGATCATCTTGAACCCAGTTTTCAAATTTCTTTGTGTTAAATTATTGCATTCTATTTTAATTATTTATTTAAATGCTTTGGGCATAGTTATTATCCAAATTGTTATCACACCTTGGCCTTGTATGTCATAATTCCTTGTCACCCTAGATTGGTTATTAGTTGGTAATATTATAGCACCAACGTGGGTTGGTTAGATGCGAGTACAATTGCTTAGCCATGCTACGAGTCTCACATCTCGAGAAAGTTGCAAATATGAACTATGACTAAGTGACTATGGAACTTCGTGTAAAGCGTGTACTATGTGTTATTACTTCGTGATGGCATGTGTTGCACCAAAACCAAGCTGGGTGGTAAAGGATTTAGGCGAGGCAAGTGGTGGAAGGCGTGTGATAGGGTGGACTATGTGATGGAAATGATAATCTTTGTGACTTAGTTAGAACATGGAAGTCTTGCCTTGGTCAATTAAGGACTTAACTTTGTGCGTCATTGAGCTGCGCCTTCTTTGCGAGCACATGCACGGTATAGGGCGGGCCTAACTTAGTAAGTTATGGATTTCGGCATTGATGTTGGTGGATAGGTTAGGGTGTGTGACGGGGTGGAGGTGTGACTACTTGGTGGTTGCATCGCGGGGCGATTCGTCTTCCCTGTCCCAGCGGTGTGTGTTATACCAATTCTATGTGGTGGTATAGCGGTTTGTAAGCCTGCCGGGAGCGTCAATGTTTGAGATGAAGTTTCCGAACTGTTTTATTACGATTGGTGCTTGCTACACTAGTTGTATCTTGTGGGTAAAGTGTACAACCTCTGCGAGTGTTAATCAATCTATTCGAATAGCGCGTCATGATCATGGACATGCTCGGGATTTCACACGAGGGTAGTTTTCATAAAATGTTGGGAAGGGACAGTGTGTGACCTCAATCATATGGCTATGTGAAATAATCTGTTTAGTTGTGTGTCTTTGTGAAAACAAGCATTAAATTAGTATTGTCTATTTGTTTTGAATTATGCTTTTAATCTATTATTCGTATTCAATTGCAAATGTCGCTTTTTATGCAAAAGAACCACGAAGCCTTTTTCTTTGGAATAAGCATGCATCTATACATTGCATTCGTGGTATGATTTGCGAGTGCGGTTGTGTACTCACGCTTGTTGTAAAACTTGCGCCCAAACCTCTGAGAAGAGGAGGAGTCGCTTTGCTTTCGAGGAGGAGTTATTTGAAGGTGGTTGATCGTTAAGGTGCGGATCGATCGGTTACTGTGGTGAATTGGTGGGATCTCTGTTGGAGTTATTTCCGTTCATTCACTGTTTATTTCTGTTAGCCTGCGTGGTTTAATAAGTGTAAACTCGACCATAAGGTCAAAACCCTTATTTGTTATTCAAATTAATCGCTTACTTTATTTATAAGCTTGTGTGGATCGATATTTACCTATGTTAACCTGTGTGCACTAGCGTGATCTGGACTAGTGCGGTATGCCGAGAGGTTCCGAATCGTGATGCAGGTCCCGGCAGAGGTGGTATCGAGCCATCTTGTTGTAGGTCTTGACCTTAGTTAGATTGGCCGTCTTTAGAGTGTCCAAATTATTTTCTAAAAGAAAAAAATTAACTTGCAAGGTTAATTGATTGCTTAACTCTTCTCATATCTCTCTCGCCTCAACTATTGCTATAATCCTTTCTCTCCCCATTGTTTTAAAGTTGCTCTTACCTGTTAAATGCTGTCTTGGTGGATGCCCCGTCTTGAGCTATGGTGAGCGCACGGGAGGGTATCTTTGCCGAGCTTTGGAAGTTGCTCGGGTTCTTGGAGGTTTTGATCGTCCGCTGTACGTTGGCAACAACTGGACGGTAAATGGACAGAACCGTGGAGTTATTTGTCGCCTGACGATCTACGCCGGGAGGAACAACAAGGCAAGCCAACCTTCGCACGTCTCGGTGAGGAAGATCACTTGGCTGGAAGGTATTCAGGAGTCGTCGCGCTTGGCGTCTTTGCGTGATCTGCAACATCTACGCACGGGAGCTTCAGGATACCGTCTTCCGTTACCACCCCAGAGCTGCAGCTGTGGACTTGCCAGCACGCTATCCGTCCACAGAAGGAGAGAGCAACGCTACAGTCGTGCACCTCGCACAGTTTGTGGCCGCCTAGGAGGAAGCCTTGGAGAGAACCATCACGGAGCTGGATCATGTCTATGAAGCCTTGCAGAGAGCTGAAGAGAAGGTCGCCACTCTGCAAGAGATCCTCTACGACCAAGTTCTGAAGAAGAGGAAGACCCAGGAGGACTCGAAGAAGATCCGGAGGAAGGCCCGGTCGAGCGAGAAGAGGATGTAGAGCGAGGAGCCGGTGAGCGGTTGCAGGAGCGCCGTTCTGCGCACGATTCGAGGCATCGGTCGGTTGCCAAGATGCGGCTCACTTAGAGTCTCACACCGTCGGGAGCGTCGCGCGATTGTGGAGGCTTTCTCGAGTAGTTGGTCTTAGTTCGATTTGAGCTTAGCGATTTCAATTTAGTGAGTCGCCCTTTAGGCGGTAGTTTTGTGTGCTTAGGTCGTTGTTTCTTTTTGTGTGCAGTATGAGTGCAGAGGCCCTTAGGCATTTGTTGCGACCATGCTAAGACCTAATTAATAAAGGTATTTCATTGGAGTTTCTTGGTGTGTTTTGTTGGGTTTAACTTGCCCCTTCTTAGTTCTCAACTTATCTTGTGCTTGCTACCTTATCTAACCCATGGAGCTTCGCGGATGGTTCAAACTCGTCGGACTCACGCTAGTGGTTCCAGGCACCTTGCCGAGGAGCAATGAGCAACGCCGCGAGGCGATTCGCCACAAGCACCCCCAATTGACTTGCGAGAACTTTGGAGCTTTCATGGCGCGACAGACTCGGTGATGAATACTATGATGACTCGGATGCAAGCTATGAGCAACTGGGCCAACAACAACAACAATCAATCAACGATATGAAGCCCGGTGCTCATGGTCACCATTGACCATCCAAACTTGCGAAATTTATGAGGACTCGTCCACCAATATTTTCGGACACGTCTCTCGGTGGAAGTAGATGATTGGCTCGAGTTATCGAAGGAAGGCTGCGATCATCGGTCAGGCGATCGTGAAAAGGTTTTGTATGCCACTCACGGATGGAGGCACAAGCTGCTGAATGGTGGGAGAACTTACGTGCGCGCATGAGGCGCCACGAGGATATCACACAGGAGGAATTTTCTGCAGCTTTCGCGGTATCATGTACGAGAAGGCATTATCGATCGAAGAAGGATGAGTTCGCGCTCTCAAGCAAGGAGCTATGTCGGTGTCGACTACCTCAACAAGTTTTCTCGGCTAGCTCGCTATGCGGCGGAAGATGTAGCCACGGACAAGGCTCGCGAGTCGCTTTTGAAGGACTAAACACTGGACTACAAGTCGGTTTGATCGCCCATACTTTTCACGATTTCTAAGCGGTCAACAAAGCCTTTGTTCTAGAGGACAAGCGCAAGGAGCTGGAAGATAACAGCAAGCGCCGGATGGCTCGGCAAAGGAACCATCAATCACGAGAGAGCAAGCGATGCGGCCGCAGTTCAACGAGTTTCCACCCGGACTTCGTTGAGCACTGCACCAACCCGGCACCTCGCCCGGTGCCGAACTTCCGCAAGCTGCACGTCAACCCCAATCCGAGGAAGCAACGGCGAACGCGCAAAGGTGCATTGCGTGCGCTCGTTAGCGAGGACATTTGCCAACCAATGTCGCAAGGGGAACAATCACTCGATGCGCTTCAACCTTGGAGCTACTCCATCAAACGCCAATACGGGCATCAACCAAGGAGCTTCACAAGTTGCGGTCAAGCGGAGGAGCACCACGGTCGTGATCGAGGCGTGTCAACCACGTCACTCTGGAAGGAGCCGAGAATCACGGACGTCGTCTTGGGTGAGTTTGGTTAACTCGATACTGCATCGTTTTGTTTGATTACGGGAGCCGCGCATTCGTTTGTTTCGGATGTTTGCAACCAGAATAAATTGGAAGTTATGCAACTTAAGCATACTCTGTTAGTCCGATCGCTTGGAGCGAGCTAAGTACTAGAGTGGGATGTTTAGGAGCTAAGTTACTCATAGTGGAGTTGAGTTTCTAGCCAACCTAATTGTTCTAGACACGGACCTTAGATGTCATTCTTGGCATGGATTGGTTATCCAAGCACAAAGCGGGTGCTAGATTGTGGCCAAGAAGCAGTAACGATCGAGGGCGCCGAAGGAAACAAGGTAGAGTTTCTAGCCACCTCGATTCGTGATGGACATCGCTAGTAAGCAGCTTGAAGACCCTTTCCTTAGAAGAAGTGCGATCGTCGGTGATTATCCGGATGTGTTTCGGAGGAATTACGGGAATGCCACCGGATCATGACATTGAGTTTGTCATCGACCTAGTGCCGAGGGCAGCACCAATTTCAAAGAGACCTTATCGGATGCCGGTAGATGAATTGGTAGAGATGAAGAAGCGGATAGAAGAACTTCTTGAGAAAGGTTTCGTGAGACCTAGTTAAATCGCCATGGGGAGCGCCGGTGTTGTTTGTCAAGAAGAAGGATGGAAGTATGAGGATGTGTATTGATTACGGATTCTCTCAACGAGGTCACCATCAAGAACAAGTACCCACTACTCCGGATAGATGATCTGTTTGATCGGATGAAAGGAGCGGATTATTCTCGAAGATCGACTGCGATCGGGTTACCACCGACTAAAGATTTGTCTAAGGATATCAGAAGACCGCTTTCTCAGCGGTATGGACATTATGAGTTCTTAGTCATTTCCTTTGGTGCGACTAATGCCCCTGCATACTTCATGAACATGATGAATAAAGTATTCATGGAATATTTGGACAAGTTTGTAGTCGTGTTCATTGATGATATTCTAGTGTACTCCAAGTCGGAGGAAGAACACGCAGAGCATTTAAGGATAATATTGGAAAAACTCGAGAGCATCATTTGTATGCCAAGTTCGATAAGTGTGATTTTTGGAAGAAGGAAGTGGATTTTACG
Source organism: Ampelocalamus luodianensis (assembly GCA_036346255.1). Taxonomy (NCBI): domain Eukaryota; kingdom Viridiplantae; phylum Streptophyta; class Magnoliopsida; order Poales; family Poaceae; genus Ampelocalamus; species Ampelocalamus luodianensis. The sequence continues at coordinate 9,992,511 of CM070628.1, forward strand.
GGTCATGTGATGACAGTGAGGAGTAGCGATTGACCGGTAAAGTTAAGCGATGCTACATTGGGAGCAGCCCAAGGCCGTGACTCATTCGCGATTTCTTGGGAATGGCGAGTTATTACCGCCGTTTCATCGAAAGATTCTCATCGATTGCTAAGCCTCTTATGCAATTATTGAAGAAGGAGAAAAGTTCACTTGGACTGACTGTGAGAAAGTTTTCAAGAGTTGAAGAAGCGTTTGACTTCACCCCATTGTTGATTGGCCATATATTGAAAGGATTTGATATCTCTGTGATGCTTGGCGTCAAGGATTAGGATGCGTCTGATGCAAGAAGGAAGAGCGTAAACTACGCGTCAAGGCAATTGAGGCCTCACGAGGAGAATTACCCTACTCATGATGCGGAATTATTGCCGTTGTGCATGCTTTAAAAATTTGGCGTCACTACCTCATCGGTGTCATTGTGAAGTCTATCTGAGATCATAAGAGCCTAAAGTACATCTTCACGATCGATTTGAATATGAGGCGAGAAGATGGTTGGAATTGATCAAGGATTATAATCTTGGAATCCATTACCATCCGGAAAAGCCAGCGTGTCGCGGGCGCTCTAAGTCGTAAGATTCTTGCAATACTTTGGAAGCAAAGGAAAGTTGCCGAGAACTTTATGAAGAATTTGAAGCTAAAGTTAGAAGTTGTGTCAGAAGGATTTGTAGCCAATTTGGAGTACAGTCTACCTGGAGAAGCGATTCGTGAAGCACAACCAAAGGATTAGTGTTGTCGAAATCAAGATCAAAATGGCGAATGGGAAATTCAAAGATTTCACCAAGGATGATCATGACATACTACGGATTAATGGTCGTATCGTGTACGGATATCGATGGTCTAAAACGATTAATCCTAAAGGAAGCCCATGACTCAAAGTATTCGATCCACCTGGAAGTACCAAGATGTACCGGGATGTTAAGGATAAATTTTGGTGGCCAAATTTGAAGCGAAGTCGCGAGTTCGTTGCCTTGTCGACACCGTCGAGAAAGTAAAGGTAGAACACGAGAGACCAGCGAGTTTCTTTGCCGCGTGAAGATTCGAATGGAAGTGGGAAGAGATCGGCATGGATTTCATTACGGTTTACCCAAGACTCAATCGGGTTCGATTCGATGCGGGTAATAGTTGATCGTTGACCAAGGTCGCCCATTTCTGTCGGTCAAAACCACGTACTCGGGAGATCGCCTTGCGGAGTTGTACATGGCCGAATTGTCGGTTTGCGGTGTGCCCAAGAAGATAGTGTCGGATCAAGGATCCCGGTTCACCTCTCGTTTTTGGCGAGCTTGCATGAAGTATTGGGTACCCATTTGAATTTGATACGCGTATCATCCCACGACAGATGGGCGGTGAAAGAGTTAATCGATATTGGAGGATATCTTTGAGAGCTTGTGCTCTAGCTAATGCTACCGATGGGATAAAAGTTTACCGTATCACGAGAATTCTCATTACAACAATAGTTACCAAGCTGATACGCAAATGTCACCATTTGAAGCCTTGTATGGCCGTACTGCGAACCGTTGAATTGGTCGAAAACGGTGAGCGATCGATTTCGGTCGGACATTATTCGGAAGCGAAGAGCAAGTGGCCATGATCGAGAAAGATTGAAGATAGCTCGGTCGAGCGGAAGAGCTACGGCGATAATTGTCGCCGTGACCTCGACTTTGAACGAGGATTTCGTTTATCTTGGTGACCCGCTCGGAGGTGTCAAAGGTTTCATGCCAAAGGAAGCTTGCCCCTAGGTATGTCGGCCGTTCAAGATTTTGGAACAACGTGGAGAAGTTGCTTATCGATTGGAGCTACGCGATCGTTAGCGAGTACATGATGTCTTTCATGTTTCGCAATTGAAGAAGTGTCTTCGTGTGCCGAAGAGCAAACCCGTTGGAATCAATTGAGTTGAAAGAGGATCTTACCTACAAGGAGCGATCGGTCAAGATTTTGGATGTCGTGGCGCCTCACCGAAGCAAGGCTGTTCATTTTGCAAGGTTGGTGGAGCAACCACTCGGAAGGAGAAGCAACGTGGGAGCGTGAAGAAGAGTTGGCCGAGTTTCTAGCCTTTTCTCTAGCTTCTTTGAATCTCGGTCGAGATTCCTTTAAGGGGAGGTTTGTAACATCCCAATTTTGAGCTTAAAATCTTTTAAATAGTTAGTAGGAGAAAATTCACCATTTGGATTTTATTTTAGTTTAATTTCAAAAGCTTAATATTGAACTTTACAATCAAAATATTTAATGTGAATAACCCCAACATGAACATTAGCTAAAACTATTTTATTTGGGTTCTATGTGCTCAGATATATTTTCTAGATTTTTCTAGAATTTTTCTGAGTTCATTTGCTATTTTCTATTGCTTATTTGAATTTCTGATATTTTCTAAATTAGAAAAACTATTTAAAATCTCAGAAATAGTCTCGGGCCGAATTCCATTCTTCCGGCCCGTTTTCCCCCTTCCCGGCCCGTTTCCATGCGAGGCCCGACTCATGTGCGCGCTTCTCAGACCCGGACGTGTGGGCCCCACACGTCAGGTCTCCGTCCCCGCTCCCGGCTTCGTCTTGGCGCACGGACGCCCGCGTCCACCATGACCGAGCTCCGAGTCCCGAACGACAACGCCTCCTTTCCTTTTGAACACCTTCTAGAAAACCTGTAGAATCTTATCCCCAACCTCCCCGCATCTTCCCGAATCAAAATCGAACCTCGGATTCGTTTCTATCTCCGATTCTCTCTCGTGTTCGTTTCGGACGCTTTTAGGGTTTCCGCCGCCACACGCCTCCCTAGCCTCCCGGACCCTATAAATAGGACCCCTGGGATCGCATCGAAGTCCGCAACCCAAAACCCCAGGCCATAGCACCCCGAGAGCTCTAGCGCCGCCGCATCGTCATCGAGTGCACCATCGGGTTCAGCGTCACGAGGTCTACCTCGGGGACCCTTCGCCGTCGTCAAAGCCTCACCGGAGCCGTCGTCCGACAATAGCTGAACAGCTCCGCCGCTCAACTCTCGCCGCCGGTCGCCACCGTCCCTCCCTATCACCCGGAGTTGCACCCAGAGGTTCGCAATAGCGCCCTCTACACACCGGTACCACTCGCACGCCGTGGCTTCGTCGTTCGCCATTGCCGCCGGGATCGAGCGCGCCGCTCTGTTGTCGTCCATGTCACGCCACCTCGGCGGCGTGTCGGCGCCGTGCCTGCGTAGCCGGCGTGCGTGGCGCCCAGTCAGCGTCCACGTGCACGCGTGTGTGGCAGTCCACCGGGTCCTGATCCCCGAGGCTCGGTAGACTTGGTCTACCGTGAGCCATCTCATTGACATGTGGGTCCCACATGTCAGGTTTTTCTTTTATTTATCTTTTTCCGAAATTAGGGTGGCGTCGACATTGCGCAATAATCCGATTTTACGTTGAAATAATTCGAAAATTCGAAAATCCAAATTAGGGTTTCTTTTAGATTTAAACTTCGAGCTCATAACTTTTGCATCCTAACTCCGATTGAGCCCATTCAAATTTCTAAATTTGTCTAAATTCAAGCTCTATTTATCTGAGATTTTTATTTAATTTTTGGAGCTTTTTTTACCTCTGTTATTTATTTATTTTATTTATTTGCTTCGTTTGCGAGTAGACGTCGTTTCGTCGCGGAATTTTGTGGAAGAAGGAGCACCCCAAGATCAAGACTAGTACATAGACCTTTTCCAAGGCAAGTCATACCTTTGATCATCTTGAACCCAGTTTTCAAATTTCTTTGTGTTAAATTATTGCATTCTACTTTAATTATTTATTTAAATGCTTTGGGCATAGTTATTATCCAAATTGTTATCACACCTTGGCCTTGTATATCATAATTTCTTGTCACCCTAGATTGGTTATTAGTTGGTAATATTATAGCACCAACGTGGGTTGGTTAGATGTGAGTACAATTGCTTAGCCATGCTACAAGTCTCACATCTCAGGAAAGTTGCAAATATGAACTATGACTAAGTGACTATGGAACTTCGTGTAAAACTGTGTGCTATGTGTTATTACTTCGTGATGGCATGTGTTGCACCAAAACCAACTAGGTGGTAAAGGATTTAGACTGAGGCAAGTGGTGGAAATTGTGTGATAGGGTGGACTATGTGATGGGTATGATAATCTTTGTGACTTAGTTAGAACATGGAAGTCTTGCCTTGGTCAATTAAGGACTTAACTTTGTGCGTCATTGAACTGAGCCTTACTGTACGACCACATGCCTAGTATGGGACGGGCCTAACTTAGTAAGTTATGGATTCTCGGCATTGATGTTCGATTGGATAGGTTAGGTGTGTGTGACGGGGTGGAGGTGTGACTAATTGGTGGTTGCATCGCGGGACGATTCGTCTTCCCGTCGGCGGTGTGTGTTATACCAATTCTATGAGTGGTATAGCGGTTTGTAAGCACTGCTTAGGAGCGTCAATGTTTGAGATGAAGTTTCCGAACTGTTTTGTTACGATTGGTGCTTGCTACACTAGTTGTATCTTGTGGGTAAAGTGTACAACCTCTGCGAGTGTTAATCAATCTATTCGAATAGCGCGTCATGATCATGGACATGCTCGGGATTTCACACGAGGGTAGTTTTCATAAAATGTTGGGAAGGGACAGTGTGTGACCTCAATCATATGGCTATGTGAAATAATCTGTTTAGTGTGTGTCTTTGTGAAAACAAGCATTAAATTAGTATTGTCTATTTGTTTTGAATTATGCTTTTAATCTATTATTCGTATTCAATTGCAAATGTCGCTTTTTATGCAAAAGAACCACGAAGCCTTTTTCTTTGGAATAAGCATGCATCTATACATTGCATTCGTGGTATGATTTGCGAATGCGATTGTGTACTCACGCTTGTTGTAAAACTTGCGCCCAAACCTCTGTAAGAGGAGGAGTCTACGCCGCTTTCGAGGAGGAGTTCGCCGAAGGTGGTTGATCGTTAAGGTCTGGATCCCAGTCGGTTGTCTGTGGTGAATTGGTGGGATCTACGCTGGAGTTATTTCCGTTCCGCTGTTGTTTATTTCCTGTTAGCCCTGCGTGGTTTAATAAGTGTAAACTCGACCATAAGGTCAAAACCCTTATTTGTTATTCAAATTAATCGCTTACTTTATTTATCGCTTGTGTGGATCGATATTTACTTATGTTAACCCTGTGTGCACTAGCGTGATCCTGGACTAGTGCAGTATGCACAGAGGGTTCCAGAATCGTAATTCTGAGTCCCGACACACACCACCTCGTCGATGAGTTGAAATCTAGTTTAAAAAACATGAATGCAACAATTCCCTTAAGAAAAACATGAATGCAACCATTAGTACAAGCATAATGCAGTTTTATAAGGTTTTGCAAAGTGGGAGATGTATGTCGTTCTTTTGGCCATAAGCTCCAAAATTCTCTTGCGGAAAAATACACCTACGCCGACTTTTCTTTCCACCAGAAAAAGAGCAATGATTCTGCCATAGAATATTCTCTTAAATGTGCGCATCTGTACTTGTTTTCTTCCCGCCATTTGTTTAGCGCAAACGCACTCGATCTGCCCCTTCCAGTCTCCCCTCTATTCCAGCCCACCCATTTCCCCTAAGCCAGTGGGGGCACTTTGCTGTATTGCTGTGTGGTTGCATATTTATTCAGACAGACAAATAAATCCACTTCTTGAATTCCGTCCCTTGAATCACTGACATTTATAGTTCTTGGAATTAAAATACAAAATGGTTGCGGTACTACTAATTGAAATTCATTTCTTATGTAATTTACGGACACTTCTACTAGAACTAGATGGCAGGATTCGCAGAAAGTTAACCCCATAGGATCTCGATCATATCGTTCCTATTCCATTGGCTTGTTTTACATGCTAAATTGAAGAGCTGAAAGGTATTGCATACTTGCAAATTGCATAACAACGATGGAATTGGAAGGTTGCAATAGACAAGTAGACAGCAGCAGGATTAAAGGTTAGTGTTTGGTACAGTTTTCCTTTGTTTTCTGTCCAATCATTTGGGTAGCTCCGTCTGTTTGTGCCTTGATTGGTGTACAGTGGCCAGGCACGTCTCTGTTGCCAGACCCCCCCTTGCTTGAAAAGGAACAGAACATCTGTTCAAACTTCAAAGGAACAGATATGCTTTGAAAACTCTTATTAAATGGATAAGAGGCAAGAATTTTCAAGTACACTGATAGGTGATCAACCTTTCCGAAACTCAAACCCTAACATGCCAGCACTAGGAATACATCGGCTAATTTAACGATTAATAACACTAGAGTTGGCTTTGGTGTTCATGTTCGATTCATCGCGGCCTCTCTTCGCTTTTCGCTTGACCACACCTTGTTTCAATTCCTGCCGGTCCTTTTTCTTTTAGTCGTGTCTAACTCGATCCAATGCTGGGCTCACTTTCGCATATCTTCCTTTACGATAATGACCTCTCACTCCCGAAAAAGTACGGCCAATCTTAGCCTCTCTCTCTCTCTCTCTCTCTCTCTCTCTCTCTCTCTTTGCTCCCGTTCTTATTCTTCATGGCATCTCGTGAGTCGTGACCGAACGATTCGCGTAGGAATGATGGGCTTGCACGACGATGCAGCCATGTTACGCATCATGTGAAAACATGAAAGGCACGATCCTTGGCTCCAAAAGTTGCAAGATAATGAAAAGTAGGCAAGTGAAGAAAAGGAGACATCAAGTGATTTCATAATTTTATGGCGATGAAGCAATTGGCATCCCGCATCCTGACCTTTTCACTTTCAATTTTCTTCTCCTTTCTACTATTTGTCGACAAGTGGTTGGAGGAAAGGAAAATTGTAAATTCTTGTCTACAATTGTACTACTGGCCTAATCAATGTTAGAGGATTGTAATTCGCTGATTGTGTAGGTTTAGTCCCATATATATTGCCTATTTGTTAATTTAATCTTAAGGCATTACACATGTAACTATATATAGTCCATTTTTTTAATAAAAAAAGTGTTATTCACCCTGTCCCGTCCTAGCCCCTACAAAGACTAGTTAGATGAGCGGTATGTTGTTTTTACATTAGCAGCAATCGTAAGGCAGACTAATAATCCAATACAATTCGCCATGCTATGTTGAATATTGATTTGCTAGAGTTCATACTCAAGAGGACTCTAAACTGTCTTATCCAAGAAAAAGCCGGATTTAGTTTTGTCTTGACACATTAGTTGCTTGTTCGTCCGGATACACCATTGCATCTTGTACTTTACAACAACAATTCAAGACGCCAGCAGTTCATACCGCCCAATCAATCCCGACGCTACAACACGATCGAGATTCGGGAGCGTTTATTTCTAGCCCGGCGTTTAGCTTAAACGCCACCAATACATGACTAAGCCAGCGTTTAACGGAATTCAGGGGCGTTTAAGTTCTATGGCCTGCACATACGTCGGCTTCGGATCTACGACGGCGTTTAAACACCGGCCAGTTAGAGCATCTACAATAGTCCATGTCATTTGTTACTAAGGGATGAATACATTAGCATTTAAGTGATGTTGAAAAGAGATGGTGAGGAGAGAAGATGATCTTCTTAGGCCAGTCTCAGTGGGAGTTTCATTAGAGTTTCATTCTCATTAAATGTGTTGCCACATAGGCATTTTAGATGATATGGCAGTGTATTTAAGAAGAGAGAGGAGAAATGGGTTTCATCTAGATGAAACTCTCTTGGCATGAATACCAACTCTCTCTGAGTCATGAAATTAAATGTCTATGAAACTGTAGAATGAAACTCTCCATTGAGAGTGGGTATTTCATTCGAATTTCATTTCATTTCATATGACATGGCAGTCTTGGAAACAACGCCATGAAACTCTCCATTGAGACTGGCCTTACTAGAAGAAGAAGCAAGCAAGTTGTTGATACCAAAACATAAAAAGCAACAAAATACTTTGTTAGAGACTTGTTTGTTACATAAAAATTCGTTTTATGGGCTCTATTGTCTTCAAACACATTTATAACAATTAAAGTCTTAGATACAAACTCAATAAACAATCTATTGAGAGACTTGTTACAACTGTAAATGCTCCTAGAATCAACAGGGGCATTTATAAACGCCGACCTAGTTAGAATCAATTGGGGGTGTTTATAAACGCCGGCCTAGTTAGAAATAACGGAGGCATTTATAAACGTTGTGTTTGCTTTATATACATTGGCGCATTTGTAAATGTTACAGTAGCTCAGACATGGGGTGCTTATAAACGCAGACATAGCTTACATACGGGGTGTTTATAAGCGACGACTTGGTCTACCACGACATTTATCAAAACTTCAGCGGGAAAATGAAAGTTCAGAATCAAAGGGCGGGCTCCCGAAAATCCACTTCGAAAGTGTTTTTCACGTAAAATTAATGTCTCATATTTTTATTTTTTTGTGTATTATTTACAACAAATATGAATATGTAAATTGAAATATGTGGAATTGTAATCTATGGGCTGTTAGTTGTAGTCTTGTTTGTTGCCTGAAGTCCGGAGATATGGATTCGTTGTGCAATTAGTGAGCGTTGCTTTCTTCCTCGAAGCAGCGCCGTCACGTACCGCCTTGTCTAGCCCTAGGAAGTCGAGCTGCCGTAGTGTGATCTCGTGCCACCAATGGCGAACGAAGCCTTCTCCGACCAGGAGTGTACTACCTTCGCCACGTAGGGCTTTCTTGAGCTACCACGCAAAGTGGTAGGTCGAGTGGATAATGCAAGGTAATTCGAAGTCCACACATGGACAAGTTATTTCAAAAATTGAAACGCGAGCGGTTCAGCGAATCAATAATATCCAACTAGCAGAGAGCGCTCCGGGCGTATGCGCGGCTAAATTTATTTCGAAGTCTGTATAAATGTATAATAATATATTTATATATCTGATAGATTATTTAGATTTTTAAGATATCCTAAACTTTAAAAATGACAATAGAAGTTTCAAGAAAACACTGCCTAACAAACGTAATTAAAGCGTGAGCTTTGATGGAAGAAAATAATTGAGTATAATAAGTTATTGGGGTTCTTAGAAATTAATCACTCTCCATCATACATAGATCATGGAGTTGTATGTCTCTATTCTTACTCTATTAGTTACTTTTTTCAAAATATATGCATACACATGTACCACTATTTAATCTTAAGCAATATGTTAATTATGTATGCAGTAAATTATCTTATTAATTTACAGTGTATTAGAGTATGTTGCTCATGCATACATTGATGAACTATGGCGACCTATCTTGAACTTATCTTCTCTCACATACCAACAGCCCCACTAAACCGTGTGTCTTCTATCTCTTCTCCGTCACAATATTTTTTATTCAACCTCCAACAGTAAGCTCAAATTTTGATTGATCCCCTCAGCTGCTACTCATTTCAATGTAATATTTTATCACATAGTTATCTTCTACTCTTCCTCAATTATTGCTTAATGTTAACCGTTACAACATCAACACGTATACACATGCTACCATCGCCGATCCCAGCTGGGGATACGTGTCACGCTCTCTTTAGTGACACCGAGCATATTCCTTACGGTTGTGCTATCTCTACTCCAAGCTTTTTGCTCTGTTACCTTTGTACGTCCGTGCTTCTATTCATACAGATGCATGTATGTACATGCGCATACATGATGTTATACATGCTCGATGTCCTCTTCTCTCGTGTTAGTCGCTCTTTTTCTTCGATATTGGCCAACTCAATGTTGTGGCTTCCTCACTAACCGCGGCGACCTCCTATCGTCACTGATGCCGACATGTATGCTTTAGTCGTTGCACTACTACAAAACAGGTCATACTGGACGCCTCATCACAGACGGTTCCAAAGAGCCGTCTGTATTGAACTTATACAGACGGTTCCCTTTGGAACCGTCTGTGATAGTGCCTCATCACAGACGGTTCTTATTACCAACCGTTTGTGAAACTTCACAGACGGTTCATAATAAGAATCGTCTGTGATAGTGCCTCATCACAGATGGCTCCTTCTATCAACCATCTGTGAAATCACAGACGGTTGGTAGAAGGAGCCGTCTGTGATGAGGACACCTCATCACAGACGGTTAGTATAACGAATCGTCTATGATACTTCACAGACGGTTCGTGATACCAACCGTCAGTGATAAGTACCTCATCACAGACGGTTGGGATTAACAACCGTCTGTGATTTTGATTTTACCATGGCTTAAAATTTTTCTTACTATCTGATTTTACCATGGCTTGAAATTTTCCTTACTCTCTGATTTTACCATGGCTTGAAATTTTTCTTACTCTCTGATTTTACCATAACTTCAAATTTTCCTTACTCTCTGATTTTACCATGGCTTCAAATTTAAAGCCATAGTAAAATCCAAATCACAGACGACTCTTAATACCAACCGTCTGTGATGAGGTATTTATCACAGACGGTTCGTATTAAGAACAAATGCGTGATGAGTTACTATCATAGACGGTTCGTGATCTGAACAATGCGATTTGTCATCACAAGCGGTTTTGTATGAAACCGTCGTGATTCGCATCGGAATTTAAAATTTTGAGCAGCGTGCGCGGAGGCAAAATATGTCCTTATATATTATGGAGACCTCCTGCTGGCGCTCAATCTCGCGATCCGCAGATCTCGGTCCTCCTCAGGCTCGGTCCTCCCTTGCTCCGCGATCCTCCTCCGAGCTCGGTGTAGCTGCTCCTCCGGTCCTCCCGGCTCCACGGCCCCGCTACACCTCCAGCTCCGGTCCTCCCTTGCTCCCGCAGTCCCCAACCTTCGACGTGGTCTTCCTCCCCAACAGCTGAGAGTCGACGCCGACACCAACGCTGACCTCCTCTAGTCCTCCTCTGACGCCGACGCCGAGCTCCTCCAGTCCTCCTCCGACATCGATGTCTCTGGTATATGAGGTTCTGTTGGTACTTTTGTATATGAGGTTCTATTAGATTCAGATCCAGATTTGTATGTATGAGCTTGTGGTACTTGTGTTAGATGCATATCCAGATTTCTGTTAGATTCTACCATGGCTTAGGAGTTGGGAATCCATGTATGTGTATCAATGAATCCATGTTTGGGAGGCTTCGGAAATGGCACTGTATGTCTATGAGTGTATCCATGAAAAATGGCAAATTTTTTTTGCAATCAAAAAAGCTATCACAGACGGTTCGGAACAAGAACCGTCTGTGAAGCCATTTATCACAGACGGTTCGGAACAAGAACCGTCTGTGATAATTGATTATCACAGACGGTTCTTGTTCCGAAACGTCTGTGATACCTGTTTTCACAGACGGCTCTTGTTCCGAACCGTCTGTGATAACCACCTGTTATCACAGACGTACTTTTACATAGACGGTTGGAAACCGTTTGTGATGACGGTTCCGAACCATCTGTGATGAGGCTTTCTATAGTAGTGTTGTCTAATGATATAAAAAATCTTTTCGACATCACCGGTGACGCCGTGCTCCTCACCAGTGATGGCACCCTCCTAGCTACATGATGGCCACACACCGTCAATAGCTCGTCTTTAATGAAAATCTTCATCTCCTCTCTTCCACATTATCGAGCTTCTTTGGCCACTAATTTTTTCAACGACACCTATGCTCACCACTTGTCATCACGGTCCTTGGCTCCTTCAACTCTGGATTTTCTCCATAACAGCTCCACGGAGCAGCACGATATTATCGTCGTTGAACGGCGAATGTGAGCAGCATGACATTGTTCTCATCGCCGCCACCTCGACTATTCACTTTGTGGTCTCCACCGACACTATTTATGTTATGCTCATTATAACCTTTATTTTTATTCAAAATTTTTGTTGTTTTTTTATTCTATAAGAAGCAACAATAGAAACACGTGACATTGAGAGCGGACATGGTAGTTTCTTTTGTGTCTCCGCTGATCCTATTTGTGCTATCCTCGTTCTTTTGTGTCTCCTTTGACTCTATTTGTGCTATCCTCGTTATAACTTTTATTTTTATTTAATAGTTCATTTATTTTTATTAGAGTTCGTATACAAATCAAATTGCTAAATTTATTTAATTTATTCCAAATTTTAGATATTTAGATATTTTACTTTGGAATTTGTATGGAAACCAAATTATAATTTTTTATTTATTTTTATTCCGAAATTCTATTCTTTTTTCTTGGAATTCGTATACGAGTCCAACTGCTATTTTTAAATTTTATTTCGAATTACAATTATTTAGAGATTTTACATTGAAATTCATATTGAAATTAAATTGATAATTTTATTTTATTTTTATTCTGAATGTCAGTTATTCTTTGTATGAATTTCGTATACAAATCTAATTGCCAATTTGTTTTTATTTTTTATTCTTGGTTATAATTATTTAAGATTTTACTTAGGAATTCGTTTGGAAATTAAATTGGTAATTTTATTTTATTTTTATTATGAATTTCAGTTTTATGGTACTTGACATGTATTCTTTTACTTGGGAATTCGTATAGAAATAAAATTGCTTATTTTATTTTTTATTTCAAATTTTAGTTTTATTATACTTGACATGGACTCTTTTAGATCTAGACCATTATCATATGGAACCACCACGATTGATAGATCTTTATCTTTTTCAACTGATTAACGTGAAAATTTCTAGCTTTTGGGAGAGAATACGGTGGTTTCTTTTGATTCTGCTTTAATAATCCAATTTATAATTATTGAAATTCGTATCGAAATCAAATTGCTAATGTTATTTTAATTTTTATTCCAAATTTAGTTTTTTGTTATTTAGTATACAAATCTAATTGCCAATTTTTGTTTATTTTTTCCAAATTATAATTATTTAGAGATTTTACTTATGAATTTATATGAAAATCAAATTGCTAATTTATTTTATTTTTATCCCGAAATTCACTTTTATTGTACTTGATATTGGCTCTTTTACTTAGGAATTTGTATTGAAATCAAATTTCTTATTTTCTTTTATTTTATATTCTAAATTTCAGCTTTAATCAAGTTGACATGGACTCTTTCTTTTAATCTAGACCGTTATATCTAGATCTATTACGATCGATGGTATAGATCTTTATCATTTTTCACCGATTAACGTAGAAATTTCTAGCCATCTAGAGCAAATATAGTGACTTCTTTTAACTCTGTTTTAATAAGATAAAAGATGGGTAGATTATCCGAATCCATTTTTCATGAGCCACTCGCAAGAGAGGTTGTACGCGTACCATTTGTGCTCTTAAAAATTTCCGTATCATACATACTAAGTAGTGTGCTTCATTTCCACTAACTAGATCAAATTATTCATCGACTTTTATCTCGTAATTCGCCGTGTCCCCGTTTTAGGTACCATCTATGGAAACAAATCCTCTGACATTATGCAATAATGTCATGGTGCCATTATAACTGTACACCGTTGGATCAGAAAAGAACATGTGAGATTCGTTCTACATTGTAGCAAATAATGTAGCCAGAACTACAACAAACACTGTAGCAATTAATCCGAGTCGTTCTTTTTCGAATTGGATGGCTCACATCGTGAGAATGTCACAATATTGTGCTCCTCTGCTGTTGCCAATACAATGGCAGAGGATGCGATTCCACAATCCACTGCTCAATGAAAACCAACCACATCTACCTCATAAAGTATTACAAGACCGTGGCAAACTAAAAAAAAAATGCTTTCACCATATAAAAGGAACTACTCTTTCCAATCACAAAAAAATGTCATTTTGGAATACGTACAGCCAAACTTTATAAATTTGGTTATCGATATGTTTTTCGATATTTAGATTGAACACGCGAAAATGATATGTACAAATTTATCTCGAAAAGAACTTTTATAAAAATATAATTTTATTAGGTTTTATAAATATATTATAATATAAACAAGTAGTCAAAGTTGTGTTTTAAGGTCCATGTTGATGTCTAAAATGATATTATTATGTGACTGGAGGGAATAGTAACAGAGAAAGAAGCATACTTTCTGTCTAGCTAGCTAGTGCCCTTATGCATGCAGGTTCTATCTGCAAAAACGAATTCCGCATGGTACTGACGGATGATTGTAGACTTGTTGGTTGTTTAAGAGCATGTACAATTGTATAGACAACTGTTGTTTATAATATCTCTCTATGTCATCTATAGATAATATTAAAGACAACTTCTACATTAGCTGTCTTTTTACATATCTCTATAAACAGTTCTTCTATGTACAACGTGTTATGTTTCTCGTGTTACAGTCGATTATTGCATAAGAGACAATCCAATTTTTTATGTTCCCTGTCCCCTTCACATCATTTTGTATCTTATATATCAAGATTTACAGACAATCAATGTCACAACATTATACATGCTCTAAAGCATAAGCTTTCACGGCCAATGAGATTGAGATGTGAGAAGCAAAGCAAAGTTTGCATTACGACTCAGCTTGCAGTTGCAGACGTGAGTGATGCGCGACTTTCTGGGCGCCCGTGCTGTTACTTGCCCGCTCGGGGTCTCCAAATGCGGTAAGAGATTAGCTAAGCCAATTATTTATGACATAGGTTTTATCACTTGTTCATGTCACCCAATTATTTGCTTCTAAGTTTGTATAATTTATCAAGAAACCGATCGCTTGTCCTGGTAGAAATCTAGTTCACTTAAGGGCAGAATCAATACCCCATAGTTCCCTCGGAAAAAAAAACATAGTTACGTATGCAAATTAACAGCAAATCCTCGTTTGGATATATGGGATTAGATTCTATCCCCTTGGATTGGTGGGAAATTGGAGATTCTTTTTCTTTATAGAGATTGCGAGTTCACAATCTAAGCTAGCTCTTTTCAACTTCTTTTGTTTTTTTCCTTGTGAGATATTCTGGCTGATGCTTCTAAAACAAACAGTGTGAACTGTTTATTATTGCAATTTGTTACTTGTTTCCTTTAGAGTAGGAATCACTGGCTAATCCGTAGTCATTTTAAGGCTCAAAATCCACACAAAAAATCTACTCAATCTGTAGTTGAAGACATTGAATTCTGGTCTTCAGCCAGGTGTGGGAATGTGTTATGTTGTTGTACTATGCAAGCAACGGTTGGAGCTACAATTTAATTATTTCAACTAATGTACGGCACAAGTGCTTTAGAGTATGTACAATGTGCTTATGTCAGCCGTCTATACCTTCTGCAACATAGGATTTTTGCTGATGTGGATGGAAGAGAATAAAGAGAGAGAATATTGCTGTCTACAATCCTGCAGTCGACTGTAGCACAAGAACAAAAAAAGCATTAAAGATTGTGTGTTATCTATAATCCTATAACTGATTGTATCACCACAACCCATTGTATGAGCTGTTTTTAGTATTGTTTTATAAGTGATATGAAGAGTTGCTATAGACAGCAGCTGTCTGTACCATTATACATGCCCTTATGTAGCAG